>JAJLRJ010000002.1:9122244-9722244 GCA_024195265.1 Dendrophyllia cribrosa | reverse complement strand
ATTCCATCGTTGGGCAGTCGACTGCCAGTTGAGGTGGACAGCTTTTGGTGTTTAGGCACGCGAAGATAACACCATAGTGCTTAGTCGTCTTGTTGCGGCCAATCTTGACTGTGTATGGACCGAAATAATCACATGAAGTGTAATGGAAGGGCGGCGCATACGGCGATAGTCGTTCTCTCGGTAAGTTGCCAATGAACTAGTTCTCCTCTCTGTGTTCCATCTCGCGACAGGTCACGCACCTGAACTTAATTGTTTTCGCTAGGTCGTGTACTCTTAGTAATTCGTCCTGGCTTTGACCGCCGTGGCTGCAACTCCCGAGCGTCCATACTGGTGCATATGCAGTGCGTAATAAGTAATGATATCCTGTGCTTGTTGTGAAGAAGTGCCGGGTATCTTGTTCCATACGACACTATAGCCTCACCGACTCTGCCGCCTACTCTCAGCACACCATCTAAGTTAGGTAAATTCTCCCTTCTGTCCCTTGGCATGTCTAGCATGCAGGTCATGTTTTGCTTCTATGATTCAGTGTTGCCGCCTCTTTTAGCTCTTGTGCGGAGAGAAAGCCCTTTCTAGGGTTCTCTACATCGTTCCTTATCCTGTAGTGTTATCACCTTATCTTGTAGTGTTATTTCGCAGAAGACACAACATAAATGATTAATTTTAGGAATAATTCAGGCTAAAGGACCACGGTTTCTTCCTATCTTGTAATAACAAGTCAACTGTTTCATATTTTCGAGCGAGACTGCGACAAAATATTGTTAAATATTTTTTGTGATGTGTGCCTAATTCCGGACAAAATAGAACTTAGCCAGTTATTATTGTATGAAAGGGGGTTCGGAAAGTCTTTGTTATATATGTTATATATTAAAGCTTAGAGACCAGTCAAACTTAACTTTCCATAACTATCATTTGAACGGCGTAAAGCGTATTGAAGATATTTTATGTACTTTTTTTTATAATATTATTACTGTTTTTACTCAATTTCCTACGCCGACGAACGTCCCCGTTAAACTGGGCGAAGCAACAATGTTTGAACAAAAGGAATATTTCGCATATGTATCATCTTATGGAATGTATTTTATATATTTTGTCTCATTACGGAGACGAATAATGCCAAAAAAACGAAGAAAACAATCGTATTGCGATCTTCAACAACAACAACAACAACACAACAACAACAACAAGTTTTATTTCAAGTTGAATTATAAGTTCACAAAGGTTTTGCCCGCAATTAGCAAGGGCTATTCGAGGCGGGCACAGGAGAAAAAGAAAATTTTATAATTTTATAATATATATATATAGACGGTTTTGAAGGTGCTGCCTGAGCCAACGAAAGATGTCATACCAAAAGGATCACAATAATGGATTCACAGTCCGGATTCGGTGGATATAATAAAAAACTAGTTAAAAAGACCGAAAATGGACAACTTTTGGTATAAAAAAATGTAAAAATTTAGTTAAAAAACGTTTCGGTCTCTCGACCTTTATCAGTTGTACAGCCGGACAGTTACACATGAGACTTAAATACGGTTACAACAATGACTTAACAATAAACTACTGATAAATTACGTAACAAAAATAATAAAAGCAAAAATACAACAGTAATACAATAATGGAAGTGATAACGAAACTAGACTAAAGGAAAACCACAAATATACTAATGAGCTAGGTTGCGATTTTCTTATAGTTGACTTTTAGCATTAATTTTTATATTTTTATCGCTTTTTGTAATTGTCTTAGCGTTCAAGGGCCTCGTTCGGGGAATGTTATTTTTGTGCTGGCCTCATCACTCAAAGGCTCTGAGTGCGGAATTTATTACTCTGTTTAAGGACCCTGCTCAGGGATTTTGTTGTGACCTTGGCCGGTATGATTATTCAAAGCCCTGAATGGGAAACGTATTACGTTAGGGCAATTGCATAACTTTTTACATCTATTTTTGATTGTCTTTCTTAGTAATTATACCTTCTATTGTTATGTTACCGTAGCTCATTAGTATATTTGTGGTTTTCCTTTAGTCTAGTTTCGTTATCACTTCTATTATTGTATTACTGTTGTATTTTTGCTTTTATTATTTTTGTTACGTAATTTATCAGTAGTTTATTGTTAAGTCATTGTTGTAACCGTATTTAAGTCTCATGTGTAACTGTCCGGCTGTACAACTGATGAAGGTCGAGAGACCGAAACGTTTTTTAACTAAATTTTTACATTTTTTTTTATACCAAAAGTTGTCCATTTTCGGTCTTTTTAACTAGTTTTATATATATATATATATATATATATATATAAAACTACCAGTGGTAAAACTGAAGACTTCATCTGCTATAAAAGTGCTCGATGGTAGAACCAGAGCTGTGAATAAAGATGAATTGCTGGAGTCGGACTGGTTCAAAAACATTTAATCGCTACTCGGAGTTTCATGCTTCTAATGAAGCAATCATCAGGCAACTGACAACAATAACGGTTACACGTAAAGATATACAAATTTGAAAATGGGGGACAATGCTTACTAGCGTGACATGTCGAGATGTAATTGGACGGCAAAAGCGCTAAACGATCGGGTAAATCTATATTAGGTAAACGCGGTATTTAACAGGAATTTCTTAGAATGTCTACAGATCGATGTCAGTTCGTTTCTATGATTAAGTGTCGACATTTCCGGCTTACAAATTATAAAATATTTCTCCCATAGGCAAAGATTACATTTTTTGTTGACATTTGAATACGACCTAGCATGCTTTACTTTTCTCCACTTAATTTGATAATTGATTTTCCGTTCCTTTAGACTCCATATGTACTTGCTAAGCTCTGTTACATTTTTGTACCGTTCGTTCCTGAAAGAACATGTGTGGTTATTGTAGCGTTCCTTAAATGTCGTGTCACACAGTCCGATGTATGTTTGTTTTGTCTGTGGAGTCGCGACCTCTGCTTGATAGACAATGTTCCGGTCATTACAATTTCCTTCAAGTGGGCAAGAATTCTTGTTTCGGCAATTACAGTTGTTATCAATTTCTTCTGATTGAAGACAAACCATTACTATTTTTGTCTGACACCTATATTTCAAGCACATTCAGTGCTCTTCTTCAGGGTGACTAAAAACCGTAACAAGCATCATATTACAATTTTCAAACTGTTGAATTTAAAATACGTTATAACACACACGCAACTAAGAAAATATTGTTATCGCGCGCGTGTTCCCGCGCGCGACTTTTTGTTTTGAACGTAAAAACCGTCATTATCATTAAGTCCATGTGGTACCAAAGTCCCCAATTTGTAGACCCACTGACCCTCCTTCTCTCGTAATTCATTTTCTCCTTTGACACGGTCTATCAATTGTATTGTCATGTCCTCCAAACCTCTATGTCCGTCACTATTAAAATGTCGATAAATCAGTTCGTCTTTCCGCACAGGCGTTGAGATTACGTAAGTACACAATGTTATGGTTCTAAGAGTTGCACTCTAATATCAGAAATTCTAATATATTTGTTATCTTTTTCCAGAATTTCAAAGAGTTTTCCTTTTAGTTCTCTTTTAAATTGATTTTTGTTAAGTGTTTTGATAGAAAGTGGGATACTGTTCCAAATCAGAGCACCGGAAATAGAGAAGGCTCGCTTCATATTTTCAGTTCTAACTTGCTCAACATAATAATTTTCATTTCGTAACAGATCTAGTCCGGTAGCTGTGGACAGAAGACAATTTCGTGAACATATTCTTAATGTTATCAGGAGCGAGATTATTATGGACATCGTACATTAAAAGGCTCATTTGCTCAAAAAGCAAGAACGATCTTCCGGAATTAGGTCAACCTGTCCGGAATTAGGGCACTCAACTTGACTCGTATTATCGCACATAACGACGAAAATAAAGCAGTTCAGTCGATAACACTTCAGCACAAGATAACGTAGAAGAAGGTATGTGGTGAGAAAGTTTCAGCTCGCTTCTGTTATTACAAGGTAAGTAATGGCGAAAAAAACAAAAAGTGTCCGGAATTCGGGGCAACAATTTTCTACCTGCTCAGTTAATACAGTGTACAAAATTGCAGTCAAACGAGATATGTTGTATACTTAGGGTAGTTTCAGTTTCTCTTAACTTAGTAAGGTGTTTCATAATTCAATTCAATTGTCAGTCGAATACAGTGCAACAAAACTAACACAGACCACCGCAAACCGCGGACCATAACTTACTTACCGTCTATTAAATAGCACCGATTGAAGTTGGATTAGCATTTCATTCCAAGTCACCTCTAAAATTATTATACTTACCTATTTTATATCCATTAAATATAAGGCAGATGAACTATAATTTTACATTTTAAGGCGATGTGAAATCATAAGTGGCTCAGATCTGTTGACATCGCTTCCGGCATCAGCTCTAGGCTTCCCCGGGCTAAACAAACGTCGAGATCTGGCGAACTTTATGTGAAGTGTTCTGGTTCCTAAAGTTTCCTGGCATTCCAAATGTGATGGGTGGCGCCCATCTCGTCCCCAGAGCCGCTTGGCCCTCTTAACCGCCGGTGCCAGAGCACGAGGACCTCGTGCTCAGGCTCCGGCGGTTAAGAGGGACAAGCGGCTCTGGGCACGAGAATGGGTGGCGCCGTTTTGAACGCTTAATTTACTAAAAGGAGCTTCATCAATCACGACGGCAACTAGGGAAAACGTTATTGAAAAAACAAATTCGCTTTTAAACCACATTGCAATTTTAAGTTCGAATAAAGTAAAATTGCTTTTGATTTCTGTTTAGTTTGTTTTACATGACGAAAAACACAATTCTTAACTACTTGCTAAAAATAAATTGAATAAAGCAACCTTTTTTATCATTTACTATATTCGAGTCACGTTTTACAATTTCTAACAAAACTTTAATCTAACTCGAGCAGAAAAAATTTTAATGATGTGTACAAAAATTAACAGTTACTGAAAGTATTTTTCTTTTTCTAACCATGCAGATGGCAGAATTTAGGAAAGCCCTTCACTGTGTGGAAAATGACTTGCTGTTTTGAAGTTACTAAGAACTGGCCTAAGAAAATTGAAATGTCGAGATCCTCCACTCAAACATTTGATTCGAGTCTTGCCTCCCATTCATTACTCCTAGTCCGTTTCGTGTGCCCCACAAACTCTCTCGGCGACAAACTCGTTTACTTAGTGCAAGTTTCGTATTCCAATTAAAATTTTGAACTCAACTACGAGTGGCCGCACGTGTCAGGGATAGTCGTGCGGCCGATTTAGGCGCTCATTTCTCTCAAGGGTAGTCAAGCGGGTGATCACGCTCGCGCGCGAAAACTGACTCTAATGCATCGAGACATTAATGAGGCACTTTCTTATGGTCTATTACAACTTCGAAATTGCTTGTCTGTTCGTCCAGAAAGTGAGGAAGATGTAGACTGCAAAAAAGTCCGTATATTTGAGCGACTCCACCGAAAAAAAGGGGCGATAGTTGAAGCGGCGGAAAATACCTGGAGCGGGCGGGAGCGTGAGGCTCGCGCGCGTTAGCCTCTCACTCGAGCCAGAGAGTATTGTAGTCTGGGAAAGATGATGCTTTGCAAGGCTCTGACCAGGAAGGCATTTGATCGCTAATTTGCCCACATAGTGTATATTTTTATTTTATCAAACTCTTTCAAACAGTGTTCGGGGATTGCCTAGGGAGGGGGGTAAGGGGCAACGGTCGCTTTTAACATTGACCAACATATTCTTCTTGCGTTTATTTCACCGCTAAGTACAAGAAAGGAAACAATAACAAATATAATTATTCTTCTGCTTAGTTATTTAAAGAGACAGTTAGAGGCGAATATTTTTAACAGTGCTATTTTATTGCACTTGTTCCTTCAATTAACAAAAACAGCATTTAAAAAAAAAGAAACATAAAAATATTTCAATGCTAAAAGCTAAAACTACGGTGGCCCACAAGTACACTCCGAATTCCAAACGATACTCCACATTCCAAAACCTCACTCCGAATTCCAAAACCTCACTCCGAATTCTAAAACTTCACTCCTCGGAGTGCACTTGTGGGCCACCGTATAAAACAAATCTTCACAACCCAATTCTAAATATTCGAGTAAAAATAAATCGATGGGAATAACTAACCATAAAAGAACGTTTCCTTAACAAGAAATGTCAGGGTTTAAGCATCTTCAAAAAGGGCCTACATAAAAATCTTGAATCTGTCGGCACAGTCTGTCCAAATCTTTCACACAGATCCTTACAGCGTCTTATATTATGATTATTGTAAATGTCAAAAGCGATCCTCACTCGCAGCACTTTGGATCAGTACTTACAACTCACAGGAAACTGTCAGTAACTTTATTCATAGTTACTGTGGTCACTTTTGTTACCATTCTTCCTGTGGCTGTTTGTGATGTCATTCTTCGCAACATATGGCGTAGATCCCCAGCGGTAAATGTTCGCGTTAAGGAAACGTTATTGGTACTATATTTGGCTAATTCTATAGTAAATCCCCTAATATATGCAATAAGAATGCAAGAGTTTAAAAAAGTAGCCACGGAACTTTTTTGTAAAAGAACACCAGAGTTAATACCGGTAACACAAATAAACTCCGTACAATTTAATGCATGAGAAACTGAAAAGGCAAAAAAAAAAAAAAATAGAATGAATTGTGCAAAGAAGACGTGTAAACCAATGTTTTGTGTGTTGCTTTTACATAGCAATACCTGTAAATACAAAAGTATTCTAAATAACTACAAAAATTAAATTATACAATGGAAATTAAGTTAACGTCTTACTTAAAACATAACAGAGTACATGTGTAACAAGGCCAATGTATATCATGGAACATTAAAAAATTCATATGAAGAAAAAAATTATTCAAATATATTTAACAGGGCTCTTTACATTGGTGATTGATGAAACATCCAAATTTCGTTGAAGCAGCTACTGTTTTTATTAGTTTGTAAATTTGTTTTTGTATTTTTTTCGTCCGCCATCCGCCTTCCTCCTTCCCCCTTCCCCTCCCCATCCCCCTCCCCCTCCGCTCCCCCTCCCCTTCCTATCCCGCTCGCTACATGCCACGCGTTATCCCCTTAGGCATTGTTTATTTAGGAACTGGGAATATTTTAAAATCATAACAGGCAGTTGGGTACTAGTTTTGTTCCTGTCATTTGCAATTGCTCTTCTTCAACTGTTGTATAAACCAGTTGCAGCCAGGTACGCATCGGCATTCTTTACATTCATCACTCTCCTGATTCTCGCAGTCTCTTATGGTAGTATTATTGTAGATGTAAGAAACAATCCTTACTCGCAGCATGCTGGTTCAGTTGTCTTAACCGAGAGGAAACTGTCAGTCACTTTATTTATAGTCACTGTTGCCTCTATTTTGACCTTTCTGCCGTGGTCCATTTATCGTACCATTCAAGACAATGTGACTGGAATTTGCAAGTCAATTCAAGGAATGTTATTTGCGCGTTATTACGCAAATTCTGTACCTAATCCAATCATTTATGTCATAAGACTGAAAGAGTTTGGGAAAGCGATAAGGGAAGTTATTTGTAAAAAGAAACCTGAGTTAAAGCGTGTCCAACCTATTGAACTTCACGTAATTTAGCGCATGGGCATATCAACTGCTATAAGAACTCCTTCTTCGCGCGCATTGTTAATAAGTGGAACGAGTTGCCTAAGGATGTTGTACACGCTAGTTCGATAACTTTATTTCGAAATAGACTCAAGATGTATTTGTACACTACTAAATAATTGTAAATAGTTTTTTTTAAATGTTTGTAATTGTTTACGATTTTAGAAATTCTGTTTGGGGACCTTTTTTTATAGGGTTAACCTCGCGATTTCCCCTTCCAGCATGTTTTTATTAATTAGTTGATTTCCTGAATAAAATATTATGTTTTGTTATCAAAAGAGTACCTCCCACCACGAGGGAAAGAAACTGCTTCCCTTGTTTCTCATTCTCGTCCCCATTCTCGTACTCGGAGCCCTCGTTTCGTTTGGTCAGCGGTTAAAAATATACGAGACGCAATTAAAAAATCCGCGATGCTCTGGGGACGAGAATTTCTGGACCCCAGGGCCGGATTGTTCAAAGCACGATTAAGCTAACCCAGGATTAGCGTCAATTTTGAATCCAGTTAAACAACTCAACAGTTGAAAATTTGTCAAAGTTTTCTGTCCTTCAGTTTCGACTTTGACTTGTCTTCACCACTGGCTACAAATCACCTTTTGAAAACATTTTTGAACAGAGAAATCAAATCCTCGGTTAACTTTTAATCCGGGATTAGCGTTAACCGCCTTTCGAACAACCGGGCCCAGAGCTCTTATCTTTTGCGAATGTCAAAAAAAAAAACCGCAACCAAGGGTCCTGGGGTCGAGAATGAGTATTTCAAAACAAGATGTTTTTCAGAGTCGTAACATGGTAAAGGGAAAAGAAAGTCAACCTACATTCGATATGGTCATGGAAATTGAGCTAACAATAGTTTCTTGTTCAAAGTTTGCATGCCTTTTGTCGAGTATGATTTGATACACGAAATAAACTTCTGTTTAACCGCCGAGAACACCAAACAAATATTTGGTTAATATTTTCATTTTCCAAATGTATTAGGAAATTTGCATTATTTTATCTTTGACAACCGTGGTAAATAAACAATCATTTATGCAATCGTCATATGCATGTGATGTTCAACGGTTGCTTTAGTCCCTTTCCTTTGACACTGAAACTTGTTGTTAAACAACAACAACAACAGCAACAGCAACGTTTATTTGTGCTCACGTCAAATAATTTACATTCGCAGTAAAGAATCTTTATTGTGCTTTCTCTTTGGTAGAATTAAATTGATTAGTTTTGGAACGAGCTTCCACTATTTCTGTGGTCATATGCATTTATGGCCGGTGTACATGTAAAAACCCAGAGCAGATAAAACTCAAATCTCAGCCCGGGGAAATTATGGTTACCCTTATCTGTACGTTTGATAACGTGCGTGTCATTTCCACTGAAAGTTGGAGAAAATCGCCATTAAAAGAAGAGGCAAATGTGCAATGGCCACAAAGAGTTCAACAGAATTCTTCCCTCAAGTTTTTTTTTAATTTCATTATATTTAGTTGTTCTGATGTCCATGTGGACTTTCCCATTTTATTAAATGTGAATGTAGATTTCCGGACAGCATAGAAATTAATGACTCACATATGCCTACCAGATTCGATGGAAAATGTCATTCCATATTTCACGTCTACGGCCATTCACACATCGCACCATTTATTAAGGTAAGTAGTAAAATGATTATTACAAGTAAAGTTTGGTGTAACTTAACACGATACCCCTCGTGTACTTAATGCACACAAACGTAAGTTAATACAACGTTGAGCAACTGTGACTACATGCCACTTCTCCATTGATCCAAAGTATCATTACGTGTATCGGAATGCAAAGTCAGACATTCTAGAAAGTCTACTTCAAATAATTGTTCAGATTCTGACGAGTTTTTTTCACTTTACTAAAACAAAAACAATTCCCACCAAAATAGACTATATCTAAAAATATATAGTTCCCATAGCCGCTATAATGGCGAATGGGGAGAGGAGAAAACGTGACAGTAAAAACATTATGTGCGGAGAAAACGATCCGATATCACAAAATTGTCCTCAAAAAGTATTGATTTATTATTTAAGAAGCTTACTACGCAAAATATCTTAGTGATTGAATTTGCGTCATAGGAGTGTAGCTATGCTGCAGGTTGCTGCTTTTCATTCAACAGCATTTCTTCATTTTTCACTTTCTACGAACAGCTAGTTTCAGAATTAACTAGCAAAAAAATTCCATGTATTTCACGCTAGAAGTTTGTACCCCCACAAATATAGTGCGTCACAAATTGAAAGGGCCCATGCCTTGAAAGCCTTGAAAGAAGTTTAACTTCAACTGGTTTCATCAAGTTTAACCAGAAGTCCATAAAGAATAATGGATCCACGTTCCTTGGTTGACCATTCAATCTCCTGGTTGCTAAACTTAGGGTCAATCTCAGAGGTAGCAGCAATCGTTTGTGGTCCAACCTGGTAGCTGTCCGGGTTGATACACAGCTGAAGCACAGTTTTGGCATTCAACTTCTTTGTCGTCACGGGGTCACTAAAACTACACAATTTCAACACAGAGTAAAAAAGCATGTTGGTTAAAGTGACATACTCATTAGGCCGGTTATGCTTTAACGGAAATATTCTTTGCTAGTACTGATGAGGACTTTTGTCTTTTTGAATACGGTACTATTAGATTAAAATTAGGATATTTAGCATACACTCTGTCTAGTACACTGAAATAATGAAAACAAAATCACGGAAAAGTTTCCTTAATGTACTCCGTGCAACCAATTTGATCAAAATTCGGGAATTTTTATAGCGCTAAAAACTATAAAAAACTTAACAGTGAATGGATAAAAATCTTCCAAAACTAATGAAGAAAAATAGAATGTTTAAAAATGCAATTATTCTCAAAAAGAATACTTTTAACATGCATGCACCATTACTGCTCTAGCCGACCCTGCCAAACATGTACTGAGGGTTCTTCTATTAGGATGTTGGATAAATCCGTGATGTCCAGATTTTGATGTTGTTGTTGTCGTTATTGTGTGTTAGTTTACAATACATTCAAGCACCTAACGCACACAGATAACAAACATTAAGGGACTTTTACTCACACAAATAACAAAACTAAAGGCAGATACAACAATGTTCTGGTCACCTTTTGGTTTTTGCGTAGCAGTTGTGTCCTGAGTAGCGAACACTCGGTGATACGAAGATCTGCTTTGTGTCAAATCCTGAAGGTTTTCTGTTGTCATTAAAATGCCCTTCTTCCTCGCTCAGCTTTCTCCCCCCAAGCGCCACATCACCTACACAATTCGTAAAAAATTGAACTTTTCGTAAGCGACCACTCCAAGGATCAGGGAAGGTGGTCGCTGCTGCAACATGAGTTCTCACAAGAGACTGAGTAAGAGTCGATTCAAATATTATTTCAAAGACAAAACTTGTCACTGTCCATATAAATGAAGATGGACGCTTACGAGAGAGGTTCAATTAGATTTGTAAGGAACCACACGACACTTTTTAAATTTGAAGACATGTTTCGGCGGTTACAACTGCCTTACAGTTACCCTGTTTATTTTCTGGATTGAAACAGTAAAGACGGATTGCCAGTCACATGTACTTGTGACACTCAGTACGTACACCAGTTACTTATGATCACTTTATATGCATTCTACATTGTTAACCGTTAATAATTCGCTTAGGATAGACTTTATATGTATAACATTATCCTAGAGAGTATATACTCCGTCTCGCTGTAACAGACACTCTTATTACGGACAGGAATTGCCGGACGTCCCGGCGAATACTATTTATAAAATAACTCCTGCTATCAGTTAAGAATTGGTCTGTTGCGGACAAGGAATTGTCGTTACGAAGTTGTCTGTTGTCTGTTGTGACGGGAGTTGATTGCAAGACCCTAAACTTCCGGCACCGAAATCCGTCTACCGTAGGCCGTAGCAGGAATCACAGACAAAGAGAAAATTCCATTCGATTGAGTGGTTCTCAATCCATTCTCATTCAAGGTCTTTCATTCCAGTACCTAAGTGGAGATCGAGAGGAATTGAGGAATCCCAAACGATCCTGATGTAAGGATATAATACTACACTTCTAAAAGCATTGTGCACTATCAGCGCTGCTACAGTGAGGAGGACACACTGCTCTTGCAACAAAGACACACCTGGTATGAGAAGATCACCACATTCCAAAATTGCACTGACGCTCTCTACTTTTGTGCCATGGAATGCTACGTGCCACTTGTTAAACACATCCAGAACAAGAGCTCGATGGTGGACCCTTAAACAAAATATATTAATTAAACTAGTAATCACAGATCAAAAGAACGCGGCGTTCGATGCCGGAAAAAAGAAAGGGGGGCAGGAGTGTGAGCACGAGAACGAAAGCGAGGCCTGGAGTCGGTACCAGTTTCCAGCCGAGTGGTGCCCCTGAAAAATGTCTCAAATAAGTCTGCCGTCACGAGATTAGGAAGCCTTCTCCTATCGTCGAACGCAATTAGTATATAGCCAAACCAGTGGACTGACTGTTATCCGCGCGTTCTAATTGGCAACTTAAACTCGGGATGGTATTTTCTGTGTTAAAAAAAATTTGAGTCACCGGTAAAGGGTGACTGCAAAAATGTAATGGAAGCGATTCTTTACAAAAAAAGCGTTAACAAATGAAAGCATTAATTTTGCAACTTACTTTAGCCCAAATCGACACCATCCTATGGGAATCCCATACTCCTTTGGAGGTTTTCCTCGAGTGTAATAGAGTTTGTCACCTCGAGATGCATGGCACTCCGTACAAAAACATCTGTCGTATTGTGGGTCAAAGAAAATATCTGGAAAAGGGAATAAATTGTATTCAACTATGAGGTTTTCCTTTTCAATTCATTATGTTTCAGTTCAACTATGAGATCATTCATTACAGTTACATTGGAAATCATGTTGTGTTTTGTTCTGCATTCAGTTCTGATAAGTTTTGATGTCAAATTTCTCCAATCCATTCAATTCTTTATCTTTTCTACAACAGCAATGACGACAGCAACTACAGGGCTTAGGAATTTTGTGGAAAATGTTAAATAACCCCCTGCTGGACTAAAACCAGAATGAGAATCAATTGTGAAGACAAAAACAAGTAAATTGTGCATCCCATCTGGGAAGGGGCAGTGGGCATCCCATCCGGGAGGGGGCAGTACGCATCCCATCCGGGAGGGGGCAGTACGCAGCTTTTACAAGGTCTTCTCTGATTTGCTGAGAAAACAATAGATTGAAGAAACAACACAACAATGAACCCTAGCCCTAAAAACAATAGAGCTGCGTGATACCCAGGTCCAATGAAATTAGAGGTTGTTAAGAGCTGCGTGGTATCTGTCCGGTAGTGGTGTTCGTTCTAAAAATGTTGAGCCGACATCTACCTGACAACTTGAGCGATGACTTGAATCTGCGGCATTTTTCTTGATAGTCACAGCTTGTTCGTCTTTGCACGTTTGCTGCACCTGTGAGAAGACAATTATTTGAGTTTGTAAAATGATTTAAGGCAAAGTCGCACACGAGCCACAGGTGGCCGGCCGAAGCTTAACGACCTTAACTCTGAGCTTAACGGCCGGAGCTTAACCCTGTTTCTATAGCAATGAAGCAACTAGGAATATTGCTGGTCCCCTTTCGATGGGATGCTAGTCGTCAATTGCTGGATACCGATACCCTTTTATACACCTACGTGGAGGGAGACAATGTGGAGTAAAGTTTTTTGTCTAAGGAAACAACACGATGGCCGAGACCAGGCCTCGAACCAACCTAGTTCGTTTTCCCTTTTTAAAAGGGAAAAATCCTGGGAGCCCACCGACCTTCGGATCGTAATTCCACTACACCACCGTTTCTCCATTAAGCTTGGCATGAATGCTCAAGCGAAGGTTGACAGACTTTCGTGGGCTGAAAAATACCGTATCCAGAAATCCTAGTGGCCTCGTGACACGTAAATTGGACATGCAGCGCCGGACTGATGACCAAGTTGTAGGCTCGACAAAACATTTTTTAAATCTTCTTTCCAATTTATTACCCGAATGTACTAGATGAATAGCTAAAATTCAAAATACTAATACGTTCAGGTTACCGGCTCGAGTGTTTGTAGTTCCCTTCAGCTCCAAGAGAACCCTTTTGGCAGCCTCTTGAACTGCTTGGTTGCCACTTCTGCTCAGGCGCAACAGCTCTTCCGTCGCGTTCGCTGTCTCTTTTATTTTCGCCTTCCCTTTGGAGTTCTTTGCGATAACCCACAGGGAGTTAGCAGCACACTCTTTTTCAGTGACTCCGCCTTTACCGATAAGCGAAATCAACAGCGGAACAACATCTCGGTCCAACATGGTCTCCATGTTCTGTTCATTGACAAGCAAGTTACCGAGGCCGTCTGCGATTTCCTGAGCCGACCATGTAGAACCCTCCGATTTCCCGCGTAGGTTTGGTTGATTTAGTGCATTGCGCAACATGCCGAGAAGATAGCTTAATACCTATAAAAAAAACTTATAACATTATATTTAAGTAACACGAGTATAATTTTTTAATGTTTTGAAAACACGAACCATAAGCGATTGTCTTCAACCGATGTTTTTCGCCTATTTTTTAAGTGCTCTAAATCCGACTGGATGCTATTTCTATCGATGGTATTTAGAAATACAGAGAATGTGTTATCTACTCCCTTTAGAAATGAACCGTTTTTGTACATAGCCAATCAGAACATGTCTTGCGCTTTCTTGGGGGTATTGACAGCAAATCCGCCTGGGCAAACTCAGCTCATGATCGTCCACGGAGGAGAAAAACGGTACGCTATGGTATCCATTACGTTTGAAAGTGAGCACATAGAACGGATCCGACATAAGCGATTGACAAGATAGACACATCTCCAACGAGGCAGATCTCAGAATATGTTGAAGCGTCTGCGACTGACTTAGCCTGTGATTACAGCCGCCTCTCATCGCTTCGGTCTGCTAAAGGGCCTAGGAGCGTACGCGCAAGAACAACAACAACAACAACAACAACAATTTATAAACAGTAGTTAAAATAGAAACAAGAAGGCCGAGAGCGAGAGAGGCGACTGTATTCTCAGGCCAGCGACTGGCTATGTGGATGTCTTGCTGGCTAAACAACTCACCTCCGTGTGTCCACCGTGCGTAAGGGATAAACTCCACTAATAAATGACACACAGGTGGTCGAATAACGACTAGTGATTTACCACCACAATAGTACGCGTTGAGACAGTTGTCTAAGTTGTTGAATCTCAAGTTGGACAAAGTAAATTGCATTAAGAAAACAGAATGGCTTGATGCTGGGCACAAAATAAACATAGTTCAGTAACCTTCGTCAAATTTAACTTTGCCAGGCTTTGAAATTACCATTTTTTTTTCGGATTCCCCATATTTTTTTTCCATTACAAATCCACATACCCTACTCTCGGCTTCCAACAGTTTTTTCTGTTCATCAGGGGTGATGTATGAAAGCGTTAATGTGGCCGTCACAACGACTTCCATATCATCTGCCTTAAGAAATGGAGCGATCCTTTGCTGTGCCCGTAGATCGCAGAGAATCTGCCGATTTTCTGAAGCTTTGGAACAGTTGTGTAGAATGTTGATAGCAGAAGACACCAGGTATTTCCTTTTCTGCTTGAAAGAAAGCAACTAATTGTTAAAGTTTGTTCCGTACTGCAAATTCCAGGCACTATTTACACCTACTAATATTTAACAGTTATAGTGCGAAAGCGAGCGCAACATCGCCCGATAGTTATATCGCCCGGCCCCTATACTCGCCCGATGCTAAAATCAGGCTTCAATCCGCCTGAAACAAACATCAGAAACTTATCTAAGGAAGTATCAAGTCTATATTATATTCCAGAGCTGAGTACACTGAGGCTGGGTTACTTCATGTAAACCCTTTTTTATTTCTCCACTTTTAGTGTCTGTAATTTACCCTTATTTAAAGGGGCTATGTCACAAGACATATTATTATCACTTCGAATAGCCAGAAGACATATTTAAATCGAAGGAAATCTAAAAATAATGGTCTATATTAGTGCACTGAATCTATTAATGTGTGTTTTTAGCGGCGAATAATCCACTCAAGCTGCAAAAACCCAAAGGAGGGGTTACAACCACCACCCCGTCCACTTTGTACCACGATGGGGGTATACGTTTGAGTGTACGTCCGAGGGTTAAAGTGCTACGCGGACTATCGTTGTCCGCTTTAGAGAGGTGTCCGTTTAAAGAATAATTGATTGAAGCTGAATAAATACGGCAAGCCATTTGTAGATAATGACTTGCCTCGTTTTTGGAACTTTTGATGCCATACGTGTCCAGATCATTCAACACTATCTGCAACAAACCACTCCGACCCAGTCCTCTACCCATTTTCAAACTGGCATCTGAGTAGTTCCAGAATGCACTACGAACCACGTACATGCCCAGCCAGCCATCTCGAGTCTCCATGCCGGTATCCATCAAGCGACGAAGGAGCTTAGTGAGGTGCAATGGAGCATCGATCTCGGACAAATGGTCTCCGTACTTTTGTCGAAGCTCTCGATTATCTGTTTCTTCGTAAGGTTGTAAAATATCCTTGGCCACTTTGCCTACCACAGACAAGATATCGCCATACGACCCTTCTTTTAGGATGTTTACGGTGTTGTTCATGCGCACCATCACGGAGACAGAATCTACCTGGTCCTGATTACTGCTCTGTGTTTCCGCAGTACCACCTGAAAAGCGAGGGCGCATGCGCAGTGGTCAAGTTATTAACGTTTTCCAGTTATTGTCTAAAGTAGCTGTCATTCATGAATAATGTTAGGCTTGAAAAATGAGGTGTATGAATGAATCATATATTAACTACGGAGATACTGATAGGATAGAGAATGCGAAGTGAAGAAATTATCCTCGCGCGTCATTTCTTCACTCTACAATGTTAGGCTCATTAACAAAATTCAAACCACGGTTTGTAAAATCCTTTTTAATTTGCTCAAAAGAAGTGATCATGAGAGCCTTTGAGCGTACTGCAAGACTGGTTCTCTTTATTTTGCTGTATAAGCGCTAGGCGCTCGAGATAGCGGAAAAAATCCTAATCTGGTAAGACCATAATATAACAATATAATCATATTGAGAGGTACGTTTGTTTTTTTGTGCCGAGAATTGAAGTGGTTCTATTCTTTAAAGTACTACCATTCAAATGAAAGCTGTTGAGCAGTACTTTCCTGTGGAACTGTTTATTATGCAGTACAAGGTGGTTGTAGTTTTTGAGTCTGTGAATGAAATCCTAAAGTGTTACCATTCAAATGAAAGCTGTAACATTGTGTACAAAAAACATAACATTGTGAACATTTTATTATGCTGTACAAGGTGGTTGTAGATTTTGAGTCTGTGAATGAAATCCTAAAGTGTTACCATTCAAATGAAAGCTGTAACATTGTGTACAAAAACCATAACATTGTGAACATTTTATTATGCTGTACAAGGTGGTTGTAGATTTTGAGTCTGTGAATGAAATCCCAAAGTGTTACCATTCAAATGAAACTGTAACATTGTGTACAAAAACCATAACATTGTGAACATTTTATTATGCTGTACAAGGAGGTTGTAGATTGTGAGTCTGTGAATGAAATCCTAAAGTGTTACCATTCAAATGAAACTGTAACATTGTGTACAAGAACCATAACATTGTGAACATTTTATTATGCTGTACAAGGTGGTTGTAGATTTTGAGTCCGTGAATGAAATCCTAAAGTGTTACCATTCAAATGAAAGCTGTAACATTGTGTACAAAAGCCATAACATTGTGAACATTTTATTATGCAGTACAAGGTGCTGGTTGTAGATTTTGAGTCTGTGAATGAAATCCTAAAGTGTTACCATTCAAATGAAAGCTGTAACATTGTGTACAAAAACCATAACATTGTGAACATTTTATTATGCAGTACAAGGTGGTTGTAGTTTTTGAGTCTGTGAATGAAATCATAAAGTGCTAGCATTCAAATGAAAGCTGTTGGGATACAATTTCCTACACAAATGTGATTGTGTATTATGCAGCTCTACGAGGTGACTATAACTTTTAAGTCTGTGGTTGGAATTCTTGAGCAGCTTGTTTGTGGTACTGCTTCCGTTTCTGAATTATACATACCAGTTATAGTAACTTCTTCAGCCTGGCCGAACACATCAACTATTCCATAAAGCACTGGCGGGATAGTTTTTATCCGTTTGCCAACATCTACGCCATTGACGAAGAAATGCAACGTGTTGTCTGACTTTCGCATCACCCCCACGCGATCACCTACCTGTTAATTAGATAATTAGAAGAGAGTTAGAAGAGGAAGTTGTAATTATGCAAAAAAGCCGGCTCGATAAGTTTAAACGAGCCAGCCTGTGAGGGGGAGGGGGGGGGGGGGGGGGGGGGGGGGGGGGTATGGGCAAGTGGAAAGTTAGGAGGGTGTTAAAACACACATAGAGGAATACGTTACATACGGGAATGGATATTTTATTCAAAGCAGACATCATGTGCGTAGTTTGCTCCGCAAGACCAAATCAGAGGGAAAATATTGTGGTTTTTATTATAATGGTACATAATTAATCAGTCGGCCGCTACTTTTATTTTAGTAAATTATTTTCTATTATTAAACAGAAAGAAACATTCCTGGCCTTCTTTAATTTGTCCTTTTAAAAATTATCGAAGACTTTCAAAGAAAACTGTCCAGGGTCCGTTGATTCAGTACCATGCAGAGAGTGGTAGAGAATTAAGAAAAGCACGCGTGATATTATTTTCGTACCATTTTAAATGCCTTGACGTTCTAGAGACAGAAACAAAAACACTCAAGTAACTTGTTTTGCCCAATATACCAATTTATGTTTTCTTTTCGAAGTTCGGTCAATATTTTAGATTGTTACATCGGAGTTGCCTGTAATAAATTTTCTAAATGCTATTTTGAGTAAAGTAACTAAGGAGGTACAAACCGACAAATTTTCCAAGTTTTTGGATATGGTTGTCATTTCTTTGCCGTTATTTAGGATCTTATCACTGCTGAGTACAAACGTTGTTCCTTGTGAGCAGGACGTTATTGTTGAAGGGAACTGCAAGCTTTCAGCAGAAACAGTCGTAGCACCAATATCTAAACTGCCTAACCATCTGCCCACTTTGCTGTCCAAACGAACTTCAAATAGCTCTTCATCTTGTAGAGGCTGGCTTGTTAAAACGACGCCATGATTGAAACACTGAAGAGGACTGTAAATCAAACAATATAATTCATTAGAATCCGCAATCGCATTTACTTAAACACAATGAGAAGATTCTATGATAATTATCCCTGTTTCATAAAGATAATTTCATACAATTATGTGTACACAAGCCGAGTCTTATATCATTTCTATCAATTCATTTACGCGCATAATACCAGTAAAATTTAAAGGGCCGGATGTGTTACAGAGATCAGTCAGATATCATTTCTAAAAGACACCAAAAAATAATGGTCCAGTTGTTTTTTTGCTGAACACATATAATTCTCATGACCTTTACTCTTGATTATTATATTATGTATGAATTTTGTGAGGAGAAGTTCGATGTTGGCCACTTTGAGGCTTAAAAAGAGTTCAGCTTCGTAGTAACAAATTTAAGCCCAGTTCAAACGTCGAACTTCACATGTGCCGAATCTAATGTAAATGAACAAGAACAATAGATTTTGCTCATTTGCATTAGATTCGGCACATGTGAAGTTCGACGTTTGAATCGGGCCTTAAAGGACCCGAGTCAGCCACACCTTTGTTTTGTTTACATACGGGAGTTTCGGTTTTATAGTACACGTGGCGCGTGACCAAAACTAAGGAAATATAATATAGTATACATGTAATTCGAATTACTATAAAATTTAACACTGTCGATGCTAGTCTCTAGTCATAGACGGACTGGCCGTATGTGAATAAGGTTAGCCTTAACTTTTTTCCAAGTTCTCACATTTTTGTTTCCAAAATGGGCTAGAAAAGACCACGATGTGCTACTTTTTCAACAATTAGTTAATTTATTTTTCTTGGTGTTAGAATATTATTTTGTAAAAAAGCAAAGGTTTTATGGCATGATTTTGACAAAAAGGGTCAAAATGGCCGCACTTTAAAATTACGGTGGCGGACACGCAGTGCAAGTAGTAGTGGAACAGGCTCTACAGATCAATTTCTTACTCCACTCTCTTAGCTTTTTTCCCGGCGCACATTACAGCGATGTTGGCCCCACAGGTGTGGTGAAACTTGTATGATTCCGAGGATTTCACAGGATCAGCAGAATTCGGTGCGACCTGGCCAGGTGATGAGGCGCTCGGAGACTGGGGCGGTGATTTGACTCCAGGTGATTGTGGCGGGGATTTCGCTCTGGGAGGTGGGACCGAGGAAGATGCTTTCCTTTTAGAAGCCTCCAACTTGGCTAGAAAATTATCTTTGAAAAACAATTGATATTCTTGTTAGTATTATTTGGAAA
The DNA here is from genome assembly GCA_024195265.1 of Dendrophyllia cribrosa. NCBI lineage: Eukaryota > Metazoa > Cnidaria > Anthozoa > Scleractinia > Dendrophylliidae > Dendrophyllia > Dendrophyllia cribrosa. The sequence continues at coordinate 9,702,245 of JAJLRJ010000002.1, read as the reverse complement.
AGCAAAATCACTGATGGCCAGGAGCTTGCTTTTAACCTTGCTTAAAATTATTGTCTTGAAATTGGAAGCAAACGTCACAAAGCCTGGGTCACAAAGAAGTGAGGAAAGGAGAAAAAGATATTAAGTATTGTTCCACATAAGAACGATAGCAAACTTCATTGTTCTGCTGCATTAGCTCTTTCCCACATAGAATATCTTTGATTTCAAGAATAGAGGAGGAGCTGATGGTTAATAATTATATTTCATTATAAAAATAAAGAAAATCCATTTGCGTCAAATAAATTTTAGGAAATGTTCGTGCTTAACCAATCAGAATAGCAGAAGACAATAGCTAATAATTTTGCTTCTTTGATGAAGTTCCCCAAATACAATTTCTTTTAAAAATAGTATGTTGTGCGATTGGGTCTCAAATTACTTGAAACCTTAAAAAAAATTAGACAAAATGTACCTTGAACCTTAACTTTTTAGCGGTTTTTGAGTCTTGGCCAATGAGATCACTAGTTGTAACAATGAAAAATCTTGACATTCCATCGTGTTTGACATTCCATTGCCGTTCAGCGCTATCCTTCTTATGCGGATCATTACTTAACAGCCCATCGTCACCCAAAATGCTGTGCGCGCCGTGATATCTTTCTGTGCTGAATTTCGTGTAACATGAAATTCATGCTTGAATGCGTGCGACCAATCAGATCATGAATATGAACAATGGAGCATTTCAAAACAAAAAACAAACGACCGCAACGCCTTTTGGGTGAAGGTGGGCCTTTAACCAAAGTGACAAACCAGGGTCAAACTAACGGGTAAAAGTCAAAATTCCACAAGAATAGAAATTTTAAATTCTTGACCGCCCGTCACGACATCAAATTTGATGAACTGTAATCCACTTCAATCCTTGCAATCCTGCACTTTATTTCCAAACTACTGCTTCTGTTTTGCTCTATATAATTATTTTACCCTATTTGACAAATAGATTCCATTTGGCCGTGTGTCTGTTTAGTTATAGACCACAGATGACGTCAAAATGTGGTAAGAACAAAAAAGTGGCACACGAGCCGCAGGCAAGTGTGTCATTGATGTTCTTACCACATTTTGACGTTTTCTGTGATCTATAACTGAACAGACACACGGCCAAATGGAATCTATTTGTTTTATACAATGAACAGAAAAGTTAAAAGAGTAAAATTACGAACTTGCCTCGTAGCGCTCGACTGTTCGAAGATTTGTTCCAGCTGTTTAGGTATTGTTCAAGTCGCCAAGAATACTTTTCGTCTTGGTTTCTTCTTTTTCTTGCTCGTAAACAGCCCCTGCTAAACATTTTTCGAGGCTTTCACTTGCTCAATCTAGAATAATCTTGCAAACATTTTTAAAACTGTGCGCCATGTTGGACAAAACAAAGCAAACAATTTTTCTATGACGTCAGCCGTGCGTCTGTACTCTGAGAGATCATAGGCAACGACCAATCACAGAGCGCGTAGTATCAGTTCATTGTATAATAACTTGTATATTAAGTGGCATTTAGTGATATAACATGGACATAAGGTAGGCGAAATTTAGTTATTTCGGCGGGACAAACCTACCTCCTCGTCCGAGATACTTCATTTTAATGTCGCAGTTACCGTACACGGCACTAGCGCATGGGCACAAGGGTATCAGCGGATTGCGAGGTAAATTACAAAAGGCCACACCCAGATGAGTATCGTCAGTGGCAAAGCTAACAAACAAAAGACGATATACAATATAAGAAGCAGTAACAATTATAGGCTTTCAGATATCAATCCTAAAAAAAAGTATCGTTTGTGGTAAAGCTGAGAAACAAAAGAAGATACAAGATATAAGTAAAGCAATTGGAGAGAAAACCATGAGACAGTCCAGCTAAAGAGAATGGTCGCACTTCAGCAAATCATCGAACGTTATACACGACTCAGGGGTTGACTTTGGCATGCAATGAAATGAAAGCCAGATTACCCGCTTACCTTAGTGTGGCATTGTCCATATCAAGTATTACATACACCGTATCGGGTACAACAAACGTTGGATAATTCGCGGGGTACGCGACCTCGTTCCCTTTGTGAAAGGACACCTTCTTGCTTAGATTCCAGCCCCACGATTCTGCGTTAGATCCTATCAGTGGAACGTAACCGAGGCACTGTAGAGGGGCCTGGGGTGTAGCTATTCCTATAACTGCGTGAGACCCCCGCTCGTCTTGTTCCCATGTTATCTCCCATACATGCCGGCCTTGTCTGTAACCTTTTTTCCCTGATAGGAACAAAAAGAGATATACAAAATTTGTGCAAGACTGAATTTAAAAGATATTTTGGGAGAATAAAATAGAAAGACGGGACGCTTCTTCTTTTTTACCCGCCGTTTAAAAAAGGAGACGCAGAAGAATATCTCTTCTATGGCAACTAACATGGGTACCCGAAGGGTAAACATGGAAAAGGGCTGTCCAAGAGATAGGCGTGGAGGAGAATCCGCGGCAAAGCAGATGGCGGCTCTGAAAAAAAGTATCAATGGCCCTATTCTCCACAAAGAAAGCAAAGAGAAATGATGATGATGATGATGATGATGATGATAGTGATGATGATGATGATGATAGTGATGACGATGATGATGACGAAGATGATGATGATGATGATGATGATGATGATGATGAGTCTAAAAAGGGTTTATAGCGTTTTTACTCAGCGTTTAACCGCCAAGCAGATTTACGTCTTTATACGCAGGTTTCTCATCTCTTGTTGCAGATAAATAGCATTTTGATTGTTCTGGTTACGCACACAACTCTTTACCTCTTATAGCATCCGTGGTAAGAGGTGAGGGAAGTCTTCTAGCTGTCAGCCTGTCACTCAACACTCTAAACTTTGGGGAGCGATCCTCAGGATCCCACGCATGCTCAAACTGTTCAGAAGGCACTTCGGATTCCTCGGCTATTTCACGGAGAGCATCCAGAACCGCGCGTTCAAACAGTGAGTCCACTGGACTCGCGTTCATCCGTCTCTGGTGGAGATGAAGGGACTGTTCAGCACCCATTTCTGTTGGAGTGATGAGAAAATGTTAACGATAAAGTTAGCAATGCGCCTGCGCTTACCTTTGTTTTCCTTGTTCTGGTCTCCACACACACTCTTCCGGCTTTTGAGACGAAGAACCAAAGGGGTAAGATCTGGGGATCGGGAATTTCGCTGTCTCCCAACCATCCCAGATTTCACGATGATCGGTAATCATTCTCGACTTTTAAAAGCACAATTTCTACGGTCACTCTCTAACCCGAATTTACGACCCAGGGGCGGATGCAGGAGGGGGGGGGGGGGGGGGGGGGGTGGATTGGGTGGCTAGTCACCCCCTCCTTTAGACCGTCGGTTTTAACAGTTTTCTTTTTAATTGCAGCAATAAAAAATTTTATAGACTTAGGCATATACCCGTAGGCAACCCCTCACAAAATCCTGGATCCGCCCCTGCGAACTTTTTCTAACCGTTCACGCGGTTTATTTCACTCTTGATATTTAGAGAACGGACCTCTGGAGCCAGAGAAGGGCTATAGATATTGTCTGGAATTTTCCCCATATATGAAAACCAAGCTTTAGAAGTAAGTGACAAGAACGTCAGGTTCTTATTGTCGTCCTGATATGCGAGCACCAACCAGCAATATTTCTGCTTCTTTTATAGTTAAAACCCTTCAACTGTGTTACGTGACAACATATATTGACCAGTGCTCGCGTTCTAGAACCAATTTTCGCAAATATAAAGACTTCGTTGAATAAATAGTAATGAATACACCGAATGCAAATATGGCTGCCGATTTATTATTCTTTATTAGCCTGACTGGCCTCGTTAGCATGTGTAAAGTTCAAAAGAATGTTTACTCTAAAATGAGGCATATAAAAGAATAATAAATCGCTATAATAAATCGCCAAATTCAAATTTCTTGTAAGCATCTTAAAGAGAAAGCGAGGCGTATTAAAGTTACAAACAATAATTACGTTAGAGCTTCCGGCAAACCAAACATTTAGAAAAACGAACACTGTATATAAGTATTTGTAATATTATTTACTTTGTTTTAAATTTGGAAAATAATTAATTCATGGTTTTATGGAAGCGAAACCTTTAAAAGCGTGACTTACTTCCGGTTTTTCCAAGACAGCCACTTTGAGAGCTTTACATGTAATATAATATGACTTCGCTTGGTTATTTTACAATCTGTAGACAGATGAACTTTACTTGCTTGCTTGTTTTAGCCACTGAGGCATGTCTATCTACGGCAACATAACTTTTTTTATAAATCACGGATCGAATGTATTCACCAGTACAGCTGAATCCCATTTATTTATTGATTCACGATCGTGATTATTTCGTCTCAAATACAAAAATGTAACACAAAAACGTTCTTTACCATATTGCCAGTAAAATAAAATTCAGAAGTGGTGGGATATATAACAGCTTACTATCTGTAAGACGTGTCTCAGACAAAATGTTGTTTTACTGTGATCTTAGAAATCGCGACTTTTAAATGTAACGCGTACCACAATTTTCTATACTCAGAAAATACAGTGTAGAAAATTGAAGTCAAACGAGATATATTGCATACTTAGGGTAGTTTCAGTTTCTCTTAACTTGGGAAGGTGTTTCATAATTCAATTCAATTCAACAGTCGCGATCGAAACAGTCCGTCAAAACAGTGCAACAAGGCTAACACAGACCACAAACCGCGGACCGTAACTTGCTATTAAATTGCACCCATTTTAGTTGGATGAGCATTTCTTTCCAAGTTACCTCTGAAATTATTGTACTTACCTATTTTATGTCCTTTAAATATGAGGCAGATGAACTATGATTCTACATTTTATAAAGGCGATGTGAAATCGAAAGAGTGCTCAGATCTGTTGACATCGCTTCCGGGATCAGTTCTAGGCTTCCCCGAACTAAACAAACGCCGAGATCTGGCGACGATGTGAGCCGTTCTCATTCCCAGGGTTTCTCGGCATTCGAAATGTGATGGATGGCGCCGTTGTGAACGCCAAGCTTCGGCAACCGCGACGCCAAGGAAAACGTCATTGAAAAAAAATTCGCGCTCTTTTAAACCACATGGCAATTTTAAGTTCGAATAGAGAAAGTAAAATCACTTTACATTTCTGTTTAGTTTGTTTTACATGAGGAAATACACAATTCTCACCTACTTGCTAATAAATTAATTGAAATTTCATAACAGTACTATATTGGAGTTACGTTTTACAATTTCTAACAAACCTAAATCTAACTTGAGCAGTAAATTTTAATGATGTGTACGAGAATTAACTTCACTGAAAGTATTTTTCTTTTTCTCACCATACAGATCGATGGTAGAATTTTGGAAAGCCCTTCACTGTGTGGAAAATGACTGGCTGTTTTGAAGTTACTAAGAGCTGGCCTAAGAAAATTGAGATGTCGGGATCGTCCACTCGAACATTTAATTCGAGCCTTGTCTCCGAGCATTTGTCTATATCGACAAAACGCCAACGCTCTACGGTTGTAATGGGAGGATTTCACAACCCCCATTCATTACTCTTAGTCATTCTGTAGGCCCCACAAAGTCTTTTGGCGACAAACTCGTTTAGTGCAAGTTTCCTATTCCAGTTATACTTTTAAACTCAACTACGAGTGGTCGCACGTCTTAGATCGTCTCAGGAATAGTTGTGCGGACGATTTAGGTGCTCATTTCTTTCAAGGATAGTCAAGCGGGTGATCACGCTCGCGCGCGAAAGTTGACTCTAATCGAGACAAATGAGGCACTTGCTCGTGGTCTATTTCAGCTTCGAAATTGCTTGTCTGTTTGTCCAGAAAGTGGGGAAGATGTAGACTGCAAAACAGTCCGTATTTTTGAGCGACTCCACCGAAAAAAGCGGCGATAGTTGAAGCGGCGGAAAAGACCTGGAGCGCGCGGGCGCGTGAGGCTGGCACGTGTTCTCCTCTCCCTCGAGCCCGGGAGTTTTGTAGTCTGGGAAAGATGACACTTTGCCAGCGAGGCTCTGACCAGGAGGGCAATTGACCGCTAATTTGCCCACATAGTGTATATTTTATTTTATCAAACTTTTTCGAACAGTGTTCGGGGATTGCCCGGGAAGGGGGGTGGAGGCGACGGTCGCTTTTAACATTAACCAACATATTCTCCTTGCGTTTATTTCACCGTGAAGTATAAGAGGAAACAACAACAAAGATAATTGATTCTTCTGCTTAGTTATTAAAAGAGACAGTAAGAGGCAAATATTTTTAACAGTGCTATTTTATTGCACTTGTTCCTTCAATTAACAAAAACAGAATTTTTTTAAAAATTTACATAAAAAGATTTCAATACTAAAAGCTAAAACAAATCTTCACAACCCAATTCTAAATATTCGAGTAAAAATAAATCGATGGGAATAACTAACCATAAACGAACGTTTCCTTAACAAGAAATGTCAGTCAAAAAAGGTCAGCCTAAAGGTCAGCAAAAAATGTCAGCCTACAAAATAATCTTAAATCTGTCAGCACAGTCTGTCCAAATCTTCCCTCATCTATAATTTTATTGCTTTCTGCTTTTTTAATGTCATACCAAACTATCATCTTGAGACAACAGAATAAACATTCTTTTGCTGAGAAGAAAATATTCTTAACGATCAGTAGGAGTTAATTGGAAATCTCGATCAGAGCTTTCTGAGATCTGTCAATAACATGAGTACGGTCTACTGATAAGGAGTCTTGGATGAGGAACCGAAAGCTCCTCCGGTTAAGGTATCAAATTTAATTCCGTTGTATCATCTTTTCATCGTTTCATCGATTTGAACAACGTTTTGTTCAGGATTAAAATACCCTTGAAATAAGAGGGGCTTCGACCGATCGAATTTAACAAGAGAATTAAGCATAGTTGCTGGAGAATTCTCCAATTACCGGTACCTAATAAACACCCTCATGGCCGCTTTCATAAAACATGAATACTGTAATAAATTAAAATTGTCATGGCAACTACATTTAGAAGTAGATTCCAAACGGAATGGACACACAGTGTACACTAGTTCCCAAATGATTAGATATACAGACGTCAAATAGTTCAACTGGTAAAAAAATTCCCACGTGTAAATATTAAAAAGATTTGTCCAATTTGTACTGCACTTCAGTAGGTAATAAAGATTAAAGAATTCACTGTTCAGCTCAGTGAAAACGAGGAGCCTCCACCGGGCGGCTTACAAACGCGAGTGGAGGATCGACTTGGCACATCGTCGTCTTCTTGTTTACCTGTTGGAAAGAAAAGATGAAAACAAACGTTAAGCAATTTTTGGCGGCTTAGCCTGCGAGGCGCCGGTTCAGTTATAGGGCACCAATTGCGTCATCGAAATTGCGTCATCGAAATAAATAAATCGATGGCAGTATGTACACAATTGCACTGTTCTAAACGTTTTTTTTTTTTTTCTCACATGTGGTCGATTAATGTATTGTATTCTTTTAGGCTCAGAATTAGAAATCTTGAAGCTTTAGTATGACAATTTGTAATGATTTGTTACTAGTAGTTTGGAATTATCCATTGTCCACGTCAATTTTAAGCCAGACTTGTCTGGATTAAAGATGAATTACAGTCCGTACTGCGCAATCTTAGCTCGGCAATGTTTGTGAGACTCTCAAACAAGGAACGTTTACTGGCGAAAGTGAAAATTACGGGACAAACTTACCTTTTCCTTCATTATATTAACGTCAGATGTCCTTGCCAAACAATAATAACAAGTAAAAGAACCCCAAAGTTTTCCCAAACCGACGTTTCAGCTCATCGAGCATTCGTAAACACAACGGCCGTAATGGCGGACTGACGGTTTACTCCCATTTACTCCATGTATGCTATTACCGGAGTGTAACATATCAACAAATTCAAAACAAAAAATGAAAACAAACCCCGAGATTGCGCAGTACGGACTGTAATTCAGCTTTAAATATCAGCTCAGTGCGGTATAGACCTTTCCCGCATTCCACTCCAGTGAGCACACACAATGAAACGAGGTCGAGGCTTGGGTGGACAATTTCAAACAAATCACTGTATTTTGTCCACCCCAGCCTCGAGTTGGTGCCTTTGTTCACAGGAATGCGGGTAAGGTCTATTAATTCGTTACAGATCAGTGAAACAGACACCATAAATTTTGCCTGTAAATCGTGTTGTCTGCCAGTTAGTGTAATGGTGCGAAAAAAGTCTCCGTGGCTCAATACGTAAAAGAGTGCGGTAAGAGTTCTACTAATCATATTTTTCCTTCTTCCCCCATTTTTTAATCTATTTTTTTTTTTAGTTTCAGATTAATTGGCATTTTCAATCTCTTTATTTATTGCACTTATTTCCCATCACTTATCGATTTTTTTCTTTCTTTCTTTTCTTTAAAATGGTTGAAACGCGGTTTCGATAATAAACGAACATTTATTGAACACGTTGCCATTCAAATTGACCAACCTAAATTCGACATGTGTCGGCTCCGCAAAATGTTCATAATCCGTTTTGTTCGTCTAGCTATTCTTAAGCTTCATATAGTATTATTTTTGTTTTTTTTTTAATGCTTGTTTTGTTTTGCTGTTGCAGTGAGGTTTTATCCATCTTTGACTATTTCCAAAGTTCATTTTGAAAAAAGCTGAAAAAAAAACAATACCGTAGGAAAAGTACCACTGAAGACTCAAACGTTAGAACGTCAATATACATGTATATATGGTTTTAATCTGGTGGGAATGGTAGAGGATTGTGGCAGACAACACATTATACAGAACAACTTCAGAATACGCGCGAGTAGTTTTTTTTATTTCTTCACCCAATTCCGTACCAAAACAAGAAAAAAAAACAATGAAAAACAAAGGAATTAATCAAGCCTTCCCAAAAATTATGCAATATGTCACGAATTCCTATAGAAAACAATCACAATGAAAGACAATAGACACTTGTGATCTGCTATCATGACGTCAGAGCCGGTATCCGGGCACTCCTCCTTCACTCACCAGAGAGCTCAAAGCCGGACTTGTGAAGGTCCCTCGAGGCACCACTTTTCTTATGTTCCTGGTTCTTCTGTTTGCGCTGCGACGGGGACACAACTGGCGGGGGCTCAGCGGAGGGAATCTTGACAACAGGACCAGTGTATGGTTCTCTTTCGACTTTGACAAGCTTACGAGTCTAAAATGGACAAAATAACAATAATAACAATAGTGAGTCACACTGTTTGTAATGCTTTTTCCTATCGAAATAACTTCTTTTTTAGTTTGTTTACTGTCGCACGAGAGAAGCATAAGACAAAATTTGGGTTTTGAGCCTCTTTTCCTGAAATAGTCCCCTCTAGTTACCGATTTACCGATACCACTCTGTCAGGTTTCCTCCCACTTAACCACTTCTCATAATTATTTGGACTGAAATGACGACTTTCAGCAGTCAAAGAAAGTGCTTTTGCTATTGCTATACGTTGCACAATTGCTCAATACACGTTCAAGGCAGAAATTTAGAGGATTACGTCTAAATTATCATGTTCAAAATAAGATAGGTACTTTTTCGTTTTTATTTCTTGTTTATGCGGGGTTTTTTTTTCGACTTACTGTTCTGTGATTTGTGGGCAAATAAAACTTAGAAAATAGCTTACAGTCAAAATACTCAGCGCGTTCCGCTTATTATTTGGGAATGACTTTCATTAATCGGGAACGGATTGCATTATTGAAATCAAAATACATATAAAATTCACGTTTTAAATTGATTATTGGAATCTTCCAACGGTAGCCTCATTCGAAATAACGAATGCTGATTGGTTTGTTATTGACATAATGTTCACGTGCAAAGCAGGCAACAGTTGGCGGCTTGACACATCTGACCTATTTCTGTTCGCTCAACAAAAATTCACCACTAAGTACTTTTTTGACGTAAGGCAGCTCTGCATTTACAAAACTCCGAAGAAGAATTCTTAAAATGCTTGTGTGCTGGTACTGAAAGATAAATTTTCACCGAAAGTGAAGAAAATTCCCGATGAAGTCCAATCGACTGAATTCTCTGAAACAAACAGCGACCAACGATTGCGTATTTCGCCTGTGAACGTTTGACCCATGTCAGTAAAATACAATACGAAAAGAAACAAAACTAACACACACACACAAAAAAAAACCTGCAGTTTGATTTTCAAAACTATAAAAGAACAAATTTTAGAGAGAATTATACTTATGTATTTTTTAATTCTTTTTTTATTATTCTTTTTGTGGTACAAGGAGCAATTCATGCCAACATACCAATTTTTTTACATCACGTTTGATCTCACCTCATCTCGTTTAATGATCCGTCCATACAAGTAGGAGGGGTACGGTGGAGTGGGAATAAACCGACCAGAACCACGAACCACGTTGAGCTGGAAAAAATATATAATATTCTAAACCAACGCCTAGATAAACAAAAGAAGAATTCCATGACTATCTATCCTCCTCGTGTAAATCCTCGGGCATGACTTTTTCGAAAAAAGTTTGATCCAATGGATGGATGTGGAGTTATGAAAAGCGTTTTGTAGATAAATAAATGCGCGGTACTCCAACCACGGTAATCAAATTCCCCACTACGCGGGACCCAGGAGAGAGGACAACCTCGAGTCCAACAAAATGACTACCTAAGAGAGTGGTTTCAAAAAAGATTCACCAGGCTACATCGACATTTACATTAACATCTACATCAACATTATTTTTTACAAATCTCAACAAAATGGACTTGAACTAACCTCGCCGCGTTCGTACACTACTTTTCCTTGACATATTGTAACGTCAGCAACACCATGGCATTCCATTCCTTCAAAGATGTTAAAATCTACCGCCTGTCGGCAAAGTCACAAACATGAAATATGATTAACAAAACGGCGACCGTGCGAAGATAATATACATCGTCTTCACAGAGCCCTACATGTACATGATCTTTAACAAGCTCCATAACGCGCTCACGACGAGCGATAAATCCCCAAAACGGTATCATAAATACGATGGCGATTATTTTTAAGATCTGCACAAAAAGCTGAAGGACAACTGTGAGCTTTGACGAAAGCTATAATTAAATAACCGGGGATCAGGGACAGCATCGGTCAACTCATGGCAGTTTAGTGGGGTTAATCATTTCATCACTGAACAATTTATTTTTCAAAGTAACTAAAAGGTTATAAAGGCTGATATTTTATGTCTGACCTGGTGATGAGTTTTGGCAGATATCACCCGAGTAGCTTCAGGATCCCACACAACCACATCAGCATCAGAACCAGGGGCAATACGGCCCTGAAAACATGAAACATTAAAAATAAATTATGATACATGTGCAATAAACACTTAATGACTGGTCCCGATGGAAACTTTCCATCTGTGACAGAGAATTTTGTTTCCCGAGAATCTCGATGTTTCCCGAAGGATCAGTCATTAAGTGATTTGTTATAAAGGAATTTTATAGCACCAAAAAAAAAAAACACAGTTTGAAAAACGCGCCGAGCACTCGAGGTAAACACCAATCGCATCATAATCTTGCCACCTTTTGTCACGGTCTGATCACGTGCGCTAGCGGGCAACAGTGCAATGTTGCCCTCTGACGTCAAAATTGTTGCCCGCTTTCGCAAATGTTGCCCCCGCTTAAACAATTGGCGGGAAACAGTTTGTTTGTTAGATGTCATGTGACCATGAATCTACCAATCAACGGGCGTGTTGTATTGAAAAAAACTCCAGGCCCCGGTTGTTCAAAAGGTGGATAGCGCTATCCACCGGATAAATCACTATCCAGCGGATAACACAATGGATTTTGTTAATACTTATCCACTGGATAGTGATTTATCTGGTGGATAGCGCTATCCACCTTTTGAACAACCCAGGCCAGCTGTAAAACAACGAGGCTTACACGACATGATATACATGTACAGTTCAACATTTGTTAAACATCAGTCGCAACATCTGTTGATCAACAAATCTGTGCATTACAATCTTAATAATCTTAATATAAGAATACATCAAGAAAGAAAGATAAAACCAATATGGAGCTAGAAAGATGAAATATCACTCTGACTCTTGTTTCTTTCTCGCAAGAAAGTGTCCGTTGTTCATATTAACAGGTGTCCGTATTAAGCAGGTCAACTGAAGGCCCCGACATCAAGGATGCGTTTTCATTTCCAAAACACGCACATTTCCACTCTAAACACGTCCACTCTAAAGCGATCGAAAACACCGATGAAAACAGAGACTTTTGAAAACGATTTCAAAAGTGGAAAGAAAAAACAAAGGGCTTGCTAGTGAAGGCGGATGAAAACAGAGACTTTTGAAAACGATGATACTGTTTTTGCTACATTTTCGGTAAAATGAAAAAAATACTTTTGAAAACGCATTATTATGTGGACAAAGCCTAAGAGGGAACACGAATAGGCGTTCCGCCGAAACCGAGAAAACTGTCCGTAATAACGAGGTGTTTTTCTTGAGCTGGTGTCTGTAAAGGGGATTTCATTTCAGCACCTACAGTACATTGTAATGTCATACTGCATGGGTGCCACATCTGGAGTCGGAATGAAGGGGTCGTATGGGTGTTCATTTTTAGACATGCAAATTTATTGAGAAATGCACATGTCTAAGTTGTTCAAATTCTATGGTACAACAAAAATGTTATGTTTCAAATTTTAAGTTACTGAAAAAGTGTTTTGCGATGGTTATTTACCTTTCGTGGATAGATGTTGAATACTTTAGCAGCAGTAGTGCTAGTAACTGCGACAAAACGACAGGGATCCATCTTCCCTGATGCCTATGGGAAAAAAAGAGAACCTTCAACAAAGTTATAACTTCGGGTAATCCGTTCACCACCGCAATTAATGATGCCAACCAATCACTACCCAGATAAAAACAAATTGTGATTACTAACATAAGTTGAAAAAGTGTGGCAAGTTGTGATTTGTGTCCGATGTACAAACAATTTACTAACTTGTTTGAACAACTTTGCACAAGAATTTAAGCAGATTACAGAGCAGAAAAAGGGAAGACCAAAACACTGATTGAAATGTAACTTGAGGAAGGGAGTCAGTTACAGGAAATATCTGGTATGGGGTGATGAGATGACCCTCGCCGAGATCCAGCTGTACATACAATGTATTTAAAGGAACTATCTATGTCACCATTTTTAGTGTTATTTATAAAAGCTAAAAGACATGTTTATATCAGTGGAAACGCAAAAATAATGGTCCAGTTTTGTTTAAAATTGCTTCAAGAGTATAATGAAACTATAAACAAGTGTCTCTGACTACAGATGGTCAGGATGGAAATGGATTGCAACTTGAAAAAAATTGGTCAATTTTTTCAAGTTCGTTCAATGAGTTTTGGAAAATTTGCTGAAAACTGGTTATGGTTTATTCTTTCTACAAGAATTTACTAGATATCTTGTTCTTGGTGTTCTAAGAGTATTTCGTGTTTGAAGTAAGATGCTCAGTTTTAATTCTAGCACAGTCTGAGGCAAAAACATAAAAACCGCCATGACATAGCCCCTTTAATAGTCAATCAAAACAACTCTCAGAGCTGTGGGGAAATGACAGTCTACATGAATGTATAGCCGCTCCCTTCCCTTCAGAGAGTCTAGGGGGTAGCTGTATACAGGCTAGAAGGAGAATAAAGTTGCAAAGAAAATTGGTCTTTGGTGTTATCAGTGCTTTGTTTTTCTATCAAAGTAGCTGGGGCTCTACCCGCTGGCAGTGGATTCTTCTACGCCAAGCTACTGCGAGCATCCGTTTGCTTTTCCATCGAGCATGTGTAGCCACGTGACGCCCCACGTGATGTATTTGACGTTGTTTCGCGGGATAATTGTAGCACATGCCGTTGTTTCGTGGCAAAAATGTCTTCGTCACCTTGGACGCCATTTTAATTGTTACATAGCAGGCTCACTTAAACGCAGCAATTTAGTGGATGAGGGCATACGCGAGAGGTTAAACTAGTGCACAAACTTGTTTTGCTAGTTCAAAGTTAATTTATTTGTCCATTGCTCTGGACGGCGGCTCGATCAAAGGAACTAACAGATGCTTGCAGTGGTTTCTCTCTCGTTCGGCATAGCTCAGCGTAGGAGAATCCACTGCCCTCAGGGTACTGGGGCTCAAACACATAAATAATAATCTGGGAAAACGTCCAGCTGCCGGCCCTTATTGACAGTCCTCAACTCCACAACCAGATTAATAGATTACTTACCACTCCCTTTTCCCAAATTACAGACATTCTATCCTCGACACCTGTATTTGGAAAAATGAACAACCAAAGGAAAATTGCATTAGTGCAGACTTTATAAATTAAACAATAATAATATTGTTTATTTGTTTGGGTTCTGATTGGTTTACTTGATAATCGTATGTATGCTGTGATTGGCCAGGATTCATGACTACATGTACTTTGGTTTTTGTTTAAAGACACTCAATTGAAAATAACTCTGTAAATGTAAGCGTTATGAAGGCCAAGCAGTAAATAATGGACAAGGAAAGAAATAGGAAAAAAAGGTCATTTCATTGTAAGGTTTTTATACATCACAGGATTCACATAACCAGATTGTTTAAAGCAGTCAGACGTACATGTAGTCCTTTCAACATCAAACTGCACCTTGAATTGCAATTTAACCAGACAAAACCAAAGTAAATGTACTGCACTTAGTAGTTATGAGGATAATAATGTACCATTGACGCCATTTGGAATCTTTCGAAAATCGTTTTTCCCCAAAGCCTTTTGATCTGCATTGAAGGTGCAGTTATCTGTTCCTGTCAGCTGAAGATCATCGCTATGAAAACAACAAAAATAAATTCCTTTTAAAACAACAAGTAAACTGAATAACACAGCACAGAACCTTTACAAATGTAAGCTCCAGTAGTAATCCCCATCTACATGTACATGTAATTTATTATTGTTATACCAGGACACAATCAAACATGCAGGTCATGAGGGCAAAGAGAATAATTAGAAAGATAAATATTACTGTCTAAACAACTAGCACTTCTGCCTTTGAAAAGGGCCAGAAAACATATTATGGCTCCTTTGTCAGCGAGAGGAATGGAAGGTGGAAAGTCAAAACGAGAAATGGGTCTCCATGTCACCAATGTGATTTTCAGCGAGGCCCTGCAAAACACAGTTTTAGTTGATTTACTGTAGCCTGCTATAAACTGCCTTTAAAAATTAAATAAAACACAAAGGCAATGGCTAGCAAAACAAAAAAAACAAAACAAAAAGAGAGACAGACATAACTTTATACAGTCATGTACATGTACATGTACATGTACATGTACATGTACATGCAGGGCTGTCATTAAGATTTGAGACAGGCGTTGCTCTGATCTTAACACCCGTAACAATCTTGTTGCTTTGTCGTTCAATTTAACTTTAATTTAATTTGATTTGACAGGCAAGATCACCCATAACATCAAGGTCTAATCAAGTGCACTCACCCGTAACAGATGCTATGGGTGATGGCCCTTAATGACAGCCCTGTACATGTACAGCTGTTGTTAGCTAGTACTTTCACATCTTAGTGAATTCTTTTCAAAGAAAAAACCTTGTTTCACAGTTCAATGGGAGAAAAATCAAAAACGAAAATACTCACTTAGCAAGAAGATCCATAAGGAATCCTGGGGTGGTGGGGTCAGGTCTGAGGGGTGGACCCATGACATGACCTGCAAAATGACAAAGAAAAGATAACAGTCTTTAAAAAAAACTTATACTGTACATGTACAGTGTAATAAACAGTTTTTGTTTGGTCAATGACAAATGCATTTAAATAGATTATAGAGTGCAAATCTAGAATTTTTATGGGATCTATTGCCCAAATTGCACTGCAATCATCGCCCGTTTACACATGCGATTTGAAGATGCAACTTGCATGCAACAAAAATTGTGTTGACAAGTGCGGCAAAAATTGCACAAAAAAGTGCCTGTGTAAACGGCCATGCTCACATGAATTAAATAAAAATGGTAACCAGGAGCATTGCATTACATGTATACAGAATTTTTTTCTGACGAAACAATTGAAGGGCCGAGAGCATGTCCAGCCTATATGACTTTTTCGGCCTTTTTTTATTTTTTCTTGCTCAGATTTGTCCATTTTTGGCATGTGAACTAGAAATTAGTTGCAAAACATTGTTCAGAATTTTTTTCTGTTGTTTTTTCCGTCGTTTTCGAGAAATACCGTATGCAAAAAAAAAATAAATCAAAGGCTCCTATTGTAACGCAATGTTGCGGTAAGCTTCTGTTTTCACACTGACACGGTTCGATATTTTTTTTAAAATTAAACGTAAGGATTTTTGACGAACGCAAAAAAAAGTAAATCACTTTCATGATGTCCAGTTCAAAAAAAAAAAAAAGATGCCGAGCATGAATCGAACCCGGAGCCGTCCGAGCGCAAATCCCGGACCGAACCACTAGACCACCAAGAACACATGCTCAGTTCAGGCTAAGTTTTATTATTTAAAGGTTGATACGCATCAAAACGCGTATCTCGATTTCAAAATCCTTTTAGATCGAATTTAATGTTGCATTAAAGACTCCAAATGCGAAACGTCTTCCCGCCGGCCAGCAACAACTCACTTCGAGCTGCCCAAAGCTGTATTTCAAGTGCCCGACCACGCACAGCGGACCCATCTACCACTGTTGCAAAGCATGTCGGAAATCCTACAACAAAACCGAAATGGAGTTTCCGCCCGAAAGTTATTGCAAAATACTATAAGTCTCAAAGCACTTTGGATATCGGGCATTTCGACCACGGCACGAGATGGGAAATGGCCCACCACTCTCAACGATGCCCCTTTTTTGATCCGAAGTGATTCCAGACTTTCCCGCCGGCTCGTCTTCCCGACCAAGGTCCGTTTTTCACCTTGAGCGCTAAATGGCGCTTCAGACACAAGGAAGGACAAGAAACACAACTCGTTTCTTTGAGAAGTGCTAGAGACTCAAGGATTTCCGGACTTAATGATGTCTTTCAATCACCGGATGGGCCTCATACACGTTGGCTTACACACACGCTACAGAGGCGAATGTGTTGCCGTAGAGAGCTCACGATAGATAAGCGAGCCAGGCGTGCGTAAATAACAGTATTTTCATTCAGGTTGTCGGCACTGGTCAGAAGTATTGCAGTCGCGTATTCTCACGGCCATACTGCTTTGAAATGGCTTCGAAATTGCGCTCTGAATGTACAGTCAAAGCACAGGAGGGCCAGAACTCTGCTTTTTTCAGGTGAAATTGGTCAAATTCCTTAGGGTTAGTGCAAATTCGACAAGGGCTTGTGATATTATCCGTTGTACGATAAAATGAGGCTATTCTGAGCGAGAAAAAATAAAAAAAGGCCTAAAAAGTCATATAGGCTGGACATGCTCTCGGCCCTTCAATTTGAATGAAATTAAACAAGATTCTCCATAACCGCAGTATTACAATGTACAGTATATGGACAGGGGTATGAGAAACTCTGTGACCTAGTCCCTCTATGTGTTCTGCTGAGATGTTGTAATACCTGCTGCATGTCTCCAGCACTTGTGCCAATAGGTGGTTCCATCAGTGCCTAAGCTTGCCGCAATAGGTTCTCCCACCACAACACAGCCTCGCCGACGAGCATCAGCAATGGCTTGGCCTGAACTCTTGCTCATCACATGAACAATGTAAAGGGGGCAATTTAACTGCAAGTACATGTAAATAAAGAATCAAATGTCAAAAGTTCTGACGTTTGTTGCAATGTACAGTAAGACTACAAAACTAATTCATACATGTAGGCCTCTTGATAAATAGAACTACGTTGTATTATGTGAGTTTTCAGAGGCAACAGTAACTATTTTTTTCTTCTGGAACCATGTTTTTTGCCACAACATAATTTATGGTACTTTACAGTAAATAAAATAAAAACAAAAAAACAACAGAAGTTTAGGTGGTTTACAGGTCATCTACATGTAGTATTACATGAAATACAGATCACTGGCCATAAACAAGCCAATCAACATAACAGTAATTTTCTTGATTTGTGTTTTCTTTTCAAGTTTTCAGCTGGATTTTCAGTGTTTCTGACCAGTCATTTTCACGGGCTATTTTTTGAAACTTCAGGAACATGCTAATTTAATGGCGGCCGTGCAAATACATGTACAAACAGAAGCTGACCAGAGTGACTAAATTTTGGCTGGGACACCTCATATTTCATGGCCTGGGCTTCTTTCTCTTGCACTTTGGGCTCCTTGGAATGTTTTTAAGGCAACAGCATTGCAATAAGATCAACCAACCTGATTGGCTATCGTGATAGCTCTAACACAAGCTTCTGTTTCCACTTCTTCTGTGCGACACATCTCATGTCCCTCAGGACCAGTTATTCCAAGAGCAATCATCTTCTTTGCATTCTGCACAGGATCAAAAGTCAATGTCATTGTTGGCCATGGTTACACAAGCAGACCATCGTAACAATTGAAAATTGTTTTTCACTTTTAAGGTGGCTCCAAGTAGTTTGGATCACACTTCCCTTTTTGAATGCTATTACATGTATATGTTGTGGTTCAAATTTTTCTTTGGTTTAAAATTTTTTAAACCAGTTCAATTTTCGTTTTCTTTTGTGTCACATTATGATAATGAATCTGAGACAAAGGAAAATCAAAATCAAACTGGTTTGAAAATTTTTAAACCAAAGAAAAATTTAAACCACAACATATACATAATCGTTTTACTTTAGCTCAATGAATCTAAATTTGATACCAGATGTTAGGCTTGGATGAATGTTTCAATGGACGATGCTCTTTTTATTATAATCAGTGTGACCCCCAAAAAAATACTTGGAACCACCTTAACCCTTTAACTTCCGAGAGTGCCAAACATCAATATTCAAGAAAATTACCAAATTTCATTAATTTTGTAAAATATTGAAGAACAAATGCAAAAATACTGCTGAAGAGGTTTCATTTGAATGGTCACACCATAGGATTTCGTCCAGACTCAAAAGTTAGAACTACACAACATGTCTCAATAATTGACTCTGGGAGCGAAAGGGTTCAATTTACCACTCTGTAACAATGATGTTATCAAATTTGCAGCGCCACTATGCAGATCAGATCAAGGATGGCTCTGAACCGTGGTAAAAATTGTTTCAAAAAAGAAGGTTTTACTTTGGTGATATTTGGATCGAAAGTTGAGCTAATTTACATAATCACATAATCTTTCATGGTATGAGTAAGCATTGAAAGCTCTTGATTGACACCTGTCACTCCAAATGACTTGAAACTAGGCATGTCAACTAACATAGGTCCAGTCTTTATTCATGTGAAAAATTAATAAAATTCATTGTATTCTGTAACCAGGAGTGGTGTGTAGTTTTGATGCTTATTTTAGTGAATTGTTTGGGGTAAAAAACCAGGGGGGTGGGGGGGGGGGGGGGGGTGGTCTAACTCCCAGGGGGGAAATTGCAAAACCAAACCACTTTGTGTTTGAGTTATTAAGTGGTTCCTTCAATCTGGCCAAGTTTCATCAAAATTGGAGAGATTGCATGTATCACCCCTGCCTGGTCCTCTGGTGAACTCGGTCTTAACAGTGATATTTTAACACAGAGACGGTTTGGCGGTTTAAAAAAAATGAACTTCTTTTTTGCCACAAGAATAAATTACTGTGGAACTCTACTAGCACACATTTAATATTAATTTCTTACTCAGAATGATGATGATGATAATAATAATGATGATGTCTCGCAAATGAATGAGCAGAAAACATGTACAATGTATATGTTGTAGTTAATTTTTTATCTCAGGTAATTTTTATGTTTCCATTGTTTTGGGGTATGGTAATATATGCTAATGAATTTGAAACAAAGGAAAAACAAAAATTACCTGAAATAAAAAAATAACTGCAACATATACATGTATATTATGTACAGATGTACATATATGTGTCCACTTTTTATTGTATTCCCAGGAGATTATATGTCAGCTCATGTAAAGGTGCCTCTAGCTGCCTTAAGTTTTATTGCCCAAACCTTAGAGTTGCAGACCTTTACCACATTGCTTCCAAAAATATGCTGCACACCATGTTTTGCAGCATATTGTACATGGCATTGTAAGGGGGTGGGGAGGTGGTGTTTGAATTTTTATGGGATCTGTTGCAGGTAAAATCTAAAGTATTCAATCTACATGCAGGTTAAATGTGTACCCAGTATTCAATCTAGTTAACCACAGCACAAAACAAACTAATTCAAACTCTAACACAAAGCTAACCATCACACCACTGGCTACAGTGTACATGTGTATCTTTTTGCTAGGGGCTATTATTAGCTTTGTGCTAGGGTTCGGGTTAGCTTACCTATGGTAACAGTCAAATTTAAGTTGACATGCAGTCCCTCGCAACTCGATCCTCGAAACTCGCAACTCAATACTCGATTCTCGAAAATTTTGAGTATCGAGTATCAAGTTTCAAGTCGAGTTTCGAGGACTAATGAGATTGTCGCTTGAATGATCTCTCGATAAATAAATCATACAAACGGCCCACGCTGGAGAATGTTGTACACTCTCTTTTAGTTCAAAGTGTATCGGATTGGATACTGGGTACACATTTAACTTAGATTAAATACTGATCTAACCTGAGAACATATCCATGGGTAAAACTTCATTTCATTGGCTTATACAAAAAGTCATGTACTTCACCTCTGCAATGAGAGAGCCATTTTCAGCATGGACTTGTGCTATGCCTCCAATCTCCTTACACTTGCTGTAACAATGGTAAATCTGTCGTAGCAAATGAAAACAATAATTAAATATACACAACACTACAGTGTATGCCCTACTTGGCTAATCACCTACAAGTACCTTAGGCAGGACGCGGTAAAATTTATTTAAGCAGTGTGACCCATTCAGCTCAATGGCTGTTATCCATAGGGAGCCGGCATCTCAACATACATTCATCTGATATTCATTTTATATAATTTTTAAAAGATGTGTTATTAACTAACAGGTACATTTTCTGTGCAATTTTGTATTGCTTTACACTTAATGTTCTAAAACCTCAAGGAAACTGAGATGTTGTGGGAAATCATTTGAAAAACAAAGCTGCAACGTTAAAATAAAATTATAATGTCCAGTGTATTAGTCAGGGCTCGACACCAACTTTTTGATGTACTGGACATACATGTATGCAAATAATTCTCAATTCATCTGAAATGTCAGATTTTAAAGAGTTTCTTCAGGCCAAAATGGCCTGTATTCCCAAACTTTAACAGGCCAAAGTGTGATTTTCACTGGCCATTGTCCAGTTGACACCGTTAGTGTCGAGCCCTGTTAGTACTGTACATCGTGTAAACTCTGAGCATATTAATTTTGTATCTAATGTACATGGTACAACAAATAAAGAAATGTCACACAAAATTGGACAGCTCAGAAGTAAACACAGTCTTATCATTTTTTTTTCCGCTATAATGAGTGTACATCCCTACATATAAATGAGAGATAAAAAACAGACAACATGTAAATGTAATTAGAAAATTTTCTCTCATACAATAACTACATACCGTAAATGCTTGAATTAGCGCCCAGCTTCAAATAAGCGCCCCGCTTCGAATTAGCGCCCCTCCTAAGGCTCAAAATTTGTAATAAGCACCCCCTCCAAATAAGCGCCCTCCCCTCCCCCCCTCCCCCGAGAAAAAATGACTTTTGGTACTTGGTACGATATACGAGACGGTATACGGTCTATACGGTTCTTTTAATGAAATGTGACATTGTTAAATAGTATAAACATAATGTCCTTTCAAAGTCGCACGGGTTTGCTTCTCATTTCCTTGATAGAAATATCCATGTGAGCACATAGCTGCTTCACTTTATTAAGTTCCTCGTAAAACTTTGCTCCCAATCGTCGGCTTCTTGTTACTGCCTTAAAAGTTCCTGGAATTACGAGGCCATTTTCAAGTTTCCTGCTTCCAGTGACTTCAACTACCACCTGATTATCCTCATGAGCTCGTAGAAATGTAAACATGAGGAAGGAAAGTTCAATAGGCGCAAATTATATTTTGTAAACCATCTGCCAAGTGAAGGTATAGCTTGCACGCGCAAATACATTGTACAATACAATACATTTTTTGATGAAAAAGTCTTAAGAACGTTTCGAGTTCGCAAAAAGTAGTTTTCTATAAGGTTTTTGAATTTTTATGTTGCAGTTTGGTTTTAAATAGAAATAAAGATTAGTGTCATTTTGAGGCTTAAAATTGATAAACGAAATAAGCGCCCCCTTCAAATAATCGCCCCCCTTCGAATTACATGTAGCGCCCCCCTCTCGCCTTAGAAAATTGAATAAGCGCCCCAAGCGCTAATTCAAGCATTTACGGTACGTGTATAACAAAGCAGCAATGTTCTGTCACAAATTTGAACATTCTGCATGTCATTTTACCTCTTCATCCGTCAGCATAAAAACATCTTTGTATGCCATGAAGGTCTTAAATGAATTTATACCTATGAAATAAGGGCATAAGAAAGTTTGCCTCCATGTGACAGGATCCTGTTTTACAGCTGTAGTAACAATACATGTTGCTCTAATTTAGGTTCTCTAACAATAACATAATATGCAAGGTTAAATACCAATATACTACAGTGTACATTGTCTTACTGTACAGTTGACTGGAAGGACTCTTTGCATAATTAAATACATATGCATGTACATGCACCTTATTATAGGAAACAAGAAGCTGTACTGCAGCTTGGTGTCCGCTTAAGGGAGGAGTCCACTTACAGGAGGTGTCCGCTTACAGGAGGTGTCTGTTGGTGGAGGTTCAACTGCAGTTACTTTGAATCACTAACAAATACATCCTCTAATCCTAACTACAGACAAGTGCTGTTCACATGCACAGTGTATGTTGTCATGTACATGTAGATATTGTGATACACTATAGATGCCCACTTTACTTTGCAATAAATGCCTACTTTTTACTTTGTTCAATAAAGACAAGCCCAAGAACATTTACCTTTTTCTTTAACTAGAGTCTCCATTTCCTCTGCAACTTCCTCATTCCACCATGTAACAGCCACATGGAAAGCATAATCACAACACACTGCAAATAACAAGGCTCTTAAATTAAGACTTTGAATACTCTTCACTTCATTAGCAGACAACGTTCTTACACAACCACTAGTCCATAATACCAGATGAGTTTTTCTTTAATTCTCTTTTGTCAAATCACTATAAAATAACAGTCATGTATAAGCAAAGATCTCTTCAAGGCAACCTTGGTTGATGACAAGTTTGACTATAAAAGGGTATTCACACAATATTAAATAATTATAATATCTGATAACAAACTCGATGAATTTTACAGTATATCTTCTCTGCTTCTGCTAAATGCAAAAGCAGTAACAATGAAAGCTACAGTACATGTATAACAGTGATGCAATCCCCTAATTAAAATGCAACCAGAACAACATCATGTTCGCTAAAGGGCACAGTAACATGTCCATGAATAAATGAACAAGAATCAAAACACATCTTTTACACAATGTACATGTACATGTGTTTTATATCTAAACTAAACAAATTAATAAAAAAGTACTACTGATACCTTTCTCGTCAGCCCATTTCCTCCATTGTTCGTAAGCCTCTAACAGTGATTCATTCTTTTGTGGGATCACAAAGTCAACTGTGATTAAAATAAAAAAAGAAAAGCATCACATACAGTACATGTACATTACATGTACATTGTATGTATCTATGTTACAGTGTAGCTAACAACGATGAGAATATGCAACCTACATGTAATAGCATTGTTTCCAGTAAATCATGTGATTGTTCTACCAAGCATGACATTTGTATTTCTTCCAAGCTAAATCTCCCAGGCATACAGTACATGTACACTGTAAGAAGATGCCAAATATATTACACTGTAATGCTTTGCTCAAGTTGGTTCCTCGCATCTAGAGCATTCCAGAAAAACATCAGTGTTATCAGAGTTTTTGCAAAGTTTTGTTGTACGTTGCATTGTGGCAGGTGTACCAGATGGACTACATGTACTGTACATGTGCGTACATGTGTAGGTTGGGAGCTACATACTGTACCTCTATATGTATGAGGCTCCTCTCTAAAATCTCTACAAAAATTTGAAATTTAGAGATTCTGAAATACAATTTCCAGTATTCTGGCCTTCAAATTGGATGCAATTTCTATTAAACTGTATGAAGTATCTGTTGAATTGGTATGTTATACAGCATCATATGCTTTACTCACTGATCATGGTCGTTCCTCCAGCCAGAGCTGCTCTTGTTCCAGTGTAAAAGTCATCAATGGCAACAGTGCCCATAAACGGAAGCTGCATGTGAGTGTGACTGTCAATTCCACCTGAAGATGGACAGTTGAAACAAAATTAATTACAGTCCCCATTCAGACTCTAACAATTTTAATACATGTACATGTACTGTAAGTGTACATGTATGTTTAAGGGCTCAATATTTCCATTGCAGTGACTGTATTCCGGAATAAGAATAAACAGAATTTGGTCTCTTTGTTTGGGCACACTTGCAGTATACATGTACATGTACTTTTTCTTGGAAATCTGGCAAAACATTACTTAATGTACATTGTATGTTTACATGTAGTTTTCTAGTGGCCCCCATATCATCCCCTAAAAACATATTTTTTGTGACCCAAGGTTCTGAACATTCATTTGAACGCACCCTAAATGTTACCCAGACAATCACTAAATGAAATGGCTACTGTATAAAACCATTTGATGATAACTTCTAAAGGTCTGGTGTAATAAAAAGAGAGACACAGAGTTGGAAAAAAGTTCCTATTTATGCCCAGATACTATGCAGATGAAGTGTGATCACCATTAATACTACATGTAGGGTGTATACAAATATTAATATTAATTGTAATTATTGTGCAATGTTTGTGACAGAAATAGCCTTAGGGTTTTCTTCGGTAAGTAAATACATTGTATATTTAAATAATAATATATTTTTTATTTGTTATTACCAGGAATGACAAGCTTTTTATGAGCATCTATCACTTTTGCCCCACCAGGAACAACAAGATTTTTACCAACTTCCCTGAAAAAGATGAAACACTTTATTACTTAAAATCAATTGTACATAAAGCAAATTCATAATAAAAAGCTCTGCTTCTGACTTATTACCTTGTGCATGTTCATGTGTATGTTGTGTTTTTCTTTGGTTTGACAAATTATTTTTAAACCAGTTTGGTTTTTTTTTTCCCTTTGTCTCATATTTTAGTATTAACTCCAAATAATAAAGACAAAGGAAAAGTTTGAAAATGTACATGTACAAACCAATAAAAAATTTGAACCACAACAAACACAATACAGTATAGGATGGTATAGTTCCATTCTACTTACTTTATCAGTCCACTTTCAATAAAAACATCAGCTTCACTCATATCATCATCATTGACAACAATTCCACCTTTTATAAGGATGCGATCCTTCTGAGCCTGTGGACAGACAAGAAAAGCACCAATGCTTGATATTTAATGTAGGTCGATAATATGCAACCAGGAAAACACAGCAAAGAATAAACATTAAAAACTAACTGGTTAGTGTACAATACTAGTAATGATATATGCATGATTTGGTATACCTATGTAAAAAAAAAATTAAACCATAATACAATGTACATCTGTACAACAAGTCTCATTGACAAAGACAAGCTGTGTTTAATGACAATCTAAAAAAAAAATACAAAAACCTTTTTTGTAAAACCATAAGCATATAAATCCAAATGTCACAAGAAAGCTGGGTTTTCAGAAAAGTTTGAAGTACAATTAATTTTGTAGACGTTTGACTTTGAAAAGTAACCTGACCAAGAACTGGCAAGCAAAGCAGGTGGTGATTTTTAATTTTGCCAGATTTTTGCCACTACAGTTTACATGTACTTTCAACCCTGAGGAAGTAGTGGCAAATGCCAGTTTCTTCTAATGTACATATACATGTATATGTTGTAGGTTAAAATTATTTTAGGTTCAAAATTATTTCAAACTACCGTTAGGTTAACTTTTATTTTCCTTTGTCCCAGATTCATTAACATAATCTCGGACAAAGGAAAATAAAAATTAACCTACAGTTTGAAATAATTTTAACTTACAACAATTTTAACCTACAACATATATAAGGCTACTACAGAACCTTAGCAAGAATCACATCCATTTCTTGATTTGAAAAAATTCACAAGTCATAGGATGAAATGAACAATGACCTGACCAGATGTTAACATAAAACTAATGCTCTTAAATGAAAGTAGCAATATATTTAATCTCTGGATAATAGACTGTGGTCCCTTAGCATACATCTAGTTGGCATGTATAATACATATACATGTCTTGAAGTACAGTTAGATAAAATATACAGTACATGTATATTGTATTTGGGCAACTTACTGAAGGCATTAACAAGTACATATCAATGAGGACTACAGTGTATTTATTGTACTTGTGTAAACATATGAAATGACCCCATGTACATGTGAATCCATTTGCCTCATGTACATGTATAGTTTTAACTTGGAAGTCTGTGGATGAAATCCTGAAATGTGGATATTCAAATTAATGAAAACTGTTATACATTCATGTACATGTACAGTACAATCTTCTATATAGTGCTGAGCATTTGTCATAAATTAATTTTGTGGATGCTTTTTAGAAAAGTTGCAAGCCAAATTTTGGATCTTGCTGATATCGTAAACCAGTGCATCATACATGAAGCTGCTGTCAATCAAAGATGCACAATATCAGTATGCAATATCTGCAGTTAAATGCATAAGAACAATACCGTATATTTAAGTAATTGCCAAGGAATCTTCTTTTTATATAAACAGTAGAACTTCTCTCTTACATTACATACATGTATATTATAAATAAGGATAAAAGATGATTAGATAAATCTTCTAAGTAAAGAAGGACTTTTAAAAGCTGGAGCTGGTTGAGGCATTCAAAAACTCATTAATTGAAGATATAATGTGCATGTATGTACTGCATCAGCATAAAAGCAAAATATCTTACTCTATTCTTAGAATCCTGATATTTACTTTCTGTTTATAGTAGGAACATACATGTATGGTGTTTACGTATGGTAAAAATTTATGAAAACTAAACTTTTTACATTTTGATTAAATCTTGACAGCCTTTTCATAACGACTTCCTTTCATTTATCAATTCCGATTGTCAACCCATCAAATACAGGACATCACTGCATCAAAAATGATGTAGAACTTTACAAATAAAACAATGCCAATTTCAGAATTAATATTAACAAAGCTTGGGTTCAATATTTGTTATCACTTTTGCCTTTGAAGATTCTTTAAATAATTACATACTTTACTAGCCAAGATAACTTTCTTGATCTATTATCATAAAGTTTGATTTCAACTCTTTCAACTCTATGATCTAAATTTAAATTAGCATTTGGTGGTAAAATGTAGAACAAGGGAATTGTTTTCAGTTGATGATTTTCTTCATTTAAACCACCTGTTTGCTTGACAATGTATACAATATCAACAATTTTAAATGTAGGGAGAAATTGGATGTCAATGGCTCTCAAAATTGAGGGTGATAACAGTGTAGGTGGAACCCACATCCACTCATCTGAAAAAATAAATATCTTCATTAATAAGAAAGGTTTAAGACCATTGGCTGAACTGATTCAAAATGTTTATTAAACAAACAACACAAAGCGTAAATTTATGGAATATTCATGAAGAAACACGCCAGCCAATGAATTCAGATTTTAAGTAAGATATGTGCTTCAAAGTTAGCTTATTTAACGGAAATAGTTAATTGCTTAGTTTTCAACACTTGTAACTTCAATGGAAGTTAAAATTAATTACAAAAGCTTACCCTAAACTTGGAAATTTAGAATTTCATTTGAATATCAAAAAATTATTTCGATTTGAAATCCATAAATTAGCGATTTAAGACAATGCGCTTTGTCCAAGGAACAATAATATCAAGGCATAGCTTAGGCTTAAATAATTTATAACATGTAGCGTCTATAAGCCAGGCTTCAAGTCGAACTTCTCTATATAAGCTTAAATAAAAAATCTTCCGAGAGAACGAAAACAACCTCTTTATCTCGGTAAAACTCAAAGAAATCACAAATCTTAAACACTACTTATAGACGCTAATGACGATAGATGAAGGAAATCGAAAATATTGCTCCATGCTTTTGCACCATAGGTTAACTGTTTACAAAAGAGCCATTGAAAGTTATTATTGAAGAGATGACAAGCTATTTTTATCACATCTTACTTTAAAGTCGGGCACTAAAATGTCAACTTGCGGTATCAAAGTTCTTAAAACGAAACATGTAAAATTGCAGGCAGCAAGCGAGAATCATCTGCAAATGGGTCAAGCTTCGATCCCATTGCAAACAAACACAATTCAACACCTTCGACTCGATCTGAGCTCACCAACCGTGATCACAAGTAATATTCCTTGATTATATGTCTTTGAATCGATAGCTATGTTACCTATTAAACATTAAAGCACTGCGAACGTTCACTTACCATTGCGGACGCCATTTTTGACTTGAACCTGTGCAAAGAAATGTCTGACTGACAGTGAAAGACGTGGAACAGAAAAAGCGCGCGATGCTGCGAGGATTCCACTGAGCGCTTGGGATTGTGGGATTGGTCTGGTCACACAACGAGCTTGATCGCGTGACAATTAAACCTGACCTGACCTGACCGGAAACGAAGTTGAACCGTTTGGTAAAACGATGATTTTTATTTGCACTGAAAATGATTATTTTCTAACATAATTCAGACAAAACATTTCAGAAGTTTATCAGGCAAACTGCGGACGTTCTTACTTGATATTTCGAACGGTTTCCTTGATCACTAAAACAACTTCGGAGGCATATGCTCAAAGTTCATCAGCGTGGTATATCATAGCCATATATATATTGCACGCTTCGCCATGCTGATGAGTCCTAACAAGGACGAAACAGCTGTTCGTGGCTGTGATATAGCTGTGCGCGTGCGTAAAGTACTGGCCATATGCATTGTGCATTCCCGTCTAGAGCGTCCAGAGTCCAGACTTCTCGATTCGTTTGGTCAGCGGTTGAAACGAGACGCAATTTTAAAAAAGGTGCCGTGGCGCGTGGAGCTCTAGGGACGAAAATGGCCATTCTGTCGTGCGATATGGGATCGTGACCATTGCTTTGAATTGTAACCAATTAGGTATTGGTATTCAAGCGACAGGACTTTGGACTGTATCGACCGCGGCTGGCTATTGGTCCTATTGGACTTTGGACGTGAATTTTCTGACCATGACATAATATAACAGCTGATCTATCAATTGGAAAGTAACTTTTTTAGCCCGCGGACAATTACGTTCGGTTCGGTTCCGTTTAGCCTCACATGATGTGGTATAAAATATATATAGCTCTGACGAACCCGATTTCTTGACAACTTTTATAACATATAAACAGGAGCTCCTGACATAAATTTGTATAAGGATCTCTTTAAATCGCGAACTTTACTTTATGTGAAAAACGCAATGACCGGGCAGCACTTAGGACAATCAGTTGTACGGTACCGTCACCATTAGTAAAAACAAAGGAATAACTAGTGCAATAAAATGAAAAATCATTTCCTTACGGAGTTTGCGAATATTTGACAAAGGAAAAGTTGAATGACATGGAAATTAGCGCAAACAATGAACAAAAAGAAAACGACCGATATGTTTGAACAAGCTTTTTTTAGAATTTGTACGGACTGTATACTCATTCAATTCCAGTTCATAGTCCAGAGAGCATTATTACTTTAAATTTCAGTCTTTTCTCCGTTTCGTTTGATCACTCCCGAGCTGTTTATGCGCACTTACATCTCGACTTAAAAACAATTTTAAACAGTCAGAGTTGGAAGGGCAGCAAGATACACCGTTATAACGGTAACCCAAGGATAAGAAAGGTCATTCGGATAATAACTAATACGGAATCACACAAAAAGGTAGGTAAAGCAGAAGTTGGGTATTTGGTACATTCACGACATAAAATGAAGATCTTTGTAGCATCTGCTCTTTGCGAGACGCTGCCTCGCATGTCTGTCTACTGTACCGTTAAACGGAATTTCTGATGCAGGGCGGGTGGAATAATTACAAATAACAACAACATTAAACTCTTTTATGCAACATGTTAGGCATCATGGGTATGGGAGTTGAAGTTAATCCGGCATTGCTTTCGTTTCCGAAACTTTATTAGCTGGTGAAATTTAAGATATTCTGTCACGTCAACAGTGTTCATCGCCTTAAATTTGAATGCGATCGATCACAGTAAAACAAGCTCATCGTATGTCTTGAAGTATAGTTTTTTCCATAGAATTACTGACCAGTGGAATCAACTACCGTTAGACATTCGTGTTTCTGATAATGTAAATATTTTTAAGTCTAGAGTTAGGAAATTTTTTAGTGATTTTTAATTTTTTATATATCTGTATTTTCTTAAATATTATTTTATTGTATTTTTATATATTTTTAGGTGATCTGTTTTATATGGGGTCTAGGACTCCTTTACAGTTGATCCTTTGGTTTTTAATCCATAGATTGTAATAAATAAATAAATAAATAAATATTGCAAGCTTCTACTGCAAAATCGAAACCCCCACTGAATATCAACATCTTTTCAACTTTGAACCGTTTCCTAAGTCCAGCTTGGAAAACAAGTCTTGAAGCAAATCTAGAATTTTCGCCATGTTTTTCCTCAATGCCTATGGTACAACTGATCTGGTCCAACTGGTCTGCCTCCTGCCAGTTGGGATTTTTAACATGTTATGTTCAATTTACAATATTTGTTTCCATATTTGAGTGGCGTGCCTGTGAATTAGCTGGATAGCTAAGTGCTCGTTCGCTATAAACAACATTTACATTTTACAACATTTTGCTTAAAAAGGGCTTTTTATTAGTAATAATTTGATGAAATGTTGTATAGTCCCAAAGAATCTCGACCTCGCATCTTTAATATTTTATACTTCTTGCTAAAAGGCAAATTATTTCTGAAAAATAATGTTAGAGTCCAGGAAGTCTTAAGCCTTTTCTTTTTTGAGTTTGTAATTAAAAAGCACTTAAGTGCTTTATTCCTTTATTCCAAGGGTCAAAAAATGAAATCCAGCATAGGTCACAACTATAGATAGGGTATAACGGAAGTATGAGTGTTAGAATTTATTGTTTGTAATAGTGTACCGATAAATTGCTTTTAATAAAAACAAATAAATTATTGGTTTGCACTTACACCGTATAATTCAGAAGCATTGAAAACAGATTTCGATCCAAAATGTTTATAGAATTGTAAGGAGAGTTTAAAACTGCACATCTGTGCCAAATTTCGAAGCGCAAAAGCATTTCGTTCAAGCCGAGTAATAGGCGAGCGAGTATTATACATTTTTAGTAAAAATGTGTGCAGCAGCCATCTTGGTCCATCTTGGTGTACCACTTCAGTACACTAACATGGCGGCCAAAACTTCAAAGTCTTAATTACGCAACAACAACAAAAAACTAATCACAAAAGATTGGATTCACATTAAGTTGCATAAGATCGGCTTATGAGCATCTATAATGTAAAAATAACTTTCACCTGGTTCAATTCTGTTTATTCTCACGGCTTATCTGAAATAGCGTGACGAATTGCGTGACACATTCAACACTGGCATCTGCATACCATGTGAAAAAACAGCTTTGCAGGCGTCATAAGCAAACCAAGAATATAGAATAAACATTCAAGATAGGCCATAATAATTGGTTTATTTAGAAATTGTCGCGTTTGAAAATGAATTACTATGTGTTTACAAATCTGAATTCGGAAAAAATTCAAATAAAGGATTTTATTTTCAGATTCAGAAATTACATACATGCACATCATAGTTCTGTTGACTGCCGTGCTATAGCTAAAATAATGCAAAAAGGGCCTGGTCGCACTACAGTCAAAAACAAAAATTAGCCCTTGCAAAAATTTCCAACAATTTGAAACTGCAAAGTTCCAAAAAGTTAAGAACATTTCAGGGTCGCACTGTCCGTCCATGCTATCGAAAACATACGCGTAATGAAAAAGTTCCTCGTCGATTGAATATTGAATACAGGTCATAGCATTTTACAGTGCGAATGCGCCCCATGCAAGACGAGTGCAAATATGACACGATATTACACGCTTCAAAGTACGCGTTAGGGAAAACACTTGCAAAAGGATAGACTTGGGAGAAGATGTCTGTCATACACAATGTATAATAAGAATTTATTCAGTGAAAAGTTATGTAATACGACTAGTCATTTTTACTCGTCGGTGTTTATTTTTTTTCTCGCGTAAAACCTCGAAAAAATATAAACTGACTCGTAAAATACCCATATTACACAACTTTTCTCTGAATAGCCTCTATATCTGGGTCAAATCAATTAGCGGTGACAACTCCGGAAGCAGTTTCTTTTGTTTTCCTCGATATTTTTCAAAATCGGCCTGCCCCACCCATATACTACGGCGTCTTTGAAGTTTTATAGCCGGAATTTCCAATTCTTTTAAAATTTGCGAAACATCGATCGCTTTAGGAAACTTGATGTGATGACAGATTTTTATCTTAAACAAACACAAATTTGATCAAAATTTCTCTAGTGCGACCAGGCCCTGGCATCAAAGAGAACATTTGTGTAACGCAACCTTTCGAGAAAAAGTCTTAGCAAAGCTAAAACCAAAACAAAAAGGCCAAAAAAAATGATTATTATAATAACATACGATAACATGTTCTATAGATGGGCCGGGCGATATCAATTTAGAAGTAAGGCGCGCGCGCAATTACGTAAGCGCCTCACTTTCTATGACATTGATTGTGATGTCAGTTTTGAATTTTTTTCCCGCATTAGCATACTGCACTGTATGAGAGCCTGGTATTTTGTCTGAAAGGTCCGCAATGGAAGAAATGCCATGTTTTGCAGAAGCCGACACGGTAGAACAGGGAACAACATCTAAGAAGCCTAAAGCTAGCCATGAAACATTGGAAACCGAGTCTACAATTACAGGCAACAGTGAACACGATTTTCATTTTTTAAGAACCAAGCTGTGTTTATTGGAATACGCACTTGAACAACAACGAACCACTTCTAGTTACCTGAGGGAGGAGAGGGATGAGGCTATGACCCTCAATAGCTCACTACAACGGGAGGTGGACGAACTCCGCAGGGAGGTACAGACGGGAAAATCAAGGTCTTCTTCTGAACTGCCACAATTTAAACTGCAGAATGGGAGCCATAACACAGGTATTTTCATGAAATTTGACAAGACTACGTGCAACTACGTGCATTGTGATTGGTTAAAAACACTTACCTCTACAGAGACTACTGACTACTGAGATTGAGATACGAGCTATTTTTAATATTGTTTAAAGGATATATAAATACAATTCTTTTTTCAAACAGAAAAAAATGAATAAATTAAAATTGGTTTGAGCGTCGAAAAGAACTTTGAAGTCCTTCATTTTCTTGACTGCGGCGGTTCGGAAACGCTCAAGAATGTTTCCACAATTTTTCTCGTTCTCCCAAGTCAAATAACCATTATAGAGAACCATAGAAATATAGAAGCTTGAAATGTAGATTCCTTTATGACACTATAACGGTTGTCGTTAAACAATCTAATTCTAATTCTAATTGTGTGATCTGAAAAAGGCATAACCCATCACAGCAGATATGTAAATGTTCATGTCATTAGTGTTAAAATGTGAGACAAGTTGCGAGTGCTAAATTAATAATAATAATAATATTAATAATAATAATAATAATAATATTAATAAAAGTTCCGAGGTCAGCGTTTTTAAACATGGCACATGACAACCATTTTGAAAGCTTCCACTGACTGCTCTTCAATCGGCTTGGAAAACTAAAAAGAACAAATTGCATCCAATCACAGTAGGTTGCGTTTCTCTGTAAACCTCACACGAGTTTCATATACTAGTTTAAGGGTTAGTGTCACAGGGATTTCATGCATGTCATTTCAAAAATCAAAAAATGTTATTTTATTAATCGAAACCGAGAACTAATGGTCCAGTTCACCACACTAGTGTACCAAAACTGTTGATGAGTGTCTGTAGTCATAGATGGAATGGGTGAATCACCACTCTAGTGTACCAAAACTGTCGATGAGTGTCTCTAGTCATAGACGGACTGGGTCTAAATGAATTGCAACTTGAAAAAAATAGCCTAACGTTAATTTTTGAAGTTCTCATATTTTCGTTTCCAAAACGCTTTTTTAGTGTTATTTTAGAAATAAGTAAATGGGTATTAAGCATGATTTTGACCAAAAATAGTCAAATCCCTGTGACACTGTCTCATGGTGGAGATAGACCTCTTTACTAAAAGATGGACGGTTTCTGAAAACACGATTAAACTCGTAAAAATTTAGTGGCAACTTTAAATTCAGCTTTTTCTATGACTTATGTTAAACTGTATCTTAAATAGACCCTTCAAATAACTTTAAAAGACCTGAATTAATTTTAAATTAATTAAACTTGCATGATTACCTTTAATCGGCGTTCAAACAAACGAGCCCTAGAGTTTATTAACATTAAACTGTATTTGCTAGGTCCTCTTAAGGAAGAACAGACTGTGGTTGGGTGTATAGTCGCCTTACCAAGGAAATGTGTGCGTGGTTTGGTCAAAAGGGTGGCATTGTTTTTATGGTGGACTGGAGTTTGGGCAAATGAAGGTGAGACGCTAACTACCGTAAAATGCCACGTCGTTTGTAGATCTTTGCTCCAACAAGGACAGAGTTGAAAGTCTCATTCGGTTGGCCTTTATTCATGTATTAAAATAAAATGGCTGGAGGCTAACTTGAAAACTTTTTGCTTAATTTAGCCTCCAGGCTCTAAAGTTAATCTATATTTTAGAAGTATTATATTATCTGCAGTTTTTCTTGTTTAGTGTGTTCTTGTAAAATGTATATATCTATTGTTATGAGTAAAATAAAAATTGTATTGTATTATTGTATTGTTGGTGGCCATGCATTTTGAAACCTGCCAGGATTTTTATGTAATCGAACAGGGAATGGGTGTTTTCAAACACACATTTTTAAATGTATGTTGGAAAATCCACACCCATTCCCTGTTAGGTAAAACTAACATGCACGAATATGTCTGACAGTACAGTTATGCAATCACCCATCCAAACACTGTTTTCTCAATATACCGGCCGTCCATTTTGGAGATGATACCCGGCTATTCCTTTCATTGGCCATGATTGGCGGGAGTTGCATTCGCACCAGTGTTCGTGAGCTCATGCTGATTCAAAACTTATTCATCTATTGGGTTTTTGGTTACCGAACGCTTTATTTCAGTTTAAATTTAAATTTGTTATTATTTCCTCTTCAGGTCTGGGAATGTTGCGCATCGAAAATAAGTGGGTGGAGATGCAGCAGCTGAAATGCGAGTTAGAACAAGATAATGCAAGACTTCTCCAGCAGGTCTATGATCTACAAAAGCAACTGGCGGAGAAAGAAGTCGAAAATTTCAAAGAAACTGAGCGAAACAAAGATCTAACAGACAGACTGATAAAAAATTGTGGAACGTCTTGCAGCAGAAGCCGTCCACTCGAGAAAATGGCCAAACAAGTTCACGCCGTGACGGATTTTTCTGAGAGCTTGAGTGACGAAATCGAGAGAATAAAAGGGACGATGGATCGACGGCTTGCTCAGTTCGAAAAAGTTTACCACGATATTGATCGACTAAGTGAAAGTCAAAAGTTGCTTGAAATCACTGAACGCAACCTCGAAAGAAGAGTGAAAAACCTTGCAGATGCTATGACGCATGACTGTCATTGCTGCAGCGCTGGATCCTCGCAGGGGCGTAAAATTGATGGAATGGACGAAACTGATAAAGAGAAAGCGGTTTTACCCGACAAGGCCACGCAAGAAAGAACTCCAGCTCATCGCGACGAGAATAAATCGAGAGTTAAAGCGCTCAAGCGTATGCTGTTCTCTGTGTATGGAGTATTTTGCTGTGGTTTTCGTGCGGTTGTTGTATTTTTACTCACTTTTCTAGTTACCGGAATTTTGTTCCATTTTCTGTTAGTTTCGAGCAGTTTAAGATTACCTTCCTCCCCAGCGGAAGAGTATTATGGCGTCGACTTATTTGCGTTGTGGAGTTATTTCATTAATTGGCTATTTTGTCTTTTAGTGACCGAGTAACTGTTAAATTGAACTAACATACCACATTAATCTTTAATCTCGGGTCTAACCATTGATAAAATGAACTAGCATCTTTTCACTGCCGTAGGAAATACATATATACATGTATGTTAGTTACTGTTATCACAGAACATGTTTTTTATCGTCGAGGAAAGTAAATAAAAAAAACTTTGATTGCGGTATTGATTTAGTATCTAACATCAATCATATGAAGCCTCAAGAATAAATGCATACACTTTATTTTGCTTTGGAATCATGTTTGAGTAGCACAATAAGATGTTAACATCAATTAAGTGCCACTTTTCAAAAATTATTTCTGAAGTGGCTCGGCGGCCCGTCAGTGAAGAAAACTATTAAAATCATCATCTGGAAACGTACAGAAACATAGCCTAGCTCCATACTATAAGGAAGTTCAACGTGAGTATCGAACGATGAAGTTGATATATGATTTTTCATTATTTTAGTAGCTTGCCGTCTCGTTAAAGATGCTTGTTGTAAGCTATCAAGGCGTATACATGCAGTATTTTAAATTTACATTAATACCAGTCCTATATTTCGTTTAATCAAGGATAAATAGCTGTGAATCGTTATTTGTATCCGCGTCCATAACAAAAGAAATCAAAGCGAAAATCCGAACAAACTGAGACCATAGTTAAATTATCTAAACAGCAGCAAAGAAAGGCGTTGTCTTCCGTCATAAAATATGAAAATTTTCTGTCTTATTTATATCCAAAATTAAGCCGCAAAAGCTATTGTTCACTGTGTTTATGTTACTGGGCTTCCAATGCTAGAAAGACGAATAACAAAATTAGAACCAATGTAATGCTAAATAAAAGTAAAGTTGTGCAATGGAGTTTCATTTTCCTTCCTAACATTACGATGTTATTGTGGTGAAACACTGAGCAGCCATGATACTTCCCATGCAGCCCAAGTAATTTGACCAGCAGCTGGTTCAAGCGTTCCAAGTCGCGATCCAGTTTACCACATCTAACAGCCTGTTTTTGAAACCGGTTTTCAAATATTCGGTACTGCTGCCGTTGTTGAAGTAACTCGTTGCTTCGCCTGTTTAGCAATTTCCTCAAATCTTTGGGGTGGTCTTGTGAGCCCCTTCGTCCGTTTTGTTTCCACATCAGTGAAGCAACTGGAAGGCTGCCTCTACGTGTTTGGCTAAGGGCAAAGTCCATGTCACCTGGTTAGGCCGAAAATACATGCACCTGTAAACTTGTTTGCTTGTTTATTTGTTTTGCAGTTATCCACTGGGATACTGTACATATGTATTATTGACTAAGTGGAAGGGCTGGATGGGAAAACATTTAGCTCGAGATCATGGCGTATATTTTCCCATCCGGAACGACCTAACTTAGTCAATAAGTATTTTATCATATGACCAATTTGGAGACAAAAATGTTTCAAATTTTAACACGTGAAGCCGTACGCCTTTGTAATAGGGCCGTATGGCTTTTTCCGGCCCCGCTCGCGCTATAAATGTGTACGGCCCTCATACGGGTATTTTGTAAATCGTTTTAAAAAGAACGCGCGAGCAGGGCCGTATACGGGTCATATGATAATTAACAGTTATTCATCGAGGACGAGCCGAATATGAGCTGATATATATAACCAACGAGGCGCCGCGCTGAGTTGGTTATATATCAGCTCATATTCGGCGAGGCCGAGATGAATAACTGTTTTAGTAAATTTTCAAACACTCAAATAACCGGAAATTGGAAAAAAAATATTCCCGCTCCAAAAAGATACATGACTGTCACGTCAGTGAACAAGTGTCACATGACCGCTTCACAAATAAATCGAAAGCGAGTAAATGCTATAAGCAGGCGGCGAGATCGAGAAGTATGTTTCTTTCAAAAGTAGTTTCCTTCAAAATAAGATCGAGAAGAATGTCAAAGTTTCCTTCAAAAATAAGTCTTAATCGGACTGGCAGAAATATGGATTTGAACATAACAATTGTAGAAATCGTACTGCGGACGAGGAAAGATTTGCTCGCCACGTGCACGTGCCACGTGCACGTGCCATTTTTTTCCGCGACGAGGAAAACAATTTTTTTTCGCGTAAGGGCCTGGTCGCACTACAGTCAAAAACAAAAATTAGCCCGTGCAAAAATCGAGGAAAACAAAAGAAACCGCTCCGGTGGGACACGCTTTTTGTGGAATGTTTTTGTTTTTATGTCATTTTGCACGGGCTAATTTTTGTTTTTGACTATAGTGCGACCAGGCCCTAATTCGTCATCATTTTTCCATATTTGGGCAAATTAACCAATAACGACTCAGATCGGTAGCGGTGGGACCAATCAGAAATCTAGAAAATCATTATCGAGAGGTAAAAATTTACTAATATTACTTATCATATGGCAAACTAGTCCGCGATGGAAAGAAACATTCTGATTGGTTCCTTGAGCGGTCGGAATTTTGCAATACGGACCGCTAACGAACTCATTTCGCCGAATTCCTTTTATGAAACAATAAACAAATAGAAACAGTTTTCCATTAAGTAGAAACATTTTCCCTCATGTTTGGTGGACAATTTTAGTTAAACCTTTCGCAAAGTTGCGTAAAAAATGCAAGAATATACTTAAGCCTGCCGCACACTTGAGGAAAGTGCTGAGCAAAATTCCTCGCGAGGCAGTTAGCTCAGCTGTTTCCGCAAGTGTGCGCTGGATTTTTGGTGAGGTTTTCGCCTCGCGAGGTCGTGAGGCAAATATCTGACGTGTTTGATATTATTTGCCTTCACGAGACAAATTCCTCATCGTGTGCGGGCGCCGCGAGAATCTGGCTGAGCAAAATTAATCGATTAGCCAATAAAATTGCATGGCAAGCTCTCGTGATTTCAAGCTCGACATTCAAGATGGCGGACGACGAGATGTTAAAACTTTTCGTAGCTCTTCTTATCCGTTTGTTTGTGGTCCACTTAGAGTATACAAAATGTAATATTACATTTGTATAACTGCAATTGCTGTAATTGATATTAAAACAAAGTTTTAATATCAATTAAAACAAATATCAATTAAAACAAAGTTTTAATATCCACTTTTTTAGAATATTCTTAGGATATACACCTAATTGCAGTAATGTTGTCATAGGAAAATGAAAAATGAAAAAAGCCAAATAGGAATTAATTAGCTTAATCATCATTCACAGCGACACGCGGCACGATTAAGCGTGCAGCGGCTATTGTTAATTTAAATTAAGCGTGCAGCGGCTATTGTTATTTGTGTGTCTAATTAATTCCTATTGGCCTTTTTCCATTTTTCATTTTTCTATGACAACGTTATTGTAATTAGGTGTAATTTAAATTTAGCATTTTATTAGATTTTAATACAGTAAACATGCAACATACAAGGCTGCATAGAACTCGACAAGTTTATCCTCTAGGATAACTTCGTTAACCACACTCCCGGGTCACACTCCTGTCCGCCATCTTGAATGTCGAGCTTGAAATCACGTGAGCTCGCCATGCAATTTTATTGGCTAATCGATTAATTTGGCTCAGCCAGATTCTCGCGGCGCCCGCACACGATGAGGAATTTGTCTCGTGAGGCAAAAAATATCAAACACGTCAGATATTTGCCTCACGACCTCGCGAGGCGAAAAACTCACCAAAAATCCAGCGCACACTTGCGGAAACAGCTGAGCTAACTGCCTCGCGAGGAATTTTGCTCAGCACTTTCCTCAAGTGTGCGGCAGGCTTTAGCTTTGGCGCGCGCGCGTTAGCCGAGAATGGTTGCGTTAATTTATCGGCAAATTTTTGAAAACGCCATTATAATAAAAACTTTATTGAACTAGCTTGTTCGGTTCGTATTGGGAAATATTTGAGCCTCGCCTTCGGTTCGGTACATAAACTTGCAACTAAAGAACTCGACCAATATTTTCCCTATACGAACCTCACGCTAGTTCAATAACATCTATGTAATTGGACTGAGTGGAGTACAATTCAGGGAGTAATCAGGCGAGCTATTATTTCAAATTGAAATTAAGAGCAAGATTATCCCTGAATTACACGAAGTCCTTTGAGATTAAAAGAAATCTATATGTGGATTTTATTCTACTAAAAACTTACGAGATATTTTCTATCAGTTTGAAAACAGTAGAGAAACAGCAACAAATAACCCATTTAAGGTGGTCAGACACGAGGAGTCATGTAGCAGGGACATGTCGCAGCGACATGTAGCAGCGACAAAAATTTGTGTAGTACACATTGAAGATAGCAGGGAGTGTAGCGGAAACATGTAGCAGGGAAAAATCATAGCGCTTGCACACCACATGAAAATGTCTCAGGGACATGTTGCAACGACACGTTCCCTCGTGTGAACTGATACTATCATAATTGTGCAACACCAATCTTGGAGACATTTTGTCCCCGCGACATGTCTCACGGAGTTCAACTTGTTGAACTTCATGGGACACGTATGGTATGCAAATGAAGTTAATGGTGAAAGCGAAGGATCTGAATCAATACTCTGTTTCCAAATGAATAATTAGCCTTTTTTTAGAAACGATATAACAACGGCAAGAGTTGTGCGCTCTTTTTCTTTCAAAGTCGACGGGATATTTTGGGTAAGCCAACACTCCAGGAAACAATGTACGCGAAACCTGATGCAAAAAATTCAACTTACTAAATGTTTTAAGAATAAGTTTTCTCCAATTTATTCCGAAACCTGCTATTCGCGCCACTGAATTTAGCATTTCGAAATCGCCTCCCTTGCACGTGCAAGAAAACATTGACACTTAAAGCCGCGACATTTTCACAATTTTGCATTGCAGGTATTCTTTCTCAAATGGCCCACCGTATAAACAGTCGAGTCATACCTGTTTCCTGCTTTCCGTCCGTGACTGTCTCATCTTGTTGTTCTCTGATGTTTCTTTTTATCGATGCAGAAATCATTCTCTCCTTAAGAAGCTGATTGTTCAGCTTAATAATTTCGTTTTTCAGCTTCTCGTTTTCTGCTCTCTCTGCATCTCGTTCTTTCCTTATCTGATTTGCTTTACCTTCCTGAGTTGTCATTACAATTTCCACTTCGGACAGTTTTCTTGAGAGACGTTTAATGCAAAGTTCTGCGCTGTCACAGTGATCTGGGTCTATAGCTTGATCCGTAGACATCATTTCCCTAAAAAATAAACCACCTGGCAAAAAAAAAAGTATTAAACGAAATATGCACCTTATTTGTTTTCCACACTTCTTTTGTATCTGAGTCTGTTGCCAAAAATTAGCTCATTGACAAAGGAGCAGACTGGCGACTGTATCAGCAAAAATCATTAACTTGTTAAAACAAATGTTACAGTTAAAATTAGACTGATGGCAATATATAAGTGAGAAGGTCTCTTGACTCTCTTCTTGGAACACGAACTGGCTTGACACGGAATCGAATCTGAGTCCTGCTTTCTGGATTTCTGGCTTGTCTTTGTCTTTGAGCTGTCCCCGTCAATTATATTTAGTAATTGCTGTTTCATGTTCAGTTACGAAAATTGCCTGTCTAAGAGGTTATTACGAATAAAATAGACCGCTGTATGTTGGAACTGAAGATTGTGCATCATGTAATTGAAATGACGGAATGTCAGTTACTATTTTAGAAAATAGCTCACTTGTTTACTTGAAAACGCGAGAAGGTATTTCAAGAAGAAGAATACAACACAAGAGCGAGTTTGGCAGAATGCAAAAGTTTATGTAGCAAAACCGAGCCGCGGGGGAGAATTTACATCAAGCACTTTCGAAGCCGCCAAAATTCCCTCGAGTGGCTCAGCAGGTTAGGTGATGCATTGTCCATTCAAAGTTTTCCGTGATGACAAACCAGTGTTAATTTAACCTGATCCAAAACTGATCCTCAACCAATCAGAGAGCGCGTTATATAAAGCACAATTTGAAGTTTGTTGGTGATTGTTATCATTTCTATTTAATATTTATAAATCAATATTACCCACACTGCATTTAAAAGTTAGATTTTAGTGGTGCAATTTTATAAAACTACAATTTTCATGATGGTATCTCTACCGCTATTATGCTAGTAAACACTGAATAACTACAATCAACATAGATTAGTAAGCAATATACCGCTTTCCCCTTCCTTAAAAGAAAAAATTGCACAGCTTGATTTAGGCATAGAATTAGATTATTCATAACAAACAGTTTTCCTTTTTAATAAATACATATCTTACATGTCTTCAGGAAATAAGGAACAAAAGTAACAGAATATTATTTAGCCACGAAGGAGTATTAAGCTAGACTGTAAAGCTGTCGCAGTTTTGAATTTTCTACCTTAAATGTGAGAACAAAGCGCTCGGCGAAAGATTCAGACTGCAATTCTAGAGAGAGAGTGAAATGTATTTTGAAGTTTATGTTAATTAATTGTTAAGGTTAGATATCGATTCGTTACTCGCAGGCATGTCAAACATAGATTGAAATGTTTAACAGAACCTTAAAACGTCTAAAATGGACATGATCTTGAATAAAACAAATTAATCCCAAACGAGTACATATATATAACAATAGCAATATACTAACATCAAGAAAAAATGCATACTAAATTCATAACTGTCTCCAGGCCTCAAGGTTGTGATAAATTCTCGGCAATTTCAAAACACCCCTGTTCATTTTCCTTTCTATTTCTTATTTATTTTTTATTCTTTTTAACAGATGTTTGAAACAGGTAGGATATTTTTGTTATCAGTATCCAAGCATCGACAACATAGTGTTTTACCCGCCGTTATAATTTTAGAATGTTTACATAATACCCAGGCATATTACCTGACACACAAACAAAACGAATGTAATTATTTCGTTCAACTTGCGCCCTTTAAACAATTTTCAGTTAGATCTTACCCTTTTGCGTCTTTTGCAACTTCTAAGTTGTCTTGAAGAAAGGCTAATGTCAGGTAAAACTCCGCGGTAACAGTGGGTTTTTAATTAGCGTTAAAAGCAGACGCCAATCTATTGCCAAGTATTTGACGAAAGTGACAGGTGGGATGACAACTAAAACGAACGAGAAAAGGATGGAAAAGAGAAGGGCATGCATTTAGTATTCATCGCAGCCTAACATAGATACTTCCAGGAAATTCGTGGATTCTCAGCAACAGAATTTTAAAGAAAATCTATGTTTATATTTTAGATAAAAGCCTGCTGCGTAAATGAGAACACTGTTCAGATACTTTTTTCACTGATATATTTCAGATGCGTGCTTCCGTAAACAATTTTTACGTGGGTGCGCAGACAGGAAAACGCTTCGGGCTACATTCAAATTCATACGTGTCAGTCGGTATTCTTTAAGTTGATGGGGTACTTTTGGATTGTTGAGGTTTACGCAATATAGTATTCTTCTTTGTTTTGTTGATTCCTGACGTACACGAGAACAGAACCTCATTCTAGGCAGAGCCAGAACTGAGAGAATAGCTTTCGTTTATTTTAATGAGTAACTCTATTAACATGTTAAAAAAAACTGACAGCTCCCAGCAGCTATCCCTCGTTGGTGTAGTGGATATGAAGCGAACGTCTCGGGTTCAAGGCATACACAATTCTGATCTTTTCCCTTCTTTAGCTCTAAGGTGTTAAATACGTTTTACTTCATTTAATTTTAAGTGAAATAAAAACGTCAATTTGAACGATGGAAACGTTTGTTCTCAAACTCATTAATTATTCATAAGGTTGTAAGACAA
This sequence comes from Dendrophyllia cribrosa, assembly GCA_024195265.1. Classification (NCBI taxonomy): domain Eukaryota; kingdom Metazoa; phylum Cnidaria; class Anthozoa; order Scleractinia; family Dendrophylliidae; genus Dendrophyllia; species Dendrophyllia cribrosa. The sequence goes on along the minus strand of JAJLRJ010000002.1, from coordinate 9,658,487 downwards.
TAGGAGTATTACCTTTGTTCAGGTGCACGAGTTTTGATACTCAATGAAAACCCAGCTTTAGCTGCTAGCAGTGTGAGAACAAATTTCAAACACATGTGATGAAACTTGTTCTTAATCTGCATATTCATCAATCAACTGAACAGCAAGAAACTGGTTCTATTCGCATTTCATTACAATATTGAACTCTTACAATATATTGAGTTGTTGGTAAAATGAAAATTAACTTTACAATTATTGAAGTCAAGGCATTTTAAGACTGTTTCTCGGGAGCGGAACTATCGTAATCTTTCTAAATTCCGCTAACGTCTACGACTGGATCGGAACCTTAACGGTCCTTTCGCCTTGCCACTCCTCAAAAATACTAGCAGCCCACTTGTTTTTCTATTTTGTGCTTTTCTGTACAGCTCGCTTGCAGCGTATTTCTTCTTCATCCACAGTTTTGGGCAGCCGAAACTTTGATGTTGACTGAGATGTCAACGAAGAAATGTAAATTGAACTAGCAGATTGCGAACTCAGCCAAAGAACCAACAATTGTTTAGATTGTCATTGTATTTTTAACCATAATGAACTCCGTTTTAACATGAGACTGTTGGTCAAAAACAATGCTTTTAGTGTTATATGTAAATAAGCAATGATTGTTTCTGCTCTCTTTGGCAAGTTTTTGCGTGAACATGGCCGATTATGCCATGTACAACAGCATTCCAAAGTGATCATTAAGAATAAAACAATTCTTTCTATTTCATTCGTAAGAGAAGTTATTTCAAACACTCATTCTGCGTGTTTCATTACGATTACAAACAACTCGAAACAATAAAACACTCGGGGCTTCGCCCCTCGTGTCAGTTCAATAGTTTTCTCGTTGTTTGAAATCGCAATGAAACACTTGAATTCGTGTTTGAAATATTACTTGACCCGGCGTTTTATCATGGAGGAGGTTTCCTCTTGCGTGTATGTTTCGCAGTCGAAGCCGGATATTTACACATTTTTCAATCCTGTTTCTCCTCGTGGAGAATGGGGCCATCAATCCTCCTCCTCCTTGTTGTTCTCTCTCTGGCTGTAGTCTCTGCTTCTCTCCAGGTTCAAAATCCTAGCTGGGTTCTTTCTTTATCGACGGTCTCTCTTGTCCGTCCCCTCCTACGTTTGCCTTCGGGTGCCCATGTTAGTGGAATGTTGGGGTTCTTGTCAGGCGACATTCTTAAAACATGACCTAACCATTTCCATCACCTTTATCTTATTTTTTCACCAATTGTCCTTATGCCCGATCTTTCTCTAATTAAAATTCAGCGAAGTTTAGACGGTGTTTCAAGTAGCTATAATGATCATAATTTTGCCTTCCTCTTTCCTTGGTTTCGGAAAGTAGAAGTACTGAATACTTCCCATGCCAAATTTTAAGCTCAAATTCCAAAGTAAAGACCAGTTATTTTAAACGTAAAGCTCAGGCTTGCCGCTGTGTATAAATAATAAAAGTTAAATGATTGATTGATCTGATTGATTTAAATGACCAAGAAGATTGGATGGCGTCATGTGACGCCATCCAATCAGCACAAAAAAGGCTGCTTCCCGCGCATAGACAAGGTCTTTTAGATTTCAATGGTTCTAGGGTCTGCTTTACAGCGAAGCTGTTTTTGTAAACACGCAAAAATATACTGACACATGAGGCAGCTTTCTAAAATAATTGCAGGCTTGAGTTTTGCGAAATGAGTAATGGCGATCGTGGTTTCGACGGTTTTTAGCCAGCGATTTCCAGGCTCAGTAAGGTAATATCATTCTAAATTATAGTGATTTGACTGTGTAATTATGAACCCTTTCAATGAATTGAAGTAAATAAAAAATAATAGAAAAGAAAAAACAATTGTCATAGTAGCACTTTAATATGGTCAGAGAAATATATTTTCGCCAATTTTTCGCAAAACCGGTGAGGTTTTTCTCGTCTTCAAAACAGGTTGCTTTCAGTTTAACTCTCGTTTAGTCGATCATAACAATGCAAAAGGATTCATACGCGACGCGAGAATAATAATGAATGACGCTTTTACTGTGTAGTCTGTGATATTATGGCTTAAATTCGTTCAGAAGCGTTTGAAAATCATTTATCATTTTGGGGATGACAGGTATAAGTCCATTAGGACCATTAGAGATTACCGATTCACAGGTACAAACAGCAATTTAGAACTAATAGTACCAAGCAATAATACCGACATGCGGCAACATGCTTTAATCTATAACATTGTGTGGTCTGAGGCAAAAAAGCGAAAATCATAAATTTAAAGAATCTCAAAAAAAAAAACGACATTACTTAATAACAGACTTCATAAAAATGTAACTATATGTCATTGAAGCGATATTTTGTTCCGGAGGCAGCAATTCGTATCATGATTGTATAGACCATATATAACTGAAAAACAATTCAAGACAGCAAACTAAAGGCAGAAATCATACGTGTTCGGCGGCCGTACGCGTCTATGGCAAAATTGAAACGCATGACTTATTCCTCTGATTAATCTTGCCCACGTTTTGATTGCCAATAAAAAACAGTCAATTGTGAAATGCAACTAGTTTGGTACAACTATTAGTGCCATTAAGGCCTATAAATCGGACCTTTCTATTGTGTTCTTTCAGCTAAACACTTTGTCTGCAATTTGCTTTAGAGCCCATCTTTTACATGCACGAAATTTAATTCAGCTATACTGAAACACATGCAGCCTTCACTATCAAGGCTACAGAGCTGGTTGCTCGTATAATTGTATTAAATATTGAGCAGAATGTCGTGGACGTGCGTGTTTGCGGGCAAGCACACGTACTCTTGCGCTTGCTGTGGAACCCAGAGATATCACTATATTTCGCTTTAGGATTTTATTCGATCGTGCCGATAAGTACCCTAACTCCAGAGGTCCATTATCTAAATATTAAGAGTACAATAAACCGCGTAATGGACTCGTGTGGTAGTTTTCACTTTTGCCTTCAATCATAAAGAGTTTGTCCCGATAGCCATGTATCCCTTAAGGGTCTGTTGCATGCGTACTCCCTTTCAAGACCAGTTCAGTTTCATATTACCTATAACTAAACTCTGAAGAAAGGTCAGGCATTAATGACGATAGGAATAAACACCAATTGTTATTAACAAACACCATTAGCGTCAAAATTCGAAGAAGCGCAAATGGTTTGTTTTCACTGTGTTTTTCAAACCGACAACTAAAATATTTCGCTTCATTCACTTGGGATTCATTAGGATTTAGAAAAAAAAAAAACGACTAAAAGACGTATTTTCATCTGGATAGCACTATTGCTCTAATCACGTTCATCTCGCAAATAACAACTGTTGTTCACAATCATTCACAAAAAACAACAAGGTATAAAGAATAAAAATTGTAAACATACCTCTTCACTGACTGCGCTTTATAGAGTGCATATCATTAACTAAAGGCTTCTTGATAAGAATTTATAACTGTACCCGTAAACAGGAACAACACTATTACCTTGCATGACAACAGTTACTAGGGACGTCTTAGTTAATTTAAAATATAATATATCCCACTCCGCTTTAAGATGAGAGATAATAGGGATGATATCTGTTTACAAACATTCTTTTTGTTATTCAAATGTGCCAACCACTGGAACAAAAGAACCCTTTGTTTCGGCAGCCAAAAAGGCTCTGGTTGGCACATTAATAACAATTGGTGACGTCATTGATATCTTCCCTATGCAAACAAAATGCTATTAGTTTTATGAAAGTAGCCGGCTACACGTTCTAACATTGTTGAACCAATTGTTATAATAATTCTTAATAAGGGTGGCCCTCTAAATATGCCTGGTCCAATTGGAATTTAGCACGCCGAGTCCGGGAATCGAACTCGAGTCACGGCAATGGTGGAATGCGAGCGCTCTCGCCACTGCGCCATCCCTGCTCCCGCCAAGTTATGTAACAATGTTAGAAAGTGTAGCCGGGATATATAATGTCGAAAGACCTGTTCAAACGGTCTCAACATTCGTTCAACATTTTATCCGACAAAACGTTTAACGAATGTTAATTGAGGACCCTTTTGTAAACCACTTTGTGATGTAGGCTTCCTCATTAAAGATTAAAGTTATTATTAATGTTTAAACCGTATAAAGGGGCCTTAAAGTAGCACAGTCAACGGAACGGTGTAGCCCAGAGATACTAATCAGCCTTGAGGATCCTTCTGTAAACCATCTTGTTATGTAGGCTTCCTCCTTTAATTAAAGATTAAAGTTATTATTAGTGGAGCTCTCGCGGAGCTCCATACTCATAGAACCTATGCCCGTCAGTTTTCATGGTCATGGCTAGTGGAATGCCTCGCGAGTGCGTCCATGCGTGTGTCCGTGCGTCGCGCAGGGCTAGCTCGTGGGCGCGTATAAAGTCGCAAAACATGCGGGTATGACGTCACGAAACATCCGGGATCTTAGCAATTTTGAAACCGAGGCTTTGTTTTTCGCGCGGCTACACGCGACACGCAACACGGTTTGCTACTCAAGACAGTGAACCATCTTCACTCATTACTTATGCCGCTCATTGTCTGGCGTGGTTAAGTTATGGGAAAAGATTGTGGCCTTCCGCTGCTCACGCATCTTGCTACTTCAGTCTATAAGCTATAGAGTCCCCACGACCACAGTAAAGAGGACCCACGGGGGACACCTTCTCCCAAAACTCAGAAACCCCTCAGACCTAAAGACAAACTGAACACTCGAAAAAAAATAGCTTATTTCCCCAAGATGTTATTTTTATTCGATTTTCCCACTGGTAAAGGGCTAAGGCCACAACGTTTGGAATTCTTGACTTAACATGATGGCACTCATTAATCAGACGAGAGAACTTTAATCGCATTACTTGTTTCTAAGGAAAGGCTAAGGAGAGGGCCGTCATTTCATTCTTGTCAGAGAAGGTCTGGGTAAGCACAGAGGCGAGCGGGGCTCCTCCTCCTGGAGTGGGAGCTGTGCTCAGTGCTAAAGAAGACGCCACTACATCTGAATTCATCACCTTGCCAGTCTGTGAGTAGTATTCAGCCGTGACCGCAGATGACCACCCAACATGCCTGGCGATATCCTCGGAGGGAACACCAAGCAAAGAAAGAGTGATGGAACACCCGCTCCTAAAACTATGCATAGTCTCCCCGTTATAGATCCCCGCGGAACGGAGGTGTAAAGATAGCCTGTTAGCTATGGCAGAACCTATAAAGGGATGTTCCGAAATTTCGTTTTTGCTGTTCAATACTCTAAACAGACAGCCGCCCCTTAGGTTAATGGACATAAGATCGCATAATCTAACGTACAGGTTCAAATTGGCTACAGGACACGTCTTGAGGTCCGGGCACTTCTTTATCATGAATGTGTTGCATTTTCCGCCCCCCCTTAAGGTTTTGCCGAACGTATGGCGGAATAGAAACCTGTCCCCGTTTGGGAGAGCGGCGATTTCTTTCGTAAAAACCCTGCCCAGATCTGAGCCTCGATCCCCTGCATAAAAATCAAGACAGAAAAAGGCTAAATCTCTCGCATAGAGATAGCGTTGAACAGGGGATGTGTTTTTAGAAAAAACTAGATCTCTAAGATGTGAACACAGTTTAGCCATTTTTTCAAAGAAAATAGGAATGGCCTGTTTTGGACGGACTCGGCCTTTGCTTGTTCCTCTTCCTTTGCGTACTAACGCGAGGTACTGTTTCACGGAATAATGAGCTGCTGGGTTCCCCACGCCGAGAATATCATTCCAAACATCGCCCCGTCCCGCTTCAATGAAGATGGAGCGCAGCTTCCCAATGAGATTGTCAACAGTTGCGGCCGCCAGCCTCGTAGGACACGGACACCGAGCCTTGTTGGGAACTCCAAAATGCCTGCATTGGGGAAGGTGAACTTTTGTTTTTCCACCCTGATCTTTCCAAATTAGAAACCTCGTTATATCCTGGGGTGCGGCGGAAATAAGCGCTTTAGGAGAAGGCAGGGAGCGAAGGAAACGCTCGAGTTCGCGTTGAAGGCTGGATTTTTGTTTCTGGTAAGGCTTATCGCTCTTGGTCCTGCGAAGGGCGTCGAGACGGTGGTCAATGGCAGGAAGGTCTAAACAAAGTTTCTCGGCAGGTAAAACCTCGGGCTCTTTCCTTCGTACATATCCGCACTGTTGGCAAAATGCGAAGGAAGCGTCATTTGGGTAGGAGCAGTTTGGGCAACTGACCGCGGGGACCCAGATTCTTGGAACTTGGGGAAGGACCTGAGAGAATCAAAAAGTATGGCTAAACCCGAGACTCCAGGGGGAATAAAGAAAATACATGCAGGCTACACCCGATGTAGGGATATATTTGTTAGTTATGGACTGAAGTTACATTGGAAAAGCGCTTATGCGCCTCGAATGAGCAAAGAAAAAATACAAATAGAATTCCGTGAGTTGATAAAGCCTTAGTTTACAAATGCGAAGCAACACGAAATGCCCAAAGGTCCCATTGAAGTGGTCTGTGTTCCCAAGCTGTATGGCCTGTCTTGGCGGGGAAGAGAAGGGTGGAACGATCCCCTTTATGACCGAGTTTGAATGCGGCGGTAGCTTGGCGTTGGAGGAGAGGCCACCAGTACTTTCTAGGCGAGACGTCGGGAGCGATCATTGTAAAGGGGCATGGTTGCGAAGCTAGGTACCGCAAGAGCGGGCCAATGAGTGTGAACGGCGGAAAGACGTAGGCGTTCTCGTTAGCGGACAATGCCTGAGCGAACACATTGGTCCCTTGGGCTTGCGCACATGGCAACGGGGAGAAGAATCTTAAAGGACGCCCTGAGCGATCCAGTTTGACGTTAGAAGGGAGGGCCATTAAATCGATGGTGTGGGGCCCAAACGTTGACTCGACCAGTTTCCATGGCTGCGTGTCGAGTGAGGCGTCTAAATCCGAAAGTATGCGAGATGGAGAATCCGCGGGATTACTTCGAGAGGGGACATATTGCAAGGAGAGGGAGAGATTCCTGCTGAGTGAAAACTGGAAAATGGACTTCATAATGTCAGAAATCTCTGGGGATTTAGAGATCTGATTTTCCCAACTAGACACTAGGGCCTTGTTGTCCACGAACACGTCCACCTTGGTGTTTCCAGAACGATGAAGGAGATTCTCCAGCGTGAGACGTAGGGCTTGAGCTTCCTTGACAACGATGGGACGTTGACGATCGGTTTCTTCCCAGTAACCACGAGTTACAACTTCGGGCCGACCGGGGGTGAAAAGACAGCCACCCCATCCAAAATTTGAGGCGTCCGAAAACAACTGAACTTGTAGGTGAGACTCGTTTCTCCAAGGCAAAAATCCTTGCCAGTTATCGAGGAAGCGCCAATGGGATATCTCCTTTTGAAGGGCAGAGGATAGTTTGATCTGGCGGGCGCAACTTTTAGTAGCTTTGGAAATGGCCTGGAACATAGAATTGGAGTACAGTTTGGCTGCCGGGACGAGGAGGGAAAATGATGTAACTTTACCGGCGAACTTTTGGCGAACTTTAAGGGAAATGCGGGTTTTCTTGCACAGGATGGCTTCCCTTAGCTCCGCAAATTTATCCTTTTTATCTTGAGGGAGGAGAAAGGCCTGTTTCTCTGAATCACAAACGTATCCCAGGAAACGCCTGGCAGTTGAGGGAACCAGGCAACTTTTCTTAAGGCCGATGAAGTACCCCAGGGAAATAACAACGTAACAGGCAATGTAGGCAGCCATTTGTGCCAGTTGAAAGTCGGTAAAAACGTACTCGCCGTTGGCCCGCGGGCTTAAACGTAATTGTCCGACATGTCGGTCGTCTATATACTGAGAACAGGGAACGCCGAGCGATCTAATCAAATGGGTTGCGGTCAAGCCAACAGTGTTGTACACGAAGGCGCTGGCTTTCCAGCCAAAAGGAAGAGAGGCGTATGTAAAATACCAACCCTGCCACTGAAAACCAAAGAAGGTAGAACTGCGTGGATGAAGGCGGATGTGGTCGTAGCCGCTTTTATCATCGAATGTAGTTTGATAATGGCCAGGGTTAACATAGCGGCAGAGGTCTGTCAGGTAATCGAGTCTAAAAGGGCAATCCTTGATCCAACAATTAAGGAAGCGTTCATCGTGGCACATTCGAGGCTTGCTTGGCTCAACCGTGATCGGCATAACTAAGTGGGGTGGTTCGACCTCACTAACGTGGCCAATGACATTAATCGAGCCGTTAGAGATTCTATCCCTAATGGTAGCAGTGATAAATTCTTGAAAAGGAAGGCAAGTTGACGAGTTAGGAAAGCACATACGAGGAGGCAAGTCGCTGCAGTAGGTTTTGCCTTGAAACGTACCGGTAAAGGGGGTGAAGAAATCAAAAATATCCACACCGTCTCTTATTATTGCCAGCACGAACTCTCTTTTCTCGTAGCCAACAGAGAATAGATTCCATTGATCTAGACACGAGGTCAGGTTGCCGGCCACAAACGAGGCTGGGTGTCGAAACCGAAGCATGTCCGGGGATGCGAAAGCTCGGCCTTCAGCAACAATTTCCAACGACGGGAGAGGCCCGGCCCAGCTAGTGGGGTTAGCTTCCCTGTCGCACCATAAAACAGATTTTGGACGCAGCTTAAGGTGGGAATGGCAGAATCTTGAAAACTCCTACGAAAAGATAGGGAAAATCCGTATGACGATTGAAAGAAACTAGTCCTATAACAGAACGGATAAAAAACAAAAGGGAAAAAACCCCACTAGCCGAACCGGACCAGGGATCCGTCGTAAACAGATCATAGGGCGTAACTTAGATTACCCTTCTGGTCGCGGTCAGGTTAGCGGAGAGGGCGTAAGGTGAGCGCTGGCATAACAGAGAAAAAACTGATGATATGGCTATCCGGAAATATATGTAAAACGAGCGGTACTGAAAAAATCCGAGATAAACGAACAGGTGGGAAATCTGAATCAATGGGATTTTATATTTTGTAAACGTATACATATAACACGATCACTACATCCATAACACTGAAAAACACTTTTTATTCAACCAAAAAAGGGAACATTACATTTTTCTTCCCCCGCGGTTCTTACGAACATTTTGCGGTTTCCAACATGACCTAGCGATATGCCCCCGGCGGCCACAATTGAAACATACAACGGAACCGGCTTGACGAGAATCCCTGCGACCTGGAGGAGGTACTGAGGGGGTTCCAGGTCGAACCCTGGAGGCAGGGACCAGCTTCATCGCTTTCTGTATTTCTTTGGCTATAGCAACCTCTTCTTCTGAGCCCACCAACTTGAGGAGAACTTGTTGAAAAGTAGGGGACGCCATAAGAGGTCTAGACTGGCGAAGAATGATGGCGTAGCGATTAGCACGCTCGTGACCTTTCTCCCTGGCGACATCACTGAGTTGCTCTAAGGCTGCCAAAGTTGCAAAGGCATCGAAAAATTGAAGGGGGGCGAGAGAGAAGTTGTCGGACGAATCGGAGGGCTGAGTCCACTGACTTTTCGTCATTGGAATCTTTTAGGCTCTGAATTTCTCCTTTCAAAACTTCCAACTAAGAGAGAAAAGCGGATGAGAAATTAATGAAATATCTTTGCGCGCTAACAAACCATAACCATGCACTATGCAAGCTGAGGTGAAGAACAAAGGGATAGATAGAAACAATTCATAGCTTCAGAATTTTGAACAAGAGCCAAACAAATCCCGAGACTTCTCCAGGCCGACATACACCCCACCTTAATAAACTTGACACCTAAGCCCATGTTCAATAAAAGCCGCCACGCGGCCTACGCCAATATAACTAGTGAAAAATAACCGACTGCCTTTGCAACAGTTTTTTTTTTTTTTTCCCAGCACTCAATCTTAATTGAATTTTGATATCATCATTAATGTGAGTGCCGCGCACGGCAAAATCAAAAACACCATTTGTGCCAAATAATTAGGGCCGACACGCAGCGTGCTAGCCGAACAATGTTCGGGACACGAACCGACGCCATAGGTAAAGCCGACACATGGCGACTACAAATTAATTAAACTTTAGAACAGAGAATTACAATATTATAATATTAATGGTATTGCCACAACAATGATGAATATAATAATTACTAATTACGGATTAACAATTCATCACACCTAAAGGACGCTTCATATAAAATGGCTCAAATATTTTTTTTTTTTTTTTTACCAATCACGAGATCTATGCTATTGAAGAGAAATACAACAACAACAACAACAACAACAACAATTTATTCAACAACAAACAATCACAACAATGTATTCTTAGTATAATAATGGAAGAGTTGAATGATTTGTTTGCCCTGCAAATAGCTGGAACGCTAATCGGGGCGGGGCAAAACAAGTACATGAATAATACAGTTATCTACAAAATCAAAAACCTTATACTATTGAAAAGCCTTGCAGATTGCACATAATAATGAATAAAAAACACAGAAGTTAAGTGATCTAATTGAGTTAAGAACAAGTGGTCTCAGACTATAGTAAGTGTATTTATGTACTTACTTTATTAATAATCATGGTGATTTGAATATAGTCATCCTCCTTTTCTAAAATATTGAATAGCAATTTGCGGAGAGCTTTTTTGAAAGCATTCTTAGGAAGATCCGTTATATAGCGTGGTATCTTATTCCACAGCTTTACTCCGAGCCGAGAGAAAGAATTGTTTAGTATTTATAGTCTGGAACATTTAACATAGAATTTTCCAGATGTAGACGATCGTGTATTGTAGGCAGGCCTTCGTCTGCTAAATTCTAAAAACTTGCACAATATTATCTAATGTCGCAAAATAAGTTGCTCCGTAAATCAACATGAGACGCAGTAGGAAAAGAAATGACACTCATCTTCTACACTTTTTGAATGGCAGCATTCGCAGCTCCTTAGTTCTCTTTACGTTATCCTATTTGTTCTATTCAGTTTCACAGAATACCCTCCATTCCGGGTTATATCCACAGTTTGAATAAACCGCCTCGCCATTTCATTTCTCGCCATTATACAAAAAGAAATATCCATATATTTGCTTACTTTGACATATAGAATCTAACACCGGTGAACAGAGCCGGTGAAATAATTCCCGCTAAATAAAAAATATAAAACAACAGCAACTCAACTCAACCGCTCAACACGCAACTATTTTGCTGTATGCGAGAATTTAGTTTTATCGACTGAGTCGATAAGGTAAATTGACCACCGTAAAAAGTTCAAATTTAGCTATTTGAATCTTTTTACGGTGGTCAATTTACCTTATCGACTCAGTCGATAAAACTAAATTCTCGTGTTTCATCCCCCCACCGACGCAGCACCACAGTTTCTCTAGAAACTAACCCCATTCATATTTTGCTGTATGTGCTTGTTAACGGTTATGTAATTTCAAGCTCGAAATCGATCTTCGCTTTTCTCGCTATTTTCTGACTCTTCTATAGAGTACAAGCAGTAAGAAATCAGTGTTTCATTTCATTTAATATTTACGACCAAAATGAAACTCAAATCGTATCGGACCACAAACCTGGAGCGAACGTGTAAGTCAAAGCTGACACACGGCAAGGCCAAATAATAAACGCTTGACACGCAAGGGAACGTAAAGCGACTAACCGACACCCGGCGTGTGAGAATTTTCGCTTGACACACAAGCGACCGTCTTAACTGAAGCCGAGACACGGCGTCTGTAAAATAGTTAACGCTTGACACACAAGCGAACGCATACGACTGCCACACGGCATATGAGAATTTACGCTTGACACGCAAGCGACAAGTCGACACACGGCGTACGAAGTAATCTATACGCTTGACACACAAGCGACAATTTAAGCCGACGCCGACACGGGGCGTTAACCAAATAATTTACACTTGATATCCAAACGACCGTTTCAGGTAAGGCCGACACCCGGCGTTTACCAAACAATTTACGCTTGACACACAAGCGACTGTTTTAGCTAAAGCCGACACACGGCGTCCAAACAATTTACGCTTGACACACAAGCGACTGTTTTGCTAAAGCCGACACACGGCGTCTATCAAAAATTTACGCTTGACACACAAGCAACCGTTTTAGCTACAGCCGACACACGGGGTCTGTCAAATAATTTACGCTTGACACCCAAGCGACTGTTTTAGCTAAAGCCGACACACGGCGTCTGCCAAATAATCCACGCTTGACACACAAGCGACCGTTCTGGCTAAAGCCGACACACGGCGACTGCCAAATAATTTACGCTTGACACACAAGCAACCGTTAAGCGAGAGCGGACACACGGCATTTACCAAATAATAAACGCTTGACACACAAGCGACCGTTTTAGCTAAAGCCGACACACGGCGTCCACCAAGTAATTTACGCTTGACACGCAAGCAACCGTTTAAACGAGAGCCGATACACGGCGTCTGCCAACAAATTAAAACGCTTGGAAAACAAGCGAACGCACCGATAAAGCCGACACACGGCGTCTATAAATTTGAGCTAGACACACGGGCGAAAATAGCAAAAGAACCGACACTTGTCGTATATAATTAACGCTAGACACCAACGTGCGAAGGTGAAGCCAAATAACCGACGCTAAATAAACAAAGCTAAACGCATGAACCGAGTGTGAATCGAGCGAAAGAGAAAACACTTTGCAAATACCTCGTTTAACTGTACTTGCTGATTCGCTTCCGCCCCTTCCGCGGGCTGTGGTATTGCGGCTGGCGGAGCTGGGACAACAGCAGGAACTGGTGGTGGTGGAGCGATATCAGCCAAGGCTCGTAACTGATCAGCAGCCGGTTCTTGAGGCACAGCCATGATGCTATCCAATCTGCGTTGGCTTGAGAAAGTAAGCTCACAAACACGAAACACGCGGTTGGGCTTCGGCGACGCGACGTAAAGAAAACCGAAAACTCCTTAAACCTTACCGGCTTGGATATCTCTTTCGAAATGCCACGAATCTAAGCAGCGGGATCTTTAAATCAAGATATATTGCACGTGGGAACTAAGCATCATATAACGTAGCTAGCCATTCACGAGCCGGGTTACGTAATCCACGCCTGCCGGAATTCGGCGGCATATTTATGGGTGAAAATAGGGATACTAATTAAGGGATACTCAGAAGCCGCTATAGTGAAAAAAAAAAGAAGAGCTCTCAGATAAAATCTTGCTTCAAGGAACTTCATACGTTTTTATCAATGCGGGGCAATATTTCTTCTCCGGATTTCAGAACCGAAGAAGCGGAGTTTAAAAGAATTTCCAAGCAGCCGAGTGACTTAAAAGTAAAAGAAATTACAATTTTTTGATGGGAATTTATGTTGATATCAATTTGTGATTGACTTTTTCTTTGTGTTCTCGTTAGGTTTGGAGAAATGTTTCTCTGATAAAATGTGCTCAAGTTCAGTCGTGTTGATATCTTGAATTTCATCGAGGACAGCTCGGCCTCGATGCGCTATAAATAGTACGCGTCGCTTTATGCAAATACGTTTGTGTATTTTTTGCAATTTTGATTTCCAAATCTGTTTCCGGCAATTTTTGATACGCAACAGGTGTATTTTATTCGGAAATTAGTCATACTAGTTATTCTAGAACGAGAAAAAGTTGTTTTTGTGAACTTTTGTACGGTCTAAATTAAATGTATTGTGCAAACGGTCGCGTAATACTGTTTTTGAGAATTGCTAAAATTTAAAAATAGCCCGGTCGTCAATCTTAATTCTTGTGCTTCCGACCTTTCCCCTTAGTTAAGCTTATCATCGGTTTCTGTTCAGAGAGCTCCGCTGTTAGGCTCAGTCTATCTATATATATTAATGCTGAAACCGTTTAAAGGGGCCTTAAAGTAGCGCACTGAACGGTACGGTGTGGCTCAGAGATACTAATCAGTCTTGAGGATCCTTCTGTAAACCATCTTGTTATGTAGGCTTTCTCATTTAATTAGAGATTAAAGTTGTTATTAATGTCGAAACAGCCAAATTTCTCTTTAGGACTTTATTCGATGCCCAGTACTACGACGATCTCAATGACATGTCCAAATTTTCTTCAGTACCTCTACCATTCTATTATAATAATTATTAGACTTTATCGAGAGTAACAATATTTTGACCTTGTGGCAGATATCCGTTTCAACCCTTTGCATGTCTTGGTAAAAAAATTAAATTCGGTAAGAACCATAGGTCAAGAGGATCAACGGAAATAGAATTGGTTAGTGTCTGAAGAAACTGTGGTACTGCGTGGGTTGGGATGACGCTTGAATCTCTTTACGTTGATAAATACATAGTTAACGCATTCCATATGTCATTTAAAACAGTAATTACACAATTGTAGATATAGCATGTGCGTAAGCAACCTCGTTCCCAGGATCTCTCATCTTCCCGCCCCTGGAGCGAGAGAAGAAAGACCCTGGTCTAGTCTGGTCAAGTGCGTCACAAAATCTGGGATGTAACATATAAAGGATTCGAGGGAGGGGCAACAAAGTGTGAAATTTGTCTACTTTAGCTGAGCATTGCGAATCTAAACAAATCCAAAATCGTCCGGCGGCTCGCGACAAATGTGAAGCGGCGGTCATCCACAGGCTTCGAAAACATATCCACATCTACTGTTTTTGAGAGAGCAAGTTGCTTTCTGAAAATTAACGGTAGGGGAATTGCCACGGCGCTTGAAATTTACTTCATTAAAGCTTATTTTGAACTTCTACAGAATTATTTATGACATTGTTCCGAACTGGGATGAATTATCGCTACATACCGTTGACGCTATTTACAGGCGATCTTCAAGCTTCATTCGAGAGGCATATTTTATTGCCGCCGTCCGGTTCTCGGACGATAGCAAAGCAAGAAAGAAACGGCCGCCACGGACGACATTTTTGACAAACAGATCAACTGTACACTTTTATAACTGGAGACGAGGCAGATAAGATAATCATAATAGCTTTTTCTTCATGGGTGAGGAATGTTTTGTTCAAAATTAAACAGTTCCAGTCGTTTAAAGGGACACTGTCACGGATTCGCATGCGCGGCCCAGGCTCACTTCCGGTCTACTTGAAAACATCTGGCCGATATTATGGATCTTGGAATCGGTGGCAGAAAATGCTCATTTTCAGCGTCATATGCGATGATTTTCAAAACTCCAGACATGTTTTATGGTGGAAGGGAAATAGTTATTTAACTGTGGCTGAAAAAGTCGCCGATTGCATGGATTTTTGGGACGCAAATCGCCTCCGAGTTTTGTCGATCTCAAACCGAGTGTTTTGCCTTGACACAGTGACTCTTATGAAGGGAAAACAGTGGCGACAAAGAAAAACCCCAAAGGACAAAAGATACACCAGAGGTGAGTTTAATAGTGTCAATTTATTGAATTAATGTCTAAATTTCGCTTTATTTTCTGTTGGAAATCTACGTTATTTTTCCCCCATACAACGTCTTATAAAGCGCTCAAATTTTCAACGGCCGCCGTGTAATACCGCTTTCAATACCGCTTTCATTGAAGGGTCACGTCCCGACTCACACACCGCTAATAATTTTAAATGATTTGCTTTTCCGTGACGTGAGCAATATTCCAGCGACAACAAGTGTACCGTGTAGACAGAATCGGAGCAAGTTTCGTAGTCTGCGATGAATTTCGCTTCATGCCATGACTTAAAAATTGTATCCTCGTAATAACCATGTTTATGGGATTTCAACCGCTCTTTCATCGCTCTTTTCGGCGTACCAAATACATGTATCCGTTTCCGTCTCGAGGTTCTTCGTTTTCCACCGTGACCGCCGCCACTAGTCGACGCCATTTTGAAATCGACAGTTCAACTTGAAAAATTCTGGCTGAACTTTTCAAGTTTCGATTCGAAAAACTCGCGCATGCGCCCTCGTGACAGTGTCCCTTTAAATGTCTATACAAGATAGCGTATTTGACCCTTTACATTTCATTGTTTCATTATACACTTCTGAAATTATTGAACGACAACAATTTATCCTTGCGCATTGTTATTCGCTTTTGTTTGAATCATTTTAATTTAACCATTTCCGGACATCAATCGATTCGCGCGCAGCACGAGCCACGGTGAAGAAAACGAGACAGAATAACAAACACTGTCGACCCCTCCTTAGGATAATAATTGTCCAAGAGACACGTGACCAGACTAGAGCAGGGTCTCTCTTCTCTCGCTCCAGGCGTACGTTTCTCAAAGGTCCCGAAAACTTTTCGGGCCCGAAAAGCCTTATTTTGTGCACAGTGTTAATGACAAGAAATCAGTTTTTGTTTATTTTTAAAACTTGGAAATAAAATTTGTAGTTGACGAAACACGTCGGGCAGGCTTGTGGGCTATTAACTGCAGCTCCACTTGATAGAAACTGAGAATTAAAAATGGCTTTCGGGCTCGAAATGTCTTCGGGACCTTTGGGAAACACACGCCAGGGGGCGGGAAGATGAGATACTGGGAACGAGGTTGGTGCGTAAGACCATATCTTCCTAACAAAACCTTATCGGATAACTTGTACAATTTTTGAAGTACAAATTAAAACCGATGAAGGAGACGTCCAGACCTAAATTGATCCCTAAATCATCACATTTCATGTATCGTAATCATGCCATGATAGCAACAATTTCACGGTCCTCCTTTTTAAATACCGTTTTTCTGTATTTGAATAAAGTATTATTATTATTATTATTATTATTATTATAAGGCTTGTTCTTTTTAAAGCTCGTTGTCGTTAGAAAGAGTAAAATATTATAAGATAAAACAGCCTGACAAAAAGTGGGTGCTAAATGATTGTAAATTTATTAAATTGTGTCATTTTTATTAAATAAAGAGGTCAATACGCTATTGCTATCTCTCTTCAAATAAGAGAATTCAGAAGCTGGTATACATTAGATCAAAACTAATTTGTGTTAAGGAAATATACGGGCAAACTGCAAACAGTCACTAGCTTGCATATTTCGTCTTCATAAGCTTTCATTGTATAATTAATATAAGTAGCTTTATAAGAAAAATTTATATCCTAAGATTTTTATAAGGGTAACCTGTTCCATTTGTTAAGATTGTGGTTCCCTTCCGCCTGACCGTGGGAGATCTGGGTACGAGATTATTGGTATGTACTTGGAGTATCCCTTATTGTTTTGTATTTAAGCACTTAGTTTTTATTTCAGTAAAAATAAAAATAATACAACAGTAGAATAGGGAATCGAACCCGGGCCGTATGATCCGCTGCATGCACACTACCCACTACACCACCGAGGACTACATTGTAGCTGCCGGAAACTGTAATTTTTAAGGGATATAAGATAATATACTGCTAGCCCAGACCATATATAAGAACTAACCCTTTCGACACACTGGAAATACTGGGATCAGTGCTTAACCCTAAAAACTAAAATCATTGCTTTAACCCTAGAACTTTAATCCCACCCTAAATTACACTGCAATATATCTAAATACATTACAATAAGGGATACATGAAGTACTAACCAAATACCTTGGAGATCATCCGGACCGGCCCATGAACGAGCGGAGAAAACGACGGGAGACTGGGGAGAGGGGATTTGTACTCGCAATATTTTCGCTTCGCATGCCGCCTATCCTTTGCTCTCCACTATCTGAACATTACAATAAGGGATACATGAAGTACTAACCAAGTACCTTGGAGATTATCCGCCTTTCCTTTGCTCTCCACTATCTGAACATTTAGAACAGGCTGTTATTAGGGCACGTCGAATCATAACGAGACTGTGAACTTTAGGTCAAATTTCTTTGACGAATCTCTCTTCTAGATTTCAAACCTAAATTGATTTTAATATATCTGGATAGATAGACTATAGACTGTGGTCAGTTATGGTATTGACACCACTCGGCCATGACCTAGGCTTAGCTTTAAACAATAGCTATACTGTCAGCAGATTGCTTTTCTTCCCTCCTCTATCTATTGTCTGTTTCTTTATACAAAACAGGGAGGAAAAAAGCAAAGACCGCTAGCATAATTTAATATAGCACATCTGTCGAAAGTTAGCTACTGTTAGCTGCTAAATTGGATGAGATTTTAATGCTCAAAAATTATAGCAATAAAGCTCCATCGACACATAAAAGTTATTACTTTTCGCTAAACTGGATTAACCTTTTAGGTATACTATTGTTTTTATTTTGTTGAAAACATTTCAGCCGCCTGAGATGAGTTTCACATGATAAGGATTACAAGCGAATCCCCTTTAGGCAACTTCACAGTTCAGTATTTTATTGTATGATAACCTCAACGATTGCCCTACACGCAGGGTGTTGATCTGGTCAACGACAACAATTACCGATTTAGGTGCAATTTGCAATAACAGTATTTAAGCGACCATAAAAAATAATGCTAATTCTTTCTCCCCGTGGAACACACTTGGAAGAGTTTTGACATCCAACCTTGCATGATTTCACAACTTTGCTGTTAAAATTAATATCACCGTAGTTGGCATTAAACAAGGCATTCAGCAGCAAGTCTTCATGCATTCAGACAATAATAATAACTGGTAACTGATCCCCTACAAACCTCTATAGTTACTTCACAACAACCGTTTCCCTCTGGCCGAACCTTTCTTGGCCAGAAGAATGGTAATCGACAATGGCCCATTCCACTTGAATAATAATGATTCACAGGATGATGCAGTAATGGTGTTTTCTGTCGTCATCGCCTGTCATCGTCAGGTGGTTTGACACAAAGCTATTCAGAAACTGCTGGACATCTCTGTTTCCTTCTTTTTCTGCAATACCCATAGCAGTGTCTCCATCATGGGTCCGCTTCACGATCATCTCCACTCCTTGTTTGAGAAGAGCATCAGCGACTGCTACTGTACCGTCCTTCGCGGAGTGATGCAGGGCATTCCATCCATTCTTATCCACAGCTTGTGTGTCAGCTCCATGTGTCAGTAAGAAGTTGACTAGCTCTGGGTGACTGTAGCGGGAGGCGATGTGTAGGGGAACTGAACCGTCTCCCGCTTGGCAGTTTAAAGGCATACCGAGCCTTTTCAGTCGCTCAATTACGTCTTCATGACCACCTCTGCAAGCGTAGTGGAGGGTATTCCAGCCGTCATTGTCGACCTCGTAAATGTTGCCACCCCGTTCTAAGAGACAGTCCATAATGTCATTGCGGCCTCTTAATGCTCCGCAATGCATAGCAGTGGTACCTTTTTGGGTCTTCTGATTGGCGTCTACTCCATTCTCTAGAAGGGTTTCTACGACTTTCATGTGGCCCTCTAGGCTTGCTAAATGCAACGCCTTCCACCCTTCGTTGTCAGAGGCGTCTTGATTGGCTCCACGGGACAAAAGAGGAACAATGACTTCGTTTTGACCACCTTTAGCAGCCAGAAGGAGTGGCGTTGAATGATCGCTCGTTGGACAGTCAACTTCTACACCCAGCTCTAAGAACAGCTCCAGAATAGCCACATGACCATGATAACCTGCAATGTGCAATGCGTTCCACCCATCGTTTCCATAAACGTGTTCGTCAGCTCCCCTTGAGAGAAGCAATCGCACTGCTTCTGGATGGTCGTGTATCGTGGCAATGTGAAGAGGAGTTTGCCCGTTATTTGTTTTTCCATTGGGATCTAAACCGAGCTCAAGTATTGTTTCTATGGCGACGACATAGCCATTTTGACAGGCAAAGTGCAACACGTTCCAACCTTGGTCATCGATCGCCTTGAGATCGGCTCCTTTTGAAACAAGTAAGTTTATAGCACTTGCGTGGCCATTAAATGCTGCGGAATGAACAGGAACTAGGCCATTGTTCGCTTCGATGTTTGGCTGCATTCCGTAATTGATTAATGAGTCGATCAAGTCTGTCTGCCCTCCTTGGCTGGCAAAATGAAGCACAGTCATACCTTCGTTATCCACAACATTCAGGTCACCGTCCTTAGAAAGCAAGTACTCGATACATTCTTTATTGCCCCGTAGTGCTGCAATTCCAATTGGAGTTAGACCCGAGCAAGTTCCAAAGTTGGGATCTATTCCCTTGTTGAATAATATTTCCACAACTGGCAGATGACCACCTTTACAGGCATGATGTAAGGCAGTCCATCCCTGATTGTCCTGCGCCAAGAGGTCCGAATTTTGCGACAGAAGAAAAGCCAAGATATCTGGATGACCATGCCGGGCTGCAATGTGCAACGGAGTAATTCCTAATATTGACTTGGCGTTCATATCAACGCCCTGATTTATAATTGCTTCTATGATATGGGTAGGTAGGCGACCACCCTGAGCGGCGTAATGAAGAACTGTCCAGTAATCGTTATCAGTACCCTCCATGTCGGCATTCTTTCTCATCAGGTACTTCACCACTTCCGATTGGCCATAACGAGCTGCAATATGAATAGGAAGTGTTCCGTGTGTGGTACGGACGTCGACATCCACTCCCGCCTTGAGCAGCGCTCGAATGACCGATAGGTGACCTCCTAGACTTGCAAAATGCAAGGCCGTCCACCCAAACTTGTCATAAGAGTTTGGATTGGCTCCTTTAGAGATTAAAAACTCGACCACGTCTGGATGTCCGTGGCAACCTGCAATCATTAAAGGAGTGCATCCGCCGTTTATTCTAGTGTCTGCCTCCATTCCAGTTTTAAGAAGCGTTTCTACCACATCCACGTGACCATTCTGGCACGCGGAATGCAGCGCGTTCCATCCGTCCTTGTCGACGACGTCGACATCGGCGCCACAAGCGATGAGAAAGTCGACAGCCTTTGAATGGCCATTTTTTGCTGCTGTGTGAACTGGCGTTGGCCCGTTCTTGAGTGGCATGTTGGATTTGAATCCGTGTTTCAAAAGAACTTCTATCACTGGAACATGGCCACCTCGGCTTGCCAGAAACATTGAATTCCTGCCATTTTTGTCCAAGACATTGCCGTCGCAACCGAAAGTAAGGAGAAGGTTCACAGCCTCTTCATGACCGTTAGAAGCGGCAAGGTGCAGTGGAGTGGACCCCGTTTTGGTTTTTACATTGGGATCGGTTCCATGGACTAACAAAAGTTGCATAACAGTCACATGTCCACCGGCACTAGCCCAGTGTAAGGTGGTCCAACCTTCTTCGTCCACTGTATTAACATTGGCTCCTAGGGAGAGCAAATACCTGACAGTATTGGCGTTTCCATACCGCGCAGCTATGTGAATGAGAGCCATGCCATGAGCTTTAGCGTTGACACCAAATTTTTTTACTGCTAATCGTTCAACTGTTCTTACGTCGCCATATTTGCATGCATTCCACAGTTTTGATAAAGTTCTTTTGTTTCCCTGGATTACTCCTCCATCATGACAGCCTGTCACCATTATTCAGTAACCCTGCATGTCCTTTTCTTGTCTGTACAATCTGTACAATGGCACCTTAAAAGATAAGTTGATGACGGTGTTACTATTGACAATGTTAAAGTTAAAACGAAAGTTGTATTTTTACGAGCTAACTGGCCCATCAGACCAGCGACTTGGAGAACTGCTATTTCTCTCCCTCCCTGGACGGTATGCTATTTGAGTACCCCCTGCAGCGTTATATTCGCTCGCACACATTTATAAACTTGGATGGAAAGGGCCGGTTTGAATTATAGAATACTAAACCTCCAGATAGCAATGGCTATCCTGCTCTGCTGTAATAGAATTAATGTTTGTAATTTTAGCCATCTATATAAGACCGAGGTTGTTGTTAGCATGTTTGTTTTTTCAAGTATTTTAACTGCTGCAAGTTCGCTGTTTGCCTCTGTACATTAAGCCTACAAATTCTTATTGAAGCGTGTAATATCCTGTGGATCTTTCTGATCATAAGTTCAACATCATCGTTGGAAATCTGATAACCACTATATATATATATATATATATATATATATATATATAATTATAATAAACTGGTTTAAGACTTCAGAGGTAGTTCATCGTTTTATTACTACAGCTCTGTTTCTCAGCGATATTGATATTGCCTGATGAGTGTGGTCATCTTTTGGCCATACGAAACAGAGCTGTAGTAATAAAACGATGAACTACCTCTGAAGTCTTAAACCAGGTTATTATAATTGTCAATGCTCCTCTAAGAGTTGAGCGCTCTCTGAAATACATTCAAATCAAGTTCAAGAATTTATATATATATATATATATATATATATATATATATACATATATATTAAATTGAGAACAGAAATTTCACAACAAGGATTGTGAGTGAAAATGTGCCCCAGCCGGAAGTTGAACCGGGTCTCCTGAAAACCGGACAGATGCCTTATGTACCACTAGGCCACTGGGACAACCACACTAGGGCGACTGTAATTTGGCTTCATAGTGGAAAGCTCTTGGGAGACATTAACACATATTCTGCACTGAATTAGGATCGCTACACTTTACCCAGTCGTTTTAGCGATTCACAGTCCACTCCCCAAGGAAATGCAATTACAAATTAGTGTGGGAAGGGAGATATGGACAACTAATTGCCTCATAATATTTGGATCACCAACCTATTCTAGTTTGGAAGGCGATTCAAATTCATTTGAATTTGAATAGTTAGTACTTTTTAGTGCACGCTAAAAGCGCTCTCTGCATTGCAGCGTTGCTGTAATTGTATTGGTCTGTTATCTTGCATATAAAAGGTAATTTTATTTACATATAGTCTCACAGCGACGAACTGCAAGACAGATTTTACAAAGATAGTTTAATGAGGAGGGAACATAACTGAAAGACATAAGTAATTTAGTTCGATTCCTGTCGGGAACACATTTTTTTCTTTGTCCCACGCATGTGAAATGATGAACATTACATCTTCTCAATTTAGTTTTGTTCATAGATTCACTTAAAAATGCACCCCACAGAGACATAAATTGAATTGTATTATTCATAAGGAAAAGAAACGCCGTTTACTTTTCTTTTTAGTAGCTATTTCCGGTTGGCTGTGATCTGTGGTTGTTGGACTGCATGTCAGTGAAAAGCCGATCTTGGTCAGCCAAAGACGGCTTTGTTTAACCATTCATTCAATTTAATTCAAAAACCTACTATCTTTTTATAAATTACAAAGAGAAAAAAAAATCCATCTTCCATCTCAAAAATATGATATTTTGCAGAGGCCGCCTTAAAGATCTTACGCTTATGGTCAACATACTAATAATGAAACAAAGAAAAAGAACTCATAACTTACTAAAAAGATAGGCCCTGCTTTAAAGGATGATTAATGAAGGCTTTTCGTACCCAATTTTACGAAATTAAAGGTTTCATTTGGTGTTTATGAAATGGTAAAAAGCCGATGCAAATTAATGTAATGTGGATGGATGAAGCAAATACTGAAATTATCGACGAAGGATTGTCGCACAATTCGATCAGTGTCGTCAGTTGGAGGAAAATGCCAAATTTTGAAATTCTTCTCTTCTCTTTTTTATACAATGACTACAGTGACATGCCAATTACCTCTACGTATGTAGGTTTAATGAAATAAAATGCATTTAAGGTGCTTTTAATTTCCGCCCAGGTTGGTCTTACCACCTCAATAACAATGCAAAAATAACGGAATGACTGAAAACGGACATCCGGCACGAAGCAAGGCGAGGTTTATTATTATTATTATTATTTTTTTTTGAAGAACAAGAAATCATAGTACTGCAATTTTAAAATGCACTTAGAAAAGACGGTGAATCTGAAAATAAACAAAAAAAAATATTCTCTGCAGCGCACAGTGTATTTGCAACTTCATCAAAAATACTGGTTTTCATTCATAATCCGAATCAGACCAATTAAAAAAAGATGCGAGGTGTAATTACAATACGATATAACAACGCTTTTTCAGTGACATTTGTACTTCTAATAAAGAGTCAATATGTCTTCAAAAAGAATGTTTACGAATTTTTATTTTTGTTGAGAACAAAGCAATATTAAAACTGTAAGAAATTCGGTCGCTTTGAGAAATGAAAACCAGTACTAGTAAATCCTAGCTACTTGACATTGGAGTCAGGATTATTTTTTGCCTCTGCTCGCGATAAGCATATTTTGTATCTGGCATTAGGTTAATGAAGCCACGAAGATTTCAAATGAAAAACACACAAAAATGTTTGCAAAGCCTAAACTAGCATAACCCAGGTACAACACCATCAATATTTTAGTGCCTGAAATCAACAGTTATTTGTTTCAACAAAGATGGACTTCTCTTACCTCAAGTTCTAAACCAGCCGCATTTTTCAAGCAGACGCTTCGTATTAATATTTTTAGTCAACAGAAGTTCAACTGAAATAATTTATTCAAACAAGAATAAATCAAAATGACAGGTCTTCGTTTTATTTACACAAAATACGTCGCAGGCGATCTATATTCATTTTCACCACCTCCACAAATAATGGCGGATTACGATTTCAGCAACTTGCAAATATGGAAGTGCATTCTTTGAAATAACAATTTGTCCTCGGTGTAATGATTATTACTTGCCTTTGAAGTAAACCGAGTTCTGTCAAAATCGAGCATTATAGGGTTTTTTACGCTGATTACTTCTCATTCTCGAATCTGAAATATCTGTGCGAGACTTACATCCCGAATTTCACTGTTTCTGCGAAATTTTGTGGATAGTTTTTTCGTTTGCTCATCTTCGTTCTCAGAAATATAAGCTATGGATTTCATAAAAGAACTTGTTAACAGAAGCGATAAGAGGATGACAGAAACCTCAGTACCATCTCGACTACAATGTAGCTACAATAACATGAAATCAATTCCGTTTAAAATGTCGTCCAAGAAGCTTTGCTCAAGTAGAAACGAATAAAACATTACTTCCTCTGGGAGCATTACAAAACGAAATACTTGCATTTAATTAGTAACATACCTTTTTGAACAGAATAACTGCTGCTGGATCGCCCAAATGACTACCTGTACTTCAAGCTTCCTGCGAAAGCACACAAAATGCAAAATTACCAAAAATATAAACAAAATTTGGACGCAGCGGGAAAACGCGGATAGCCCACTAACCGCCATAAAGTAACGACATCCCTTTGAGCGGAACAGGTGAATGGCTATAGAAACGGTTGACCGTGGCCTCTAGGACGTCAAAATTGGCACTTTGGTGTTTTCAAGGGCTCTAGTTTATATCCATCTACACTTTTCTTGTCCAAATTAAACCGTTTTGCCGATTGTTGAGTTTGCTGATTTCTGCCTTTGTATGAATATTAAAAACTTTCACTGACTTTGTGAGATATACATAATTTATAGTTTCAGGCGCAAAGCATCAGGCGTCCAAAGCGCTTTGGCCGGTTCTCCAGAAGAGAAGGATGTTTATAACAAAATGTGTTTTGCTTAATCTTATCGCTTGCTTTTCTTTTACGTGTTGTTGACATGCGAGACTCGCTGTTGATATCAAATCATTGGAATTTGAACTTCTGCATCATTTTCTGTCGACTAATTGAATATTACAATAATTTGTTAATCAAAAGAATATACACGTTTACTTATTAATTCTCTTCTAGATTCACTTCGGAATCATGTCTCTGATACCATCTTGAGTTCAAAAGCAAACGTTGATGCATTACCACACGCTTTAAAAAGTTGCATTCTATGGTTCGTAAGCTTTAATTTTGCATTAATATCTTAACGATAGACTAGAGAGACTAAAGCATGATCTAAAATAGGTAAATTTGCACTGCGTTCTTAAACTGGATAATTTTTAAATATTTCTTCTTGAAACAGTTTTGGTCCGTGGCATTTAACAAGCAAGAATTTGCCTTTTGTTAACTAAGGATAACGCGTTGCAAGAATGGTAGATATTTATTTAAAATAATAATAATAATTAATAATAATATCAATAATATCACAAACCCACATATTTCTTTCATACTCGAATTTTAAAGTTTGTGTATATGATATGTCTCACTTTATTGTTCCGCACTCGGGCTAGTTACAAGACCGATTCAGTACTTTTATTCTGAAGTTAAGTGCCAGATTAATAATTCCGTACAGAAGTTATATAAGTTTCTAGCGTAATGTACATTTGTCTCGTATCAATCACCCGCGTTTAATTTTCAAGCACAAGAATATAGAGAATCTGACCTGTTACGTTGCAAATCTCATTTCTTTAATAAATAACTTGTTGTGTAACTCAGCTACACCACCCTTACCCTCGCTGTTTGTTTCTTAGCCTACAGCCAGTAATGAAGCGACAACAGCCGCAGACCTTTAAATTGAGTTATCTAATAGATTTTTCATTGCATGTCAATTCTGAAAATAAAAATTACCATTACTTAGTCCCATTAAATTTTTCATCCTG
Source organism: Dendrophyllia cribrosa (assembly GCA_024195265.1). NCBI lineage: Eukaryota > Metazoa > Cnidaria > Anthozoa > Scleractinia > Dendrophylliidae > Dendrophyllia > Dendrophyllia cribrosa. Next base: position 9,632,381 of record JAJLRJ010000002.1, on the reverse strand, counting down.
TCAAAGCTTGTAAATATGCTTCCAGAATTTGAAATCGTGGTCATTTGGAAATTATGGACATTCAGTTGAGCCAGCATTGACAACAACGCACTTCAGAGCTAATATTTGTCAAATCAGGACGCTTTAACCTTTCAAGTCTTTCAAGGTGAAAGAAATATCGCGAATTGATCAAAATAATCGAATCCATTATATTTCTTTACGGTCAATATTTTCGTCTTGTCAGAAATTAACGTTTCACGCCCAAAACATTCAAATTCTCTCATAAAAAATATCGATTCCGTTTTATGATGAATTTCCAACGGACGTGTACCTTAATATAGAAATGACAAGGAATCCTTGTGTATAAATTTTAGTCACCTTTAGAGTCACCTTTGAAGGAAAATGTCGCTTTCCATTAGGTTGAAGATATCGAGTAGAAGAAAGGATCTATTTTCGAAAGCTTCATTATAATATTGGACTAGAGAACATGTGCATGTAGAAAAAATATTCGCCTTTATCTGGCGATATCGTGCTCACCTTCAGAAATCCGTCCGAGATTCCCACCTTCCTCGATACGTTTTACTTCAGTCACGAGAACCGTGTGTTATATAGCATAACTTTAAAACCACAATCGCTTTAATTAATTCAGGTCGAGGGACTGCGGCGACAGGTGGCAACCTTCTGCTGAACTGATAATTATTCAGTTACGTGACATCAATTTATCAAGAATATTACCAATGACGCCGAGTAATCACGAGCCCCCAATAAAGGTTGTCGGATTTCGTCGATAAGTATCGGTTTTCCGAAGCAAAAAACGGTAACGTGGCATTGATTAGTTATTTAGCTGCTATTCAAGGTGTTGTAAGAATATTTATTTTTTTAATATTTAGTTTTTAAGGCATTTTGTTTAGTCACGGAAAAAATACAATTCCTTTACAATTCCTTTACAATTCCTTGGCCATGCATATGTCTATGCCAAAAATGGTTTATGATAAATAAACGCACGCCATACATTGCAAATCCCTTAGAGTGAAATGAAAAGCTAAACCGATGTTAAATCTAAGAAATTCATATCCATTTGACTCGAACTATAGAAAAATGGGCTTCTGATGTCACGTAAGTCAACATGGCGGATCCATTTTCAGAAATGCTCTACATCCATGTACGTTAGACAAACTAGGTTCTACTATATATAAGTAGGATAATAACTACTACTTTAACTATGGAATTATTCGGACTCTTAACTTTCGAACGTTAAACTTCGGACAAAAAATTTCGGACGTTTTCTTGGCATATTTCGGACACGTTTTGTCCGAAATTTCGGACAAAAACGACAATCTGTAAATACTACTTAAAGTACGTAAAATTTATTATTTTATCACAGGATTTACAACAAATACTATCGAAAACAAGTAAGTCTACTTCTTTAGTTATTTTTTCGCTCTTTTACTGCACTTGCTATCCAACTCACGCTAGATTGGCTCGAATTTGTACTTTAAAGTGCACCTAACCCCAAAATTGTTTTTTTCGCTTAATGGACTCTATGTACGTTGAAAAGTTGAATAGTTAAATATTTCTTGTTTTTTACGTTGCGTTAGTGAATAACATAGGTTTGAATTTACAAACTGTTAATAAGATGACGCCAAATCAAGACTCGTTTATTATACAACTACTTGTTTCCACCTCTAAGTAATATTTTTTACAAATCAATTGACTATTAACAGTTTTTATTTAGTATTTCTTAAATTGATTATCCTTAAGCTGTGAACTGCGTATTGTAAATTGAAATAGAAATAAGTCTTGATTTGACGTCATCTAATTAGCATTTTGTAAATCTCTATAACTCACCCCGGGTAACTCACTAACGCGACGTTAAAAACAAGAAATATTTCACTATTCGACTTTTCAACGTACATTGAGTTGATTAAAAGGAAAACAAATTGGGGGTTAGGTGCACTTTAAAGAAAGTAATAAAAAGGTATGCGGTTCAGGTTTTAGTGGTCCAAGTCGTCGGAAAGGGTCCTCGATCTCAATTTCATTATTTAAACAAAAGGTTATCCCTGCCATGGAAATCAAACTGGAGTCGACCTTTGGTCATTGAGTAAGAGAAGAAACGCTACCTTCTTTGCCTTCGAGACTTGATCGCAGGAAACTACGAGGAGGCAAACGAAGTAAGAGTACGTAGTTGAACAGTCAGACCCTCGTGAGACAAACTCAGGAGAGGTTCCTGAACTTGTCGACTTTGAAGAGTCTCTTATTATTCTGACCCCTATACTAGAAGACGAAAAAGATGAATTGTAGTAATTTTTATGGCTTCATGATCACACTCAGCTTCGAAACAATTTCAAGTAAAGTAAATACTATGCATATTTTCAAATGTTTGGACGTTTAAATGTTCGGGTTTTTTTTGTTCGGACGATTAAATTTTCGGACCTTACTTTTGTCCGAAAATTTAAACGTCCGAATATTTTCGTAGTTAAAGAATATAATTATAGTATATAACTACTACGTATAAGTAGTATGTAGTACATGATGTATTTTAGTCTTTTATATAACTGTAATTAGTGTAGTTATTTATACGTTTTATGGTCTTTTATATAATTGCCATAATATTATAATAATATTAATATTAATTAATATTAATATAATTATTTTTATTTTTTCAAGATAAAATGACATATCCTAAGTTACAATAATAAATATCTAAAAGTATCTAAAAGGTGCGCAAACTACATTAAGTCTAGCTAATGAAATCACTTCTAGAAATTATAAATAATCGTAGCAATAATAATAATAATAAATATGTATATAATATATAACTAACTAAATATTATATTTAAAAATAAGCTTATTTACAAATGTACTCTTGAATCTGTCCGAGATAATTTTTGAACCGGATACGCACTAATGTTGAACGAGCTTGTTTGTAAGCTCCTAGGCGATACGTGTCTAGATGAAATAAACTATTGTATTGTATTGTATTGTATTGTATTGTATTGTATTGTATTGTATTGTATTGTATTGCATTGTAGGTTCAGTGTGGTTTAAAAATAACACAAGAATAATAATAATGAAGAAGAAGAAGAAGAAGAAGAAGAAGAAGAAGAAGAAGAAGAAGAAGAAGAAAAAGAACATCGTAGATATTTTAATTTTTAAATTCAAAAATAAAATTACAAAACTAATGCGTGTCACGGGATTTTGACTTTTTTTGGTCAAACGTATGCTGTAATGTACTCAGTTTTACTTGAGTATAATACTAAAACATCATGAGAAAGAAATCAACCAATTCCTGAAAGAGGAACAAATTATGGTCTGTTTTAGCCCATTTTGGAAACGAAAAAGTGAGAACTTGAAAAAACGTTAACCTCAGTAACGTTTTTCAACTGGCAATTCATTCAGACCCAGTTCATCTATGATTAGAGACGCTCATGGACTGTTCTGGTTCTCTAGAGTGGCAATTAGAGACGCTCATGGACAGTTCTGGTTCTCTAGAGTGGTAATTAGAGACGCTCATGGACTATTCTGGTTCTCTAGAGTGGTAATTAGAGACGCTCATACACAGTTCTGGTTCTCTAGAGTGGCAATTAGAGACGCTTATGGACTGTTCTGGTTCTCTAGGGTGGCAATTAGAGACGCTCATGGACAGTTCTGGTTCTCTAGAGTGGTAATTAGAGACGCTCATGGACTGTTCTGGTTCTCTAGAGTGGCAATTAGAGACGCTCATGGACTGTTCTGGTTCTCTAGAGTGGTAATTAGAGACGCTCATGGACTGTTCTGGTTCTCTAGAGTGGTAATTAGAGACGCTCATAGACAGTTCTGGTTCTCTAGAGTGACAATTAGAGACGCTCATGGACTGTTCTGGTTCTCTAGAGTGGTAATTAGAGACGCTCATGGACTGTTCTGGTTCTCTAGAGTGGCAATTAGAGACGCTCATGGACTGTTCTGGTTCTCTAGAGTGGCAATTAGAGACGCTCATGGACTGTTCTGGTTCTCTAGAGTGGTAATTAGAGACGCTCATGGACTGTTCTGGTTCTCTAGAGTGGTAATTAGAGACGCTCATAGACAGTTCTGGTTCTCTAGAGTGGCAATTAGAGACGCTTATGGACTGTTCTGGTTCTCTAGGGTGGCAATTAGAGACGCTCATGGACAGTTCTGGTTCTCTAGAGTGGTAATTAGAGACGCTCATGGACTGTTCTGGTTCTCTAGAGTGGCAATTAGAGACGCTCATGGACTGTTCTGGTTCTCTAGAGTGGTAATTAGAGACGCTCATGGACTGTTCTGGTTCTCTAGAGTGGTAATTAGAGACGCTCATAGACAGTTCTGGTTCTCTAGAGTGACAATTAGAGACGCTCATGGACTGTTCTGGTTCTCTAGAGTGGTAATTAGAGACGCTCATGGACTGTTCTGGTTCTCTAGAGTGGCAATTAGAGACGCTCATGGACTGTTCTGGTTCTCTAGAGTGGCAATTAGAGACGCTCATGGACTGTTCTGGTTCTCTAGAGTGGTAATTAGAGACGCTCATGGACTGTTCTGGTTCTCTAGAGTGGTAATTAGAGACGCTCATAGACAGTTCTGGTTCTCTAGAGTGACAATTAGAGACGCTCATGGACTGTTCTGGTTCTCTAGAGTGGTAATTAGAGACGCTCATGGACTGTTCTGGTTCTCTAGAGTGGCAATTAGAGACGCTCATGGACTGTTCTGGTTCTCTAGAGTGGCAATTAGAGACGCTCATGGACAGCTCTGGTTCTCTAGAGTGACAATTTATCACAAAACTGGAGCATTATTTTTCATTTTATGTTAATACATAAATATTTTTTGTTTTTTAAGTAACGATCCGCATAAGTAGGAAAGCGCCAACGGCCATGCACGATGGAATGTCAACTTTTTTCAGTTTTAACTGGTGATCTCACGATTGGCCTAGACTCAAAAACCGCTATAAGGTTAGGAGTAGGGTTCAAGGTGCATTTTGTCTAACGTTTTTAAGGTTTCAAGCAATCTAAGACCCAATCGCACAACATGCAAGTTTTAAAAGATATTGTATTTGGGGAACTTCATCAAAGAAGCAAAATTATTAGCTATTGTCAACTGCTATTCTGATTGGTTAAGCACGAACATTTCCTAAAATTTGTTTGACCCAAATAGATTTTCTTTATTTTTATAATGACATATAATTATGAACCATCAGCTCCTTCTCTATTCTTGAAACCAAAGATATTCTATGTGGGAAAGAGCCAATGCCGCAGAACAATGAAGTTTGCCGTAGTTCTTATTACTTAATTGAGTCTAAATGCGAAAGAATTGAAACTAAACTCATTTCATAAAAACCTTATGAAGTCTGTGAATTATTTTTGAAATTATTTTTGGAACTGTTGTCTTTTTGCATGGAAGGGTGTCTTAGTTATTGCCTTTGTAAAATATACAGAAGTTCTCATTGTCTATCGAAGAATAAGAGTGGAACATTCCGGTACGCCAAAATGAGATCGGACGTCAGCTAATGAAAGCGCCTCAGGCAGCCGCTATCGTAGCCTGCGAATACAGCCGCCTCTCATCGCTTCCGGCCGGGAGCGATGAGGAGGCGGCTGTATTCGCAGGCTACCGCTATCGGTCCATTGTTGAGCTCATCTCCCCCACCCCACCCATGAACAATGTATAGCACTGAGGGTGGTCACAGCAAAGGTTTTGTTACGTCATCAGTGGTTCTTTTGTGTATTAAAGTGTATTAAAGCGTAATAAAAAGGCAAAAGCTTTGAACATGCTTAAATTGATGTCGTATTATAAACATGTTATAGTGGAATCAAGCACATTCGTATTGTAAATATATTGCATGTGTAAACAGGCGAGACCTCTACACATGTCTAAACCTACCACTCGCCCATATCTACGGCGGTAAATGAATTCCAATTTTGCATGTTGAAGAGTTGAGTGGTCTGACAGCATAATATTGAAGTTGATTACAGACACAATGAGAAAAAGACAAGGTGAAGTTAACTACAAGGAGAACCCTTTAATAACAAATCCTTCTTCCATTCATTTTCGTATATTTAGAGTTATAATTCTTCACATTGATACACTGCCCAAATATGGTCAAAAAGTCATCGATATACGCTATGTCTACACGACGTTTCGCATTTCGACAAGAGAATGCAAAAATAATGGACCGGCCTCGATATTTTTTCTTCAAACTGTGCTTTGTTATCAATGTGTTGAATTATAAAACTATTATAGCGCTCAAGCTTGCGTGATATCGCCTAATTTTAGTTTTAATTTAAGAATTAGGCGATATCACGCGCGCTTTCGCGCTATTAAATATTGCATGGGTGCTAAAAATACGTATAGTATTGTAAAGAAAATTAAGGTTACAGTGTACCTTCGGGGGTGTCTCCAGTATAACAGCTCTAGCGTCTTAAGATTACACTTAATATACCTAAACCCAGATGTCAAATTAAAGCTTATAGAGGTGGCTATCTAAATATGGAAACCATTTGGTAATAAAATGAATTGTCGAATTTTTTACGACGTCTAAATTCGAACGTCCGAATCAGCATTAAAACGCTATAACTCAAATCGATTATCATATTTTGCTAATTTGATTTGTTCTCGGGTTTCCAGACACGAAGCGCTAAAAAACGTGTCGGCGATTTCCCATATTCAATTGCAGTGAAAAGTTACAGAATATTTTCGAAAATGGGAGAAAACAAATTGAAGTGATCGCACGGAAATGGCTCTTGACGAAAAAGTTTTCGGAAATAAGAAATTCGCCGAAAACTTTTTGGTGATTATATGTTAGCCTAGCTTGTGTCCAAATTTGAGGAAAATCGAACAAATTCCCTTTGAGTTGTAGCTCTTTAAAGTGTCTCCTAGAAGCGAAAAATTAACTTTGAGAAAACAGCGCTTAGAAAAACATCGCTTCATAAACAAACTCCGCCCACAAAAGTTATACCGTCATTTCTCCGTCAATTTTCACCATTTTTCGATATTTTTTTTTTGGATGAAAGTTCATTCTATAAACTTTATTTTGACGCCAAAAAAAAAAATTCAATAAATTTTCGATCTGAAGGTACACTGTAACCTTAAATCGGTGTTACAAGAACACTTAGGGCCGACTTTTTGAACGAAATCTAAGACTTAAGGCCTGGCTAAACTAGGAAACATCATTGCGGAAACATTGTTTCCTGTAATGTTTCCGGCGTGGCTAAATTAGCGGGAAGCAAACAAAATGTTTTGCTGCCCCGGTGGCTAAACGAGGAAACATTGTTTCGGAAAAAAAAGGGTCACGCATGCGCATAATAGTAAACTGACTTCCGAAGAAGTCTGAGAAAGAATTTAGTTTGCATATTCTGGGAATAAGTTCGTGTTCCCGTATCCTGTATGATGCCTAGTGATGTTGGATGATGTCTAGTTCCATTAGATGATTTCTAGGGAAGTTGATTAGGTCTAGCAACGTGCGATGATGTGTAGTGATGTTCCATGACGGGTGGTTAGGATTGGTGGTGGTTTAGGGGACAACATTGTTATTGATTTTCAATTTGGTGTACTGGAACACGAACTTATTACCCATATTTTCGTCCCCAGGGCTACACACAATACACGGTCCGCTCGCCGTTGCTAGGAAACTTTTTAATGAGCAGCACTGGAAACTAGTCAACATTGCTTTCATGGTGGCTAAACTATAAAACATATGTTTCGGAAGAAAATTTGTGTCCGGGAAGCAAAAATGTTTTATGACTTGAGGCAAAAACATTTTCTTATTTCAAAGCAGCAAAATTTGTTTCCGCAACATATGTTTTCCGCGCGGCTAAACTGGGAAACATTTGCCTCCGTAACAATGTTTCCGCAACAATGTTTCCGCCAGGCCTTTAGACTTACGGACCTCTGAATCTGGTTAATCTATATATAAGTTAGACAGTTTAGTAAATATTTTTTTGAGTCCGGCTGTGCCATATACCTTCTTCACACCAATAAACAACGTTTGAATATTCGATTTAGTAATAAAGATTGAGATCGGTCTACTCCCTCTAAAACTCGTTTAAAAAATCGGCCCTTACTCGATTTAGAACCCATGAACAAGTCCGTCACCAACCAAGCACAAAACCTTGCGTTATGACTGTATGATAAGATAATCGTTTAGGGTAGTTTCTTTTCTTTGTTTAAACCGAATTTCCACGAAGTTCTCAAATAAATTTGGAACTGACGAACGAACGATATATTTTTACCGTTCCGTTCTATAGTTTTTCTTTCAATTTAATTTATTGTTTTCCCGACCGTAAAAAAAATAATAACATTATCCCCCTCTGGCTAAACGAAGACGCCTATTACCATGAGTCCTCCGCATTCTTTTTTAAAGTTACTCCTTCATCATTATTTAAACGAAATTGTTAAATAAACCTGATTATCGATTTCTTTAATCCGCTTTATGATTTTGTGCACGCTTCACGCATTTTTCACCTAATTTTATCTGACCACAATAGTGCATGGATTCATGTATTTGTATTCAATATTTTTCCTGCCCACTCATTTACTCATATTTTATATAGTTCCAGTGACCTAGTTCATGTTATTATGATTGACCAACAACTCATTACAGTTCACGAAAAGTTGGCTTAATAATTTGCAATTTATCACCTTTGATTTCCATTGACAAAGTTGTGCGACACAAGCATCAAATGTGATCAAAGGTCTCACAGTACTTTTGACGTTACTTCTTTTGACACAATTTTGACGCGCATCAAAAGTACTGGACATTTGATGCACGTCACGGGCGAATCAATAGGTATCATTTGTACAAGTCGAAGCAACATTTGACAGCACTTTTACCATACCTTTGATAAGCGTCAAAGATGCACTACCTTAATTTGACACCTTTAAAGCCAGTGTGTCAAAAATTTGGCAAAGACGGCCTTTGTCACCTTTAACATGTGTCAAAGGTTTGTAGTAAAGGCGATTCACACACAACATTTAGTAACGAAATCATCAATTCTGAATAACCATTGATAGTAACTTTTCGATGAGCAAAATTACGAATCGACTAAATTTAGTCTCAGCTCATTAATTAAGCAGTATGCTTAAAAATGGAATTGGGTTCCAATTTTTCCCATTCATTTATTTATATTGAATAAAAGGTTCATTCATTGCTTTTTAATTAGAATTTGGTTTCAAACCATAATAATAAGGTTTTAATAGTCTTAAGATGTAGCCTTTTGCATGGACCAATAAAACGTGATTTAGCTATGTTGATATGAAAATATAAAGACCTTGTAAGAACAAAGTGAGGAAAGTGGCATTTAATAAAAAGAATTAGGCATATATTTCATTGAAATGTTTCGAGACAATATTGACAGTTCAAAACTAAACAAACGATGGTACTCACCGTTAAAGTACGGGCTTTGCATGAAATTATAGTATTGCATGCACTGAAGAAACAAAAAAACATGTCAAGCATTTTGAAGTGTTTTACGCCGGTTAACAAAATAAATGCTTTTCTGCTGACGTTTAAAAAACAACTAAATTCAATACTGGAATCGATTTTGGTTTCGAAAAACGATATTGCTAAAAATGTGACAGAAAGAAGAAGAGAAGTATTGCAGGTTTTTACCACGTTGAGTTTGCTGATAAAAGCTTTTTCACGGACGTTCAAAAACAAAAAAAAATTAAGTGTATTTTATTCTGTGCTTTAAACAATATAACTCGAATCTGACTTACTTGATCGAAATTCTGAGACTGGTAAATAATACCCAGAAGTTTCACTTAAGGAGAATATGTCAAGTGATTTTAGGCAATATAATAGTCGTTGAAACCTTCTCACGAAACTGTAACTGTTTTGTAATTTTTCTTAAAAACAAAATAACTAGAAATTTGACAAGTGGCTAAAAAATATCGCAGATTTTTAACCAAAAAATAGGATGTCACTATTAGTTCTTTTGCAAAAGACGATATGAAATTCAGCACAAAAATTTATAAACTGTTAAAAACTGTGAGATTTGATATGATATGGCGAGAAAATATTCTAGATATTTCACCAATGAAAGTAAAACATTTCAATCACTTTATTCGGACGTAAATTAAGTCAAAGTGATCGAGATTCCACTGGAAAATTTTCTAACTCGACTCTACTCTTTGTTATCATATACAACAGTTGTGTCATGTTAATTTAAAACTTTCTTTATAATCACGCATTGTCATACATTCTTTCATTTATTTGTTAAAGGTGTTTTCTCTCATTAGCATTTTCATTTACTTAGTATAAATTCAACTTTGTAACTTGAAATTTCAAACTGAAGATGACAAAGGATTGTCGAAACATGTTTTTTAAACTCAAAACAGTTGTCGTTGCTTTGAAAATTATTACTTGCTTGCTATTATCTAGACCCTTTGGAACTATATATATTAATAGACGTAAAACATTCTTACTCACTTAATAACTTATTGCCTAAAAGATTAAAGCTACTGCGATAATATCATGGCTGCTTCAATGACGTCACTCGACTATTCGCATTCCGCACGGGACTGAATTAACACAAATCACTAAGTAAACTAACTGTAAACTAATGTGTAAGGACATATCTCATAAAAACAAAACTGTGCTTGTTGAATTGTTTAAATCGAAAATAGGCATTATAAAATTTGTAACTTAAATAAGCAACATGTTTTAGTGCAAGATCGTGATTCAGGTTGCACTCGCCACAAGAAATTTAGACGTGAACTGAACATTAGGTTTCTGATCATTAAGTTTATCTAATCGTATGCCGAATATAAGGTTGTTTTTTTATTGTTCATTTTTTTTTCTTAACCCCATTAATAAAAAGCAATCACTTTTAAAATTAACCAAACTTTGTTGTGTGTATATATATATATTTTTTTAATGATAGAAAACGTAAAGACAGAAGTGTACAAGTACATCCGCATCATCACCATCTTTGCAACTTTGGTGTCAAGACAAGTACACCACTTCATAATTTACATCCTGAACTAAGCTTTTCTATTGAGTTCCGGTGATGTTCGCACGCAAAGCATGAATATGTTATTTTTTCTTATTGAACAATATAACTAGAATTTGATTTACTTAATCGAACTTCTAGAACGGGTAAAAACTACCTAGAATGTTCATTTAAGAAAAATATGTCAACTGTTTTTAAGAACGGTTTTTAATCAAGGTAAAATTTCTCACGACAATGTACAGACGTTTACTTTTATTCTGCTTCGACTATCATTAAATGCGTTTAATTTTTTTAAAAACAAAATAGCTACAGTTTGACAAATGGCTAAAAAAATATCCCCGATTTTTAACCAAAATGTCACTGTTAGTTCTCTTGTAAATACGCGCGTTGGAAAGACGATATGAAATTCAGCACGAACATGTAAACCATTGCTATGGTCAATAAAACTGGAATTTAATTTGCTTAAAAAAACTGTGAGATTTTATATTATTTTTACGGCTAGAAAATATTCTATGATTTTTCACCTAAAAGTTAAATACTTCGAGTAAGATTCCGCACGAAAACAGTTTTCAAACTGGAATCTCTTCGTTGTTATCATTAATATTATAATATTAATAGATTTATTAATAGATGGTTTCTCCGCATTTTTTTAATACTTGAATCATTCAACTGAAAATATAACTCAGTGCTAAAAAGAGTAAAATGACTTTGTTAGAGCGATAATGTGGCTGCTTCAATGACGTCATGCCACTTTCGCATTCCACACTGAATCACAAAACACTCCACACTGTAAACTATGTACAAGGGCCTCTCTCCTGGAAAAAACTTTTTGCTTGTTGAATTGTAAAAATTAAAAATTGAGATTATAACATTCAGTAGTATTTATAACCAATATGTTTTATGGCGAGACCGTGTTTCAGATTATGCTCGCTACAAAGAATTTCCAATAACTAAATTAGTCGTCAATTGACGTAGTTTTTTTTCTGATCATTAAGTTTATCGGATTACATGCCGAATATAAGATTTCTTTTTATTATTATTCATTCCTTTCCTTTAAAGGCCCTTTATAAAAAGCAATCATTTTTTAAATTAGCCAAACTTGCGTGTGTCTTGTTGACAACAGAAAAACCGTACGACAGCGCACAAGTACACCACTTCATAATTTATATTCCAAATAAACCTATCCCACTGAGTTCCGGCGCATTTCGCACGCAAAGAAACTCTTAATGCAATTTTCTTTCTTTTTTTCTCTAACATATTGCCTTTATGCTTGTTTTTAAGCATTGAAAAGAATATCAAAACTAAATAAAACATCAATTTGGTGTATCGTGCAAGATGCTAACATGATTATTTTTTCCTTTACACAATTAAACATGCAATGAATTTATTTGACGCTTTATAAACCGTCAAAACGTCTGCCTCATTTACGTTGGATTAATCGGCAAACGTCATTATACCTCTTTACATAATCTCTTTGGGATGTCGTGCTATTTTCTAAGGTACGCCATGTTCAATATGTATATTTTGTATTGTTTTTTTCTATTTCCTTATAAGCGATTGTGTGGGTGTATGACTTTGCAATATTGAATAAAAAAGCATTTGGTGGTTCCCAAAGCAAAAGTTGAGTGAAACACGCTAACTCGTAATTAGCAGCTCCTTTGTTAATAAGGACAATTATGTACTTACTGCTAACGTCCATGGCTTTGTTTCGACACTTAATCATCAAGAGACACTTATCTATTATTCCCGTTACGTTTTAAGGTATACCCCATGGGTATGCTTTCTTGTTAAGGTATAAAAACGATAAAGGATTAACGTTGACTTCAGTCTGCAGCTGACTGTCCAAGCTCTAGACAAGATGGGTACGTTTTGGATACTAGCGATCTTGGCATGTTTCTTCTTAGGCGTAAAAGATGCCACGAGTACAAGCGTAGGAAGTCAGGTGATGAGTAAATACAAGAATCTAGGTAAGTTTTCTTTATATTATTAGTTTTGTTCTATTACATTTTACTTTAACTGCATTCATTCATTATTGCCTAGATAATTTTTTCTTGTTTTAAATCTTGCTATTTTGATTTTAAAACAATCATTTGCTTAATTCATTTCATTTACGGCAATTGCACGTTTATGATCATTTTATAATTATTGCCAAAGCTTAACATTCCTCTGGATAATTCATTGCCTTGCTAACATGGACGAAAAAACAGTCAAAAGGCAATAACACATAATCAAGGCGAATTAAAAGTAACCTGAATTCAGAAAAAGGAGGGTAGAAAAGATAATTACAAGAACAAAAAAAAGCCATAAGGAAATATGATGTTAAACCATTTCCAAGCCAGATGCAAATTAAAATTTGGATGATAAGAAACTGCATTCTTACTAAAAAAAAAATATGATGTTAATTTAATCACTTACATACATGATTCGCGTGCGTCGCGATATATTGGTTAATATTGCGTAATAACTATATTAACAAATAACTATACGGCTTCAGAAGTATACCATTCAATGGCAGTCCATTTCGAACGATGTATGTAAGTTTCTGCTTCATTCGGCGAATAGTATATTTTAGTATATACTGAAACAGTGGATAGCATTGTTGGCGCGCTCTGATTAGCTACTGAAACTCGGAATAGCAAGTGCTATTCACCTCCCAGCAATTTGCGCGCGAAAATTGTAATCGTTGACAGGAATAAATGAGTTAAAAAGCATCATTTTCGTTATATTATCTCACTGTTTCAGTATATACTAAAACAACTATTAACCTCAGTGTAGGTGGGTAGTGGTGGGTATTTACCTCGCCGCTTCGCCGCTCGGTAAATATCCACCACTACCTACCTCCACTTCGGTGAATAGTTGTTAAGTAAAATAAGATTTGTTTAACGGAATTTTGGCGATGAAAATATTACTACAATAAGAGGACAAGTTGAGTCATATAGATGTTCAAGAGAATGTTTCAAGTTTGTGATGAACTTATAATCCAAGCTGAGCTTCTTGTGTTCGGTATTTTCAAAACCTCCTGTGAGCATTTTGTAACATAAGGTAATGTTTTCATTTATATTTTATCTAAAAAAAAAAGAAACTAAGGAAATAAATATCGTTAGCCGTTATTATATTGGGCAATGACTATGTTTATGGCACTTATAAATGAATTTAAAGGCTGTTTGTTGATTTATGCTACGTTACGGAACCGTTCAAATTTTTAAATTCTAATATTGGATGAAAATTGTAACGAAGCAGAACGGTTTATGGGCAAAGCCGCGATTTAAAATAATCATAAAAGAAGAATTTGACTCTCTATTATTATTTTTTAAAATAAAAATATAAATTATCTAAGAAATTGTTATACATTTCTTTTCATATGATAGTCGGAGGATTTGATGCCATGAGCTCCAAACGACGTATAGTTGCGAATGTTTAATTCCTTCACTTTTTTATACTTATTCGCTTGAGAAGGTACAATTGTTGTAAGGCGAAATATGATGGAATTGCTTTCTCTTGGCTATAATAATTATAAATTAATAAATCTCACCGTTAATCATCTTAACAGCTAGTCATTTGTTAATTCGTGACTTACACATTTAATTTTAATTGAATTCAAATTGTCTTCCACTTTTAAGTTAAAAAAAATAAATCTGTTTCTAACAAATTGGATTTGAGTAGAAACGTGAAACCAAACCACGTTGAGTTTACTGGCCGTTTTTATCGTTTTGTTTCTCTTGTGTTTTATTTTATTTTTTCGTTTTATTCTATTTCGTGATAGATTTTCTCATCCATGAACTTAAAAACAATATAACTAATGACATACTGCCTAAATTAACAAAAGGGAAGCAGAAAGTCATTATCAAATCAATCACTTTTTATGGTCAACATGATCATATGATATGATGAGAATAATTTTAGTACAAAAGAAAAAACAAAAAGCTAGTGAGAACAATAACACAGACATATCCGCTTTGCGTTAGCACAGGCATGAACACAGGAATAACATCGTCATATTCAGTGTACCATGAAAATGTTCCATCAATTATATTTCGGACCCATGTATTAATCGCTTCTTAGGAAGTAGGTTTTTGTGAGCCACAGAGTACGTTTTGAGACAGTGACGAAATTTGAATTTTTGAGTCCTTAAAATGTAAAAGTGAACTAAGAAAAAGATTGACAAATTCTAAATCTTTCAGTTTGCTGTACATGTCAACTTTTCTTCCTTTCTATTTTTGTCAAGTCCTAATTAAAAGAAAAGAATGCGAATTTGTAACTGCATGGGTACTCTTTCACTCTTTTGACGGACCTTAAGCCTATGATTAACTAGTCAATGTTGATCAACAAATATTGTGACTATTGTTCAACAAATATTGAGCAATAGATGAATGTTGAAATAGGCCATATTCGACATGTTAAACGTTGTAGAACGAAATTAGAGACAGGCTCTATTCAGTTCAATACCAAATGCTGCATGTTTTGTCTACTCATTCAGCAAGTTGCAACATCGATCAACATTTGTTGAGCAGCAAATGTTGAACGATGTTCAACCATGTATCATTCCCTTTATATTTTCAGTTCTAATTATATAAAAAAAATCTGCGCCATTATCGACTCAGTGAACGAAACATTCTGACAACGTTTACATCTTGCGTTTGTTTTCTAGACTATTACTTTAAATGCTGTGATGGCCACGTTATCAGACGAATCGGCGGGAGCCATGCTCGGTGCTGTGGCTTGCACACATACGACTCTCGCTTCTTCTTCTGTTATCAACGACGTATCTATGCTCTCTGCGGGAAAAAAAGCTACAATCCAACCACTCAACAGTGCTGTGCTGGAACAGTAAATTTACGAGCGGGCGGGCACTACGGTACATGCTGCTACACCAAGAGTTATGACAGCCGAGGAAACTTCTGCCACGACAAGAAGGTGTATGGAAAGTGCGATAACCGTGCTTACAATCCTTACTCCTTCATTTGTTGCCAGAACAAAATCAGGCCTCATGTTGGTGGACGATACACGAAGTGCTGTAAAGACAGGAGCTATGACAGCGGAAGGTAAGCGTGACTCCCTCCCGGGGGGTGGGGGTATACCCAGGTATAATAGTGAAGTAAAAGTTCTGATCCGAGGACTTTTTTTGGGGGGGGGGGGGGAGGGGGTGGTTTAAAGACTTTGGTGTAGAGGGGCGTGCGTGTAAAAAACGTACCCTTTTTATGCAGGGAGAAAAGGGTATTTTGGGGGGTTACGTTCTAAGCCGTTGGACGTTTTCTGGGTTTAACATTTTGGCCTTATTTGCACGTCCCAGTCACTATACCTGAGAATCCCCTGGGGACTCCCTCAAGTGATAAAATTTTGGTTAATGTGCAACAGCTTTCTTTGAGTCCTTATAAGCTACACTCGCAACTTACGACCAATAGGATTGGCCTAATATAGATTGTCCCGCTTCCGGCCCATTCTATTTTTGTTTCAAACTTTAAAATAGTATTCTGATTTAACAATAGTGGCTAAAAAAAAATGTTTGAAACCAGTTCAGAGGCACTTCATGTGTGTTATTAAATCAAGAAAGAAGCCTTTAAGGCTTTTCAGCAGATGCCCCTTTTTATTGAGATGTTGGATGTACAGTCACTGTAAATATGTAAACAAGCCTTAACAGTTATTTCTTTTAATGATCAACAGGTATTTCTGTTTCAATAATTACATCTTCCCTCAATGTTACAAGAAAGCCTACAATCCCCTGCAATACATCTGCTGCCAGAATAACTTCTACTCTCGGCCAGGCGGCAAATACGCTCGGTGCTGTTCCACTAAAGCTTACGACTCTTCTGGTAGTTTCTGTCACAAAGGCGTCGTCACTCCAAAGTGCGGAAAAATCGCTTATAATCCTGACCACTTCCTCTGTTGCAGTGGTAACAGATGTCCCCAGTACGGAGCAAAACAGGGAAAGTGTTGCGGTATCAAGAGCTACGATTCACGCTACTACTTCTGCCAGTCGAACAAAATCTACAAAAAGTGCGGAGGAAAAGTCTACAATATCCAGACATCCTTCTGTTGTAACAATGCAGTTTCCTCACGCAGTAGCTATGGCAACTATGCAGGCTGTTGTTCTAACAGTGCTTACGACTTACGAGTCCAGTTCTGTTTCAGCGGCAAGGTGTACAAGAAATGCGGTCTGTCCCCTTATGACCCTACGCGGAACCTATGCTGTGCCAAGCACGTGGTACCCAAAGTCGGTGGAAGCCACACGGCTTGCTGTGTAGGTAGGAGCTATGACTCACAGAAATACTTTTGTTATGGTAGCACAATCCTTGGCTTGTGCGGAAAGAAGAGCTATAATCCAGTTGGTGAGATCTGCTGTAATGCTGTGATTGCTAAGCGCATCGGAGGCAAGTACGCGAGTTGCTGCGCTCGGAACAGCTATGATCGACTGTCATCTTTCTGCTACGGCAGTACTGTTTACAAGTAAGTTATTGGTTAACTAGCTAGTTTTGTTTTTATAACATGGACACCACTGCAAGGGTGGATTTGGCTGATGTTTAGTCCTTAATCTGCTAACATTATTGATAAGTGCCTTCAATCAAGTTACAATTTTCGTTTGAACTTAAAAAGATAACGAACTACAGATTTCAAGTTGCAATAATGATCTCCATCCTGGCCATCCACCTCTAACATACCTCACCAATAGTTTCAGTGCACTAATACAGTAACTGTAAACAAACCTGGACCACTATTTTTAAATTTCCTTTGATACAAATACGTATTTTGCCTTTTTAAAGTAATACCACAATCTGGTGACACTTAAACCTCTTTAAATTTTTTAAAACACTAAGCATAGTGATTTTGAGCTTTACTCATTCGTCGGTTAGATCATTGTTCTTGACTACCTTTCAGATCAAGTTACCACTTTGAAGACTTGATCATCTACCTTTTTTAATCTGTCTTTGGGGAGGCTTTCCTTTACCCCTGCCCATGTCTTGCCTTAACCCTAACAATATAGAGAAAGGCCTAGGACATTCTAAATTCAATTTTTTTCTTAGATTACTAGCAAATTTTGGATTGATAACGACGGCACCCACTGTCTCCATCAAACAATGTTGAATCTCTGAATAAAACGAATTGTGTTTAAGCCAATTTTTGTTCCTTTTTCTGAAACAGAATGTGCGGTAAAAGGCAATACAACCCCACCCGCCAACATTGCTGCGTAGAACAGGTTCTTCCTCGAGTTGGCGGCTACAACGCGAAGTGCTGTGGTGCAAAAAGTTACGATTCTGTCTCTTTCTTCTGCCACGGTGGCAACGTCCTCCAAAAGTGCAACATCAGCAGCTACAATCCCACTTCCCAAATGTGCTGTAACAACTACGCGGTACCCCGGCTTGGTGGATCTGCTGCCCGATGCTGCTCCCGGTTCAGCTACAGTTCACTGACGCATTTCTGTCATTCAGGCAAAGTGTACGCACTTTGCGGTAAGACCCAATACAATCCTTACAACTTTATGTGCTGCAATGGCTACGTGACATCACGTGTCGGTGGTTACAATGCAAAATGTTGCGCCCATCTGAGCTATGACGAAACCAAGTACTTTTGTCTGAAGTCACGGGTTTATCCACTCTGCCAGGGCAAGAGCTACATCCCGGGCGAGACAGTCTGCTGTCTCGGAAAACAGCAACCACGTATTGGAGGACTGGCATCCAAATGCTGCGCAAACGTTTCGTACAACTCTCTCATCAACTTTTGTTACAATAAAATCATCTACGGTCGGTGTCAACGACAGTCGTTCAACCCAGGAACACATCAGTGTTGCAGTGATCTCCTAGTGGAGCGGTCTGGTTCCAGCTCACGCTGCTGTGGTAAAAAGAGCTACCACCCTGACAGGTTCTTCTGTAACCACAACAGACTCTACGCTCTTTGCTCTCACAGCTCGTACAACCCACTTGGTGATCTCTGCTGCTCCGGTACTTCCATTCCTCTTGGTAAAGTTCCCCTTCAGTATGCCAGCTGCTGCGCCAAGAACGTCTATCACACACAGTATAATTTCTGTTACCACGATGTTGTGTACGCTAAATGTGGTGGCCAGGCTTATGATCCTCGCAGTCAGTCGTGCTGTAATAACAGAGTGCTGCATCTGGTGGGCGGACTGTATTCGCGCTGCTGTGGGGCGATTAACTATGATTCCAAGAATTACTTCTGCTACAGTAACAAAACCGTTATACATAAGTGCGGCGGGAAAACATACAATCCTATCAGGTAAGGCTGATTGGAGAAAATATAATAAATAACTGATATAAATGAACAGTTCGTGGTTGGTGCATACGTGTTTCTCAATTGAGAGAGAACAGGATCTCCAGGTTTCTTACAGTGACTTTTTACCCTCTTCGTTGCAAGTAAAATTTCAAGTAACAGACAAAAAATCAAAAAAGCAGGCTGAATTTAGATGGCAAAACAGCCCTTGCAAAACAAAAGCTCTTTAAATAAATTTGCATATTTTGGCTACATAACTATAGCAAGTAAGTTAGCTGGACTTAGACTGAGATGGTCCGTGAGATACCTGTTACATTTATATTCCACTATTTGATGTATATTTCATAAAATATCACGGTCGGTCAAGTACATTTCAAGTGAAGTACGATCAATATTACTTTAAATACAAAGCATTTTTGTACATGTAGTTTTAGCGTAATTACTTGTTTCTATTTCCTAGTCAACAATGCTGTACCGGTAGGGTTACGGGTAGCTATGGGCCCCAGTATTCTCAGTGCTGTGGTTACCTGGCTTACAACTCGCGTACCTCGTTCTGTCATGCGGGCTCAATCTATCAGCGGTGTGGCTTCAAGAGCTATAATCCTACTTCGTTCGTGTGCTGTGACAAGGCACTGGTGTTGCGTGATGGAGGAAATAACACAAGATGCTGCGGTCAAAAAAGCTATGACAGGCAAGTGCTAAAATAGTGTGGCCCACGAACACAGGCCTAATTTGCCGTTGATTTCCATATAATAAAATTACTACCAATACTTATACGCCACTTAAGTGGGATGTTCGCTAGTCCATCGCAGGTTGTCCCTAGAAGAACTTCTACATTAGAGGGAAAGGAATGCTTGTTGAGGTTTTAGTGGTGTAAAATGCAGTTGAGTGGTTCTTCTATAAAGGGCGTTTAATTTAGAATTGTCCAATGACGCAACTATTCATGCTGTAAAATAGATGTTCATACCCTATTATTACTCAAAAGAGAGGCATTAGGAGTCAAGCCTTCCTTGACTAAAAAAAATCATAGCATTAATTGCCACTAAAATAAAACAAAATTAAGTCGGAATGCCCATATAAAACGAGGAATAGCCTCATAGATGTCTGCCAAGCAAGGCATATATAGCCACACCACAGCCTACCTGACGTGATTTCATGAATAACTTTCTTTTTTATTATCTTACCAAATTCCAGGCGTCAATTCTTCTGTCACGACAAATCAATCATTCATTTGTGTGGCGGCAGTGCCTATAACCCTGTTAGACAAACCTGTTGTGCTGGCAAACTAGCTGTTTATGGTCTCGTTCCCTCGTCACACGCAAAATGCTGCGCCAGCTACCTGTACGATGGCCGCAGTTATTTCTGTCACGGAGTCAAGACGTACCAGAAGTGTGGCGGTGTGGCGTATTCACCAGTTGTCTCTCAGTGCTGTAATGGCTCCGTGGTCGTTCAGAAAGGTGGGATTCGCTCTCAGTGCTGCGTGAAGGAAAGTTACGATTCCCTCTCACACTTTTGCTTCCAAGGCAAGATAATTCCTAAATGTGGTGGCGCCAGTTACGGACTTGGATCTCACCTTTGTTGCGATGGAAGGGTTCAGCCGCGAACGGGTGGTGTTTACGCGCGGTGCTGTGCAATCAACAGTTATGACAGTTCCAAGTCTTTCTGCTTCGGTGGAAAGAAATATCCGCGTTGTGGGGGCCATGAATACAACCCTGTCTCCTTCATTTGCTGTGGAAACATGCCGGTGACACGTGACGGAGGTCAGTCAGCGCAGTGCTGTGCAGCGAAGAGCTATGATGCCCGTTACTACTTCTGCGAGCAAGGCAAGATCTACAACTTATGTAACAAAACAAAGTACGACACCTCCAAGTTTACGTGCTGCGACAACACGTTGAATCCTCGTTACGGCGGAAACCGAACAGATTGCTGTGGCAAGCAAGCTTATGCCAGCGCTCGCTTCTTCTGCACTGGTGGCAAAGTTATCCCAATGTGTAACGGCGCACAGTACGACTTGAACACACAAAAGTGTTGTGGTAAGACCCTGGTACCGAAGCAAGGAGGACAGAACGCCAAATGCTGTGGCAGAGAAAGCTACGACTCCACCCGATACTTCTGCTACAATAATACTGTCACATCTCTGTGCGGCGGCGTGAAGCCTTACAACCTTGCCGGTTCCCTGTGCTGCAACGGAACAGTGCAACAGCGTGTTGGTGGTAAAGATTCTGGATGCTGCGGTCAATCGTCATACAACTCCAAGACGCATTTCTGCAACAACCACCATGTTTATGGAATGTGTGCCGGTGCTCCTTATAACCCCTATGCAGGCATCTGCTGTGGATCAAAGCTCAACCCGCGTCCATATGGTGCCGTGCTTAAATGCTGTGCAGACAGTGCCTATGACCCGTCCATTTTTAGTTGTTTATGGGGAAAGAAAATTGTACCGAAGTATGACAAGTCTGTGTACTCACCTTAACTTTTTCTACAATTTGTCCAACTCGCATGCCGACAGGGAGATATTCACCGACTTGATTTGTTCATTACTTCATTCAGGCTATTTCTGATTTGACACATTTTTGTTTCAATAAGAAAAACTCTTTTAATCTGAACGATTTAAACATTAGAGACCGGTTATTTAAACGAAGTTTAGACGGTGTTTAACAAAACCGCTGTCTAAATCAATTTCAATCTGTCCAAACCCTAATATCAGATTTAAACGTTGTTTACTGTAAACAGTGTCAGGAATGAATATATCACAATTTATCTACTTAACCCTTTAACTCCCAAGAGTGCCTTACATCAAAATTTAAAAAAAATTCTAAACTTCATTTTCCAAAATAATTTCATTTTCCAAAATAATGAAAAACAAATGGTACCATGCAACAGTACTGCCGAAGAGGTTTCATTTGAATGGTCACACCATAGGATTTCGTCCACAGACTCAAAAGTTAGAACTGCATTACATGTCTCCATAATTGACTCTGGGAGTGAAAGGGTTAAAATGAACCACCTATTAACAGTTGTTGGGTCCATAAATTGTCTTAGACTTTTACCAGCTGAATTGTAAACAAGTAAACAACGTTGAAATCTGTACATTGCACGCAAACAAACCTTTGAGGCCATTTCTGAAGACTTCAATGGGCTATGTCACCAACTGTTAGTATTTTAGTTATCAGTTACTGTATCAAAGCACTAAAACTATAAAAATAGTCTTTGGCTGCGTATAGTTTAGATGGAAATAAAGTGTAACTTGAAAAATCGAGGTTACATTTCTTTCCAAGTTCTTTCCCCGTGTTTTTGAAAAATTGATAAAAAATGGCAGAGGTTTGTTCTTCCGTTGCGAATTCACTTCACATCTTTCTCTTGGTGTTTAAGGAGAATTTGCATTGTTATATGAGTAAAGCTGCTTACCGATAAATATAAGGTTAACATAGTTTTTTACCACAGCCGAATCCTCGTGACATAGCCCCTTTAAGCTTCTACGTGATACGTATTCATGGAAAGTTAGTAGTCATTAGACACCTGTTGTTCGGCATTTAGTTTCGATTTATCAGTACATCTCTTGTTATTTTTTTCTTTTTAGTAAGACCCTGGCAGCTTTTGCCACAGTGTAATAAGACTGAATAAATGAGCTTTATGGCAAATAAGGAAGTTTTATGGTTTTTGATTGCAAGGTATTTCCGTTAGTTAGTACTATCCTTTATATATAATTATGTTAGCTTTGTTTGTGTTACCCGATTCCTTCGACATATCAGGAATGTAAGGGTGTGGAAGCAGTTATAAAATGTGTGAGAGTACAGATGCACGAGGAGACGCAAGTGGATCTAATCTCGGGAAAAATCGAAGTACCTCATTTCCTAATTAGTAAGTTGCAGTTTACTCTGTAATTAAAATTCTGTCAACACAGCGAAATAAACAGGTATCTGGTGTCCAGGTAATCGATAGAGGTTTCTCTTAAAACGAAACCTCAATTTTTGACGGTTTAAGTTTCGTCTTGTGTTGGAATCTTTCTTAATCCAGCTCGATATCGAGTTAAAAGAAACGACACGAAAGCTCAGTTTTACAACTTCATATCCCTGTTAAATCCCGCTTACCGGTTTCAGGACATAAAGTTCAGCAAGGGACTCCCATATAGAAATGACGGGGTGCTCGTCGTACCTTTTAGGGGTCAAAATTTGTAGTTTCGTACCGCTTAGGGTACGAAAATCTAAAATGACCGCCGTTAGAATTATCGCGGTACCTTTTAGGGTATTCTGCCAAAAAATCATGACAGAAATATGACATGTGTTGTTTTGAATTGGTTCCTCTAAGGCCCGGTTCAAACGTCGAACTTCACATTGGTCACGCGCGAAGTGGTCACAGCCTTGTTGGCGCCATCTAAAGCCCGGTTTCCATATGATCGCTACGATCGCTGAAAAAAAAGTTCAGCGATCGTAGCGATCATATGGAAACCACCCTCCGGCGATCGTAGCGATCACAGCGATCGCAGCGACAACGGTCGCTGCGATCGCTGTGATTCTATCGTTAGATCTGGGTACGAGGATACGCACGCATGCACTGCGAGAAATTTTTAGCCCACGGTACTTGGGATTAGGTGTAATCGGCGTCGTTTTGCAAGCCTGAAGCGAAACAAATTTGGGTTTTATTGTTTGTTGCTGTTTACTCGTGACGGATACGGTAACAAGGTAAAATTTGCCCTCCGTTTTTCTTTTTATTCCTTTTGTTTTCGTCTGTTATTTGTGCATCGCATTAGTTCTGGGTACGAGAATACGCACGCATGCAAGCAGAAGCGAAACTAATTTTGATTTTATTTGCCTGTTGTTGTGTTACGTAAGTGTTCCCCGCGAGTAACGTACATTACCGGTACGAGTATAGGCTACGGGTAGCCTCTTGTTCTCAATAAGTGTCCGAGGTGGTGTTGGTGGATGGAATCTAATGCTGACTTTCCCAGGCCTTGTACGCCCTGCGCGCCATCATGCATTTCGAAAGCGGACAAGGTCCTGGGGACTGACAAGCAAGTGACAGGAGCCCCACGTGGATCTTTTTGCCTTGTGAAGATAAAAAATCAGCGGATGACCTACGACGTCAACTTTTAGAAAACAACTGAAATTGGTAAAGAAATTCAATCAGTCTTTACATCCGGAAAAATCGAGCTGTGGTATGCGGGTTAAGTCGATTATACTTGAAGGGCATAAGATATCGGCCATTGGGAAACATCTACAAAAGAAACACAATTGGGAAGCCAAGAACCTTGACCTGAAATACTGCTGAATCCTTGGAAGCGCTAGAACAAACTTATGGAATATTTTTCATTAGAAAACTCAAATAGCGACTGACACACGATATGACTCTGTTCGTGCGAAATTTGTCATTGAGGAAGATGCATCAATTTTATGTATTTTCTTCACCTTTTTTTTTCCTCACCTCTCAAACACCACTTGACCACATTCACCACAACATTGGAATTTGTAGCATATTTATTTTACTGAACTTTTTGTTACTCAATTTATGTCTTCGAGGTAAACAATTCTCGCATCTTGAACAATATGATAACTGGTCATTTTAAAGAAGTACAAGCAGCTCAAAACCTGAAACGGAATGGAAAATACGAAGTTCTGGATATCTACAGCCACGAAATTATTGCTAATCCTACAGAACATTTGATGAAACTGTGCAACTTTCTGAAGGTAGCCAATGACAAAGTCTACATAGATGCATCCTCAAAATTATTGTACTCTACACCCTCCAAAACAAGGCATTCAATTGTATGGACAAGCGAACAAAAAGAGTTACAAAGTTGATGAAGAAGTACCCGTTTTTGAAACCGTTTTCATTTGATAGTAATTAGAAACAGTGATATTACACATGCGGTTTTAGCTGAATGATTTCATCCTAGGCGATTCCTGATGGGAAGAACTACGTTTCCATGAGAATTCTGTAGAAATGTCGCTGGATTTTGATTGACATAAGTTATGACGCAGTGCTTTAAAAGATATGATTAAACCAATGAGCCACTTTGCTAGCAGCTAAAAAATGTAAATGACTCTCGATAATTAACACAAATGTAAATGTTTTCTGACTAGTCTCTTTTGATAAAAGTTTAATCCAAAGAACTGAAAATAAAAACTATCGTTTGACGCCTTTTTAACATATTCTGTTCGAGTTTTGGATCAATCAAGAGATTCGAAATTAATTTATCGCCTTTTAAAGACGAATATGAAACAAAGGTGCCACACGTCGGTGTAACAGCCAGTTTAAAAGGTTTAACTCCCATTTCTGCTGCGATTAATAGATAGATCCACAACTATTAAACGCTGGTAGGTTCACTCACTGACCCTTCCACTTTGAAATACCATTTAGTTGAACATCGATAAAAATCGGATAAAGTCATGAAATTTATTCAAGGTTAAGGTTTGCCGTTTCATTTTAAGGCCTTAAGTTGCAATTTTCAACTTGCGAAGTTTCCTGTGTCCTTGCAAATAAAGCTGTGACTTCAAAAATATAACATATTATACGCTTATTATATGATATTGTTTATTGTTTGAATGTTTATCTTTTACCGGCGTTTTTTCAGATATCAAATTAGCCGTCGAGCCGGGTTACGAAAGGCCACAATTCGTACTACTTTGCTAGAATTCCAGCGCCGAAAGATACATATTCAAAAAACTCAGAATTCAATAACTTTTAATGTAACTGATAATCGATATCACATCTTTTTGCACCATATTAATTGGGAGGTAGTGGCATTTAAGCTCTTGGTGCTAGAAACAGTTGTCAGGTTCGTCATTACAAGCTAAAGGTCCGTTTTTGCACTTCTTGCAAGTTGTTCAGCGCTACCTCAAACATTTTAAAATGGTACACTAGGCAACGTTTCCTGCGACTTGCCGGACAACGCTGCAATGCGGGAAGGGGTTTTGCACTTCTTGCAAGTTGTTCAGCGCTATTCCAGCCATTTTGAAAAGACAAAGAACCCTATGAAAAAGGAAGATTTTAAAGTATATTACTTCAAAATACTTTCCTATTAAAATATTAAAATAGCCCTACAAAAAAAAAAAACATTTCGCCCGTTTAGCAACATTCTGGTTGTCATGTGTGGAAAAGAATGTTATTTACAACTAATATCACTTGTAGCTACAATACAACGATGAATATATCTTATCTAGCTCCGGTGGGAGCCGTCTGCTATGAAAACATATGCGTCACTAAATAAGTATACGTACTCAATAACAAATATTAAATTGTGAACACGTTTTTCTTTAGACCTCTAGCTTTTAAATTTCTTTTTACCTTTTGCGTTTTCATTCGATCTCATCTTTTTACTTTGTGTTCCCCTGATTGCATTTTGTTCAATAAGAAATGTTATAATTCAGGGATAATTATCAGTCATAAGCACCACCAACATGTATTTGTTTGTTAAGATCAGTTTTAATAATTGAGGCTAGAAAACGGTTGTCGCCAGTTGTTTGAGTTTTTAAAACGTTTCCAGTCGATCGGTGATGTTTTGTTATTCACTTCCAAAAACTTTTAAGTTTTAATTAAAATTAACGTGCTTTGAGGAAACTATTCGTTTCCAAGCAAAATTTGAGCAATTGTAACTAAGGCAGGAATTTACAAGGTAAAGCCTTCACAGGAAAAGCACCTGTATCATATCAAGATTTTTAACTTATTTTAAAATTACGAACTGGTTAATCATTGGTTAGCTTTGCAGATTTCAAGCGTATTTTTTTTTCAGTGAGAGCATTATATACCGTCTTTCATTACATAATTTGCTCTCTTTCCACAATTTTTAACCTATTACCCGAAGGTTTGCATATTAACTTAATTTCTCTTTTTCCTTCAAATAACATTTTAACGTACTCTGGAAGCGGGTAACTTTAAATTACTTGACGTGTTTTTAGACACGAATAAAGTGAACGCCAACGCATAGGAAATGAAGACAATAAACAGAAATCGTTTAAAATAACGGAGCGCTTAATAATTTCGAGTTTATTATCATAGTCTGGTAACTCAAGCTGTTTTCTCCAATAACAAGAGGCTAAACATAGCCTATACACATGCGCATGGGACTCTAAGACACGTTGATTGAAGCTACCAATTTTTCTGTAGTCACTTTGAATATTTAATTTATTGATTCTGATCAAACCCACACTAGTGTAATACTTCCCAAACGTTAACCGTGAATCATTTCTATTACATTGGGTTATTCCAGAAAGAATCCACCCCCCCCCCCCCCCTGTTTTCTCCAATAATTATAAATCTGTAGTTTGGAGATCCGCTTTTGTTATTCGCTGCCGCCCTTGCTATAATTAACTAAAGTGCTATCTTTGAACCACTCATATCCAAGGATATCACAAAGTAAACGCATCTAGATCTTGCCATTAGAGAAACCAGTGGACGCTTCTGAAACTATATCGCGGTATTGCCCGTTTCTGTTATTCGACTGTGGTAGGTTTAAGATGCATTAGTTACAGTCAAAATACTCAGCGCGTTCCGCTTATTATTCGAGAGCAACTTTCATTAATCGCGAACGGATTACATTATTGGAATCAAACTTCCAATTTTAAATCGAATATTGTCATCACCAAACGGTTGCCTCATTTGAAATTGATTAAATTCTGACTGAGATGAAGTCTTCATGCCGTATTCACGTGCGAAGTTGTGTCGGTGGCTTGGCGCTATTTGCATCTGATATACTTCGGGTCGCTCGACATGGTATTCAGTATTCATTCGTTATTTCACACGAAGCTTCCGTTGGATTATTGCAATATTCGATTTCAAATTGAAAGTTTGATTTTAATAATGTAATCCGTTCACGATTAATGAAAGTTATTCTCGAATAATAAGCGGAACGCGATGAGTATTTTGACTGTAATAATGTGCAGTTTAAAGTGTGAGATATACTTTAAAACTAGTGGTAATCATAGATTATAGTGCGTCTCCTTATCCCGTGGCACCTCGTCTTGACCTAGTACCTCAGTTTCATGAATTAATTCAGCCACTGTTTAAAAAGCCTATGTAGCGAGATATGTCACGCAGGCAAAAATGTCGGGCTGACATCAAACAAATTCACTTTATCGCCGTGGAATCGGGCAAAATCCTGCCGTGCTGTGTACTCCGAAAGGTCTCAGATTTTTCCGACATGTAAATAGTATATTTGTCTTGATTTCATTTCGGTTATTTCTCCGATTCTGAAATCATACGCCTCAGTACATGTACTAATACCGGAACCGGAAATGAGAAATTTCTGAGAAAGCCTGAAAAAGTGCTCCCGTGATAAACTTCTTGCACACCGCGTTAATGGAGCATGAAATCGACGATTAAGTCACGCAACATTCAACGTGAATTTCGCAGGATTTTTCCGATAAAATTAGAACTACCAGTGGCAAGTAAGACACAAGACTGTTGAATATAATTCCTTTATTAGCTAGACAAATTTTAGTCACAAAACTGCGAAATCTTTAGTCGCAAATGCGCCCGATACAGGCGGAATTTCGAGCACTGTAAAGTAAATCTGCGTTCGCCTGGCGCGGCCGGTCAGTGAATTATTGCTACAAGACATACAGCGAATTGCACCGTACCGTAGAACATCGCGATGAACGTCGTCGGTATTTAGGTGAAAGCTTCCCAAATCAGGCAGAGAACCACAGCAAAATCAAGATAGTACATTCAAAACATACCAGAACGGTAGCGAGGAAAATCCGACAACTTCTTGCTTGATTCCAAAGAGACCCAACAACTTACTTGGCCCGGAGAAGAACCTTCGTCCAATTTTTCCACTGCGTACTTTTAGAAGGCATTGAAATATTGAGCCGTACGATTCCAAAATCGGGAAAATATCCGAAACTAAATCAAGACAATAGATTATTCACATGTGACATTTCGGAACCCCAGCTCCCCAGGATGATGCCTGATTTCCACGCGCTGGGAATGCTGGATATTGTGACGTTTCAAGATGGCGCAGATTTGGTACCGACACTTTTTCTCAATTTGTTCCGCCTAGACGACGCGCTAAGCATGCTGGATACTATTGTGACGTTTCAAGATGGCGCAGATTTGGTACCGACACTTTTCTCGATTCGTTCCGCCTAGCCGACAAGATTAGGAAGCGTCTCCTTCGTCGACGCAATAATTATCTTTTAAAAGCTGCCTAATTTTAAATCTACTGCATGGCTAGACTGATTGAAAGGTTTGCTGCTGACAACAATATACGCTGTCTTTATGTAAAATTAATTTCTTATCTATACGTGAAGGTTCAAGGGAAAACTAATTTAAAATAATTTCGATGTGGTACGACAAAAGTTATTTGTGTTTTTCTTTCGCATAAAATTAACGAACTCTAGGGAAGACAGCTTGTGAGCGCTGACGGCTATAAAGCCTAGTAAAAACCAACTGGAACAGCAAACCTTTACACGATAACGGAGAGTAAATGTTTTGCTTCATGTCTAGTTTATCACATGTATCAACCTAATCCGGAAAATGCCCGTCTATTATCAATATTTTTTTTTAAATGTTGCTTTCTATTTGATTAGTATGGAATTTTTCCTTGAACAAAAGAAATAGATAATATTCCTTATTGTGTAGCTGCAATGCAGAATTCAATATCTGGTAATAACGAAGTGGTTCGTCGTATTAACAGGAAGGTCGAATATTAACTTGTGGCCGGTTTTGTTTGGAGCATTAGGTTTCTTATAGTTTCTATACTGTGGCTTTGTACTTTTACTCGACATACGTTGTTTCGTTTTTTAACCGACAATATCTCAGGCCCCGTCCACGCGTATACGTTTACGTTCGTAAACGCATCTTTTTTTATCCAAAACTCTCCTGTCTACACGAAGCCAGCCATCGTTTACGATTCGTTTTCACCTGTCCACACGTAAACGCTAAAACGAAACGTAAACGCTTCAAATCTGCATTGATCATGCGGAGATAAGCACTTGAGCCTGCGATAATTCGCCGTACGCGCCATTTTTCAACGAAACGGAGGAGGGTTTGGGAACAAGAATGGGGCCATTTTTAAAAGCTTTATTGTTGACATTGCTGAAAATGTCAAAACCGGGCAGAAAACAGAAAAAAAAGTGACGATAAAAGTACGTACATGTGGACTTTTGTGGTTGGCGGTGAGAGTAACCGGACGAGGTTAAGCCCTCTTCTTACATAGTTGGTATACACATTTAACATAGCAATATTGACTTGCATGCAAGTAATTAAGCTCGAGATTATCCCAAGCAAAAGGGAAACCAACGGATTAGTCAGACCGTCCGCCATATTTGATATCTGCTCTATTTTCTTTATTTGTGGACTGGGTCCGAATCTGTGACATCAACGTTTACGAAAATATCCGTTTACGCTGTCCACACGTAAACGGGTAAACGCGTTTTTGAAAATATCCACTTTGGAGAGCGTTTTCGAAAATATCCGTTTAGCGTGTGTGGACTGGAGGCCTAAACGCATAAAAAAATATGCGTTTGCGAACGTAAACGTATACGTGTGAACGGGGCTTCAAATCGACATTTGCTCTAAAGAGCATCAATTGCTTATCACGAGAGCTTAATATGTCTAATTCGTCGCTCCGACGAAGGGCTAGCGCTCGAAACGTCAGCTATTTGAATCTTTTTACGGTGGTCAATTTACCTTATCGACTCAGTCGATAAAACTAAATTCTTATGTCTAATATGTACGTTGTTACAATAAATTGTTTTTTGAATACAACACAAAAAGTGAAAAAAGAAATGTAATGTCTTTTTCTTGAAAAAGATGTTATATTCATCATGTCACGAGCGTGGGACAGCAATGTTTAATGATAAATAAAGAAAGATGGAAAATGTTACATTGTGACATTGCTGATACTAGCGATACTAGCAGTATACAGGGCGCATGTCATATATGAACCTACAACCCTGGCCAATACTCTTCGGACACTCTGCAATATAACGCAGTCCCCCTTCTCCCTCCCCCCCCCCCTAGTACAGTGTTGATAAATTCTTTTCACGGCAATCAACATTGCTCTGGGAGGGGGGTGGGGGGAAGACTGAAATAGCACGTGATAACAACATTTAGATGTATACTGAGTAGTAGGATAACAATATATTAGCGAAGCGTATTTTTGCGTGCAATTTCAGCGAGTGTCCCAAAAAGTATTGGCCAGGGTTGTAGTATATCGTAGCTCAGTGGTTAGAGCATCCGACCGGTGTGCGGAAAGTCAAAGTTTCGATTCCTGTCGGGGACTCGGATTTTGTTCTTTGTCCCACGCACGTGACATGATGAACATAACATCTTTCTCGTCAGTTTCATTACCGAGCTTAAAGGGAACCTCCATTGTTATAACAAATTGACGTTAAATTGTTGGAAATAAAGTCTAAATTAATTTTAAAAAAAACTGTTCGTTTAAAAATTTTAATTTTCGACTTTATTTCCAACAATTTAACGTCAATTTGTTCTGACAATGGAGGTTCCCTTTAACATTTACCATATTTTGTTATATTTATTTATCTAATTTGATCAGTTTACGCTTCGTTTATCATTGACTAGTAGTAGCTGAACAGTGCACATGCATACTATAACTAGCCAATGTTCATGCACAAAACGAATTGTGTGCTGGTTTGGGATACGGTATTTAAAACTTGTTTGTATTTGTTTTTAGGGTCGTTTATGTTTCAGTCGCACTTTCCTTGCCAATGAATGTGCCGCGTTATGCCAACCTTACGAATCTACGGTGTGATCATAGTGACTTTGATTGTCCTGTCAATTGTTCTGCTGTTCGTTGACAAGCCTTACTACCAACCAGTAAATGTATTCCATTACAGTCCTCCTAAAATTCAAGGTTAGTAAATAACAGTAACCTCTGTGTGTTTTGTGATGATGATGATGATGATGATGATGATAATGATGATGATGATGATGATGATGATGATGATGATGATGATCAGGTTACCAAGAACAAAAATCTCAATATTAAGTTTAAATTGATCCCTTCTTGTCTTTCTCTTTTCTTTTCTTTTTTCAGTGAAGAAATCTGGAGTAGGTCTAGAGGACAAGCTCAAAACCTTATACAGAGGTGTAGAAACATATGTCTTGTTTATTGGTCACGCGCACAGTGGTCACAGTCTTGTTGGCGCCATCTTAGATGCTCATCCAGAAATTATAATCCCGCATGAATTCAAGGTGTTAGCTAAATGGGATTATTACAAAACTATAAGCAAAGGAGACAGCGGACTACTGAAGAATCATTTGTTCTTTGATCTACAAGCCCTTTCAAGAAAACAAGCAATGTTTGGAAATCGTGCATCCAACTGTCAACATGGTTATTGTTATCATGTAACCGGGCAGTGGCAAGAGACATATAAAGACAAAATAAAGGTAAAATTTCAAAGAATAAGCAATGAATGGTAAACAAGTTAGAAGATTTCAGCCGGGTGGACTCCCATATAAAAATAACGGGAGTGCTCGTCGTACCTTTCAGGGGCAGGGACGGCGGAGCGTATTTTCAATTGGGGGGGGGGGGGGGTTGAACGAGAGCGCCAGAGACGCGATATATTTTTATTTCTTTTCAATTGTTATCTGTATGCTTGAAATTGGGGGGGCTAAAGCCCCCCCCCCCCCCCCAGCCCCCCCGGCTCCGCCGTCCCTGAGGGGTTATTCAATTCGAGTTTATATATTAAAACGTTGAAGCTTAAGTTTCAAACAAAGCTTTGTCCAATATAATACAACCAAATACATACAAGGAATGATACTGTAGCCTATAATACAAACACATACATACAAGGAATGATACTGTAGCCTAAAATACATACAAGGAATGATACCGTAGAAGTTACTATAGCAAATAATAATATATATAGATAGGCAGAGCCTAACAGCGTCGCACTTTGAACAAGCTTAACTAAGGTGAAAGGTCGGAAGCACAAGAATTAAGATTGACGACCGGGCTATTTTTCAAGTTTAGCAATTCTCAAAAAACAGTATTACCCGACCGTCTGCACAGTACATTTAGACTGTACAAAAGTTCACAAAAACAAATTTTCTCCGTCTAGAATAACTAGTACGACTACTTTCCGAATAAAATACAGTTTTTGTTTGTCAAAAATTGCCCGAGAAATACCCTGCGAGCCGAGTGGATTCTCCAAGGCCGAGCTACGCCGAACGACAGAGAAACCACTGCGAGCATTCGTTAGTTCTTTTGATCGAGCCGCCGTCCAGCGCCAAGGACGAATAAATTAATTTTGATCCGGTAAAACAAGTTTGTAAACTTGTTTAGCCTCTCGCGCATGCACTCATCTACGTAACTGCTGCGTTTAAGCGAGCCCGCTAAGTAACAATCAAAATGGCATCCAAGGTGACGAAGACATTTTTGCCACGAAACAACGACGTGCTACAATTTTCCCGCCAAACAACGTCAAATGCATCACGTGGGGCGTCACGTGGCTGCGCATGCTCGATGGAAAAGCAAACGGATGCTCGCAGTGGTTTCTCGTAGATCGGCGTAGGAGATTCCACTGCTCGCAGGGTACCCGAGAAACTGATTTGGAAATCAAAATTGCAAAAATACACAAACATATTTGCATAAGGCGACGCGAGTGAAGACAGAAAATCTAATGCCCCATTCACACCAACGGTTAAACATGTTTAAATGTTGTTTAGTTTAACTCGGTTTTTAGTCTCTATCTTGAACATTTTTAAATGTATATGACTCAAACTACCTGGAATGGTAATAAAGTCAATAAAGTTTCTTTTAGTAAAGATTTCACTCCAAATATTACGGGAGGTTGGGAGATATTTTTCTAAACCTGTTTTAAACTAAACAACATTTAAACATGTTTAAGCGTTGGTGTGAATGGGGTATAAGTCTTGTTTTGTTTACATAAAATCGGTTTTCAATATCTATGTAATGAATGAACAAACACATAAAAATGGACAACACAATCTTCTTTCGAAAAATTTTATTCAAATCTCCATTAGTTTATGTTTAAAAGCAAAACATGTACCATTTATAGCGCATCAAGGCAGAGCTGTCCTTGATGAAATTCAAGATAACAACACGACTTAATTTGAGCACGTTTCATAAACATGTCTTCAAAACTTAAGAGAACACAAAGGAAAAGTCAATCAAAAATTGATATTAACATAAATCCCATTGAAAAATGTGATTTATTTTACCTTTATGTCACTGGACTGCTTGGAAATTCGTTAAAACTCCGCTTCTTCGGTTCTGAAATCCGTAATAAAAACAAGGCATCTCCCCGCATTGCCCTGCATTGATAAAAACGTATGAGGGTTCCTCGAAGCAGGATTTTATCCCTAAAAGCTCTTCTTTTTCCACTAAAGCGGCTTCTGAGTATCCCTTAATTAGTATCCCTGTCTTGAGTAGCAAACCGCGAAAAAATGCAGGGAAATAACGACTTTACTGCTCCGCTAAACACTGCGAAAGATCCAACTTTTAAAGTGTTTACCGAGCTGACGGCTGTGTAGCCGCATGTGTGGCGTCATACGCGCATGTTTTCAGACGACATACGCCCCGCGAGCTAGCCATGCCCAACGGCGTGGCGCGGACGGACCGACGGGCCTGCAAAACATTCCGCTAGCCATGACCATGAAAAATGACGGGCATGGGTTCTATGAGTATGGGGCTGCGCAGCTGGGCCTTCGGCCCGGCGAGTGCTCCGCTACAAACAAATCGATACAAGGAATGATACTGTAGCATATATAATACAAACAAATACATACAAGGAATGATACTGCAACATATATAATACAAAAAAAAGGAATGATACTGTAGCGTATATAATACAAACAAATCGATACAAGGAATGATACTGTAGTATGAATATAAACAAATCGATACATGGAATGATACTGCAGCATATATAATACAAACAAATTACATACAAGGAATGATACTGTAGCATATAATACAAACAAATACATACAAGGAATGATACTGTAGTATGAATATAAACAAATCGATACAAGGAATGATACTGCAGCATATATAAACAACAACAAATACATACAAGGAATGATACTGTAGCATATAATACAAACAAATACATACAAGGAATGATACTGTAGCATTAGGGCCAAAACGAGAAAGACTAGTAATGATAATGCTGTCTTGGCATCTTACAGGTCATCGGGGACAAAAAAGGAACTGACACAAGCAGGCTTTTATTTGATTTAAAAAACTTTCGCATTTTGGAGGAAATGCAAGGAGCTCTTAATATTCCATTAAAGTTCATTCACGTAATCAGGAATCCATTTGACAATATTGCAACGAAGATACTCAGACATCTTAATTATAAAACCAGAGACATTGCTCGTGACGAACGTTTTAAGGTAAGTTTACAGCTCTTTCGAGAAAGGTTGTCGGAAAAAGGCGTAAAGGTGCACGCGAAAATCTAGAAAGGTATTGTAAGTAGTCACCCACGCTATCCTAAAAACTCATTTATCCCAATGACCCGCCATCTAAGATCATCCCTGTACGGCAAAGCATCGCGGGTTTCATGTATTTATTTGACTTATTAAAATTCATTGATCATACATGTATCCCATATTATTTTTCGGGATTGTCGCGTGCACTTTTGCACTTTTTTTTCCGACAACCTTTCTCGAGACAGCTGTATACACATTCAAAATCCAGACTGACCTCGTCCGGCCCCAGGCCCTTCTCCGCTTTCAAAATGGCGGGCGGGAGTAGAAAGCCCTTGACGAGGTTGCCAAAATACTGCAGGATTCGTGGAGTATTTTGTCACGTGACACACGATGAAATGGCGCACTTTCTGAGGTTCGTTTCAATCGAAACGAAGACATTTCATCATGTTTTACGGGAAAAAATGCTCCAGTATTTTTGGAGTACTTTGGTGGACTTTCCGGGAGTTTCTACATCCTGTACAACATTTCGAAAACGGAGACTGCCCTGCAGACGAGGCAAGAGATCCACATGGATCTCCACCGCGGTCAAACGTCCGAGGCGTTTTTCGTTTTATTTAGTGGGCTTTTGGGCAAGGATGAATAAAAAAATCAGTTGACGTTACTATATTTTAATTTTTCTCAAAATGATGAGCTTTTCTCCGTTGAAAACTGACCAAAACTCTTTGCGCCTGATCAAAATTATGTTGGCAAATGGCGCCGACAATTCTGCAGTTCACAGTTTTTAAACGTTTAGAACTTTTTTAGTAAACTTTCAAAACGTTTGGTAAATTGACAGTGTATTGGCAATATATTAATAAACTTTAAACAGTGAAAATGGCAACGTTAACTTTTAAGTACTTTGCTTAAATTTTGCAGATTTCTCTCGCTTGACCGCGGTTTAAGTTTATACACATTCATAATCCAGACTGACCTCGTCCCCAGGCCCTTTTCCGCTTTTAAAATGGCGGGGCGGGAGCAGAGCATTTTGTCACGTGACACACGATGAAATGGCGCGTTTCAGTGAGGTTCGTTTCGATTACATTTCATCATGTGTTACGTGACAAAATGCTCCAGTATTTTTTATGTACTTTGGTGGACTTTCCCAGGGATTTCTACGTCCTGTACAACATTTTGACTGAACGGACACGCCCTGTAGACGAGGCAAGAGAGAGAAAACTCCACATGGATCATTTTGCCTTATTAAGATAAAAAAAAATCAGCGTATGACGTACGACGGGGATGCTCCGCCCGAAAGGGGTACCTTTTTGAGGCTGGAGGCATATGAAAGGGTAGGGATTTCACGAGTTGAAGTATATGAAAGGGTAGGGATTTCACGAAGAATAGGAAAGGGTAGCGAAAACACGAGTTGAAGCATAAAAAAGGTAGGGAAAACTGCCATTTAAGTATTATAAAAACGGTCGTTCAAAATATATCAAACAGACGCATGTAAAGGCTATATGAAAGAGGTATCATTTTTAATGAAAGGTATATGAAAGGGGTACCTTTTCTATCAAAAACGGTATATGAAAGGGTAAGGGGTTGAACTTTGGGGCGGAGCATCCCCGTACAAAACTTTGTTGAGTACCCCCCCCCCCCCCCCCCCCCCCCGGGACTTGAAGGGCATAAGAGATCGGCCATTGGGAAACATCTACAAAAGAAACACAATTTGGAACAGCCAAGATCCTTAATCTGAAACACTGCTCAATCCTTGGAAGCGCTAGAATAAACTTAACTACCTCACTGATTTATGGAATATGTTTTGTTTGAAAACTCAAATAGCAACTGAACACACAGTATGACTCTGTTCGCGCGAAATTTGAGGAAGATGCATTTACATTTAAATCAATTTATGTATTTTATACACCTCTGTTTCTGTACCTCTCTAACACTACGTGACCACATTCACCCGG
The DNA here is from genome assembly GCA_024195265.1 of Dendrophyllia cribrosa. NCBI lineage: Eukaryota > Metazoa > Cnidaria > Anthozoa > Scleractinia > Dendrophylliidae > Dendrophyllia > Dendrophyllia cribrosa. The sequence continues at coordinate 9,594,937 of JAJLRJ010000002.1, read as the reverse complement.
CACAATATTGAAATTTGTAGCATGCTTATTTAACTGAACTTTTTGTTACTCAATTTATATCTTCCAGGTTAACAATTCTCTCATCTTGGACCGATGTGATAACTAGTCATTTTATACAAGTTCAAGCAGCTCAAAACCTGAACCGAAATGGAAAATACGAAGTTCTGGATATCTTCAGCCACGAAATTATTGCTAATCCTCAAGAAAATTTGATGAAACTGTGCAACTTTCTAAAGGTAGCCAATGACAAAGACTATATAGATGCAGCCTCAAAACTATTGTACTCTACACCCTCCAAAACAAGACATTCGATTGTATGGACAAGTAAACAAAAGGCAAGAGTTACAAAGCTGATGAAGAAGTATCCGTTTATGAAACGGTTTTCATTTGATAGTAATTAGAAACAGTAATATTACACATGCGGTTTTAGATACAAATGGAAACTGCTTGATTTCATCCTAGGCGATTCCCGTTGGGAAGAACTGCGTTTTCATGATAATTCTGTAGAACTGTCGCTGGATTTTGATTGACATTAGTTATGACGCAGTGCTTTAAAAGATGTAATTAAACCGATGAACTACTATGTTTTTTCTCATTTTTTTATTTATTTATTTATTAACACGGTAACAGTTTTACAGTGTCAGATAACAGATAGTTAAATTCTACGATATTAGTTATAGTGGGGCGTATACAACATTAACATTCTAAAAGACTTAATATAGTTTTAACAGATTGTAATCTATACAATGACTAAGGTTCATAGCTATCATTATAATAACAATAACATCTTGCTATTGCAAGAGATCTCCATTGTTTTGGGGAAGAAGAGTTTCAATGGTGATAAAAATTAATACATATTTTCATGAACTACTATGCTAGCAGCTAAAAAAATGTAAATGACTCGATAATTAACCCAAAATTTTTTGTAAGTGTACTCCGGCTGGTGTCTGTTTAATCCAAAGAACTGACAAAATAAACTGGCAATAAAAACTAAGGTTTTATTAGATCAAACGCAGATGCGTTTCTATTCTAGCAAACGTCCTGTCTAGATGCCCCTTTCTAATAAACACCCCCTTAAAAGTGGAAAAATTCAACAAACGCCTCTCTGCTTGGCTGCAAGCCAAGCCTGCCCGACTTATAAATTCACTTTTGTTTCTCCGAAAGAAAATTCTGTTTCAAGTGGTTTGTTGCCTGCAGCAAAGTGTTTCTGTTTCAAGTGTTTTCGAGATTTAAGAGTTTAGATGAATTGATTAAAATTAAAGGTTGGCGCTTTCTCGAATGGCTTCACATTTAGAAACATATATTGAAGTCTTGACAAATCCATTTGAAGTCTACAGATCGGTTTTAATTTTCCATACTGAGTTTGAAGCCAAAGACATTGCTTCGCGTATTCACAGATAAAAATGACCACAAAGTGACGTCGTATCACTTGACATAGCAACTTCAAGGTCATAAGAGATCAGATAGCAACTAACCATTATCAATATCGTGAAACTGAAAATCAATTTACAACAAAAGAAAAAGGAAAATGACGAAACGAAATATATCAAGTAAAAGGAAGTTACATTATTGCCGGATTTGTCGAGAGTTCCAATCGATAACGATTTCCTTTTCTTTCTTTTCTTTTCTTTTCTCATCCGGGAACAGATCAGAATGGACCTTGCATGCACTAGTGATAGTCCAGTCAATCTATGAAAAAAAAGGGGTCAACCTACCACTAATTGCAAAAGAAGGTATCTCAACGGTTTTAGATCCAGAAAGACTTAATGTATAACATATAAAAAGTCCCCCAAAATCGCAGTAGGGGAACACGTTCAAAATTAGGGTTTTTCATGTCGAGTTGGCGAGCAAAATTTTACGGCATGAAAACAAGGCTCCACTAAGTACTTCTTAATCTTGCCGGCTGTATTTTCAGCTTTGTTTATTAGAAAAAAATGACTGTTTACAAGTAATTGATAGAAAATGTTTAAATAGTAATAAAACAATTTAAATTCATCACTGACTACTAGCATTTGATTTACTGAGCCGAAAATGTTTGTGTTTACATGTATTAAATGATATTTCAAGGGTATCTAGAAAATTCATAGTTATTTTTGTTTCCTTTGTTTTCGTATTCTTATATGTAATTTAAAAATACGATTTTAGCACTCGTCTGTTAGAATACAAACTCAAAGTGCAGAACTGTAGAGGAACTTGTAAAGAATTATAAATATATATACAAAACAAGGCGCGAAACAATGCAAGCAGGTTTGTAAAGTTTGCAAGCGCTTGTCGCGACAATGTAGATTTCTCAGTCTGCGTTTTTCACGCCGTCACACGAAAGAGAAGTTTTTGTATCTACATGTTATTATTCGTGGAGAAAATTGCATCAGATTCTTAGCTTTGGAGCGCTTATTTGCAGGTAAGCATTGATTATTCTGTTTGTAATGGTAATCATACGGTTTCAAGTTCAATTTGTGATTAATTTGCACAAGTGAGTTTTTGCACGAGCCGCTTCGGCGTTAATATTTTGTTTATAAACTGAATAAAAAATTCTTTTAGAATCAAAATGTAATTCTGTACACTTCTTAATTGCCTTTTGTATATAAAACACAAATGTATCCAAGCATCAGGGGCGGATCTAGGGGGAGGGTGCAGGGGGTGCGCACCCCCCCCCCCCCCCCCCCCCCTGAGATGACCTAGTCTGCGTTGTTCGCTTTTAAAATTTGTTTACGTCACCCTTCAGTTACGTCATTCCTTAGAGGTGCACCCCTTCCTAAGAAAAATCCTGGATCCGCCCCTGCATCTAATCGACTTTCGAGCGACTTTCATGCTCTGAGAATTGTATTATTTGTTCGTTATGGTGTTTCCCCTTGAAGTTCACAATTTCTAGTTATCATATTTCAAAATGAAAATATTAAAAATATATACTGTTCAAATGAACCTACATACAGTCGTGGACAGAATATTATGTTGATATGTTTATTTAACGAGACAGTGCATGGGTGAATCCGGTGGGTGTCTAGACAAGGGCGCAGCTATACAGACATACTTGGCCTGTAAGCCCGCTTTATTAATGCTATAAAAATGCGGAAATGTTATAGGCTAGTGCCGTACACCCCTAGGGTTCAAGATTATCATACCTTTACTGAAAATATTTCTATAGCTGTGACGCCACCCGCCCATTGAAACTGTGTCTCACGTTTTGATGCCCCCTCTCTACCTACACGAATTTCCATACACAATGATTAAATTATATTATTTGGTACCTATTTTCTATACAGCTCAAGCCAATGCAACCCTCCAATGGATGATGTTTGTGTGATACGCAATGAAAGATTTCCGACCGATTCGCCGGATATAGTAAACCTTAGAGAAAAAGGTAGTGACGGAATAAATCAGGCTAGCGCAGAACGCAATGATCAAATTGTAACTGTTCCGGGACAAAAAGTTCATAAAGATTGCCGCCGGTCGTACTGCCACCCGCGGAATATAGAGCGCGCCAAGAAACTCCACGGTGATGCACCTCTAAGTCCAAAGAATCGTCGCCCATTAGTGCGAAAAGCTTCAGCTACCTTCAGCTTCCAAACCGATTGCTTGTACTGTGGAACTGAAGTTCTCTTTCATGAGAATAAGAAAACATCGAAAAGAGAGGCTTTTCCAGTCACCACAATAGAAACAAAGGATGTTGTGCTCAATATTTGCTCACAGAGGCGTGATACGTGGGCTGAGGTTGTCAAAGGCAGACTGTTACATGTGCACGACCTTCCTGCTGCTGATGCAGTTTATCACCAAAGCTGCAATGTTAATTTTCGTACTGGAAAACAAATTCCACAGGCTTATACCAGCGTTGAAACAACGAGCAAGAAAAGGAAAACTGGTCGACCGCAAAACAACGAAAGGCACGACGCCTTTCTCGCAGTTGCGAGCTACTTACAAGATAACGACGAAGAACAGATAATCACTATAAGCGATCTTTGTACAAAAATGGAAGAGTATCTCGACAATTCTGAAAGCTCAGCATACGGACACACTCACATGAAAGACAGACTGATGGAACATTTTGGAGACCAAATAATTATAACTGATGTAAATGGTAGACCAAATGTTGTCTATCTTAAGGCCACGGCGGATCTCATACTCCACGAGTACCATTCTCAGTCCTTCAATGCGGACCCGGAAGCAGAGAAAATGAGCATCATCCAGACAGCGGCTAAGCTAATAAAGCAGGACATCAAGGGTATCACAATGACGGGCGTGTCCTATCCGGAGGCCGACGCAGATGTAGACAAGCAAGTTAAGTTTCTGCCGCGATCGCTAATAGAGTTTCTCGAGAATATTATGGCTGGGGAAAAACGTTTGAAATTAGCATCAATTGGCCAGGCTGTTATGCAGGCGGCACGCCCTCGATCTCTCATCCCACCGCTACAGATTGGACTGGCCATTCAACTGCACCATAGCTACGCATCCCGGTTTTTAATTGACTCTCTGAATAGTCACGGTTTTTGTTCATCGTATCATGAAGTACAGAAATTTAGCAAGAATGCGGCCGTAGATCAATCCACTGACATTCCTTCCTTCCAGGGAGAATTCGTCCAGTATTCAGCGGACAATGTCGATCATAACATCAGGACCCTGGATGGAAGGAATACCTTTCATGGCATGGGAATGATAGCAACCGTGACGCCCGGAACCACGGAGCGCGGGAAATGCGTCCCAAGACACCACGTTGACCCGAAAGAAATATCAACAGTGGGGCACATTGAGATTGTACAACCAACCGAGCCAAGGCTATCTAACATCGAAATACGATATGATAATGTGGTAGTCAAAGAGGTCGCAGACCCATCTGCCAATATCGACCTTCTGTGGAAGATGTCGTTATTGTTTGATTCCGAAGCGCGCACAGGCTGGTCTGGAATGATGCAATCTGTTCTCAAGGGCGACCACCAAGGGAAGTCGTCTGTTCTATTTCTTCCAATGATAGACATGAGCCCAAGTGACAACACGTGTATTTACTCGACGCTGAAGTTCTTGGCGGAGCATGCACAGAAACACAATGTTAGCACTCCCATCGTCACGTTCGACCAGCCTCTGTGGTGGAAGGCGTTTAATTTGATCCAGACAGAGCCGGTTGGAAGCGCCATTCGCAACGTGATTGTCAGGCTGGGAGGTTTTCATACCGAAATGAGTTTTCTTGGTAGTGTTGGCCACCTCATGGCGGAATCCGGCCTGAAAGAACTGTTGGAGCTTGTCTACGCGTCGAATGCAGTAGATCACATATTGACGGAAAGTCCATTGGACGGGCAGTTCGAGCTCATCTCCTCGTCGACGCAGCCTTGAACACTCTCCTATATGCTGAAGCTCTTCAAGTGCCCATTCCGCAGCTTCAAAACAAAGGTAACGAGCAATAAACTAAATTAATTGTGAGATGTTGTTTTTTCTTTTTACAGAAAACTAGCGTTAATCTCTCTTTTTCAAATCTTCTTTGTGTTTCGTCATGATCAATAGATGGCAATTCCGATACCACCAACTCAGATGACACCCTCGCCAGTACGCATTCCTGCGACACGCCTTCTGAAGACGAACCAAGCTGTAAGTATATATTGGTCCTACGAAAATATATGATAAATCGTAGTTAATTTTTTGCACTTACGCTTTTTTTAATTTAATTGACAGGTAGTTCCGTAGATGAGATCAACTCCGTAGCAGCGTCCATCACCCTTGCGCATTCCAGCCAGATTCCTCAAGTCGAACCGAGCTGTAAGTTTTTAATGTCTTTGGGTACCACTGTATACGTTGACTTCTTTGTCCTATTTTCGTGATATTATGATACTGAATAATAGTTGTTTTCTTTTTCAGCAAACCCCGATGTTGTAGCAAGAAGCAGTAGCGAGTTATTTGAAGAAGCCCGTTCTTTGTTCAATCAGCTGTTGGGAAAAGAAAAGTCCTGGGAAGAGGTGAACACTGGAAGCGTGTGAGACTCTATCCAAGAACGTATAAGAAGTACCCAAACGTCACTCAGGGAGCGAAGTCGCACCTCAGCATTATGGCTCCAATACATGGAAATGTTAGACATCCTTAAAGTCTTTATCAAAGCCGAACGCACAGCTAACTGGGAGCTCCATTTACAAGCCCTCTCTCAAATGCTGCCGTTTCTTGCCGCTTCTGGCCACAACCTCTACGTGAAGTGCGCCAGACAATATCTACATTCTATGACCAAGCTCGAGTGTGACCACCCAGAGGTGTACCGCAGTTTCATTTCTAAAGGCCTTCATGTAGTGAGAAGGAGTGAGCGATTCTGGGCAGGCCTGTCTACAGACCTCGTCATAGAGCAGGCTTTGATGAGAACTTTAAAGACAAGTGGAGGCCTAACAAGAGGGCGGGGCATGACGGAGCAGCAGCGCCTGACTTGGCTTCTCGCAATGCCCGCATGCGCCGAAGTGAATAGCGTCATGCAAGAATTGACCGGTGTTGCTTATAACACAAGCGAGCAGAACAAGGACATGTCAAGTACAAGAAAAGAGCGCGACGTCAAAGATACGTTAACTATCCTTTCCGCTCTTCAAGACCGCAGTCCCTTTTCACCAGACCCACACTTAAGAAATATCATGAACGGGGTGCACGGTTACAGTGCTGTTAATGTCGACAAAGCTCGTATAATTGGAGAGAAAGTCATTGCATCTATGACTGGACGGTCAGCGACAGAGTACTCGTTCAAGAAAAGTGCGCAGGCCATTACTCTCGCAAAGAAATCTGCTGTTAGAATTGACAATGAGCAGGTAGAGATCGACCCACAGCTTCTGTTCCAGCGCTTGATTTTGGCGTCTAACACTAGCGAAGACCTCCCCGCGATATTTCGCTACGAGCTTAGCAGTTACCCGACATCTCTGTTTGATTCAGCACTGATGCCACCAATAAGCCAGCTCTGGCCGATGCTATTTGGTCCAGGCTCTCTCCACAAGTAATTAGCGAGAAAGTGCCGTGTGCTGCTGACGTACAATACGTGCTGGATGGCGGAGCACTTCTGCACAGAGTGGTATGGCCTACTCTCGGATCCGCGACTTTTGAAGAAGTGTTCAGTCTTTACTGCAACTATGTCACGAAGAAGTATGGCAGGCCAATCGTCGTCTTTGATGGGTATGACAACAGCACAGTGTCAACGAAGCAAATGACACAGCAAAGGAGATCATCGGGCAAGGTTGGGACTACCGTGACGTTCGAGGAAGACATGAAGGTCACCACGAAGAAGGACGTGTTCCTGGCAAATACCAAGAACAAGCAACGTTTTCTTACCATGTTGAGCAGAAGTCTTAGCCACCGCCAGTGTGAGACGCGCCATGCAGACGGCGATGCCGACCTTCTTATTGTGAAAGCAGCTGTAGAGTCCGCGAGATCCAGAACAACCATACTTGTTGGAGACGACACAGACCTGCTTATCCTACTTTTGTTCCACGTCGATCCTGATGGTCATGACCTCTTCTTCATCCCTGAGCCAAAGAGCAATTCCTTGCGGCGGCGTGTATGGAATATAAAGAAGGTACAAGCAGAGCTAGGGACTGAGGTATGCGATAACATCCTCTTTCTTCACGCGGTTCTTGGATGCGACACAACATCTCGCGTTCATGGCATCGGAAAGGGTGCATCGTTCAAGAAGTTTATCACGTCCTCTCATTTCTGGCAGCAAGCGAAGGTATTTCAAGGCATTGCAGCAACAGACGAAATCGCGGCTGCAGGGGAAAATGCCTTTGCACTACTGTACAACGGAAAGGAAGGGCAATGTCTCGACAATCTCCGGTATCAACGTTACCAGGAAAAGCTCGCCACAAAGACCACCCAGATACACCCTAATAGCCTCCTCCCGACATCGGCTGCAGCAAAATTCCATAGTTTTCGCGTGTATGCCCAAGTCCTGCAATGGAAGGGGGAAGGAGTCAATGCCGAAGACTGGGGGTGGAAGACGAAAGACGGCCAGCTGATTCCTGTGATGACGGATTTACCAGCAGCACCAGACAACCTTCTACGCATAGTGAGATGCAACTGCTCATCGGGATGCAACAGGCTGCGATGTTCCTGCCGCAAGCACAACTTGGAATGTTCTCCTGCATGTGGCCAGTGCAAAGGCTCTAGCTGCACAAACTCCTCTGTCCTGGCTCAAGAAGACTGTGGCAGTGACGACGAATAGTATTTTAGCGTCACATGATTTTTTATGTATCAGGTTCGGAAGAACGATTAGCCTGTAAAATATTCGTTTTACTACTCAAGTCTGATAATTGATATCAAAAACATAGTCTAATAAAAATGACTTGAAGTGCCAGCAACTACTTTCATTCTATTCATAGTTATTAGAATAACTTTCCCTCTAGTATGTTACATTCTGCTAATCTTCTTCATTGGAAATTGACTAACTTTATGGGCTTATATGCGGACCTGGTTTCAAGCTTTCACATGACAAATGACTAAATGGTTTTATATTACCGCTCTTATTGCAAATCCCCAAAACATCGGTAAAAAGTATGCTTTTAACGAGCGAAATCAATCTCCTTCCGGTTTCAGCCTTGTTTCCATGTCGCAGCAGAGCGCGAGTATCAATTATGTTAATTTTGAAGGCTTTCCCGTGCTGCGATTTAGGGGGACTTTTAGTATGTTGTTCAAAGCAGTTGCATGAGCTATATTTCGAAGAGAAACCTTCTTTTGCAATTAGTGATGAGTCAAACCATAGGTTGACTGGACTATGATTGGAAAGGCTGATTAAAGGTTTCAAATGACGTAGTCGGTAACATACGTGACGGATCGCCTTGTGTGACCGGAAAAAGACTGTAAAACAAATCATAACAAATAGATTAATTCCCGTGCTTTAGGGGCACTTTAATACAAGACCCTGAGGCCCGACTTTAACTACTCTTCGCGTTCTTGTTAAATAAAAGACTGCAACGAGAAGAAAGGCGAAACATTGTTGATCACGCGATTGAACAAAAAAATTTTCGCGTTGTGCCGGTCACAATGTTTCTTGGTGGAGCTGAAGGACAACTGTGGGAATCTGTAGGTTTGTAGTACACACTTGTGGAGAAACTGTTGCCGTTGATTGAAATATTGATGTCAAAGAAAGCGACTGACTTTCGGAAATTTCCCAGATATATTTTAGAGCTGGATGAAAAGTATTTACAGAAGTTATGAATTGATTAAGTTCCTCTTTACTGGAAGAGGTAGCGTCAATGCACTTTATACTGATATTCTATAGTTCATCAAAATTAGACTAATCAAATAAAAAAATTAAAAAAATTATTTAAAAGCTTTGACCAGCTTAAGGGTATGTTTAAAATTATTAATAGAATTGAAAAGTTCGAGTTTAAGTACATAGTACAGTACTGTTTATTCGGGATCGGTTTAGCCACTTGCGAGGGTTGGAGGATAGTTTACAAAAATAACGGCGGGAAGCGGGATTGGTGATCACTTGTTAGGACTTAATCACCCTACAAAAAAAAACATTTCGCCCGTTTAGCAACATTCTCGTTGTTATGTGTGGAAAAGAATGTTATTTAATTTACCACTAATATCACTTGTAGCTACAATACAACGATGAATATATCTGATCTAGCTCCGGTGGGAGCCTTCGGAATTGAACATGGGACTATGAAAGCATTATGCACAACCAAATGAGTGTACGTACTCAATAACAAATATTAAATTGTAAACACGTTTTTCGCAATTCTTTAGACCTCTAGCGTTTAAATTTCTTTAAATTTCTCTTCTTTTTACTTTGTGTTCCCCTGGTTGCATTTTGTTCAATAAGAAATGTTATAATTACCTGTCATAAGCACCACCAACATGAATATGTTTATTGAGATCAGTTCAATAGGTGGTTTTCACGTTACGTCACGGCGGCCATGTTGGTGCACACGTACAAAAGAATTTTGGGAATAAGTTCGTGTTCCAGTATCCTATATGATGCCTAGTGATGTTGGATGATGTCTAGTTCCATTAGATGATTGCTAGGGAAGTTGATTAGGTCTAGCAACGTGCGATGATGTGTAGTGATGTTCCATGACGGGTGGTTAGGATTGGTGGTCGTTTAGGGGACAACATTGTTATTGATTTTCAATTTCGTGTACTGGAACACGAACTTAATACCAGAATTTTAATGAACTTCTTTTGTTATGTGCACCAACATGGCCGCCATGGCCTTTGTCATTTGAGTCCCACAGGACCGATGGTCACGTGAGTGAAAACCATCTATTGAGACTATACTGAAAATGTCAGGCTGTTTGAGTTTTAAAACCTTTCCAGTCGGTGATGTTTTGTTGTTCACTTCCAAAAACTTAATTAACGTGCTTTGAGGGAACTGTTCGTTTCCAAGCAAATTTGAGCAACTGTCGTTACTTAAGTAAGAATTGACAAGGTAAACGCATCATCCTTTAAACCCTTTACAGAAAAAATGCCTGCATTATATCAAGATTTTAAAGGGGCATTGTCACGCAGATTTTGCTGTGTTTTGGTCAAAATACACTAAATATATGACAAAGTACCTTTGCTCAAACATAAAATTGCTTTTAGAACACCAAGAAGATAATATCAAGTGATTTTTTCAAAGAAGAACAAACCATAATAAGTTTTTCTGAGATTTTTCCATGACTCTTGGGAGGAACTTGAAAAAATTGGCCAATTTTTTCAAGTTGCAATCCATTTCCATCCTGGTCTTCCGCAGCCAAAGATAACGAATACTAGTTTGTGTGCACTGGTAGAGTATTTGTTCACAAAACTAGACCATTATTGTAAGGTTTCCATTGAAACAAATCTGTTTTTTGGCTTTTCAAAGTGATACTGAAAAAAGGTGACAGTGTCCATTTAAACTTATTTTAAAATTACGAACTGGCTAATCCAGTTAGTAAGCTTTGCAGATTTCAAGTGGTTTTTTTTCTTTAGTAAGAGCATGATTTGTTTTCTTTCTACAATTTTTAATCTATAACACCAGGGTTTGCAAAATTAATTTAAACAATCAAAATTATATTTATCTTTTTCTTTTAAATGATATTTTTCTGGTAGGTAACTTTAAACTACTTGACGTGCTTTTAGACACGAATAAAGTGAACGCCAATGCATAGCAAATGAAAAAAAATAAACATCATTCGTTTAAAATAACAGAGAGCTTAATAATTTCGATTTTGTTATCATAGTCTGGTAACGGCTCAAGCTGTTTTCTCCAATAATTATAAATCTGTAGTTTGGAGATCCGCTTTTGTTATTCGCTGCCGCCCTTGCTATAATTAACTAAAGTGCTATCTTTGAACCACGCATATCCAAGGATATCACAAAGTAAACGCATTATTAGAGAAACCAGTGGACGCTTCTGAAACTATATCGCGGTATTTCCCGTTTCTGTTATTCGACTGGGGTAGGTTTAAGATACATTAGTTAATAATGTGCAGTTTAAAGTGTGATATATATACCTTAAAATAATTATCTTTTAAAAGCTGCCTAATTTTAAATCTACTGCATGGCTAGATTGATTGAAAGGTTTGCTGCTGACAACAATATACGCTGTCTTTATGTAAAATTAATTTCTTATCTATACGTGAAGGTTCAAGGGAAAACTAATTTAAAATAATTTCGATGTGGTACAGCTAAAGTTATTTGTGTTTTTCTTTTATATAAAATTTACATCAAACTCTAGGGAAGACAGCGTGTGAGCGCTGACGGCTATAAAGCCTATGGTAGTAAAAAACGAACTGGAACAGCAAACCTTTACACGATAACAGAGAGTAAATGTTTTGCTTCATGTCTAGTTTATTGCATGCATCAAACTATTCGGGAAAATGCCAGTTTATTATCGAGATTTTTATAAAATATTGCTTTCTATTCGATTAGTATAGAATTTTTCCTTGAACAAAAGAAATAGGTATTCTCTCTTATTGTGCAGCTGCATTGTAGAATTCAGTATCTCATACAACGTAGTTGGATAACAAGATTCTATAGAGTAAAACAAAAGCAGTAGTTTGGGGATAAAGTGCAGGATTGCAAGGATTAAAGTGGATTACAGTTCATGAAATTTGATGTATTGACAGGCGATCAAGAAATCAAACTTGCCATTCTTGTGAAATTTTGACTTTTCTAGCCGTTAGTTTGTCTGTTTACTTCATATTTCTCCGCTTCTATCACCTTCGGCGATGGTTTATTCCACTTTCACGATAATAAAGTAAGCTTAAAGCAAGCTCCTGGCCATAATCATGAAAACACGATATTTCAGCCGGGACAGTGTCCCTTGAACATTTACCATCTTTCGTTATATTTATTTATCAGCCTCTTTCTTATTTGATCAGTTTTACGCTTCGTTTATTATTGACTAGTAGTAGCTGAACAGTGCACATGCATGCTATAACTAGCCAATGCTCATGCACAAAACGAATTGTGTGCTGGTTTGGGATGTGGTGTTTAAAACTTGATTTCCTTTGTTTTCAGGATCGCACTTTCCTTGCCAATGAATGTACCGCGTTATGCCGACCTTACGAATCTACGGTGTGATCATAGTGACTTTGACTGTCCTGTCAATTGTTCTGCTGTTCGTTGACAAGCCTTACTACCAACCTGTAAATGTATTCCATTACAGTCCTCCTAAAATTCAAGGTTAGTAATTAACAGTAACATCTGCGTGTTTCAACAATTTCAAGTTGGTGATGATGATGATGATGATGATCAGCTTACCAAGAACAGAAATATCAATATCGAAGTTTAAATTGATCCCTTCTTGTCTTTCTCTTTTCTTCTTTTTAGTGAAGAAATCTGGAGTAGATCTAATGGAAAAGCTCACAACGTTGTACAGAGGTGTAGAAACATTTGTCTTGTTCATAGGTCACGCGCGCAGTGGTCACACCCTTGTTGGCGCCATCTTAGATGCTCATCCAGAAATTGTAATTTCGAATGAATTCAACGTATTAGCCTATTGGGATTATTACAAAAATATAAGTAAAGGAGACAGCGAACTACTGAAGAATCATTTGTTCTTTGATCTTCAAAGCCCTTTCACGAAAACAGGCAAAGTTTGGGAATCGTGCATCCAACTGTCAACATGGTTATTGTTATCATGTAACTGGACAGTGGCAAGGGACATATAAAGACAAAATAAAGGTAAAATTTCAACGAATAAGCAATGAATAGTAAAACATTTAGAAGATTTCAGCCGGGGGAGGACTCCCATATAAAAATGACGGGAGTGCTCGTCGTACCTTTCAGAGGTCACATTTTGTAGATTGGTCTCGATTAGGGTGCTAAAATCTCAAATGACCACCGTTAGAATTATCGCAGTAGTAACTGTTTCCAGGTTTTTTCTCTGCTAGTGAAAGAATTGTTGAATTCGAGTTTACTAAAAAGTTGAAGGTTAAGTTTAAAACAAAACTTGTCCCATACATGTATAATTCAAACAAATACATAAAAGGAATGATAATGTAGCATATACAATACAAACAAATACATACAAGGAATGATACTGTAGCATTAGGGCCAAAACGAGAAAGATTAGTAATCATAATGCTGTCTTGGCATCTTACAGGTCATCGGGGACAAAAAGGGAACTGCAACAAACAGGTTTTTATTTGATTTAAAAAAACTTTCACATTTTGGAGGAAATGCAAGGAGTTCTCAATATGCCATTAAAGTTCATTTACGTAATCAGGAATCCATTTGACAACATCGCAACGAAGATACTCAGAAAGCTCAAAACCAGGGACAGTGCTCGTGACGAACGTTTCAAGGTAAGTTTATACTCCACCGTGGTCAAACGTCCGAGGCGTTTTCTGTTTCATTTAGTGGGATTTTTTTTAATATTAAATGGAAATATGGGCAAGGATGTATTCAAAAAAATTAGTTGACATTATTTTCTTTTAAAATTTTTCTCAAAATGATGAGCTTTTTTCCGTTGAAAACTGACCAAAACTCTTTGCGCCTGATCCAAATTATGTTGGCAAATGGCGCCGACAATTCTGCAGTTCACAGTTTTTAAACGCTTAGAACTTTTTTAGTAAACTTTCAAAACGTTTCGTAAATTGACAGTGTATTGGCAATATATTAAACTTTAAACAGTGAAAATGACAACCTTAACTTTTAAGTACTTTGTTTAACTTTTGCTAATTTCTCTCGTTTGACCGCGGTTAAATATGGATCATTTTGCCTTATTAAGATAAAAAAAACTCAGCGTATGACGTACGACGTCAACTTCAAGCCCTTAATTCAGTACTGGTTTACTTTACGGGCTATTATGTCGATTATACTTCAAGGGCATAAGATGACGGCCATTGGGAAACATCTACAAAAGAAACACAATTTGGAACGGCCAAGACCCTTGACCTGAAACACTGCTCAATCCTTGGAAGCGCTAGAAAAAACTTAACTACCTCACTGATTTATGGAATATGTTTTGTTTGAAAACTCAAATAGAAACTGAACACACAGATTCTGTTTGCGCGAAATTGGAGGAAGGTGCATCTACATTTAAATCAATTTATGTCTTTTATACACCTCTGTTTCTGTACCTCTCTAACACTACGTGACCACGTTCACCACAATATTGAAATTTGTAGCATGTTTATTTAACTGAACTTTTTGTAACTCAATTTATATCTTCCAGGTTAACAATTCTCTCATCTTGGACCATGTGATAACTAGTCATTTTATACAAGTTCAAGCAGCTCAAAACCTTAACCGGAATGGAAAATACGAAGTTCTGGATATCTACAGCCACGAAATTATTGCTAATCCTCAAGAAAATTTGATGAAACTGTGCAACTTTCTAAAGGTAGCCAATGATAAAGACTATATAGATGCAGCCTCAAAACTATTGTACTCTACACCCTCCAAAACAAGACATTCGATTGTATGGACAAGTAAACAAAAGGCAAGAGTTACAAAGCTGATGAAGAAGTATCCGTTTATGAAACGGTTTTCATTTGATAGTAATTAGAAAAGTAATATTACACATGCGGTTTTAGGTACAAATGGAAACTGCTTGGTTTCATCCTAGGCGATTCCCGTTGGGAAGAACTGCGTTTTCATGATAATTCTGTAGATCTGTCGCTTTATTTTGATTGACATAAGTTATGACGCAGTGCTTTAAAAGATGTAATTAAACCGATGAACTGCTATGTTTTTTCCCCAATTTTTTATTTATTTATTTATTTATTAATACGGTAACAGTTTTAAAGTGTCAGATATCAGATAGTTAAGTTTTACGATAATAGTTTGTTATAGCGGGGCGTATACAACATTAACATTCTAAAAGACAATAAATATAGTTTTAACAGATTGTAATCTATACAATGACTAAGGTTCAGTTATAGCTATCATTATAATAACAATAACATCTTGCTATTGCAAGAGATCTGCATTGTTTTGGAGAAGAAGAGTTGTAATGGTGATAAAAATTAATACATATTTTCATGAACTACTATGCTAGCAGCTAAAAAAATGTAAATGACTCTCGATAATTAAACCAAAATTCTTTTAAGTGTACTCCGGCTGGTGTCTGTTGATAACAGTTAAATCCAAAGAACTGACAAAATAAACTGGAAATAAAGGTTTTATTACATCGAACGCAGATGTGTTTTTATTCTAATAAACGTCCTGTCTAGATGCCCCTCTCTAATAAACGCCCCCTTAAAAAGTGGGAAAATTCAACAAACGCCTCTTTCTAATAAACTTTCCCTCCGCACCCACCCAGAAATGCAGTCATCTGTTAAACACAGCTTATTGAATTGTTAATGATCAGCTGAATAAGCAGAAAAACTGTCCGCGCGCGAAATTGAATACTTCAAGCACGCGTGTAGATTGCGTTCGCGAAGTCACAGTAAATTTGTTCGTAAGATGGCCGATGCAAGTGTAAACGATTTGGACCAGGAGCTCTTTTCAGAGCTCGCTGAACCCCTGGTCTAACCTTTACTCGTCCATTTGGTTCCACCGTTCGTTGCAAAATTTTCAAGTTATGCAAATTTAACTTACTTGTTGTTACAGATGATTATCATGAAAGTTAAAAGAAACAGCGACATATTATAAATCATTATTATAACGGGGCTGGGGAAGGGGAAATGGTAAATTAACTTCGATAAGTTGGTAATCGAAACAAATCGAACGTTCGATTAATTGCGCGATTGGGTTCGATCATAATCACTTCGCTTGCGCTCGCGCACTTGAAGATAGTGATACTTTATCATTTATAAGATTGCAGACATAGAGCACTCGCCGCTTACTTTTGTTCAAAAAGAGTGTAGAGCGTGGCGATCAATTTAAAATGACGCGTGGGTGAGCCACGAGGAACGAACAAAATTATCGAGCCGAAGAACTGAAAAAAATCTCATGTTGCGGTGTCCCCGCACGGCGAGTGCGGCGATTCTTGATCAATCGTTGCTCGCTCTATTTTCCTTGCAAAAAAAAAATACTAGCAATCTAAAAACTTGATCGAAGATTCATTTGCTGACACCAATCTAAATTTTGTATGTGCATCGAGCAGTCTCAAACCCTTTCATTTTGTCTTTTCTGATGCTGCAAAATACACGTAATATGCGGGTAATCGTATGATTTTAAGAAACAAAAGCTGACAACAATAGCGCGCATCGTTCATTGTTTGCTTTGCCCGCCCACTTCAAGTTAATGAGTATAGCGGTGCGTGCCTGGCAACCAATCAATTAAGCCGCTTTTTGAGCGTCAGTGAATAATAATGAGCGATATGTCAGAGCTAGAAACTTTCGGCGCTGTAAGTAAATGTCGCGAGAACAATAGGCATTCTGCGCGATGTATATATTATATACATTCTTGCACTTTAGACTTATATTCTATAGTTCATCAAAATTAGACTAATCAAATAACAAATAGATTAAGAAAATTCTTTTAAAAGCTCTGACCAGCTTAAGGGTATGTTTAAAATTATTAATAGAATTGAAAAGTTCGAGTTTAAGTACATAGTACAGTACTGTTTATTCGGGATCGGGGTAGCCACTTGCGAGGGATGGAGGATAGTTTACAAAAATAACGGCGGGAAGCGGGATTGGTGATCACTTGTTAGGACTTAATCACCCTACAAAAAAAACATTTCGCCCGTTTAGCAACATTCTGGTTGTCATGTGTGGAAAAGAATGTTATTTACAACTAATATCACTTATACCTACAATACAACGATGAATATATCTGATCTAGCTCCGGTGGGAGCCTTCGGAATTGAACATGGGACTATGAAAGCATTATGCACAACCAAATGAGTGTACGTACTCAATAACAAATATTAAATTGTAAACACGTTTTTCGCAATTCTTTAGACCTCTAGCGTTTAAATTTCTTTAAATTTCTCTTCTTTTTACTTTGTGTTCCCCTGGTTGCATTTTGTTCAATAAGAAATGTTATAATTACCTGTCATAAGCACCATCAACATGAATATGTTTATTGAGAAAATGTCAGGCTGTTTGAGTTTTAAAACCTTTCCAGTCGGTGATGTTTTGTTGTTCACTTCCAAAAACTTAATTAACGTGCTTTGAGTAAACTGTTCGTTTCCAAGCAAATTTGGACAACTGTCGTTACTCAAGTAAGAATTGACAAGGTAAACGTATCTTCCATTCAACCCTTTACAGAAAAATGCCTGCATTATATCAAGATTTTAAACTTATTTTAAAATTACGAACTGGCTAATCCAGTTAGTAAGCTTTGCAGATTTCAAGTGTTTTTTTTTTCTTTAGTGAGAGCATGATTTGTTTTCTTTCTACAATTTTTAATCTATAACCCGAGGGTTTGCAAAATTAATTTAAACAATCAAAATTATTTATCTTTTTCTTTTAAATGATATTTTTCTGGTAAGTAACTTTAAACTACTTGATTAAGACACGAATAAAGTGAACACCGATGCATAGCAAATGAAAAAAATAAACATCAATCGTTCAAAATAACAGAGAGCTTAATAATTTCGATTTTATTATCATAGTCTGGTAACGGCTCAAGCTGTTTTCTCCAATAATTATAAATCTGTAGTTTGGAGATCCGCTTTTGTTATTCGCTGCCGCCCTTGCTATAATTAACTAAAGTGCTATCTTTGAACCACGCATATCCAAGGATATCACAAAGTAAACGCATTATTAGAGAAACCAGTGGACGCTTCTGAAACTATATCGCGGTATTTCCCGTTTCTGTTATTCGATTGGGGTAGGTTTAAGATACATTAGTTAATAATGTGCAGTTTAAAGTGTGATATATATACTTTAAAATAATTATCTTTTAAAAGCTACCTAATTTTAAATTTACTGCATGGCTAGATTGATTGAAAGGTCTGCTGCTGACAACAATATACGCTGTCTTTATGTAAAATTAATTTCTTATCTATACGTGAAGGTTCAAGGGAAAACTAATTTAAAATAATTTCGATGTGGTACGACAAAAGTTATTTGTGTTTTTCTTTCGCATAAAATTTACGAACTATAGGGAAGACAGCTTGTGAGCGCTGACGGCTATAAAGCCTAGTAAAAACCAACTGGAACAGCAAACCTTTACACGATAACGGAGAGTAAATGTTTTGCTTCATGTCTAGTTTATCACATGTATCAACCTAATCGGGAAAATGCCCGTCTATTATCAATATTTTTTTTAAATGTTGCTTCCTATTTGATTAGTATGGAATTTTTCCTTGAACAAAAGAAATAGATAATCTTCCTTATTGTGTAGCTGCAATGCAGAATTCAATATCTGGTAATAACGAAGTGGTTCGTCGTATTAACGGGAAGGTCGAATATTAACTTGTGGCCGGTTTTGTTTGGAGCATTAGGTTTCTTATAGTTTCTATACTGTGGCTTTGTACTTTAGGGTGCGTTCCTTTGGGATGATCTGGATCCGGATCACTGATCCAAGATCACTCGGATCATGAAGCATCAAAGGAACCGACGAATCCACTCTGGACAAGGATTCATCGGTTCCTTTGATGTAGCATGATCCGAGTGATCTTGGATCAGTGATCCGGATCCAGATCATCCCAAAGGAACGCACCCTTACCCGACATACGTTGTTTCGTTTTTTAACCGACAATATCTCAGGCCCCGTCCACACGTATACGTTTACGTTCGTAAACGCATCTTTTTTTATCCAAAACTCTCCTGTCTACACGAAGCCAGCCATCGTTTACGATTCGTTTTCACATGTCCACACGTAAACGCTAAAACGAAACGTAAACGCTTCAAATCTGCATTGATCATGCGGAGATAAGCACTTGAGCCTGCGATAATTCGCCGTACGCGCCATTTTTCAACGAAACGGAGGAGGGTTTGGGAACAAGAATGGGGCCATTTTTAAAAGCTTTATTGTTGACATTGCTGAAAATGTCAAAACCGGGCAGAAAACAGAAAAAAAAAGTGACGATAAAAGTACGTACATGTGGACTTTTGTGGTTGGCGGTGAGAGTAACCGGACGAGGTTAAGCCTTCTTCTTACATAGTTGGTATACACATTTAACATAGCAATATTGACTTGCATGCAAGCAATTAAGTTCGAGATTATCCCAAGCAAAAGGGAAACCAACGCATTAGTCAGACCGTCCGCCATATTGGATATCTGCTCTTTTTTCTTTATTTGTGGACTGGGTCCGAATCTGTGACATCAACGTTTACGAAAATATCCGTTTACGCTGTCCACACGTAAACGGGTAAACGGCGTTTTCGAAAATATCCACTTTGGAGAGCGTTTTCGAAAATATCCGTTTAGCGTGGTCGTTTTCATCGTTTACGTGTGGACTGGAGGCCTAAACGCATAAAAAAATATGCGTTTGCGAACGTAACTCGTATACGTGTGAACGAGGCTTGAAATCGACATTTGCTCTAAGAGCATCAATTGCTTATCACGAGAGCTTAATATGTCTAATATGTACGTTGTTACAATAAAATGTTTTTTGAATACAACACAAAAGGTGAAAAAAGTATTCATCATATCACTAGCGATACTAGCAGTGTACAGGGCGCATGTCATATATGAACCTACAACCCTGGCCAATACTCTTGGGACACTACCCAAATAACTCTGCAATATAACGCAGTCCCCCTTCCACCTCCCCCCTAGTGCAATGTAGATAAATTCTTTCACGGCAATCAACATTGCTCTGGGAAGGGGGGGGGGGACTGAAATAGCACGTGATAACAACATTTAGATGTATACTGAGTAGTAGGATAACAATATATTAGCGAAGCGCATTTTTGCGTGCAACTTCAGTGAGTGTCCCAAGAAGTATTGGCCAGGGTTGTAGTATATCGTAGCTCAGTGGTTAGAGCATCCGACCGGTGTGTGGAAAGTCAAAGTTTCGATTCCTGTCGGGGACTCGGATTTTGTTCTTTGTCCCACGCACGTGACATGAACATAACATCTTTCTCGTCAGTTTCATTACCGAGCTTAAAGTGAACCTTCATTGTTATAACAAATTGACGTTAAATTGTTGGAAATAAAGTCTAAATTAATTTTAAACAAAACAGGTGCAAATATAATTTTAGTGTACAAAAAAATGGATACGAATATCGCCTGTTTTCGCTTTTAAATTTCCCGCGCGCCGCCATTTTGAATATTTATGACGTGTTACGGTTGTCTAATAGGCCATTTCCGAGTTGCCTTTAGCCTCTCTATCAAAGCGAGGCTAAGTACGAAACCTTTCATATGAAAATGAGTTTTCATTCACATGCAAATAAAACTTATTTGCATGTGAAGGAAAACTCATTTTCGAGGCTAGGTGCGAAACCTTTCATATGAAAATGAGTTTTCATTCACATGCAAATAAAACTTATTTGCATGTGAATGAAAACTCATTTTCATATGAAAGGTTTCGCACCTAGCCTCGCTTTGATAGAGAGGCTAAAGGCAACTCGGAAATGGCCTATTGTTGCATACAAAAGAACTTCGATTCTTAACAATAACGGCAACCGTAACACTTCATAAATATTCAAAATGGCGGTGCGCAGGAAATTTAAAAGCGAAAATAAGCGATATTGATATCCATTTTATTTGTACACTAAAATTATATTTGCACCTGTTCGTTTAAAAATTTTAAATTTCGACTTTATTTCCAACAATTTAACGTCAATTTGTTCTGACAATGGAGGTTCCCTTTAACATTTACCATCTTTCGTTATATTTATTTATCAGCCTATTTCTAATTTGATCAGTTTTACGCTTCGTTTATCATTGACGAGTAGTAGCTGAACAGTGCACATGCATGCTATAACTAGTCAATGCTCATCATCCGGCACAAAACGAATTGTGTGCTGGTTTGGGATATGGTATTTAAAACTTGTTTGCATTTGTTTTTAGGATCGTTTATGTTTCAGTCGCACTTTCCTTGCCAATGAATGTACCGCGTTATGCCGGCCTTACGAATCTACGGTGTGATCATAGTGACCTTGATAGTCCTGTCAATTGTTCTGCTGTTCGTTGACAAGCCTTACTACCAACCAGTAAATGTATTCCATTACAGTCCTCCTAAAATTCAAGGTTAGTAAATAACATTAACCTCTGTGTGTTTTGTGATGATGATGATGATGATAATGATGATGAATATGATGATGATGATGATGATGATGATGATGATGATGATGATGATGATGATCAGGTTACCAAGAACAAAAATCTCAATATTAAGTTTAAATTGATCCCTTCTTTGTTTTCTCTTTTCTTTTCTTTTTTCAGCGAAGAAATCTGGAGTAGGTCTAGAGGACAAGCTCAAAACCTTATACAGAGGTGTAGAAACATTTGTCTTGTTCATTGGTCACGCGCGCAGTGGTCACAGCCTTGTTGGCGCCATCTTAGATGCTCATCCAGAAATTATAATCCCGCATGAATTCAAGGTGTTAGCTAAATGGGATTATTACAAAACTATAAGTAAAGGAGACAGCGGACTACTGAAGAATCATTTGTTCTTTGATCTACAAGCCCTTTCAAGAAAACAAGCAATGTTTGGAAATCGTGCATCCAACTGTCAACATGGTTATTGTTATCATGTAACCGGGCAGTGGCAAGGGACATATAAAGACAAAATAAAGGTAAAATTTCAAAGAATAAGCAATGAATGGTAAACAAGTTAGAAGATTTCAGCCGGGTGGACTCCCATATAAAAATAACTGGAGTGCTCGTCGTACCTTTCAGGGGCAGGGACGGCGGAGCGTATTTTCAATTTGGGGGGGGGGGGGGGGGGGGGGGGGTTGAAAGAGAGCGCCAGAGACGCGATATATTTTTATTTCTTTTCAATTGTTATCTGTATGCTTGAAATTGGGGGAGCTAAAGCCCCCCCCCCCCCCAGCCCCCCCGGCTCCGCCGTCCCTGAGGGGTTATTCAATTCGAGTTTATATATTAAAACGTTGAAGCTTAAGTTTCAAACAAAGCTTTGTCCAATATAATACAACCAAATACATACAAGGAATGATACTGTAGCCTATAATACAAACACATACATACAAGGAATGATACCGTAGAAGTTACTATAGCAAATAATAATATATATAGATAGGCAGAGCCTAACAGCGTCGCACTTTGAACAAGCTTAACTAAGGTGAAAGGTCGGAAGCACAAGAATTAAGATTGACGACCGGGCTATTTTTCAATTTTAGCAATTCTCAAAAAACAGTATTACCCGACCGTCTGCACAGTACATTTAGACTGTACAAAAGTTCACAAAAACAAATTTTCTCCGTCTAGAATAACTAGTACGACTACTTTCCGAATAAAATACAGTTTTTGTTTGTCAAAAATTGCCCGAGAAATACCCTGCGAGCCGAGTGGATTCTCCAAGGCCGAGCTACGCCGAACGACAGAGAAACCACTGCGAGCATTCGTTAGTTCTTTTGATCGAGCCGCCGTCCAGCGCCAAGGACGAATAAATTAATTTTGATCCGGTAAAACAAGTTTGTAAACTTGTTTAGCCTCTCGCGCATGCACTCATCTACGTAACTGCTGCGTTTAAGCGAGCCCGCTAAGTAACAATCAAAATGGCATCCAAGGTGACGAAGACATTTTTGCCACGAAACAACGACGTGCTACAATTTTCCCGCCAAACAACGCCAAATGCATCACGTGGGGCGTCACGTGGCTGCGCATGCTCGATGGAAAAGCAAACGGATGCTTGCAGTGGTTTCTTTAGCTCGGCGTAGGAGATTCCACTGCTCGCAGGGTACCCGAGAAACTGATTTGGAAATCAAAATTGCAAAAATACACAAACATATTTGCATAAGGCGACGCGAGTGAAGACAGAAAATCTAATGCCCCATTCACACCAACGGTTAAACATGTTTAAATGTTGTTTAGTTTAACTCGGTTTTTAGTCTCTATCTTGAACATTTTTAAATGTATATGACTCAAACTACCTGGAATGGTAATAAAGTCAATAAAGTTTCTTTTAGTAAAGATTTCACTCCAAATATTACGGGAGGTTGGGAGATATTTTTCTAAACCTGTTTTAAACTAAACAACATTTAAACATGTTTAAGCGTTGGTGTGAATGGGGTACAAGTCTTGTTTTGTTTACATAAAATCGGTTTTCAATATCTATGTAATGAATGAACAAACACATAAAAATGGACAACACAATCTTCTTTCGAAAAATTTTATTCAAATCTCCATTAGTTTATGTTTAAAAGCAAAACATGTACTCCGCTACAAACAAATCGATACAAGGAATGATACTGTAGCATATATAATACAAACAAATACATACAAGGAATGATACTGCAGCATATATAATACAAAAAAAGGAATGATACTGTAGCGTATATAATACAAACAAATCGATACAAGGAATGATACTGTAGTATGAATATAAACAAATCGATACAAGGAATGATACTGCAGCATATATAATACAAACAAATTACATACAAGGAATGATACTGTAGCATATAATACAAACAAATACATACAAGGAATGATACTGTAGTATGAATATAAACAAATCGATACAAGGAATGATACTGCAGCATATATAAACAACAACAAATACATACAAGGAATGATACTGTAGCATTAGGGCCAAAACGAGAAAGACTAGTAATGATAATGCTGTCTTAGCATCTTACAGGTCATCGGGGACAAAAAAGGAACTGACACAAGCAGGCTTTTATTTGATTTAAAAAACTTTCGCATTTTGGAGGAAATGCAAGGAGCTCTTAATATTCCATTAAAGTTCATTCACGTAATCAGGAATCCATTTGACAATATTGCAACGAAGATACTCAGAAATCTTAATTATAAAACCAGAGACATTGCTCGTGACGAACGTTTTAAGGTAAGTTTACAGCTCTTTCGAGAAAGGTTGTCGGAAAAAGGCGTAAAGGTGCACGCGAAAATCCAGAAAGGTATTGTAAGTAGTCACCCACGCTATCCTAAAAACTCATTTATCCCAATGACCCGCCATCTAAGATCATCCCTGTACGGCAAAGCATCGCGGGTTTCATGTATTTATTTGACTTATTAAAATTCATTGATCATACATGTATCCCATATTATTTTTCGGGATTGTCGCGTGCACTTTTGCGCTTTTTTTTTCCGACAACCTTTCTCGAGACAGCTGTATACACATTTATAATCCAGACTGACCTCGTCCGGCCCCAGGCCCTTCTCCGCTTTCAAAATGGCGGGCGGGAGTAGAAAGCCCTTGACGAGGTTGCCAAAATACTGCAGGATTCGTGGAGTATTTTGTCACGTGACACACGATGAAATGGCGCACTTTCTGAGGTTCGTTTCAATCGAAACGAAGACATTTCATCATGTTTTACGGGAAAAAATGCTCCAGTATTTTTGGAGTACTTTGGTGGACTTTCCGGGAGTTTCTACGTCCTGTACAACATTTCGAAAACGGAGACTGCCCTGCAGACGAGGCAAGAGATCCACATGGATCTCCACCGCGGTCAAACGTCCGAGGCGTTTTTCGTTTTATTTAGTGGGCTTTTGGGCAAGGATGAATAAAAAAATCAGTTGACGTTACTATATTTTAATTTTTCTCAAAATGATGAGCTTTTCTCCGTTGAAAACTGACCAAAACTCTTTGCGCCTGATCAAAATTATGTTGGCAAATGGCGCCGACAATTCTGCAGTTCACAGTTTTTAAACGTTTAGAACTTTTTTAGTAAACTTTCAAAACGTTTGGTAAATTGACAGTGTATTGGCAATATATTAATAAACTTTAAACAGTGAAAATGGCAACGTTAACTTTTAAGTACTTTGCTTAAATTTTGCAGATTTCTCTCGCTTGACCGCGGTTTAAGTTTATACACATTCATAATCCAGACTGACATAGTCCCCAGGCCCTTTTCCGCTTTTAAAATGGCGGGGCGGGAGCAGAGCATTTTGTCACGTGACACATGATGAAATGGCGCGTTTCCTGAGGTTCGTTTCGATTACATTTCATCATGTGTTACGTGACAAAATGCTCCAGTATTTTTTATGTACTTTTGGTGGACTTTCCCAGGGATTTCTACGTCCTGTACAACATTTTGACTGAACGGACACGCCCTGGAGACGAGGCAAGAGAGAGAAAACTCCACATGGATCATTTTGCCTTATTAAGATAAAAAAAAAAAATCAGCGTATGACGTACGACGGGGATGCTCCGCCCGAAAGGGGTACCTTTTTGAGGCTGGAGGCATATGAAAGGATAGGGATTTCACGAGTTGAAGTATATGAAAGGGTAGGGATTTCACGAGGAATAGGAAAGGGTAGCGAAAACACGAGTTGAAGCATAAAAAAGGTAGGGAAAACTGCCATTTAAGTATTATAAAAACGGTCGTTCAAAATATATCAAACAGACGCATGTAAAGGCTATATGAAAGAGGTATCATTTTTAATGAAAGGTATATGAAAGGGGTACCTTTTCTATCAAAAACGGTATATGAAAGGGTAAGGGTTTGAACTTTGGGGCGGAACATCCCCGTGCAAAACTTTGTTGAGTACCCCCCCCCCCCGGGACTTGAAGGGCATAAGAGATCGGCCATTGGGAAACATCTACAAAAGAAACACAATTTGGAACAGCCAAGACCCTTGATCTGAAACACTGAATCCTTGGAAGCGCTAGAATAAACTTAACTACCTCACTGATTTATGGAATATGTTTTGTTTGAAAACTCAAATAGCAACTGAACACACAGTATGACTCTGTTCGCGCGAAATTTGAGGAAGATGCATTACATTTAAATCAATTTATGTATTTTATACACCTCTGTTTCTGTACCTCTCTAACACTACGTGACCACATTCACCCGGCACAATATTGAAATTTGTAGCATGTTTATTTAACTGAACTTTTTGTTACTCAATTTATATCTTCCAGGTTAACAATTCTCTCATCTTGGACGATGTGATAACTAGTCATTTTATACAAGTTCAAGCAGCTCAAAACCTGAACCGAAATGGAAAATACGAAGTTCTGGATATCTACAGCCACGAAATTATTGCTAATCCTCAAGAAAATTTGATGAAACTGTGCAACTTTCTAAAGGTAGCCAATGACAAAGACTATATAGATGCAGCCTCAAAACTATTGTACTCTACACCCTCCAAAACAAGACATTCGATTGTATGGACAAGTAAACAAAAGGCAAGAGTTACAAAGCTGATGAAGAAGTATCCGTTTATGAAACGGTTTTCATTTGATAGTAATTAGAAACAGTAATATTACACATGCGGTTTTAGATACAAATGAAAACTGCTTGATTTCATCCTAGGCGATTCCCGTTGGGAAGAACTGCGTTTTCATGATAATTCTGTAGAACTGTCGCTGGATTTTGATTGACATAAGTTATGACGCAGTGCTTTAAAAC
This sequence comes from Dendrophyllia cribrosa, assembly GCA_024195265.1. Lineage (NCBI taxonomy): Eukaryota > Metazoa > Cnidaria > Anthozoa > Scleractinia > Dendrophylliidae > Dendrophyllia > Dendrophyllia cribrosa. The sequence continues at coordinate 9,568,166 of JAJLRJ010000002.1, read as the reverse complement.
ATGTAATTAAACCGATGAACTACTATGTTTTTTCTCATTTTTTTATTTATTTATTTATTTATTAACACGGTAACAGTTTTACAGTGTCAGATAACAGATAGTTAAATTCTACGATATTAGTTATAGTGGGGCGTATACAACATTAACATTCTAAAAGACTTAATATAGTTTTAACAGATTGTAATCTATACAATGACTAAGGTTCATAGCTATCATTATAATAACAATAACATCTTGCTATTGCAAGAGATCTCCATTGTTTTGGGGAAGAAGAGTTTCAATGGTGATAAAAATTAATACATATTTTCATGAACTACTATGCTAGCAGCTAAAAAAATGTAAATGACTCGATAATTAACCCAAAATTTTTTGTAAGTGTACTCCAGCTGGTGTCTGTTTAATCCAAAGAACTGACAAAATAAACTGGCAATAAAAACTAAGGTTTTATTAGATCAAACGCAGATGCGTTTCTATTCTAGCAAACGTCCTGTCTAGATGCCCCTTTCTAATAAACACCCTCTTAAAAGTGGAAAAATTCAACAAACGCCTCTCTGCTTGGCTGCAAGCCAAGCCTGCCCGACTTATAAATTCACTTTTGTTTCTCCGAAAGAAAATTCTGTTTCAAGTGGTTTGTTGCCTGCAGCAAAGTGTTTCTGTTTCAAGTGTTTTCGAGATTTAAGAGTTTAGATGAATTGATTAAAATTAAAGGTTGGCGCTTTCTCGAATGGCTTCACATTTAGAAACATATATCGAAGTCTTGACAAATCCATTTGAAGTCTACAGATCTGTTTTAATTTTCCATACTGAGTTTGAAGCCAAAGACATTGCTTCGCGTATTCACAGATAAAAATGACCACAAAGTGACGTCGTATCACTTGACATAGCAACTTCAAGGTCATAAGAGATCAGATAGCAACTAACCATTACTGAAAATCAATTTACAACAAAAGAAAAAGGAAAATGACGAAACGAAATATATCAAGTAAAAGGAAGTTACATTATTGCCGGATTTGTCGAGAGTTCCAATCGATAACGATTTCCTTTTCTTTCTTTTCTTTTCTTTTCTCATCCGGGAACAGATCAGAATGGACCTTGCATGCACTAGTGATAGTCCAGTCGATCTATGAAAAAAAAAGGGGTCAACCTACCACTAATTGCAAAAGAAGGTATCTCAACGGTTTTAGATCCAGAAAGACTTAATGTATAACATATAAAAAGTCCCCCAAAATCGCAGTAGGGGAACACGTTCAAAATTAGGGTTTTTCATGTCGAGTTGGCGAGCAAAATTTTACGGCATGAAAACAAGGCTCCACTAAGTACTTCTTAATCTTGCCGGCTGTATTTTCAGCTTTGTTTATTAGAAAAAAATGACTGTTTACAAGTAATTGATAGAAAATGTTTAAATAGTAATAAAACAATTTAAATTCATCACTGACTACTAGCATTTGATTTACTGAGCCGAAAATGTTTGTGTTTACATGTATTAAATGATATTTCAAGGGTATCTAGAAAATTCATAGTTATTTTTGTTTCCTTTGTTTTCGTATTCTTATATGTAATTTAAAAATACGATTTTAGCAATCGTCTGTTAGAATACAAACTCAAAGTGTAGAACTGTAGAGGAACTTGTAAAGAATTATAAATATATATACAAAACAAGGCGCGAAACAATGCAAGCAGGTTTGTAAAGTTTGCAAGCGCTTGTCGCGACAATGTAGATTTCTCAGTCTGCGTTTTTCACGCCGTCACACGAAAGAGAAGTTTTTGTATCTACATGTTATTATTCGTGGAGAAAATTGCATCAGATTCTTAGCTTTGGAGCGCTTATTTGCAGGTAAGCATTGATTATTCTGTTTGTAATGGTAATCATACGGTTTCGAGTTCAATTTGTGATTAATTTGCACAAGTGAGTTTTTGCACGAGCCGCTTCGGCGTTAATATTTTGTTTATAAACTGAATAAAAAATTCTTTTAGAATCAAAATGTAATTCTGTACACTTCTTAATTGCCTTTTGTATATAAAACACAAATGTATCCAAGCATCTCAGGGGCGGATCTAGGGGGAGGGTGCAGGGGGTGCGCACCCCCCCCCCCCCCCCCCCCCCCTGAGATGACCTAGTCTGCGTTGTTCGCTTTTAAAATTTGTTTACGTCACCCTTCAGTTACGTCATTCCTTAGAGGTGCACCCCCTCCTAAGAAAAATCCTGGATCCGCCCCTGCATCTAATCGACTTTCGAGCGACTTTCATGCTCTGAGAATTGTATTATTTGTTCGTTATGGTGTTTCCCCTTGAAGTTCACAATTTCTAGTTATCATATTTCAAAATGAAAATATTAAAAATATATACTGTTCAAATGAACCTACATACAGTCGTGGACAGAATATTATGTTGATATGTTTATTTAACGAGACAGTGCATGGGTGAATCCGGTGGGTGTCTAGACAAGGGCGCAGCTATACAGACATACTTGGCCTGTAAGCCCGCTTTATTAATGCTATAAAAATGCGGAAATGTTATAGGCTAGTGCCGTACACCCCTAGGGTTCAAGATTATCATACCTTTACTGAAAATATTTCTATAGCTGTGACGCCACCCGCCCATTGAAACTGTGTCTCACGTTTTGATGCCCCCTCTCTACCTACACGAATTTCCATACACAATGATTAAATTATATTATTTGGTACCTATTTTCTATACAGCTCAAGCCAATGCAACCCTCCAATGGATGATGTTTGTGTGATACGCAATGAAAGATTTCCGACCGATTCGCCGGATATAGTAAACCTTAGAGAAAAAGGTAGTGACGGAATAAATCAGGCTAGCGCAGAACGCAATGATCAAATTGTAACTGTTCCGGGACAAAAGGTTCATAAAGATTGCCGCCGGTCGTACTGCCACCCGCGGAATATAGAGCGCGCCAAGAAACTCCACGGTGATGCACCTCTAAGTCCAAAGAATCGTCGCCCATTAGTGCGAAAAGCTTCAGCTACCTTCAGCTTCCAAACCGATTGCTTGTACTGTGGAACTGAAGTTCTCTTTCATGAGAATAAGAAAACATCGAAAAGAGAGGCTTTTCCAGTCACCACAATAGAAACAAAGGATGTTGTGCTCAATATTTGCTCACAGAGGCGTGATACGTGGGCTGAGGTTGTCAAAGGCAGACTGTTACATGTGCACGACCTTCCTGCTGCTGATGCAGTTTATCACCAAAGCTGCAATGTTAATTTTCGTACTGGAAAACAAATTCCACAGGCTTATACCAGCGTTGAAACAACGAGCAAGAAAAGGAAAACTGGTCGACCGCAAAACAACGAAAGGCACGACGCCTTTCTCGCAGTTGCGAGCTACTTACAAGATAACGACGAAGAACAGATAATCACTATAAGCGATCTTTGTACAAAAATGGAAGAGTATCTCGACAATTCTGAAAGCTCAGCATACGGACACACTCACATGAAAGACAGACTGATGGAACATTTTGGAGACCAAATAATTATAACTGAAGTAAATGGTAGACCAAATGTTGTCTATCTTAAGGCCACGGCGGATCTCATACTCCACGAGTACCATTCTCAGTCCTTCAATGCGGACCCGGAAGCAGAGAAAATGAGCATCATCCAGACAGCGGCTAAGCTAATAAAGCAGGACATCAAGGGTATCACAATGACGGGCGTGTCCTATCCGGAGGTCGACGCAGATGTAGACAAGCAAGTTAAGTTTCTGCCGCGATCGCTAATAGAGTTTCTCGAGAATATTATGGCTGGGGAAAAAACGTTTGAAATTAGCATCAATTGGCCAGGCTGTTATGCAGGCGGCACGCCCTCGATCTCTCATCCCACCGCTACAGATTGGACTGGCCATTCAACTGCACCATAGCTACGCATCCCGGTTTTTAATTGACTCTCTGAATAGTCACGGTTTTTGTTCATCGTATCATGAAGTACAGAAATTTAGCAAGAATGCGGCCGTAGATCAATCCACTGACATTCCTTCCTTCCAGGGAGAATTCGTCCAGTATTCAGCGGACAATGTCGATCATAACATCAGGACCCTGGATGGAAGGAATACCTTTCATGGCATGGGAATGATAGCAACCGTGACGCCCGGAACCACGGAGCGCGGGAAATGCGTCCCAAGACACCACGTTGACCCGAAAGAAATATCAACAGTGGGGCACATTGAGATTGTACAACCAACCGAGCCAAGGCTATCTAACATCGAAATACGATATGATAATGTGGTAGTCAAAGAGGTCGCAGACCCATCTGCCAATATCGACCTTCTGTGGAAGATGTCGTTATTGTTTGATTCCGAAGCGCGCACAGGCTGGTCTGGAATGATGCAATCTGTTCTCAAGGGCGACCACCAAGGGAAGTCGTCTGTTCTATTTCTTCCAATGATAGACATGAGCCCAAGTGACAACACGTGTATTTACTCGACGCTGAAGTTCTTGGCGGAGCATGCACAGAAACACAATGTTAGCACTCCCATCGTCACGTTCGACCAGCCTCTGTGGTGGAAGGCGTTTAATTTGATCCAGACAGAGCCGGTTGGAAGCGCCATTCGCAACGTGATTGTCAGGCTGGGAGGTTTTCATACCGAAATGAGTTTTCGTGGTAGTGTTGGCCACCTCATGGCGGAATCCGGCCTGAAAGAACTGTTGGAGCTTGTCTACGTGTCGAATGCAGTAGATCACATATTGACGGAAAGTCCATTGGACGGGCAGTTCGAGCTCATCTCCTCGTCGACGCAGCCTTGAACACTCTCCTATATGCTGAAGCTCTTCAAGTGCCCATTCCGCAGCTTCAAAAACAAAGATAACGAGCAATAAACTAAATTAATTGTGAGATGTTGTTTTTTCTTTTTACAGAAAACTGGCGTTAATCTCTCTTTTTCAAATCTTCTTTGTGTTTTGTCAATAGATGGCAATTCCGATACCACCAATTCAGATGACACCCTCGCCAGTACGCATTCCTGCGACACGCCTTCTGAAGACGAACTAAGCTGTAAGTATATATTGGTCCTACGAAAATATATGATAAATCGTAGTTAATTTTTTGCACTTACGCTTTTTTTAATTTAATTGACAGGTAGTTCCGTAGATGAGATCAACTCCGTAGCAGCGTCCATCACCCTTGCGCATTCCAGCCAGATTCCTCAAGTCGAACCGAGCTGTAAGTTTTTAATGTCTTTGGGTACCACTGTATACGTTGACTTCTTTGTCCTATTTTCGTGATATTATGATACTGAATAATAGTTGTTTTCTTTTTCAGCAAACCCCGATGTTGTAGCAAGAAGCAGTAGCGAGTTATTTGAAGAAGCCCGTTCTTTGTTCAATCAGCTGTTGGGAAAAGAAAAGTCCTGGGAAGAGGTGAACACTGGAAGCGTGTGAGACTCTATCCAAGAACGTATAAGAAGTACCCAAACGTCACCCAGGGAGCGAAGTCGCACCTCAGCATTATGGCTCCAATACATGGAAATGTTAGGCATCCTTAAAGTCTTTATCAAAGCCGAACGCACAGCTAACTGGGAGCTCCATTTACAAGCCCTCTCTCAAATGCTGCCGTTTCTTGCCGCTTCTGGCCACAACCTCTACGTGAAGTGCGCCAGACAATATCTACATTCTATGACCAAGCTCGAGTGTGACCACCCAGAGGTGTACCGCAGTTTCATTTCTAAAGGCCTTCATGTAGTGAGAAGGAGTGAGCGATTCTGGGCAGGCCTGTCTACAGACCTCGTCATAGAGCAGGCTTTGATGAGAACTTTAAAGACAAGTGGAGGCCTAACAAGAGGGCGGGGCATGACGGAGCAGCAGCGCCTGACTTGGCTTCTCGCAATGCCCGCATGCGCCGAAGTGAATAGCGTCATGCAAGAATTGACCGGTGTTGCTTATAACACAAGCGAGCAGAACAAGGACATGTCAAGTACAAGAAAAGAGCGCGACGTCAAAGATACGTTAACTATCCTTTCCGCTCTTCAAGACCGCAGTCCCTTTTCACCAGACCCACACTTAAGAAATATCATGAACGGGGTGCACGGTTACAGTGCTGTTAATGTCGACAAAGCTCGTATAATTGGAGAGAAAGTCATTGCATCTATGACTGGACGGTCAGCGACAGAGTACTCGTTCAAGAAAAGTGCGCAGGCCATTACTCTCGCAAAGAAATCTGCTGTTAGAATTGACAATGAGCAGGTAGAGATCGACCCACAGCTTCTGTTCCAGCGCTTGATTTTGGCGTCTAACACTAGCGAAGACCTCCCCGCGATATTTCGCTACGAGCTTAGCAGTTACCCGACATCTCTGTTTGATTCAGCACTGATGCCACCAATAAGCCAGCTCTGGCCGATGCTATTTGGTCCAGGCTCTCTCCACAAGTAATTAGCGAGAAAGTGCCGTGTGCTGCTGACGTACAATACGTGCTGGATGGCGGAGCACTTCTGCACAGAGTGGTATGGCCTACTCTCGGATCCGCGACTTTTGAAGAAGTGTTCAGTCTTTACTGCAACTATGTCACGAAGAAGTATGGCAGGCCAATCGTCGTCTTTGATGGGTATGACAACAGCACAGTGTCAACGAAGCAAATGACACAGCAAAGGAGATCATCGGGCAAGGTTGGGACTACCGTGACGTTCGAGGAAGACATGAAGGTCACCACGAAGAAGGACGTGTTCCTGGCAAATACCAAGAACAAGCAACGTTTTCTTACCATGTTGAGCAGAAGTCTTAGCCACCGCCAGTGTGAGACGCGCCATGCAGACGGCGATGCCGACCTTCTTATTGTGAAAGCAGCTGTAGAGTCCGCGAGATCCAGAACAACCATACTTGTTGGAGACGACACAGACCTGCTTATTCTACTTTTGTTCCACGTCGATCCTGATGGTCATGACCTCTTCTTCATCCCTGAGCCAAAGAGCAATTCCTTGCGGCGTCGTGTATGGAATATAAAGAAGGTACAAGCAGAGCTAGGGACTGAGGTATGCGATAACATCCTCTTTCTTCACGCGGTTCTTGGATGCGACACAACATCTCGCGTTCATGGCATCGGAAAGGGTGCATCGTTCAAGAAGTTTATCACGTCCTCTCATTTCTGGCAGCAAGCGAAGGTATTTCAAGGCATTGCAGCAACAGAAGAAATCGCGGCTGCAGGGGAAAATGACCTTGCACTACTGTACAACGGAAAGGAAGGGCATTGTCTCGACAATCTCCGGTATCAACGTTACCAGGAAAAGCTCGCCACAAAGACCACCCAGATACACCCTAATAGCCTCCTCCCGACATCGGCTGCAGCAAAATTCCATAGTTTTCGCGTGTATGCCCAAGTCCTGCAATGGAAGGGGGAAGGAGTCAATGCCGAAGACTGGGGGTGGAAGACGAAAGACGGCCAGCTGATTCCTGTGATGACGGATTTACCAGCAGCACCAGACAACCTTCTACGCATAGTGAGATGCAACTGCTCATCGGGATGCAACACGCTGCGATGTTCCTGCCGCAAACACAACTTGGAATGTTCTCCTGCATGTGGCCAGTGCAAAGGCTCTAGCTGCACAAACTCCTCTGTCCTGGCTCAAGAAGACTGTGGCAGTGACGACGAATAGTATTTTAGCGTCACATGATTTTTCATGTATCAGGTTCGGAAGAACGATTAGCCTGTAAAATATTCGTTTTACTACTCAAGTCTGATAATTGATATCAAAAGCATAGTCTAATAAAAATGACTTGAAGTGCCAGCAACTACTTTCATTCTATTCATAGTTATTAGAATAACTTTCCCTCTAGTATGTTACATTCTGCTAATCTTCTTCATTGGAAATTGACTAACTTTATGGGCTTATATGCGGACCTGGTTTCAAGCTTACACATGACAAATGACTAAATGGTTTTATATTACCGCTCTTATTGCAAATCCCCAAAACATCGGTAAAAAGTATGCTTTTAACGAGCGAAATCAATCTACTTCCGGTTTCAGCCTTGTTTCCATGTCGCAGCAGAGCGCGAGTATCAATTATGTTAATTTTGAAGGCTTTCCCGTGCTGCGATTTAGGGGGACTTTTAGTATGTTGTTCAAAGCAGTTGCATGAGCTATATTTCGAAGAGAAACCTTCTTTTGCAATTAGTGATGAGTCAAACCATAGGTTGACTGGACTATGATTGGAAAAAGATTCAAATAGCTGACGTTTCGAGCGCTAGCCCTTCGTCGGAGCGAATCAAGGAATTGTGGGTAGTGTGTGGTTTTATATAGTAAACGGTGGAGCTACGCTATTGGTGGAAGTTTGGTGACGTGAAAAACAAATGTAGATTAGTTGAATGAAAAGCGTTCGTTGATTCCGTGGGGTTTGAGAGTGCCGATTTGAAAGATGATTTTTTGTTCTAGGTTTTTACGGCTTTCTGTGTTACCCTGGTGTAGGGAAAGGCCGCAGATTGTCATGTGTTGTTTAGAATGGTTAGTAAGATTAAAATGGCGCGCGACTGGTTTGGATGCGTCTTTGTCATTTTTTTCAACGTCTCGGAGATGTTCACGAAAACGGTCGCCCAGTCTCCTCCCTGTTTCGCCAATGTATATCTTTTTGCAAAAAGTACATGTTATGCAGTAGATAACATTTACGGAGGTGCATGTAAAACGATCAGTGATTTTAATAGATCGTTTGGGTCCTGTTATTTTGTCCGCGTTGTGAATGAAAGGACAAGTGTTACATCGTGTGCGTGTGCATTTGAAAGTTCCCGGTACATCGTCAGATTTCAGTGCGCTCGTAACTAGAAAGTTGCCTATGTTTTTGTCACGTTTGAATGAAATTAGTGGGGGTTGTGAAAAAATTCTGCCAGTTTCGGGGTCGTTTTGGAGTAATTTGAAATTTTTTAAAATGATGCTTTTGACTGTGTTGTTGTGTGGGTGGAAAGTGAGGGTGAATGGAATTCTCTCGTTCTCTTCCATCTGTGGCATTTGTAGTGCTGATTGTCTGTCGATCTGTTGTGCACGTTGTTGGCCCGTATTAACAACAGAGTCAGGGTACCCACGTTTCTTGAAAAACTGGCACATTTCTTCTGATTTGTTGGAAAAATCAGAGTCATCACTACATAGACGTCGAAGTCTGAGAAATTGAGAATACGGAATGGCGTTTTTAACGTGCGATGGATGTGAGGATGAATGTAACAGATAACTGTGGGAATCTGTAGGTTTGTAGTGCACACTTGTGGATAAACTGTTACCGTTGATTGAAATATTAATGTCAAGAAAAGCGACTGAGGTTTCGGAAATTTCCCAGGTATATTTTAGAGCTGGATGAAAAGTATTGACAGAAGTTATGAATTGATTAAGTTCCTCTTTACTGGAAGAGGTAGCGCCAATGCAATCATCGATGTAGCGGCCGTAGAGTTCGGGTTTGGTTCCGTGGTACTGATTAAAAAATTTGTCTTCGATGTGGCCTACAAAAAGGTTAGCGTAGCTTGGTCCCATTTTGGTGCCCATGGCGACTCCATTTACTTGTTTGTAGTAGTTTTGGGAAAATGAAAAACAGTTAAGTGTCAAAACTAATTCGGCCAAGCGGAGCAGTGTTTCTGAGCTTGGGTTTTGAATGGAGCGCTGGTCGAAAAAATATTTTAGTGCTTGAAGTCCTTCGTCATTGGGGATGACGGTATATAAAGAGGTAATGTCCATAGTGAAAATTAATTTGTTTTCGCTGGGAAAACTGAAATCCCGGAAAATTTCGAGTGCGTGATTGGTGTCCTTAATGTACGAGGGTAGTGATTTGACAATGGGGGCCATGATTTTGTCTAAATAGCTAGAAATTAGTTCGGTAGGACAGCTACAAGCGGAAACAATTGGTCGGCCCGGATTGTTTGGTTTATGAATTTTAGGTTTGAAATAAACGCGTGAGGTTCTAGGAGTAGTGATGATGAGATTGTTGGCGGTAACTGGTAATTGTTGTTTAGTAATGAGGTCTTGGATAGTTTCTTTGACAATTTTTTGGTTGGTAGAAGTGAGATCTTTATCAACTTTGGCATAGAAAGCGGTGTCAGAAAGTTGCCGAAAAGCCTCTTGTCGGTAAAGGTCGGTCCGCCAAACAACTACCGCCCCGCCTTTGTCGGCCGCTTTGATAACAATGTCGCGTCGTTTGCTAAGACTTTTGAGCGCTGCCCATTCTCCTGTTGAAAGGTTGGAAATTTTGGTGTGGCGGTTAAATTTAAGTTTTTGGACATCGTGACGACATTTTTTGATGAAAAAATCTAGAGAAGAAAACTGGCCCTCTGGGGGAGTCCATTTTGATTTGCGAACGTTGAGTGTTTCAAAAACATCTTTTTCCGAGGTGTTAGAATTGTCTTCTTTGTCGTGGAAAAAAGCTCTTAATTGCACGCGGCGAAGGAATTTTTCAACATCTTGTTTGACTGAAAATTCGTCGGTTTGTTTCGTTATAGGAACAAAGTTTAAACCTTTACTAAGAACAGACCTCTCTGGGTTAGAAAGCGGCAAATTTTCCGGAATGGTAACGACGCCATTGTGACTATCGAATGAATGGTCGCCGGATAATTGAGGACCTATTAACTGTTCAAGTTTTTGGGTCTTGATTTGGTTAAGGCTGTTGAACAGTTTAGCATTGAGTTCTTGAATTTTAGCGCGAATTGATTGTACTAAGACAGCTGGACAAATTTTGGAAAGTTCGGAACGGTATTGGATAATTTCCTTTTCGAGATTGTTACGTTTAAGGCACATAGCTCTGATGGTGATCCTCATAATATTACGCGAGAAAGAATTTTGGGCATGGTGAATTTCGTGAAAATATTGTTGATTGGAATCAGAGAATGTAGAAGCGTGAAAATTTGAACGAAACCCTTTAGGAATGACTTTGGATTGGAGGCAACGGCCGATGAAATTGATGTGACTACAAAACCTAGTTTTGGTAAAGATGTGAGTGGCTAAACGAAAGGCTAAATTAGTGGAAATGGGGGGAAAAGGAATAAGATAACTTACGATTTCCTGGCGTAGCTCCTTGGTGAGTGTCTTGAGGTTAGGCATCGTTGTCTTCGGTTCGTTCGGTGAGAAAGCTGTTGAGTAAGAAATATTGATGTAAAAAGTTAATGGTCGCAGCGAATAAACAACAAATGAATGGGGTTAGTTTCTAGAGAAACTGTGGTGCTAGGTCGGTGGGGGGATGAAACACGAGAATTTAGTTTTATCGACTGAGTCGATAAGGTAAATTGACCACCGTAAAAAGATTCAAATAGCTGACGTTTCGAGCGCTAGCCCTTCGTCGGAGCGAATCAAGGAATTGTGGGTAGTGTGTGGTTTTATATAGTAAGCGGTGGAGCTACGCTATTGGTGGAAGTTTGGTGACGTGAAAAACAAATGTAGATTAGTTGAATGAAAAGCGTTCGTTGATTCCGTGGGGTTTGAGAGTGCCGATTTGAAAGATGATTTTTTGTTCTAGGTTTTTACGGCTTTCTGTGTTACCCTGGTGTAGGGAAAGGCCGCAGATTGTCATGTGTTGTTTAGAATGGTTAGTAAGATTAAAATGGCGCGCGACTGGTTTGGATGCGTCTTTGTCATTTTTTTCAACGTCTCGGAGATGTTCACGAAAACGGTCGCCCAGTCTCCTCCCTGTTTCGCCAATGTATATCTTTTTGCAAAAAGTACATGTTATGCAGTAGATAACATTTACGGAGGTGCATGTAAAACGATCGGTGATTTTAATAGATCGTTTGGGTCCTGTTATTTTGTCCGCGTTGTGAATGAAAGGACAAGTGTTACATCGTGTGCGTGTGCATTTGAAAGTTCCCGGTACATCGTCAGATTTCAGTGCGCTCGTAACTAGAAAGTTGCCTATGTTTTTGTCACGTTTGAATGAAATTAGTGGGGGTTGTGAAAAAATTCTGCCAGTTTCGGGGTCGTTTTGGAGTAATTTGAAATTTTTTAAAATGATGCTTTTGACTGTGTTGTTGTGTGGGTGGAAAGTGAGGGTGAATGGAATTCTCTCGTTCTCTTCCATCTGTGGCATTTGTAGTGCTGATTGTCTGTCGATCTGTTGTGCACGTTGTTGGCCCGTATTAACAACAGAGTCAGGGTACCCACGTTTCTTGAAAAACTGGCACATTTCTTCTGATTTGTTGGAAAAATCAGAGTCATCACTACATAGACGTCGAAGTCTGAGAAATTGAGAATACGGAATGGCGTTTTTAACGTGCGATGGATGTGAGGATGAATGTAACAGATAACTGTGGGAATCTGTAGGTTTGTAGTGCACACTTGTGGATAAACTGTTACCGTTGATTGAAATATTAATGTCAAGAAAAGCGACTGAGGTTTCGGAAATTTCCCAGGTATATTTTAGAGCTGGATGAAAAGTATTGACAGAAGTTATGAATTGATTAAGTTCCTCTTTACTGGAAGAGGTAGCGCCAATGCAATCATCGATGTAGCGGCCGTAGAGTTCGGGTTTGGTTCCGTGGTACTGATTAAAAAATTTTTTTTTAATCTTACTAACCATTCTAAACAACACATGACAATCTGCGGCCTTTCCCTACACCAGGGTAACACAGAAAGCCGTAAAAACCTAGAACAAAAAATCATCTTTCAAATCGGCACTCTCAAACCCCACGGAATCAACGAACGCTTTTCATTCAACTAATCTACATTTGTTTTTCACGTCACCAAACTTCCACCAATAGCGTAGCTCCACCGTTTACTATATAAAACCACACACTACCCACAATTCCTTGATTCGCTCCGACGAAGGGCTAGCGCTCGAAACGTCAGCTATTTGAATCTTTTTACGGTGGTCAATTTACCTTATCGACTCAGTCGATAAAACTAAATTCTCGTGTTTCATCCCCCCACCGACGCAGCACCACAGTTTCTCTAGAAACTAACCCCATTCATATGATTGGAAAGGCTGATTAAAGGTTTCAAATGACGTAGTCGGTAACGTACGTGACGGATCGCCTTGTGTGACCGGAAAAAGACTGTAAAACAAATCATAACAAATAGATTAATTCCCGTGCTTTAGGGGCACTTTAATACAAGACCCTGAGGCCCGACTTTAACTACTCTTCGCGTTCTTGTTAAATAAAAGACTGCAACGAGAAGAAAGGCGAAACATTGTTGATCACGCGATTGAACAAAAAAATTTTCGCGTTGTGCCGGTCACAATGTTTCTTGGTGGAGCTGAAGGACAACTGTGGGAATCTGTAGGTTTGTAGTACACACTTGTGGAGAAACTGTTGCCGTTGATTGAAATATTGATGTCAAGAAAAGCGACTGACTTTCGGAAATTTCCCAGATATATTTTAGAGCTGGATGAAAAGTATTTACAGAAGTTATGAATTGATTAAGTTCCTCTTTACTGGAAGAAGTAGCGCCAATGTACTTTATACTGATATTCTATAGTTTATCAAAATTAGACTAATCAAATAAAAAAATTAAAAAAATCCTTTTAAAGCTTTGACCAGCTTAAGGGTATGTTTAAAATTATTAATAGAATTGAAAAGTTCGAGTTTAAGTACATAGTACAGTACTGTTTATTCGGGATCGGTTTAGCCACTTGCGAGGGTTGGAGGATAGTTTACAAAAATAACGGCGGGAAGCGGGATTGGTGATCACTTGTTAGGACTTAAAGTGCCTATGAAATGAAATTTATTTTTTGATGTATCGAAAGTTTCACCTTTTTAGACCTTGGAATAAAAGGTTTAAAGTGTTAGGGACGATGCGAAATGCTTTTTTTATGGTCTCAAAGTTAGGTTGTTGGCGCTAAAAAGTGGCTCCAATTTGTGCGCGGCCAAAACCAGTGTCATATTACACTGTGACGTAAATAGTTGTACAAACTGCTGCGGGAATATAGAGAACAAGAGAGCTGACAAGAGACGTCGCTAGAGGTGGACCAATATTATGTGGCGAGCGGCCTCAAACATACGAGATATTAGAATTCTTCGATAACAGAGGGTGTAACAAAGCTTTATTTTGCTCCAGAGGAAAATAGGCCGGCGAAATACACGAAATTTGTTCGTCGACATCGGAAAGGGTACGTCAAGCGATGTTGTTTCCAATGAAAGCGCTTATTGTTAAGATTAATAATATTTTGCAAAAGAAAATAACATTCCGGCCGGTGAGGCCGTTTAATCAAGCATAATTTTCCCAATCCATATCCTGTTTGGAAGTTCCTTCAAGCCTCGGCTCGACTGGAGAGCCGTCGAAGTCAGTGAGGCCTACAAAAATATACTGACTCGATCGGCACTGACTGGCGAGTAATATAAATGTTTATACGGTATTCCGAATTATAAAATTCAAAGTGTAGCGACGCAAGTGTTCACTGGAAGGCGTCTATTCTACGGAACATCTATCAAAAATCTACACGTACAAATGCGTAAGACTATTCGAAACAAAATACATCGCTGAATCATTGCGTGTTCGATCAGATCAATTTTTATACAATGAAATATAAATCAGACATAAATGTAAACACAATACTTTGAACTCACTTACAAGCCGCCAAGTGGTTAAAATTTCCAGAAACGATCAATCGCTGGCAAGACACTGAACTAAGAAGCATAATTATTACGTATATACTTGAGTTCAAACATTTTGAATAAATAAATAAAAAATACGCTATCAAGGCACCTTGCCGCTAAAAATACACCATTCACATTCAATTCAGCAAGCCGCCTGAAAAACACCACCTCGGATATGCATAACATATCAGTATAATTTAGAAACTTTCAACTAGCAAGCCGCCAAGACATATCCTTCGCATTGAAAAAAGAACTTTAAGTAGACGAGCGAATTGCCAAGCCGATAAAATTAGTTCATAACCTCCACGCGCGATCAATGAACTTCAGAGAAGAACGGCCGAGTCGCTAATGCGCTAATATCATGATTGTTTGTACTACAAATATATCGTTCGCGTTCGATAAACGCTAGTCAACGAGCCACTAAAAAGAAATAACAAAAACGCCTCTGCGTTCAATAAGCTTACAACTCAACTGGCGAACCACTCAGACGCTGTACTACTGAAATGTATACCTTTCACGTTCAATAATCTAAATGATCAAAGTCCGTCTTCTTCATGTTCACTTCCTTCGCTCAAGCGGCACAGTCGGTTCGTCTCGCTACGGCAAAACTACAGTGGACACGATCATTTCAGTTGATCAAGAGTGATCCGAAACTGATCCTCTTCACCTTCAGAGGACTGTAAAGAAACAAATTAGGCGCTGTCTGACATTTGTACAGCCAAAAACGTTGGCAAAATGACCATCACGCTAAAGGATTCCAAGGGAATTATAGCGTAAACAAACCAATGTGTCATACTATTTACGTAATTTACGTCATCACGCACGCCCACTCGCCCCCAGGCTCTCCAAAAATTGGAGCCACTTTTCAACCGAAGTGACGCATCTTCGAGGAGCTAAAAAAACGATTTTCTTTCTTTTCCTCGGGAAATGATTATTGTTTTCGTTCTTTGGACATAATAAACTAATGAAAAACGAAGAAAAAAAATTCATTTCATAGGCACTTTAATCACCCTACAAAAAAAAAACATTTCGCCCGTTGTCATGTGTGGAAAAGAATGTTATTTAATTTACCACTAATATCACTTGTAGCTACAATACAACGATGAATATATCTGATCTAGCTCCGGTGGGAGCCTTCGGAATTGAACATGGGACTATGAAAGCATTATGCACAACCAAATGAGTGTACGTACTCAATAACAAATATTAAATTGTAAACACGTTTTTCGCAATTCTTTAGACCTCTAGCGTTTAAATTTCTTTAAATTTCTCTTCTTTTTACTTTGTGTTCCCCTGGTTGCATTTTGTTCAATAAGAAATGTTATAATTACCTGTCATAAGCACCACCAACATGAATATGTTTATTGAGATCAGTTCAATAGGTGGTTTTCACGTTACGTCACGGCGGCCATGTTGGTGCACACGTACAAAAGAAATTAATGAACTTCTTTTGTTATGTGCACCAACATGGCCGCCATGGTCTTTGTCATTTGAGTCCCACAGGACCGAAGGTCACGTGAGTGAAAACCATCTATTGAGACTATACTGAAAATGTCAGGCTGTTTGAGTTTTAAAACCTTTCCAGTCGGTGATGTTTTGTTGTTCACTTCCAAAAACTTAATTAACGTGCTTTGAGGGAACTGTTCGTTTCCAAGCAAATTTGAGCAACTGTCGTTACTTAAGTAAGAATTGACAAGGTAAACGCATCATCCTTTAAACCCTTTACAGAAAAAATGCCTGCATTATATCAAGATTTTAAAGGGGCATTGTCACGCAGATTTTGCTGTGTTTTTGTCAAAATACACTAAATATATGACAAAGTACCTTTGCTCAAACATAAAATTGCTTTTAGAACACCAAGAAGATAATATCAAGTGATTTTTTCAAAGAAGAACACACCATAATAAGTTTTTCTGAGATTTTTCCATGACTCTTGGGAGGAACTTGAAAAAATTGGCCAATTTTTTCAAGTTGCAATCCATTTCCATCCTCGTCTTCCGCAGCCAAAGATAACGAATACTAGTTTGTGTGCACTGGTAGAGTATTTGTTCACAAAACTGGACCATTATTGTAAGGTTTCCATTGAAACAAATCTGTTTTTTGGCTTTTCAAAGTGATACTGAAAAAAGGTGACAGTGTCCATTTAAACTTATTTTAAAATTACGAACTGGCTAATCCAGTTAGTAAGCTTTGCAGATTTCAAGTGGTTTTTTTTCTTTAGTAAGAGCATGATTTGTTTTCTTTCTACAATTTTTAATCTATAACCCAGGGTTTGCAAAATTAATTTAAACAATCAAAATTATATTTATCTTTTTCTTTTAAATGATATTTTTCTGGTAGGTAACTTTAAACTACTTGACGTGCTTTTAGACACGAATAAAGTGAACGCCAATGCATAGCAAATGAAAAATATAAACATCATTCGTTTAAAATAATAGAGAGCTTAATAATTTCGATTTTGTTATCATAGTCTGGTAACGGCTCAAGCTGTTTTCTCCAATAATTATAAATCTGTAGTTTGGAGATCCGCTTTTGTTATTCGCTGCCGCCCTTGCTATAATTAACTAAAGTGCTATCTTTGAACCACGCATATCCAAGGATATCACAAAGTAAACGCATTATTAGAGAAACCAGTGGACGCTTCTGAAACTATATCGCGGTATTTCCCGTTTCTGTTATTCGACTGGGGTAGGTTTAAGATACATTAGTTAATAATGTGCAGTTTAAAGTGTGATATATATACTTTAAAATAATTATCTTTTAAAAGCTGCCTCATTTTAAATCTACTGCATGGCTAGACTGATTGAAAGGTTTGCTGCTGACAACAATATACGCTGTCTTTATGTAAAATTAATTTCTTATCTATACGTGAAAGTTAGAAAACTAATTTAAAATAATTTCGATGTGGTACAGCTAAAGTTATTTGTGTTTTTCTTCTATATAAAATTTACATCAAACTCTAGGGAAGACAGCGTGTGAGCGCTGACGGCTATAAAGCCTATGGTAGTAAAAAAAACGAACTGGAACAGCAAACCTTTACACGATAACAGAGAGTAAATGTTTTGCTTCATGTCTAGTTTATTGCATGCATCAAACTATTCGGGAAAATGCCAGTTTATTATCGAGATTTTTATAAAATATTGCTTTCTATTCGATTAGTATAGAATTTTTCCTTGAACAAAAGAAATAGGTATTCTCTCTTATTGTGTAGCTGCATTGTAGAATTCAGTATCTGATACAAAGTAGTTGGATAACAAGATTCTATAGAGTAAAACAAAAGCAGTAGTTTGGGGATAAAGTGCAGGATTGCAAGGATTAAAGTGGATTTCAGTTCATGAAATTTGATGTATTGACAGGCGATCAAGAAATCAAACTTGCCATTCTTGTGAAATTTTGACTTTTCTAGCCGTTAGTTTGTCTGTTTACTTTATATTTCTCCGCTTCTATCACCTTCGGCGATGGTTTATTCCACTTTCACGATAATAAAGTAAGCTTAAAGCAAGCAAAAAGCAAGCTCCTGGCCATAATCATGAAAACACGATATTTCAGCCGGGACAGTGTCCCTTGAACATTTACCATCTTTCGTTATATTTATTTATCAGCCTCTTTCTTATTTGATCAGTTTTACGCTTCGTTTATTATTGACTAGTAGTAGCTGAACAGTGCACATGCATGCTATAACTAGCCAATGCTCATGCACAAAACGAATTGTGTGCTGGTTTGGGATGTGGTGTTTAAAACTTGATTGCCTTTGTTTTCAGGATCGCACTTTCCTTGCCAATGAATGTGCCGCGTTATGCCGACCTTACGAATCTACGGTGTGATCATAGTGACTTTGACTGTCCTGTCAATTGTTCTGCTGTTCGTTGACAAGCCTTACTACCAACCTGTAAATGTATTCCATTACAGTCCTCCTAAAATTCAAGGTTAGTAATTAACAGTAACATCTGCGTGTTTCAACAATTTCAAGTTGGTGATGATGATGATGATGATGATCAGCTTACCAAGAACAGAAATATCAATATCGAAGTTTAAATTGATCCCTTCTTGTCTTTCTCTTTTCTTCTTTTTAGTGAAGAAATCTGGAGTAGATCTAATGGAAAAGCTCACAACGTTGTACAGAGGTGTAGAAACATTTGTCTTGTTCATAGGTCACGCGCGCAGTGGTCACACCCTTGTTGGCGCCATCTTAGATGCTCATCCAGAAATTGTAATTCCGAATGAATTCAACGTATTAGCCTATTGGGATTATTACAAAAATATAAGTAAAGGAGACAGCGAACTACTGAAGAATCATTTGTTCTTTGATCTTCAAGCCCTTTCACGAAAACAGGCAAAGTTTGGGAATCGTGCATCCAACTGTCAACATGGTTATTGTTATCATGTAACTGGACAGTGGCAAGGGACATATAAAGACAAAATAAAGGTAAAATTTCAACGAATAAGCAATGAATAGTAAAACATTTAGAAGATTTCAGCCGGGGGAGGACTCCCATATAAAAATGACGGGAGTGCTCGTCGTACCTTTCAGAGGTCACATTTTGTAGATTGGTCTCGATTAGGGTGCTAAAATCTCAAATGACCACCGTTAGAATTATCGCAGTAGTAACTGTTTCCAGGTTTTTTCTCTGCTAGTGAAAGAATTGTTGAATTCGAGTTTACTAAAAAGTTGAAGGTTAAGTTTAAAACAAAACTTGTCCCATACATGTATAATTCAAACAAATACATAAAAGGAATGATAATGTAGCATATACAATACAAACAAATACATACAAGGAATGATACTGTAGCATTAGGGCCAAAACGAGAAAGATTAGTAATCATAATGCTGTCTTGGCATCTTACAGGTCATCGGGGACAAAAAGGGAACTGCAACAAACAGGTTTTTATTTGATTTAAAAAACTTTCACATTTTGGAGGAAATGCAAGGAGTTCTCAATATGCCATTAAAGTTCATTTACGTAATCAGGAATCCATTTGACAACATCGCAACGAAGATACTCAGAAAGCTCAAAACCAGGGACAGTGCTCGTGACGAACGTTTCAAGGTAAGTTTATACTCCACCGTGGTCAAACGTCCGAGGCGTTTTCTGTTTCATTTAGTGGGATTTTTTTTAATATTAAATGGAAATATGGGCAAGGATGTATTCAAAAAAATTAGTTGACATTATTTTCTTTTAAAATTTTTCTCAAAATGATGAGCTTTTTTCCGTTGAAAACTGACCAAAACTCTTTGCGCCTGATCTAAATTATGTTGGCAAATGGCGCCGACAATTCTGCAGTTCACAGTTTTTAAACGCTTAGAACTTTTTTAGTAAACTTTCAAAACGTTTCGTAAATTGACAGTGTATTGGCAATATATTAAACTTTAAACTGTGAAAATGACAACCTTAACTTTTAAGTACTTTGCTTAACTTTTGCTAATTTCTCTCGTTTGACCGCGGTTAAATATGGATCATTTTGCCTTATTAAGATAAAAAAAACTCAGCGTATGACGTACGACGTCAACTTCAAGCCCTTAATTCAGTACTGGTTTACTTTACGGGCTATTATGTCGATTATACTTCAAGGGCATAAGATGACGGCCATTGGGAAACATCTACAAAAGAAACACAATTTGGAACGGCCAAGACCCTTGACCTGAAACACTGCTCAATCCTTGGAAGCGCTAGAAAAAACTTAACTACCTCACTGATTTATGGAATATGTTTTGTTTGAAAACTCAAATAGAAACTGAACACACAGATTCTGTTTGCGCGAAATTGGAGGAAGGTGCATCTACATATAAATCAATTTATGTCTTTTATACACCTCTGTTTCTGTACCTCTCTAACACTACGTGACCACGTTCACCACAATATTGAAATTTGTAGCATGTTTATTTAACTGAACTTTTTGTAACTCAATTTATATCTTCCAGGTTAACAATTCTCTCATCTTGGACCATGTGATAACTAGTCATTTTATACAAGTTCAAGCAGCTCAAAACCTTAACCGGAATGGAAAATACGAAGTTCTGGATATCTACAGCCACGAAATTATTGCTAATCCTCAAGAAAATTTGATGAAACTGTGCAACTTTCTAAAGGTAGCCAATGATAAAGACTATATAGATGCAGCCTCAAAACTATTGTACTCTACACCCTCCAAAACAAGACATTCGATTGTATGGACAAGTAAACAAAAGGCAAGAGTTACAAAGCTGATGAAGAAGTATCCGTTTATGAAACGGTTTTCATTTGATAGTAATTAGAAAAGTAATATTACACATGCGGTTTTAGGTACAAATGGAAACTGCTTGGTTTCATCCTAGGCGATTCCCGTTGGGAAGAACTGCGTTTTCATGATAATTCTGTAGATCTGTCGCTTTATTTTGATTGACATAAGTTATGACGCAGTGCTTTAAAAGATGTAATTAAACCGATGAACTGCTATGTTTTTTTCCCAATTTTTTATTTATTTATTTATTTATTAATACGGTAACAGTTTTAAAGTGTCAGATATCAGATAGTTAAGTTTTACGATAATAGTTTGTTATAGCGGGGCGTATACAACATTAACATTCTAAAAGACAATAAATATAGTTTTAACAGATTGTAATCTATACAATGACTAAGGTTCAGTTATAGCTATCATTATAATAACAATAACATCTTGCTATTGCAAGAGATCTGCATTGTTTTGGAGAAGAAGAGTTGTAATGGTAATAAAAATTAATACATATTTTCATGAACTACTATGCTAGCAGCTAAAAAAATGTAAATGACTCTCGATAATTAAACCAAAATTCTTTTAAGTGTACTCCGGCTGGTGTCTGTTGATAACAGTTAAATCCAAAGAACTGACAAAATAAACTGGAAATAAAGGTTTTATTACATCGAACGCAGATGTGTTTTTATTCTAATAAACGTCCTGTCTAGATGCCCCTCTCTAATAAACGCCCCCTTAAAAAGTGGGAAAATTCAACAAACGCCTCTTTCTAATAAACTTTCCCTCCGCACCCACCCAGAAATGCAGTCATCTGTTAAACACAGCTTATTGAATTGTTAATGATCAGCTGAATAAGCAGAAAAACTGTCCGCGCGCGAAATTGAATACTTCAAGCACGCGTGTAGATTGCGTTCGCGAAGTCACAGTAAATTTGTTCGTAAGATGGCCGATGCAAGTGTAAACGATTTGGACCAGGAGCTCTTTTCAGAGCTCGCTGAACCCCTGGTCTAACCTTTACTCGTCCATTTGTTCCACCAAATGAATGGGGTTAGTTTCTAGAGAAACTGTGGTGCTGCGTCGGTGGGGGGATGAAACACGAGGATTTTTGAATCTTTTTACGGTGGTCAATTTACCTTACCGACTCAGTCGATAAAACTAAATTCTCGCATTTGTTCCACCGTTCGTTGCAAAATTTTCAAGTTATGCAAATTTAACTTACTTGTTGTTACAGATGATTATCATGAAAGTTAAAAGAAACAGCGACATATTATAAATCATTATTATAACGGGGCTGGGGAAGGGGAAATGGTAAATTAACTTCGATAAGTTGGTAATCGAAACAAATCGAACGTTCGATTAATTGCGCGATTGGGTTCGATCATAATCACTTCGCTTGCGCTCGCGCACTTGAAGATAGTGATACTTTATCATTTATAAGATTGCAGACATAGAGCACTCGCCGCTTACTTTTGTTCAAAAAGAGTGTAGAGCGTGGCGATCAATTTAAAATGACGCGTGGGTGAGCCACGAGGAACGAACAAAATTATCGAGCCAAAGAACTGAAAAAAATCTCATGTTGCGGTGTCCCCGCACGGCGAGTGCGGCGATTCTTGATCAATCGTTGCTCGCTCTATTTTCCTTGCAAAAAAAAAAAATACTAGCAATCTAAAAACTTGATCGAAGATTCATTTGCTGACACCAATCTAAATTTTGTATGTGCATCGAGCAGTCTCAAACCCTTTCATTTTGTCTTTTCTGATGCTGCAAAATACACGTAATATGCGGGTAATCGTATGATTTTAAGAAACAAAAGCTGACAACAATAGCGCGCATCGTTCATTGTTTGCTTTGCCCGCCCACTTCAAGTTAATGAGTATAGCGGTGCGTGCCTGGCAACCAATCAATTAAGCCGCTTTTTGAGCGTCAGTGAATAATAATGAGCGATATGTCAGAGCTAGAAACTTTCGGCGCTGTAAGTAAATGTCGCGAGAACAATAGGCATTCTGCGCGATGTATATATTATATACATTCTTGCACTTTAGACTTATATTCTATAGTTCATCAAAATTAGACTAATCAAATAAAAAATAAATTAAGAAAATCCTTTAAAAGCTCTGACCAGCTTAAGGGTATGTTTAAAATTATTAATAGAATTGAAAAGTTCGAGTTTAAGTACATAGTACAGTAATGTTTATTCGGGATCGGGGTAGCCACTTGCGAGGGATGGAGGATAGTTTACAAAAATAACGGCGGGAAGCGGGATTGGTGATCACTTGTTAGGACTTAATCACCCTACAAAAAAAAAACATTTCGCCCGTTTAGCAACATTCTCGTTGTCATGTGTGGAAAAGAATGTTATTTAATTTACCACTAATATCACTTGTAGCTACAATACAACGATGAATATATCTGATCTAGCTCCGGTGGGAGCCTTCGGAATTGAACATGGGACTATGAAAGCATTATGCACAACCAAATGAGTGTACGTACTCAATAACAAATATTAAATTGTAAACACGTTTTTCGCAATTCTTTAGACCTCTAGCGTTTAAATTTCTTTAAATTTCTCTTCTTTTTACTTTGTGTTCCCCTGGTTGCATTTTGTTCAATAAGAAATGTTATAATTACCTGTCATAAGCACCATCAACATGAATATGTTTATTGAGAAAATGTCAGGCTGTTTGAGTTTTAAAACCTTTCCAGTCGGTGATGTTTTGTTGTTCACTTCCAAAAACTTAATTAACGTGCTTTGAGTAAACTGTTCGTTTCCAAGCAAATTTGGACAACTGTCGTTACTCAAGTAAGAATTGACAAGGTAAACGTATCTTCCATTCAACCCTTTACAGAAAAATGCCTGCATTATATCAAGATTTTAAACTTATTTTAAAATTACGAACTGGCTAATCCAGTTAGTAAGCTTTGCAGATTTCAAGTGTTTTTTTTTTCTTTAGTGAGAGCATGATTTGTTTTCTTTCTACAATTTTTAATCTATAACCCGAGGGTTTGCAAAATTAATTTAAACAATCAAAATTATTTATCTTTTTCTTTTAAATGATATTTTTCTGGTAAGTAACTTTAAACTACTTGATTAAGACACGAATAAAGTGAACACCGATGCATAGCAAATGAAAAATATAAACATCATTCGTTTAAAATAACAGAGAGCTTAATAATTTCGATTTTATTATCATAGTCTGGTAACGGCTCAAGCTGTTTTCTCCAATAATTATAAATCTGTAGTTTGGAGATCTGCTTTTGTTATTCGCTGCCGCCCTTGCTATAATTAACTAAAGTGCTATCTTTGAACCACGCATATCCAAGGATATCACAAAGTAAACGCATTATTAGAGAAACCAGTGGACGCTTCTGAAACTATATCGCGGTATTTCCCGTTTCTGTTATTCGACTGGGGTAGGTTTAAGATACATTAGTTAATAATGTGCAGTTTAAAGTGTGATATATATACTTTAAAATAATTATCTTTTAAAAGCTGCCTAATTTTAAATCTACTGCATGGCTAGATTGATTGAAAGGTTTGCTGCTGACAACAATATACGCTGTCTTTATGTAAAATTAATTTCTTATCAATACGTGAAGGTTCAAGGGAAAACTAATTTAAAATAATTTCGATGTGGTACGACAAAAGTTATTTGTGTTTTTCTTTCGCATAAAGAAGACAGCTTGTGAGCGCTGACGGTTATAAAGCCTAGTAAAAACCAACTGGAACAGCAAACCTTTACACGATAACGGAGAGTAAATGTTTTGCTTCATGTCTAGTTTATCACATGTATCAACCTAATCGGGAAAATGCCCGTCTATTATCAATATTTTTTTTAAATGTTGCTTTCTATTTGATTAGTATGGAATTTTTCCTTGAACAAAAGAAATAGATAATCTTCCTTATTGTGTAGCTGCAATGCAGAATTCAATATCTGGTAATAACGAAGTGGTTCGTCGTATTAACGGGAAGGTCGAATATTAACTTGTGGCCGGTTTTGTTTGGAGCATTAGGTTTCTTATAGTTTCTATACTGTGGCTTTGTACTTTAGGGTGCGTTCCTTTGGGATGATCTGGATCCGGATCACTGATCCAAGATCACTCGGATCATGAAGCATCAAAGGAACCGACGAATCCACTCTGGACAAGGATTCATCGGTTCCTTTGATGTAGCATGATCCGAGTGATCTTGGATCAGTGATCCGGATCCAGATCATCCCAAAGGAACGCACCCTTACCGGACATACGTTGTTTCGTTTTTTAACCGACAATATCTCAGGCCCCGTCCACACGTATACGTTTACGTTCGTAAAC
Organism: Dendrophyllia cribrosa; assembly: GCA_024195265.1. NCBI lineage: Eukaryota > Metazoa > Cnidaria > Anthozoa > Scleractinia > Dendrophylliidae > Dendrophyllia > Dendrophyllia cribrosa. The sequence goes on along the minus strand of JAJLRJ010000002.1, from coordinate 9,543,151 downwards.
GCATCTTTTTTTATCCAAAACTCTCCTGTCTACACGAAGCCAGCCATCGTTTACGATTCGTTTTCACCTGTCCACACGTAAACGCTAAAACGAAACGTAAACGCTTCAAATCTGCATTGATCATGCGGAGATAAGCACTTGAGCCTGCGATAATTCGCCGTACGCGCCATTTTTCAACGAAACGGAGGAGGGTTTGGGAACAAGAATGGGGCCATTTTTAAAAGCTTTATTGTTGACATTGCTGAAAATGTCAAAACCGGGCAGAAAACAGAAAAAAAAAAGTGACGATAAAAGTACGTACATGTGGACTTTTGTGGTTGGCGGTGAGAGTAACCGGACGAGGTTAAGCCTTCTTCTTACATAGTTGGTATACACATTTAACATAGCAATATTGACTTGCATGCAAGCAATTAAGTTCGAGATTATCCCAAGCAAAAGGGAAACCAACGCATTAGTCAGACCGTCCGCCATATTGGATATCTGCTCTTTTTTCTTTATTTGTGGACTGGGTCCGAATCTGTGACATCAACGTTTACGAAAATATCCGTTTACGCTGTCCACACGTAAACGGGTAAACGGCGTTTTCGAAAATATCCACTTTGGAGAGCGTTTTCGAAAATATCCGTTTAGCGTGGTCGTTTTCATCGTTTACGTGTGGACTGGAGGCCTAAACGCATAAAAAAATATGCGTTTGCGAACGTAACACGTATACGTGTGAACGAGGCTTCAAATCGACAATTGCTCTAAGAGCATCAATTGCTTATCACGAGAGCTTAATATGTCTAATATGTACGTTGTTACAATAAAATGTTTTTTGAATACAACACAAAAGGTGAAAAAAGTATTCATCATATCACTAGCGATACTAGCAGTGTACAGGGCGCATGTCATATATGAACCTACAACCCTGGCCAATACTCTTGGGACACTACCCAAATAACTCTGCAATATAACGCATTCCCCCTACCCCCTCCCCCCTAGTGCAATGTAGATAAATTCTTTCACGGCAATCAACATTGCTCTGGGAAGGGGGGGGGGGGGGGGACTGAAATAGCACGTGATAACAACATTTAGATGTATACTGAGTAGTAGGATAACAATATATTAGCGAAGCGCATTTTTGCGTGCAACTTCAGTGAGTGTCCCAAGAAGTATTGGCCAGGGTTGTAGTATATCGTAGCTCAGTGGTTAGAGCATCCGACCGGTGTGTGGAAAGTCAAAGTTTCGATTCCTGTCGGGGACTCGGATTTTGTTCTTTGTCCCACGCACGTGACATGAACATAACATCTTTCTCGTCAGTTTCATTACCGAGCTTAAAGTGAACCTTCATTGTTATAACAAATTGACGTTAAATTGTTGGAAATAAAGTCTAAATTAATTTTAAACAAAACAGGTGCAAATATAATTTTAGTGTACAAAAAAATGGATACGAATATCGCCTGTTTTCGCTTTTAAATTTCCCGCGCGCCGCCATTTTGAATATTTATGACGTGTTACGGTTGTCTAATAGGCCATTTCCGAGTTGCCTTTAGCCTCTCTATCAAAGCGAGGCTAAGTACGAAACCTTTCATATGAAAATGAGTTTTCATTCACATGCAAATAAAACTTATTTGCATGTGAAGGAAAACTCATTTTCGAGGCTAGGTGCGAAACCTTTCATATGAAAATGAGTTTTCATTCACATGCAAATAAAACTTATTTGCATGTGAATGAAAACTCATTTTCATATGAAAGATTTCGCACCTAGCCTCGCTTTGATAGAGAGGCTAAAGGCAACTCGGAAATGGCCTATTGTTGCATACAAAAGAACTTCGATTCTTAACAATAACGGCAACCGTAACACTTCATAAATATTCAAAATGGCGGCGCGCAGGAAATTTAAAAGCGAAAATAAGCGATATTGATATCCATTTTATTTGTACACTAAAATTTTATTTGCACCTGTTCGTTTAAAAATTTTAAATTTCGACTTTATTTCCAACAATTTAACGTCAATTTGTTCTGACAATGGAGGTTCCCTTTAACATTTACCATCTTTCGTTATATTTATTTATCAGCCTATTTCTAATTTGATCAGTTTTACGCTTCGTTTATCATTGACGAGTAGTAGCTGAACAGTGCACATGCATGCTATAACTAGTCAATGCTCATCATCCGGCACAAAACGAATTGTGTGCTGGTTTGGGATATGGTATTTAAAACTTGTTTGCATTTGTTTTTAGGATCGTTTATGTTTCAGTCGCACTTTCCTTGCCAATGAATGTACCGCGTTATGCCGGCCTTACGAATCTACGGTGTGATCATAGTGACCTTGATAGTCCTGTCAATTGTTCTGCTGTTCGTTGACAAGCCTTACTACCAACCAGTAAATGTATTCCATTACAGTCCTCCTAAAATTCAAGGTTAGTAAATAACATTAACCTCTGTGTGTTTTGTGATGATGATGATGATAATGATGATGAATATGAATATGATGATGATGATGATGATGATGATGATGATGATGATGATGATCAGGTTACCAAGAACAAAAATCTCAATATTAAGTTTAAATTGATCCCTTCTTGTCTTTCTCTTTTCTTTTCTTTTTTCAGTGAAGAAATCTGGAGTAGGTCTAGAGGACAAGCTCAAAACCTTATACAGAGGTGTAGAAACATTTGTCTTGTTCATTGGTCACGCGCGCAGTGGTCACAGCCTTGTTGGCGCCATCTTAGATGCTCATCCAGAAATTATAATCCCGCATGAATTCAAGGTGTTAGCTAAATGGGATTATTACAAAACTATAAGTAAAGGAGACAGCGGACTACTGAAGAATCATTTGTTCTTTTATCTTCAAGCCCTTTCACGAGAACAAGCAATGTTTGGAAATCGTGCATCTAACTGTTCTGCTAAGCCAAGGGATTATTGTTATCATGTAACTGGGCAGTGGCAAGGGACATATAAAGACAAAATAAAGGTAAAATTTCAACAAACAAATACATACAAGAAACAGTTCTGTAGCATATAATATAAACAAATACATAGAAGGAACGATACTGTAGCATGTACAATACAAACAAATACTGCATACAAGGAATGATACAGTAGCATATATGATTCAAACAGGTACACTACAAGGAATGATACTGTAGCATATAATACAAAAAAATACATACACGGAATGATACTGTAGCATTAGGGCCAAAGCGAGAGAGATTAGTAATAATAATGCTGTCTTGGCATCTTACAGGTCATCGGGGACAAAAAGGGAACTGCAACAAGCAGGCTTTTATTTGGTTTAAAAAACTTTCGCATTTTGGAGGAAATGCAAGGAGCTCTTAATATGCCATTAAAGTTCATTCACGTAATCAGGAATCCATTTGACAACATCGCAACGAAGATACTCAGGCATTTTAAAACCAGAGACAAAGCTCGTGACGAACGTTTCAAGGTAAGTTTATACTCCACCGCGGTCAAACGTCTGAGGCGTTTTTCGTTTCATTTAGTGGGATTTTATTTTATATTAAATGGAATATGGGCAAGGATGTATTAAAAAAATTAGTTGACGTTACTTTCTTTTAATTTTTCTCAAAGTGATGAGCTTTTTACCGTTGAAAACTGACCAAAACTCTTTGCGCCTGATGATAATTATGTCGGCAAATGGCGCCGACAATTCTGCAGTTCGCAGTTTTTAAACGTTCATAATCCAGACTGACCTCGTCCCCAGTCCCTTCTCCGCTTTGAAAATAGCGGGGCGGGAGCAGCGGAGCATTTTGTCACGTGACACACGATGAAATGGCGCGTTTCCTGAGGTTCGTTTCGATTACATTTCATCATGTGTCACGTGACAAAATGGTCCGGTATTTTTGGAGTACTTTGGTGGACTTTCCCAGGGATTTCTTCTACGTCCTGTACAACATTTTGACTGAACGAACACGGCCCTGGAGGCGAGGCAAGAGAGAGAAAACTCCACATGGATCATTTTGCCTTATTAAAATAAAAAAATATCAGCGTATGACGTACGACGTCAATTTCAAGCCCTTAATTACTGGTTTACTTTACGGGCTATTATGTCGATTATACTTGAAGGGCATAAGAGATCGACCATTGGGAAACATCTACAAAAGAAACACAATTTGGAACGGCCAAGACCCTTGACCTGAAACACTGCTCAATCCTTGGAAGCGCTAGAAAAAACTTAACTACCTCACTGATTTATGGAATATGTTTTGTTTGAAAACTCAAATAGCAACTGAACACACAGTATGACTCTGTTCGCGCGAAATTGGAGGAAGATGCATCTATATTTAAATCAATTTATGTCAGTTTTATACACCTCTGTTTCTGTACCTCTCTAACACTACGTGACCACATTCACCACAATATTGAATATGTAGCATGTTTATTTTACTGAACTTTTTGTTACTCAATTTATATCTTCCAGGTTAACAATTCTCTCATCTTAGACGATGTGATAACTAGTTATTTTATACAAGTACAAGCAGCTCAAAACCTGAACCGAAATGGAAAATACGAAGTTCTAGATATCTACAGCCACGAAATTATTGCTAATCCTCAAGAAAATTTGATGAAACTGTGCAACTTTCTAAAGGTAGCCAATGACAAAGACTATATAAATGCAGCCTCAAAACTATTGTACTCTACACCGTCCAAAACAAGACATTCGATTGTATGGACAAGTAAACAAAAGGCAAGAATTACAAAGCTGATGAAGAAGTATCCGTTTATGGAACGGTTTTCATTTGATAGTAATTAGAAACAGTAATATTACACATGCGGTTTTAGATACAAATGGAAACTGCTTGATTTCATCCTAGGCGATTCCCGTTGGGAAGAACTGCGTTTTCATGATAATTCTGTAGAACTGTCGCTGGATTTTGATTGACATAAGTTATGACGCAGTGCTTTCAAAGATGTAATTAAACCGATGAACTACTATGTTTTTTCTCAATTTTTTATTTATTTATTTATTTATTTATTTATTAACACGGTAACAGTTTTACAGTGTCAGATAACAGATAGTTAAATTCTACGATATTAGTTATAGTGGGGCGTATACAACATTAACATTCTAAAAGACTTAATATAGTTTTAACAGATTGTAATCTATACAATGACTAAGGTTCAGTTATAGCTATCATTATAATAACAATAACATCTTGCTATTGCAAGAGATCTCCATTGTTTTGGAGAAGAAGAGTTTCAATGGTGCTAAAAATTAATACATATTTTCATGAACTACTATGCTAGCAGCTAAAAAAACTTGTAAATGACTCTCGATAATTAACCCAAAATTTTTTGTAAGTGTACTCCGGCTGGTGTCTGTTTAATCCAAAGAACTGACAAAATAAACTGGCAATAAAAACTAAGGTTTTATTAGATCAAACGCAGATGCGTTTCTATTCTAGCAAACGTCCTGTCTAGATGCCCCTTTCTAATAAACACCCCCTTAAAAGTGAAAAAATTCAACAAACGCCTCTCTGCTTGGCTGCAAGCCAAGCCTGCCCGACTTATAAATTCACTTTTGTCATAGTTCTCCGAAAGAAAATTCTGTTTCAAGTGGTTTGTTGCCTGCAGCAAAGTGTTTCTGTTTCAAGTGTTTTCGAGATTTAAGAGTTTAGATGAATTGATTAAAATTAAAGGTTGGCGCTTTCTCGAATGGCTTCACATTTTGAAACATATATCGAAGTCTTGACAAATCCATTTGAAGTCTACAGATCGGTTTTAATTTTCCATACTGAGTTTGAAGCCAAAGGCATTGCTTCGCGTATTCACAGATAAAAATGACCACAAAGTGACGTCATATCACTTGACATAGCAACTTCAAGGTCATAAGAGATCAGATAGCAACTAAGGGACGGACCATTAGATTTTTGAGGGGGAGCGGGGGGTGGGGGTTGGGCAGGATTTTTCCTTTCGCCATGATTTGCTTGCATGATATTTTTTTGCGAGTCTATATGTTTTAATGCCTGACACATATACGTGTTAGGAATACTAGAAAGGCTATACTAGAGACAGGAATACTATAGCAAGTCAGATCTGATGTAACAGCAGCTTGATAGCATGAAGTCTGGCCGCGGTGTTGTAACTGCCCCTACAATTTTCTTTACACCAGCCCCCTGTTGATGTCGCTTCCACAACCCATCGTAGTACACCCAACCATCTTACAATTACAGGGGCGGCGCCGGAAATATAATGTTTGTGGGGCGAATCTCCTGCGCCGAGCGCCAAAGGCGCGAGCTTCTAGGGGGGTTCGGGGGCATGCTCCCCTGGGAAATTTTTGAAATGAAACTCTCTGAAATGCTATTTCCAGCGTTCTTGAGACCGGAGAAATAGTTTCTAAGGCCAGCTTTGAGTTCAGTTTAATTCTCATGAAAAGTACATGTACACGAAACACTTTCTGAAACTTGGGTGTAACTCCATTTGGTATAAAGAAAATTCGACTGTCACTCGAATATTCTCTGTCAATTCTTTTCAGTATGGGAAGGCTTTGGAAACGAATTTTCCAAAGCAATTTTCTCTGTCATTAGAGGCAGAAAGAAACTGATTTCCAATATCAGCCATGTTCAATTTGTCAGTTAATTCAATGTCTGGATAATGCAATGATTTAATCTTTCTTGTGACATAGTTTGTTCGTAGAAATGTCTTGAGCCTTCTTAGGGCAGAGGCCGAGCGCTAACTCACAGCATTGATGGATTTGTTTGACGGATTTGTCGGTAGCTGGAGTCCGATAGCTGACGTCCGAGTAACTCAAGGGGTATTGAAATGCTTGGTTCACAATATCCAATCTCCAGTTTAAAGTCAGTCACAATATCTCCGATGCTAAAATTGTAGGCTTTTGATCAATTAACGGAATATTTATTTTGCAAACTCTAATGCATTAAAGCGTCCCGCCATCAGATCTGGTCAAAGGATGTTGCTACACTATTCATCTCCGCCCACCGCCATTTTGAGCTGTCGAAAGTTGGTGGGGCAAATGCCCCACCTGCCCCACCTGTAGCGCCGCCCCTGCAATTACAAGCTTGTTGTACAACACATAAACATAGTATTTCTCATCCATTGAGATATACATGTACCTACAATGCCACTGTACAACTATAAAAGAGCCATTCCTTGTGTCAGAAAATATCTTACATGCTTATGAAATCAGCTAAAAAGCCTACAAAGAAACACAACTTACGTCGGGTCAAAAATAAACCATTGTTATTGGCTAAACTAAACAAGCCAATGAAAAGATAGAACATTTGATCCTCCCCAAGTGCATATAAGTGGCTAACATTCTACAACGTCAGTGTGATTTATTAGTGTTCTGACCATCTGCTTCTGGATATAAAATATTGTTCTAAAAATATAAAGCTTTGCAGGAATTTTTTTTCCTGGGGTTTTTGTTTTGCACGATATTTTTTTTGCAGTTCAAGGCCGTGCTCGAATTTTTTTTTGGTATTTGCCCAACCCCCCCCCCCCCCCCCCCCCCCCCCCCCCCTCAAAAATCTAATGGTCCGTCCCTAACCATTATCAATATCGTGAAACTGAAAATCAATTTACAACAAAAGAAAAAGGAAAATGACGAAACGAAATATATCAAGTAAAAGGAATTTACATTATTGCCGGATTTGTTGAGAGTTCCAATCGATAACGATTTCCTTTTGTTTCTTTTCTTTTCTTTTCTCATCCGGGAACAGATCAGAATGGACCTTGCATGCACTAGTGATTGGAAAGGCTGATTAAAGGTTTCAAATGACGTAGTCGGTAACGTGCGTGACGGATCGCCTTGTGTGACCGGAAAAACGACTGTAAAACAAATTATAACAAATAGATTAATTCCAGTGCTTTAGGGGCACTTTAATACAAGACCCTGAGGCCCGACTTTAACTACTCTTCGCGTTCTTGTTAAATAAAAGACTGCAACGAGAAGAAATGCCAAACGTTGTTGATCACGCGATTGAACAAAAAAATTTTCGCGTTGTGCCGATCACAATGTTTCTTGGTGGAGCTGAAGGACAACTGTGGGAATCTGTAGGTTTGTAATACACACTTGTGGAGAAACTGTTGCCGTTGATTGAAATATTGATGTCAAGAAAACCGACTGACTTTCGGAAATTTCCCAGATATATTTTAGAGCTGGATGAAAAGTATTTACAGAAGTTATGAATTGATTAAGTTCCCCTTTACTGGAAGAGGTAGCGCCAATGCACTTTATACTGATATTCTATAGTTTATCAAAATTAGACTAATCAAATAAAAAAATTAAAAAAATCCTTTAAAAGCTTTGACCAGCTTAAGGGTATGTTTAAAATTATTAATAGAATTGAAAAGTTCGAGTTTAAGTACATAGTACAGTAATGTTTATTCGGGATCGGTTTAGCCACTTGCGAGGGTTGGAGGATAGTTTACAAAAATAACGGCGGGAAGCGGGATTGGTGATCACTTGTTAGGACTTAATCACCCTACAAAAAAAAAACATTTCGCCCGTTTAGCAACATTCTCGTTGTCATGTGTGGAAAAGAATGTTATTTAATTTACCACTAATATCACTTGTAGCTACAATACAATGATGAATATATCTGATCTAGCTCCGGTGGGAGCCTTCGGAATTGAACATGGGACTATGAAAGCATTATGCACAACCAAATGAGTGTACGTACTCAATAACAAATATTAAATTGTAAACACGTTTTTCGCAATTCTTTAGACCTCTAGCGTTTAAATTTCTTTAAATTTCTCTTCTTTTTACTTTGTGTTCCCCTGGTTGCATTTTGTTCAATAAGAAATGTTATAATTACCTGTCATAAGCACCACCAACATGAATATGTTTATTGAGATCAGTTCAATAGGTGGTTTTCACGTTACGTCACGGCGGCCATGTTGGTGCACACGTACAAAAGAATTTTAATGAACTTCTTTTGTTATGTGCACCAACATGGCCGCCATGGCCTTTGCCATTTGAGTCCCACAGGACCGAAGGTCACGTGAGTGAAAACCATCTATTGAGACTATACTGAAAATGTCAGGCTGTTTGAGTTTTAAAACCTTTCCAGTCGGTGATGTTTTGTTGTTCACTTCCAAAAACTTAATTAACGTGCTTTGAGGGAACTGTTCGTTTCCAAGCAAATTTGAGCAATTGTCGTTACTTAAGTAAGAATTGACAAGGTAAACGCATCATCCTTTAAACCCTTTACAGAAAAAATGCCTGCATTATATCAAGATTTTAAAGGGGCATTGTCACGCAGATTTTGCTGTGTTTTGGTCAAAATACACTAAATATATGACAAAGTACCTTTGCTCAAACATAAAATTGCTTTTAGAACACCAAGAAGATAATATCAAGTGATTTTTTCAAAGAAGAACAAACCATAATAAGTTTTTCTGAGATTTTTCCATGACTCTTGGGAGGAACTTGAAAAAATTGGCCAATTTTTTCAAGTTGCAATCCATTTCCATCCCTTCCGCAGCCAAAGATAACGAATACTAGTTTGTGTGCACTGGTAGAGTATTTGTTCACAAAACTAGACCATTATTGTAAGGTTTCCATTGAAACAAATCTGTTTTTTGGCTTTTCAAAGTGATACTGAAAAAAGGTGACAGTGTCCATTTAAACTTATTTTAAAATTACGAACTGGCTAATCCAGTTAGTAAGCTTTGCAGATTTCAAGTGTTTTTTTTTTCTTTAGTAAGAGCATGATTTGTTTTCTTTCTACAATTTTTAATCTATAACCCGAGGGTTTGCAAAATTAATTTAAACAATCAAAATTATATTTATCTTTTTCTTTTAAATGATATTTTTTCTGGTAGGTAACTTTAAACTACTTGACGTGCTTTTAGACACGAATAAAGTGAACGCCAATGCATAGCAAATGAAAAATATAAACATCATTCGTTTAAAATAACAGAGAGCTTAATAATTTCGATTTTGTTATCATAGTCTGGTAACGGCTCAAGCTGTTTTCTCCAATAATTATAAATCTGTAGTTTGGAGATCTGCTTTTGTTATTCGCTGCCGCCCTTGCTATAATTAACTAAAGTGCTATCTTTGAACCACGCATATCCAAGGATATCACAAAGTAAACGCATTATTAGAGAAACCAGTGGACGCTTCTGAAACTATATCGCGGTATTTCCCGTTTCTGTTATTCGACTGGGGTAGGTTTAAGATACATTAGTTAATAATGTGCAGTTTAAAGTGTGATATATATACTTTAAAATAATTATCTTTTAAAAGCTGCCTCATTTTAAATCTACTGTATGGCTAGACTGATTGAAAGGTTTGCTGCTGACAACAATATACGCTGTCTTTATGTAAAATTAATTTCTTATCTATACGTGAAAGTTAGAAAACTAATTTAAAATAATTTTGATGTGGTACAGCTAAAGTTATTTGTGTTTTTCTTCTATATGAAATTTACAACAAACTCTAGGGAAGACAGCGTGTGAGCGCTGACGGCTATAAAGCCTATGGTAGTAAAAAACGAACTGGAACAGCAAACCTTTACACGATAACAGAGAGTCAATGTTTTGCTTCATGTCTAGTTTATTGCATGCATCAACCTATTCGGGAAAATGCCAGTTTATTATCGAGATTTTTATAAAATATTGCTTTCTATTCGATTAGTATAGAATTTTTCCTTGAACAAAAGAAATAGGTATTCTCTCTTATTGTGCAGCTGCATTGTAGAATTCAGTATCTCATACAACGTAGTTGGATAACAAGATTCTATAGAGTAAAACAAAAGCAGTAGTTTGGGGATAAAGTACAGGATTGCAAGGATTAAAGTGGATTACAGTTCATAAAATTTGATGTATTGACAGGCGATCAAGAAATCAAACTTGCCATTCTTGTGAAATTTTGACTTTTCTAGCCGTTAGTTTGTCTGTTTACTTCATATTTCTCCGCTTCTATCACCTTCGGCGATGGTTTATTCCACTTTCACGATAATAAAGTAAGCTTAAAGCAAGCTCCTGGCCATAATCATGAAAACACGATATTTCAGCTGGGACAGTGTCCCTTGAACATTTACCATCTTTCGTTATATTTATTTATCAGCCTCTTTCTTATTTGATCAGTTTTACGCTTCGTTTATTATTGACTAGTAGTAGCTGAACAGTGCACATGCATGCTATAACTAGCCAATGCTCATGCACAAAACGAATTGTGTGCTGGTTTGGGATGTGGTGTTTAAAACTTGATTGCCTTTGTTTTTAGGATCGCACTTTCCTTGCCAATGAATGTACCGCGTTATGCCGACCTTACGAATCTACGGTGTGATCATAGTGACTTTGATTGTCCTGTCAATTGTTCTGCTGTTCGTTGACAAGCCTTACTACCAACCTGTGAATGTATTCCATTACAGTCCTCCTAAAATTCAATGTTAGTAATTAACAGTAACATCTGCGTGTTTCAACAATTTCAAGTTGGTGATGATGATGATGATGATGATGATGATCAGCTTACCAAGAACAGAAATATCAATATCGAAGTTTAAATTGATCCCTTCTTGTCTTTCTCTTTTCTTCTTTTTAGTGAAGAAATCTGGAGTAGATCTAATGGAAAAGCTCACAACGTTGTACAGAGGTGTAGAAACATTTGTCTTGTTCATAGGTCACGCGCGCAGTGGTCACACCCTTGTTGGCGCCATCTTAGATGCTCATCCAGAAATTGTAATTTCGAATGAATTCAACGTATTAGCCTATTGGGATTATTACAAAAATATAAGTAAAGGAGACAGCGAACTACTGAAGAATCATTTGTTCTTTGATCCTCAAGCCCTTTCACGAAAACAGGCAAAGTTTGGGAATCGTGCATCCAACTGTCAACATGGTTATTGTTATCATGTAACTGGACAGTGGCAAGGGACATATAAAGACAAAATAAAGGTAAAATTTCAACGAATAAGCAATGAATAGTAAAACATTTAGAAGATTTCAGCCGGGGGAGGACTCCCATATAAAAATGACGGGAGTGCTCGTCGTACCTTTCAGAGGTCACATTTTGTAGATTGGTCTCGATTAGGGTGCTAAAATCTCAAATGACCACCGTTAGAATTATCGCAGTAGTAACTGTTTCCAGGTTTTTTCTCTGCTAGTGAAAGAATTGTTGAATTCGAGTTTACTAAAAAGTTGAAGGTTAAGTTTAAAACAAAACTTGTCCCATACATGTATAATTCAAACAAATACATAAAAGGAATGATAATGTAGCATATACAATACAAAAAAATACATACACGGAATGATACTGTAGCATTAGGGCCAAAGCGAGAGAGATTAGTAATAATAATGCTGTCTTGGCATCTTACAGGTCATCGGGGACAAAAAGGGAACTGCAACAAGCAGGCTTTTATTTGGTTTAAAAAACTTTCGCATTTTGGAGGAAATGCAAGGAGCTCTTAATATGCCATTAAAGTTCATTCACGTAATCAGGAATCCATTTGACAACATCGCAACGAAGATACTCAGGCATTTTTTAAAACCAGAGACAAAGCTCGTGACGAACGTTTCAAGGTAAGTTTATACTCCACCGCGGTCAAACGTCTGAGGCGTTTTTCGTTTCATTTAGTGGGATTTTATTTTATATTAAATGGAATATGGGCAAGGATGTATTAAAAAAATTAGTTGACGTTACTTTCTTTTAATTTTTCTCAAAGTGATGAGCTTTTTTCCGTTGAAAACTGACCAAAACTCTTTGCGCCTGATGATAATTATGTTGGCAAATGGCGCCGATAATTCTGCAGTTCGCAGTTTTTAAACGTTTAGAACTTTTTTAGTAAACTTTCAAAACGTTTCGTAAATTGACAGTGTATTGGCAATATATTAAACTTTAAACAGTGAAAATGACAACCTTAACTTTTAAGTACTTTGCTTAACTTTTGCTAATTTCTCTCGTTTGACCGCGGTTAAATATGAATCATTTTGCCTTATTAAGATAAAAAAAACTCAGCGTATGACGTACGACGTCAACTTCAAGCCCTTAATTCAGTACTGGTTTACTTTACGGGCTATTATGTCGATTATACTTCAAGGGCATAAGATGACGGCCATTGGGAAACATCTACAAAAGAAACACAATTTGGAACGGCCAAGACCCTTGACCTGAAACACTGCTCAATCCTTGGAAGCGCTAGAAAAAACTTAACTACCTCACTGATTTATGGAATATGTTTTGTTTGAAAACTCAAATAGAAACTGAACACACAGATTCTGTTTGCGCGAAATTGGAGGAAGGTGCATCTACATATAAATCAATTTATGTCTTTTATACACCTCTGTTTCTGTACCTCTCTAACACTACGTGACCACGTTCACCACAATATTGAAATTTGTAGCATGTTTATTTAACTGAACTTTTTGTAACTCAATTTATATCTTCCAGGTTAACAATTCTCTCATCTTGGACCATGTGATAACTAGTCATTTTATACAAGTTCAAGCAGCTCAAAACCTTAACCGGAATGGAAAATACGAAGTTCTGGATATCTACAGCCACGAAATTATTGCTAATCCTCAAGAAAATTTGATGAAACTGTGCAACTTTCTAAAGGTAGCCAATGATAAAGACTATATAGATGCAGCCTCAAAACTATTGTTCTCTACACCCTCCAAAACAAGACATTCGATTGTATGGACAAGTAAACAAAAGGCAAGAGTTACAAAGCTGATGAAGAAGTATCCGTTTATGAAACGGTTTTCATTTGATAGTAATTAGAAAAGTAATATTACACATGCGGTTTTAGGTACAAATGGAAACTGCTTGGTTTCATCCTAGGCGATTCCCGTTGGGAAGAACTGCGTTTTCATGATAATTCTGTAGATCTGTCGCTTTATTTTGATTGACATAAGTTATGACGCAGTGCTTTAAAAGATGTAATTAAACCGATGAACTGCTATGTTTTTTTCCCAATTTTTTATTTATTTATTTATTTATTTATTAATACGGTAACAGTTTTAAAGTGTCAGATATCAGATAGTTAAGTTTTACGATAATAGTTTTTTATAGCGGGGCGTATACAACATTAACATTCTAAAAGACAATAAATATAGTTTTAACAGATTGTAATCTATACAATGACTAAGGTTCAGTTATAGCTATCATTATAATAACAATAACATCTTGCTATTGCAAGAGATCTGCATTGTTTTGGAGAAGAAGAGTTGTAATGGTGATAAAAATTAATACATTTTTTATGAACTACTATGCTAGCAGCTAAAAAAGTGTAAATGACTCTCGATAATTAAACCAAAATTCTTTGTAAGTGTACTCCGGCTGGTGTCTGTTGATAACAGTTAAATCCAAAGAACTGACAAAATAAACTGGAAATAAAAACTAAGGTTTTATTACACCGAACGCAGATGTGTTTTTATTCTAATAAACGTCCTGTCTAGATGCCCCTCTCTAATAAACGCCCCCTTAAAAAGTGGGAAAATTCAACAAACGCCTCTTTCTAATAAACTTTCCCTCCGCACCCACCCTCCACCCCCCCCCCCCCCCCCCCCCCCCACCACTCCTCTCCCCAACCCTGCTCCCGTTTTATAGATCTAGTATAAAGTTATGTTCCAGCCAAAAGTCTTTGCAGAGACATAAAATAAAAGCCTCTCTTTAACGTGCAGTATCAATCATTAGTAGATATTATGTACTTATTTACTGAGTGGAAGGGCCGGACGGGAAAATATTTGGCTCGAGGTCATGGCGTATGGACCGAGCGCAGCAACTCATTTCAATAAGCATTTTGTCATATGACCACTACCGCGATTGTGTTATTAGTCGGGCTGCTTGGCTGCAAGCCAAGCTGCCCGACTTATAAATTCACTTTTGTTTCTCCGTAAGGAACTTCTGTTTCAAGTGGTTTGTTGCCAGCGGCTGAGTGTTTCTGTTTCAAGTTTAGATGAATTGATTAAAATTAAAGGTTGGCGCTTTCTCGAATGGCTTCACATTTAGAAACATATATCGTGCTGTAGCGTTTACCGAAGTCTACAGATCGGTTTTAATTTTCCATACTAAAGTCGAAGACATTGCTTCGCGTATTCACAGGTAAAACTGATCACAAAGTGACGTCATATCACTTGACATAGCAACTATATGGTCATAAGAGATCAGATAGCAACTAACCATTATCAATATCGTGAAACTGAAAATCAATTTACAACATAAGAAAAAGGAAAATGACGAAACGAAACACATCAAGTAATAGGAAGCTGCATTATTGCCGATTTCCTTTTCTTTCTTTTCGAGGAACAGATCAGAATGGACCTTGCATGCACTAATGATTGCGAAAGACTGATTAAAGGTTTCAGATGACTTAGTAACGTGCGTGATGGATCACCTTGTGTGACCGGAAAAACGACTGTAAAACAAATCATAGCAACTGGATTAATTCCCGTGCTTTAGGGGCACTTACAAGACCCAAAAGCCCGACTTTACTACTCGTAGAGTTCTTGTTAATCAAAGAAGGGCAACGAAAAGAAAGGGGAAATATTGTTGATCACGCGATTGAACGAAAAAAAGCGCGAAATTTTCGCGTTGGGCCGGTCACAATGTTTGTTGGCGAATTGGAACGAAAACTGGTTCAAAGTTCAAAATTTTAACCGCTCGCCACGAAATGAATGAAGGAGCCAGATTCCTTGTATTAATCGGCACTGGAATATGATATGACCCGTACGACCCTGCGAGTTCTTTCTTTGTAAAACATTGATGAAAGTCCCCCGTATTAGGGCCCTACGCAATTGCGCGAGCGGGGCCGAAAAAAGCCGAACGGCCGGCCCTTCTTTTAAGCCTGGTTTCCATATAACCGTAACTACCCCGTAACTGCCGTAAGCGAGCCCCCGGTAGCACTGCGGCAGTGACCGGGATGCTACCGTATACATACCGCCGGCAGCCGCAGTTGTGTGTTTCCATTTGTGACCGCGTGACCGTGACGAGCTTTTAGCGGGGAAATGGCTGCGATTTGATTGGACAGTTCTAGTCACGTGTTGTCATAAAAACAATGCAACTCCCCCGGGTTCGCCGGTTCCCGCCGGCATGCAGGCTTATCAAGCCTGCGGTGCCGTAAAGCCGGGAAAAGTTCTGAACTCAACTCAACTTTCCGGCACAGGGGACATCGTGCCGCCGGTCACCCCAGATGCCGGAACAGAATGTTTCCATTAACCCTATCCAGACCGGGCTTTTTTTTGACCGTCTGGGACCGGGGGGGGCTCCAGAAGCCCCCCTATGTAACTTTGAAACCGCTTATGCTATGGCCACCAAATTTACACAGGATAATGTTGTCATGAATTCTAGTAACTACAGATACTTTGGTGTCATAATGACGTAACGTGACGTCATTATGACGTCATATAGTCGATTTTATTGGCTAAAACAGTCTCATCAATATTTTCTCAATTTTGAACATATAGCAACAAGACTTTAACAGCTACCCATTTGATGAAAGTCTTACGTTTACTCACACTGTTGGTGTTGTTAACAATAACAGTGACGTCATTATGACGTCATATACAATGAAATAACCAACTGAAACGTTCTATAAGGCATATCTCTGAAACAAACTTTAGTGTTCATACCAAACTTTCACATATTGATGCAGGAGTAAAAGTTAATGAATTCGTACACTTTGTTGCTATGGTAACAGCGTGTGATGTCATAGAAGTGATGTGTACATGTTCTCAAAAACTGGAACAGTTATCTTTGCAAATTATGGCTTTTCATGTACGTAATGAATTAAAAAAAGCTTGAAAAGGACATTTTTATGATATTTTGACAATAAATGTTTAGAGATAATGGAATTACACAGACACGTAATATACTAGAAATTAATTTCCCATTTTATTGTCCGCCATCTTGGATCCGCCATCTTGGATCCGCCATCTTGAATTAGTCCAAACGTGTTTATTTTGGTAAAAAACACCGAAAAACAAAGCAAATGGACTGCTAAAGCTTAGTTTATTGAGGGCAAATGTTTTACAATCCAAATATGAACCAATAATAATATTATAGAGAGAAACGACCTTTAGTAAAACTTTGATCCGCCATCCTGGATTTTGACATTTCATATTCCACATTTTCCTAAAATTACCATTAATTAACCTTAATTAATAAACAATTATACATAATTTGATCAATTATCGCTAAATTAAGTGGAAAATATTAATTCAATAAGAAATCTTTGAAATAATCTTGATTAAAGCGAAAAATGCTAATTTTGTAAAACATAGGTGTCAAAAAGCGGTTGCTATGGAAACGTCAATGTCGGTGGACAAAGGACGCTAACGTAAAAATGTTCCCAGATAAATTTTAGGAAAAGTCACCAAATTTGGTGGTCATTGCATCGACCGTTTTGAAACGACACAACTTCAAAGTTCGAGCGGGCTCCAAAAGCCCCCCCCCCCCCCCCCCCCCCCCCGGTCTGGATAGGGTTAAAAATAGAACTACCGCCGGTGTGTCCCAGTGCTACCGCCGGTTTGGCTTACGGCAGTTACGGGGTAGTTACGGTTATATGGAAACCAGGCTTAATCGCGTTTACCGGGCCTGGGGGCCGTTTCTCGAAAGACCCGGTAATTACCGGGCCAGGAAAGCTGTTTTATTTCCATTGAAGATTGAGGTTTCAAAAGTTTTGCAGATAATCAGAAAATTTGTTTGTGCCTAGACCAAACAGCGAAGCTGGCAAAAACAGCTATCAGTATAGAGGCTCTGTACTTTGGAATAGCCTCCCCAGTAATGCTAAAACTCAGCCGAACGTTACAGCTTTTAAAAACATAATTAAATGATACATTTTGAGCAGAAATTTTTAGTACAAATAAAATTAACTTAGTGACCTTGTTTTTACATTCTTATTACCTTAGTTAACTTATCAATTTTATTTCGTATTTTCTAATAAATTAGGTAATTTATGGGCACGGCTCTCAGGAAGAGCATTATGTATGAATGGAGAAACCGTGGGTAAATAAAGATTATGTATGTACATAATACGATAAAACTATCAGTTAGCAAAACAAAATGGACTGGTTTGTTCGCTAGGACCCGCGCTTTTATTCTTTAGATTTTGATTTCAATATTTGGCTTCGGGCCCGAAAAGTTACCGGGAGTTTCGAGAAACGGGCCCCAGCCCAGCTAACCGGAACAGCAAAAAACTTGCCTCAGAGCAAACCTGCTTACCTGTAAATTGTCCTTTTTTTTTAAATGATAAAGAGGTACACAAGAATGCGTAAGCACGAAGTAAATGAGCTAAAATGCTGAAAAAATCCTTAATTAAAACATTCTATGCTTTGCGCCATTTTCAAAACAACAACTTTCAGCTAAAACCGTTGATGCTAAATTTAGTTCTCGGCCGGGCTGGCTCGTCTCATGTAATACCTGGCTGAAAGTCATCTAGACAAGCCGGGCCATCTCGGCTAACCGGGCCGGTTTTTAGGTCGGGACTAAAATAACAGATTTGTTATATTATAAATAAATGCATGCATCCGGCGACATTTATATAATATTATATACATTCTTGCACTTTAGATTTATATTCTATAATTCATCAAAATATTAGACTAATCAAATAAAAAATAAATTAAGAAAATCCTTTAAAAGCTCTGACCAGCTTAAGGGTATGTTTAAAATTATTAATAGAATTGAAAAGTTCGAGTTTAAGTACATAGTACAGTACTGTTTATTCGGGATCGGGGTAGCCACTTGCGAGGGATGGAGGATAGTTTACAAAAATAACGGCGGGAAGCGGGATTGGTGATCACTTGTTAGGACTTAATCACCCTACAAAAAAAAACATTTCGCCCGTTTAGCAACATTCGGGTTGTTATGTGTGAAAAAGAATGTTATTTACAACTAATATCACTTATACCTACAATACAACGATGAATATATCTGATCTAGCTCCGGTGGGAGCCTTCTGAATTAAACATGGGACTATGAAAGCATATGCACTACTAGATGAGTGTACGTACTCAATAACAAATATTAAATTGTAAACACGTTTTTCTTTAGACCTCTAGCTTTTAAATTTCTTTTTACTTTTTGAGTTTTGATTCAATCTCTTTTTTTTACTTTGTGTTCCCCTGATTGCATTTTGTTCAATAAGGAATGTTTTAATTACCTGTCATAAGCACCACCAACATGAATCTATTTATTGAGATCAGTTTAACTAAGACTAGAAAACGGTTGTCACCGGCTGTTTGAGTTTTAGAACGTTTTCAGTCAGTGATGTTTTGTTATTCACTTCCAAAAACTTAATTAACGTGCTTTGAGTAAACTGTTCGTTTCCAAGCAAATTTGGACAACTGTCGTTATTTAAGTGGGAATTTACAAGGTAAACGTATCTTCCATTAAAGCCTTCACAAGAGTAACGTCGCTGACAAGCCCAGTTTAACGTACCTCTGAGTCAGTTATTTGACTGAGGTGAGTATTCTTGTTCTGAAGTAAGAATTATATATCTTAAATTTAAACTGTCCTTAAAAGGACAGTGTCCCGGCCGAAATGTTGTGTTTTCATGCCGATTATTGCCACGAGCTTGCTTTAAGCTTCGTCCTTTATTATCTTAAAATAGGAAAACTTATAAATCGCCAAAAGTGATGAACGCAAAGAAATATGAACAAAAAAGGCAAAGTAACGTCTAAAATCTCAAAATTCCACCAGCAAGGGAAGTTTGGTTTCTTGATCTCCTTTCACGAATACAAAGTTGATGAACTGTAATTCACTTCCATCCTTGTAATCCTGCACTTTTTCTTCAAACTACTGCTTCTACTTTTTGCTTTACAGAATCTTTTTATCCAATTTAGTTGCATGATTTGGTGGTATTTGGCGATATAACGGCATGGAAAAATAAGTAAACAAAAATTTCGTTATTTCGACGGCGGGTGACGGGACACTGTCTATTTAATAAACTTTATATTTGAAAACGATAGCGATTAAAAAATAAATGCGCGACGGCAGGTTAAACGAAAATGAAAAATGAAATTTAAACAAGACGGGAAAAGGTCTATTTCAGTCATGCTGTTAAAACATGACTCAAATTCTACAACTAAATTATGTTTGGAGTCAATCAGTTAAATTTGTCTTCAACACACGATTTTTTTTTCTCGATGCATCAACTGAATTTTGTCCGGTTACGAAAGTTTGCCGCAACATTCACAAAGCAGAACTCTGGAACCCTCAGTTTTGTTACCGAGTGTATTCAAGTAAAGCGGGATGTCAAGATACTATAATAATTATTACATCTTAACAACATAGGGATAATTACGTTTTTTAGTTGTTAAGTTAACCTTGTCTTGTCCGGTTTTCAATTCGTTACTCAAGCAAATGATATTTAGAAGAGAGAACGTTTTTCAGTTCTTTTCTAGATTCCTTCAGCATTTGCATGAAAAGAAAATTGTTAATTGTAATCCTCACCCTATCTAAACTGAAAGACGCACTCGATTATATGTACAAGTTTTGCCGAATCCACTGATATTTACCAAACGAAACGCGAGCCATTCAGTTACTCTATCCGACATACAAAGCAGTTAAATTTCCGTTGCCTGGGTAACACAGGTACCTTTGTTGATGTCATTGATTGACCATTTGTAACATCAGCCAAGAGATAGGCTCCTGCATTAGCATACGAATTTATTACGCAAAGAAGGCACCGTGCTAAATACGAATTCGCTTCAAAAAGTTGAAAGAGCTTTTTAAACTTAATTAGTAATCTGTGCAGCTTTTAGCTCTTTTCATGTGATTTTTTAAGAAAATATCACCTCTATTAAAAACTGCAAAATTGTTGTGTGGCAAAAGCGCTAATGAGCCATACACTCTTTGTAAAATGTTGATTGAGAACTGACAAGGCGCAGTAATTGTAAACAAAGATCCCCCTTATATATTGGCGACTACTACGCACTGACAGGCAAAATCAATGAATTTGTTTTCAATTCCAAAGACACACATAAAAAGCCTACTTCTCTAACCCAGTGATTTTAATATAGTTATAGTCGCTAAAATGAAATGTCTGTTAACTTTAAAGTGATAACCCATGGCGATGATGGTACGAGTTTTGCTTCTCCTGGTCATCTCCACACTGATTACCGGTTACAAGTTATCTGAAAATGACCCAGGAAGTGCCATGAGGGATGAATCCTACCCAATAGACGAGGAATTTGAAAACGACCCAGGAAGTGCCATGAGGGATGAACCCTACCCAATAGACGAGGAATTTGAAAACGATCCTGGAAGTGCCATGAGCGACATGCCATATGATTTGGACTTCCCATTTGATGCAGAGTAATCCTGGCAACGCATAGCTACAGGTGAGCTGGTTAAACTGGTTCGTTCTCCTTTAGACAGACAAACCATCGATACTGATCGCAAGGGCACCTTTAAACTAAATCTTGTAAATCTGAGCGTTATACCTTGCTTAGAAGTGGAGATATAAGTCAGAGAATATCAACATGCAGTCAGGCACGATTTGCGAACCGCCATACTGGCAAGGTCTGTAAAAATTTCAAAATATATTCACTGGCCTATAAATTTCCTTCTAAGCAAGATATAACGCTCAAATTTAAGGTCTTAATGTTAGAAAAAAAATAGAAAAACTATACTCAGTTCTTTAAGTAGGATCTGTGAAAACTCTATGAAAATGTAAATGCTAAAATCAAAATTTACAGACTGCTAAATTTACAACTCATTGGAAAAGTAAATTGTCCGTTTCCTAGCTGGCACACTAAAAAACTACAAAGAAATCACGGACCCTTTTTGTGTGTCTTGTACAACAACAGCAGCAACAACAAGACATATATATATATATATATACAATTATGTATACAATGTGCCCTCCCGGTTGTTACCATAATGGCTTTATGGCAACTCCTGAACTTGGGCACAGGATGTACGGTTACACATTGTTGGATTGCATTGTGGAGTCACGAGAGTGCTCAAACTGCAAGCAGTGAGCGAAGCAATATGCCAATAGTGAACACCTCTTAGGAGGCTATCCACCCAATCCAGAGAGTGCTCAAACTGTATAAACAGTGAGCGTAATATATATATATAAGCGGGGCTGATGAAATGTCGCATAACTTCTTTTTGCCATTTATTTTGCAGACAACAATCCAAGAGGTTCAAAACGATTTTGCTGGTTCAATTTTCGTCAACGTTCAAGAGGGATTAACGTGAAAACAACTGAAGAAATATTTTACTGTATATGTTTATAGCAAAAGAACTAGAATGGCAATAAAAGGGCACAAAAAAGTACAACTTCTTGGTTTTGGTCAACTTCTAAAAATATTTCAGTTATTCGTTTTTTTTTTGTCAAAATGTGATTAAAAGAAAAACGACTCATTCCCCTTCGTCTCTGAATGAGAAATGGCTCCTACTACATAAAGCTAGAGGGATTTTCTAAGTGAATTCTTAAAGATACACTCCAGGCAGCGGTAACTTAAGTTGAAATCTTCGGAGCTTCGTACATGATTACAATACAAATATAATGTTATATGTTTCATTTTATCTCGGTCTACATGTTATCCATTACTTCAGACAAGTAATTCATTTTTTACTTCAGACAAGCGTTTCAAATAGCAGCTAATAGCCGTATTTGACGAGTTTAAGCAAAATATAACGGTTTTTAAATATCAGTTATCTGCCTCGTACCTACGCGAGACAACTTTCTGCCTCGCAGTTCTCCTGCCGAAATTCGCAATGAGCGCCTGGGTAGGCTTGTTATTGAATCTACAACCTCAAATTTGAAAGATCTCCGATTTATTTGAAAAACTACTCTTGTCGCAGTCCCCTTTTTGTCTCCTATAACCTGCCAAACACCAACGTAAAATGAATTCGGAAAAAAATTTCCTAATGAATTATATATCTGTTTATATATTAAACAGAATTTGGCCAATTTGTGCGTACATACCAGATATCGAGTGAGTTTGTTAGGGTTCTAAAATACTTTTGTAAACACTTTTTGTAAACACAATTTTCGAAATGCAACACCTCGTATTTCATCAGGTTACACTGCCTCGGCCCCAGGCACTGACCTGGCGCGGGGAAACAGGGTGCGCGGGGCGTCTTGGAAAGGGTGAAAGGCGTCAATCCCACAACTCCACGCGCACCGCGCTTGAATAAGGAGGGTACCTGGGGACGAGGCAGACGTTTTTGTCCCGCCTCTTGTTCGTCAGGAAAACGTCTGCTCCCGCAGGTACAGGTTCCCAGACTGCTACTAGCTGTCCCTTTTCATTCAATCGAGCGGGCGAGCAAAGAAAAGTTCGGGGAGACTGGAGCGAACGAGCCCAGGGGAAACTCGTGTTACTTTCGCTCGGTCGGTAGATCGTCGATCGCGTATTTGCTCGCCGCTCGACTGTCCAGAGAGGGACTGCTAGCAGTGTAACAGCCTCCTGCGGACTCTGCTGAAGGTACAATAGGTCAATTTCGATATACAGTCAACTATCTCGACCACTTCCCGTAATCGACCACTATGTAAATAACCGTTTTGTTTTTCAGTCAGTTTTCTCTTAATGCTAATACTAATACTTTATACTAATACTTTATTTTTACTCATTATTTTTTTTACAACTATATTTTAAAAATACCTACACACATTTTATTAACTAAGTACTGATAATTTAAATTAAGCGACCACCTCCCTTAAACGACCACTTTTTTCTGCACCAAGGGTGGTCGCAACAAAAAATATAAAGCGTATTGGAGTTGTTTTCAGTTGAGTGTTGCCAACGAACACCAAAGGAACACACCGAAGTGTCCGCACTATAGAGGCGTCCGTACTAAAGAGGTGTCCGTGCTATAGAGGTGTCCGTTCTATAGAGGCGTCCGTACTGAAGAGGTGTCCGTACTATAGAGGTGTCCGTATTATAGAGGTGTCCGTACTATAGAGGCGTCCGTACTAAAGAGGTGTCCGTAATATATAGAGGTGTCCGTATTATAGAGGTGTCCGTACTATAAGGTATCTGTACTATAGAGGTGTCCGTATTATAGAGGTGACCGTACTATAGAGGTGTCTGTACTATAGAGGTGTCCGTATTATAGATCTAGAGGTATCCGTATTATAGAGGTGTCCGTACTATAGAGGTGTCCGTACTATAGAGATGACCGTAATATAGAGGTGTCTGTACTATAGAGGTGTCCGTACTATAGAGGCGTCCGTACTAAAGAGGTGTCCGTAATATATAGAGGTGTCCGTATTATAGAGGTGTCCGTATTATAGAGGTGTCCGTATTATAGAGGTGTCCGTACTATAGAGGTGTCCGTATTATAGAGGTGACCGTACTATAGAGGTGTCTGTACTATAGCGGTGTCTGTACTATAGAGGTGTCTGTACTATAGAGGTGTCTGTACTATAGAGGTGTCCGTATTATAGAGGTGTCCGTACTATGGAGGTTCCGTACTATGGAGGTGTCCGTACTATAGAGGTGTCCGTATTATAGAGGTGTCTGTACTATAGAGGCGTCCGTATTATAGGGGTGTCCATACTATAGAGGTATCCGTACTATAGAGGTATCCGTACTATAGAGGTATCCGTACTATGGAGGTATCCGTACTATGGAGGTGTCTGTACTATAGAGGTGTCTGTACTATAGAGGTGTCTGTACTATAGAGGTGTCTGTACTATAGAGGTGTCTGTACTATAGAGGTGTCTGTACTATAGAGGTATCCGTACTATAGAGGTATCCGTACTATAGAGGTGTCTGTACTATAGAGGTAACCGTACTATAGAGGTGTCCGTACTATAGAGGTGTCCGTACTATAGAGGTATCCGTACTATAGAGGTGTCCGTACTATAGAGGTGTCTGTACTATAGAGGTATCTGTACTATAGAGGTATCCGTACTATAGAGGTGTCTGTACTATAGAGGTATCCGTACTATAGAGGTGTCTGTACTATAGAGGTATCCGTACTATAGAGGTGTCTGTACTATAGAGGTATCCGTACTATAGAGGTATCCGTACTATACAGGTGTCCGTACTATAGAGGTGTCCGTACTATAGAGGTGTCTGTACTATAGAGGTGTCCGTACTATAGAGGTGTCCGTACTATAGAGGTGTCCGTACTATAGAGTTGTCCGTACTATAGAGGTATCCGTACTATAGAGGTATCCGTACTATAGAGGTATCCGTACTATAGAGGTATCCGTACTATAGAGGTATCTGTACTATAGAGGTGTCCGTATTATAGATCTAGAGGTATCCGTATTATAGAGGTGTCCGTACTATAGAGGTATCCGTACTATAGAGGTATCCGTACTATAGAGGTATCCGTACTATAGAGGTATCCGTACTATAGAGGTGTCTGTACTATAGAGGTGTCCATACTATAGAGGTATCCGTATTATAGAGGTGTCCGTACTATAGAGGTATCCGTATTATAGAGGTATCCGTACTATAGAGGTATCCGTATTATAGAGGTGTCCATACTATAGAGGTATCCGTATTATAGAGGTGTCTGTACTATAGAGGTATCCGTATTATAGAGGTATCCGTACTATAGAGGTATCCGTACTATAGAGGTATCCGTACTATAGAGGTATCTGTACTATAGAGGTGTCCATACTATAGAGGTATCCGTATTATAGAGGTGTCCGTACTATAGAGGTGTCCGTACTATAGAGGTGTCCGTACTATAGAGGTGTCCGTACTATAGAGGTGTCCGTACTATGGAGGTGTCCGTACTATAGAGGCGTCCGTATTATAGAGGTGTCCGTACTATAGAGGTATCCGTACTATAGAGGTATCCGAACTATAGAGGTATCCGTACTATAGAGGTATCCGTACTATAGAGGTGTCTGTACTATAGAGGTGTCCGTACTATAGAGGTGTCCGTACTATAGAGGTGTCTGTACCATAGAGGTGTCTGTACTATAGAGGTGTCTGTACTATAGAGGTGTCTGTACTATAGAGGTGTCTGTACTATAGAGGTATCCGTACTATGGAGGTGTCTGTACTATAGAGGTGTCTGTACTATAGAGGTATCCGTACTATAGAGGTGTCTGTACTATAGAGGTATCCGTACTATAGAGGTGTCTGTACTATAGAGGTGTCCGTACTATAGAGGTGTCTGTACTATAGAGGTATCCGTACTATAGAGGTGTCTGTACTATAGAGGTATCCGTACTATAGAGGTATCCGTACTATAGAGGTATCCGTACTATAGAGGTGTCCGTACTATAGAGGTGTCTGTACTATAGAGGTATCTGTACTATAGAGGTATCCCTACTATAGAGGTGTCTGTACTATAGAGGTGTCCGTACTATAGAGGTGTCTGTACTATAGAGGTGTCCGTACTATAGAGGTGTCTGTACTATAGAGGTATCCGTACTATAGAGGTGTCTGTACTATAGAGGTATCTGTACTATAGAGATATCCGTACTATAGAGGTGTCCGTACTATAGAGGTGTCCGTACTATAGAGGTGTCCGTACTATAGAGGTGTCTGTACTATAGAGGTATCCGTACTATAGAGGTGTCCGTACTATAGAGGTGTCTGTACTATAGAGGTGTCTGTACTATAGAGGTGTCTGTACTATAGAGGTATCCGTACTATAGAGGTGTCTGTATTATAGAGGTATCCGTACTATAGAGGTATCCGTACTATAGAGGTGTCTGTACTATAGAGGTGTCCGTACTATAGAGGTGTCTGTACTATAGAGGTATCCGTACTATAGAGGTATCCGTACTATAGAGGTATCCGTACTATAGAGGTATCCGTACTATAGAGGTATCCGTACTATAGAGGTGTCCGTACTATAGAGGTGTCCGTACTATAGAGGTGTCTGTACTATAGAGGTGTCCGTACTATAGAGGTGTCCGTACTATAGAGGTGTCCGTACTATAGAGGTGTCCGTACTATAGAGGTATCCGTACTATAGAGGTATCCGTACTATAGAGGTATCCGTACTATAGAGGTATCCGTACTATAGAGGTATCCGTACTATAGAGGTATCTGTACTATAGAGGTGTCCGTATTATAGATCTAGAGGTATCCGTATTATAGAGGTGTCCGTACTATAGAGGTATCCGTACTATAGAGGTATCCGTACTATAGAGGTATCCGTACTATAGAGGTATCCGTACTATAGAGGTATCCGTACTATAGAGGTATCCGTATTATAGAGGTGTCCGTACTATAGAGGTATCCGTACTATAGAGGTGTCCGTACTATAGAGGTATCCGTACTATAGAGGTATCCGTACTATAGAGGTATCTGTACTATAGAGGTGTCCATACTATAGAGGTATCCGTATTATAGAGGTGTCCGTACTATAGAGGTGTCCGTACTATAGAGGTGTCCGTACTATAGAGGTGTCCGTACTATAGAGGTGTCTGTACTATGGAGGTGTCCGTACTATAGAGGCGTCCGTATTATAGAGGTGTCCGTACTATAGAGGTATCCGTACTATAGAGGTATCCGAACTATAGAGGTATCCGTACTATAGAGGTATCCGTACTATAGAGGTGTCTGTACTATAGAGGTGTCCGTACTATAGAGGTGTCCGTACTATAGAGCTGTCTGTACTATAGAGGTGTCTGTACTATAGAGGTGTCTGTACTATAGAGGTGTCTGTACCATAGAGGTGTCTGTACTATAGAGGTGTCTGTACTATAGAGGTGTCTGTACTATAGAGGTATCCGTACTATGGAGGTGTCTGTACTATAGAGGTGTCTGTACTATAGAGGTATCCGTACTATAGAGGTGTCTGTACTATAGAGGTATCCGTACTATAGAGGTGTCTGTACTATAGAGGTGTCCGTACTATAGAGGTGTCTGTACCATAGAGGTGTCTGTACTATAGAGGTGTCTGTACTATAGAGGTGTCTGTACTATAGAGGTATCCGTACTATGGAGGTGTCTGTACTATAGAGGTGTCTGTACTATAGAGGTATCCGTACTATAGAGGTGTCTGTACTATAGAGGTATCCGTACTATAGAGGTGTCTGTACTATAGAGGTGTCCGTACTATAGAGGTGTCTGTACTATAGAGGTATCCGTACTATAGAGGTGTCTGTACTATAGAGGTATCCGTACTATAGAGGTGTCTGTACTATAGAGGTGTCCGTACTATAGAGGTGTCTGTACTATAGAGGTGTCTGTACTATAGAGGTGTCTGTACTATAGAGGTGTCTGTACTATAGAGGTGTCCGTACTATAGAGCTGTCTGTACTATAGAGGTGTCTGTACTATAGAGGTGTCTGTACTATAGAGGTGTCTGTACTATAGAGGTGTCCGTACTATAGAGGTGTCTGTACTATAGAGGTGTCTGTACTATAGAGGTGTCTGTACTATAGAGGTGTCTGTACTATAGAGGTGTCTGTACTATAGAGCTGTCTGTACTATAGAGGTGTCTGTACTATAGAGGTGTTTGTACTATAGAGCTGTCTGTACTATAGAGGTGTCTGTACTATAGAGGTGTCCGTACTATAGAGCTGTCTGTACTATAGAGGTGTCTGTACTATAGAGGTATCCGTACTATAGAGGTGTCTGTACTATAGAGGTATCCGTACTATAGAGGTGTCTGTACTATAGAGGTATCTGTACTATAGAGGTGTCTGTACTATAGAGGTATCCGTACTATGGAGGTGTCCGTACTATAGAGGTATCCGTACTATAGAGGTGTCCGTACTATAGAGGTGTCTGTACTATAGAGGTATCCGTACTATAGAGGTGTCTGTACTATAGAGGTATCCGTACTATGGAGGTGTCCGTACTATAGAGGTATCCGTACTATAGAGGTATCCGTACTATAGAGGTGTCTGTACTATAGAGGTATCCGTACTATAGAGGTGTCTGTACTATAGAGGTATCTGTACTATAGAGGTATCCGTACTATAGAGGTATCCGTACTATGGAGGTGTCCGTACTATAGAGGTGTCTGTACTATGGAGGTGTCTGTACTATAGAGGTGTCCGTACTATGGAGGTATCCGTACTATAGAGGTGTCTGTACTATGGAGGTGTCCGTACTATAGAGGTGTCCGTACTATGGAGGTATCCGTACTATAGAGGTGTCTGTACTATGGAGGTGTCTGTACTATAGAGGTGTCCGTACTATAGAGGTGTCCGTACTATAGAGGTGTCTGTACTATAGAGGTGTCTGTACTATAGAGGTGTCTGTACTATAGAGGTGTCCGTACTATAGAGGTGTCTGTACTATAGAGGTGTCTGTACTATAGAGGTGTCTGTACTATAGAGGTGTCCGTACTATAGAGGTATCTGTACTATAGAGGTATCTGTACTATAGAGGTATCTGTACTATAGAGGTATCTGTACTATAGAGGTATCCGAACTATAGAGGTATCCGTACTATAGAGGTATCCGTACTATAGAGGTGTCTGTACTATAGAGGTGTCCGTACTATAGAGGTGTCCGTAATATAGAGGTGTCTGTACCATAGAGGTGTCTGTACTATAGAGGTGTCTGTACTATAGAGGTGTCTGTACTATAGAGGTATCCGTACTATAGAGGTATCCGTACTATAGAGGTGTCTGTACCATAGAGGTGTCTGTACTATAGAGGTATCTGTACTATAGAGGTATCCGTACTATAGAGGTGTCTGTACCATAGAGGTATCCGTACTATAGAGGTATCTGTACCATAGAGGTGTCTGTACTATAGAGGTATCTGTACTATAGAGGTATCCGTACTATGGAGGTGTCCGTACTATAGAGGTGTCTGTACCATAGAGGTGTCCGTACTATAGAGCTGTCTGTACTATAGAGGTATCCGTACTATAGAGGTATCCGTACTATAGAGGTGTCTGTACTATAGAGGTATCCGTACTATAGAGGTGTCTGTACTATAGAGGAATCCGTACTATAGAGGTGTCCGTACTATAGAGGTGTCTGTACTATAGAGGTATCCGTACTATGGAGGTGTCTGTACTATAGAGATGTCTGTACTATAGAGGTATCCGTACTATGGAGGTGTCTGTACTATAGAGGTGTCTGTACTATAGAGGTATCCGTACTATAGAGGTGTCTGTACTATAGAGGTATCCGTACTATAGAGGTGTCTGTACTATAGAGGTGTCCGTACTATAGAGGTGTCTGTACTATAGAGGTATCCGTACTATAGAGGTGTCTGTACTATAGAGGTATCCGTACTATAGAGGTGTCTGTACTATAGAGGTGTCCGTACTATAGAGGTGTCTGTACTATAGAGGTGTCTGTACTATAGAGGTGTCTGTACTATAGAGGTGTCTGTACTATAGAGGTGTCCGTACTATAGAGCTGTCTGTACTATAGAGGTGTCTGTACTATAGAGGTGTCTGTACTATAGAGGTGTCTGTACTATAGAGGTGTCTGTACTATAGAGGTGTCTGTACTATAGAGGTATCCGTACTATAGAGGTGTCCGTACTATGGAGGTATCCGTACTATAGAGGTGTCTGTACTATGGAGGTGTCTGTACTATAGAGGTGTCCGTACTATAGAGGTGTCTGTACTATAGAGGTGTCTGTACTATAGAGGTGTCTGTACTATAGAGGTGTCTGTACTATAGAGGTATCCGTACTATAGAGGTATCCGTACTATAGAGGTGTCTGTACTATAGAGGTGTCCGTACTATAGAGGTGTCCGTAATATAGAGGTGTCTGTACCATAGAGGTGTCTGTACTATAGAGGTGTCTGTACTATGGAGGTGTCCGTACTATAGAGGTGTCCGTACTATGGAGGTATCCGTACTATAGAGGTGTCTGTACTATGGAGGTGTCTGTACTATAGAGGTGTCCGTACTATAGAGGTGTCTGTACTATAGAGGTGTCTGTACTATAGAGGTGTCTGTACTATAGAGGTGTCTGTACTATAGAGGTATCCGTACTATAGAGGTATCCGTACTATAGAGGTGTCTGTACTATAGAGGTGTCCGTACTATAGAGGTGTCCGTAATATAGAGGTGTCTGTACCATAGAGGTGTCTGTACTATAGAGGTGTCTGTACTATAGAGGTGTCTGTACTATAGAGGTATCCGTACTATAGAGGTATCCGTACTATAGAGGTGTCTGTACCATAGAGGTGTCTGTACTATAGAGGTATCTGTACTATAGAGGTATCCGTACTATAGAGGTGTCTGTACCATAGAGGTATCCGTACTATAGAGGTATCTGTACCATAGAGGTGTCTGTACTATAGAGGTATCTGTACTATAGAGGTATCCGTACTATGGAGGTGTCCGTACTATAGAGGTGTCTGTACCATAGAGGTGTCCGTACTATAGAGCTGTCTGTACTATAGAGGTATCCGTACTATAGAGGTATCCGTACTATAGAGGTGTCTGTACTATAGAGGTATCCGTACTATAGAGGTATCCGTACTATAGAGGTGTCCGTACTATAGAGGTGTCTGTACTATAGAGGTATCCGTACTATAGAGGTGTCTGTACTATAGAGGTATCCGTACTATGGAGGTGTCCGTACTATAGAGGTATCCGTACTATAGAGGTATCCGTACTATAGAGGTGTCTGTACTATAGAGGTATCCGTACTATAGAGGTGTCTGTACTATAGAGGTATCTGTACTATAGAGGTATCCGTACTATAGAGGTATCCGTACTATGGAGGTGTCCGTACTATAGAGGTGTCTGTACTATGGAGGTGTCTGTACTATAGAGGTGTCCGTACTATGGAGGTATCCGTACTATAGAGGTGTCTGTACTATGGAGGTGTCCGTACTATAGAGGTGTCCGTACTATGGAGGTATCCGTACTATAGAGGTGTCTGTACTATGGAGGTGTCTGTACTATAGAGGTGTCCGTACTATAGAGGTGTCTGTACTATAGAGGTGTCTGTACTATAGAGGTGTCTGTACTATAGAGGTGTCCGTACTATAGAGGTGTCTGTACTATAGAGGTGTCTGTACTATAGAGGTGTCTGTACTATAGAGGTGTCCGTACTATAGAGGTATCTGTACTATAGAGGTATCTGTACTATAGAGGTATCTGTACTATAGAGGTATCTGTACTATAGAGGTATCCGAACTATAGAGGTATCCGTACTATAGAGGTATCCGTACTATAGAGGTGTCTGTACTATAGAGGTGTCCGTACTATAGAGGTGTCCGTAATATAGAGGTGTCTGTACCATAGAGGTGTCTGTACTATAGAGGTGTCTGTACTATAGAGGTGTCTGTACTATAGAGGTATCCGTACTATAGAGGTATCCGTACTATAGAGGTGTCTGTACCATAGAGGTGTCTGTACTATAGAGGTATCTGTACTATAGAGGTATCCGTACTATAGAGGTGTCTGTACCATAGAGGTATCCGTACTATAGAGGTATCTGTACCATAGAGGTGTCTGTACTATAGAGGTATCTGTACTATAGAGGTATCCGTACTATGGAGGTGTCCGTACTATAGAGGTGTCTGTACCATAGAGGTGTCCGTACTATAGAGCTGTCTGTACTATAGAGGTATCCGTACTATAGAGGTATCCGTACTATAGAGGTGTCTGTACTATAGAGGTATCCGTACTATAGAGGTGTCTGTACTATAGAGGAATCCGTACTATAGAGGTGTCCGTACTATAGAGGTGTCTGTACTATAGAGGTATCCGTACTATAGAGGTGTCTGTACTATAGAGGTATCCGTACTATAGAGGTATCCGTACTATGGAGGTGTCCGTATTATAGAGGTGTCTGTACCATAGAGGTGTCCGTACTATAGAGGTGTCTGTACTATAGAGGTATCCGTACTATAGAGGTGTCTGTACTATAGAGGTATCCGTACTATAGAGGTGTCTGTACTATAGAGGTGTCCGTACTATAGAGCTGTCTGTACTATAGAGGTGTCTGTACTATAGAGGTGTCCGTACTATAGAGGTGTCTGTACTAAAGAGGTGTCTGTACTATAGAGGTGTCTGTACTATAGAGGTATCCGTACTATGGAGGTATCCGTACTATAGAGGTGTCTGTACTATGGAGGTGTCTGTACTATAGAGGTGTCTGTACTATAGAGGTGTCTGTACTATAGAGGTGTCCGTATTATAGAGGTGTCCGTACTATGGAGGTATCCGTACTATAGAGGTGTCCGTACTATGGAGGTGTCCGTACTATAGAGGTATCCGTACTATGGAGGTGTCCGTACTATGGAGGTTTCTGTACTATAGAGGTGTCTGTACTATAGAGGTATCCGTACTATAGAGGTATCCGTACTATAGAGGTGTCCGTACTATAGAGGTGTCTGTACTATAGAGGTGTCTGTACTATAGAGGTGTCTGTACTATAGAGGTGTCTGTACTATAGAGGTGTCTGTACTATAGAGGTGTCCGTATTGTAGAGGTGTCTGTACTATAGAGGTATCCGTACTATAGAGGTGTCCGTATTGTAGAGGTGTCTGTACTGTAGAGGTATCCGTACTATAGAGGTGTCTGTACTATAGAGGTGTCCGTACTATAGAGGTGTCTGTACTATAGAGGTGTCTGTACTATAGAGGTGTCTGTACTATAGAGGTGTCTGTACTATAGAGGTGTCCGTATTGTAGAGGTGTCTGTACTGTAGAGGTATCCGTACTATAGAGGTGTCTGTATTATAGAGGTGTCTGTACTATAGAGGTGTCTGTACTATAGAGGTGTCTGTACTATAGAGGTGTCTGTACTATAGAGGTGTCCGTACTATAGAGCTGTCTGTACTATAGAGGTGTCTGTACTATAGAGGTGTCTGTACTATAGTGGTGTCTGTACTATAGAGGTGTCTGTACTATAGAGCTGTCTGTACTATAGAGGTGTCTGTACTATAGAGGTGTCTGTACTATAGAGCTGTCTGTACTATAGAGGTGTCTGTACTATAGAGGTGTCCGTACTATAGAGCTGTCTGTACTATAGAAGTGTCTGTACTATAGAGGTGTCCGTACTATAGAGCTGTCTGTACTATAGAGGTATCTGTACTATAGAGGTATCTGTACTATAGAGGTATCTGTACTATAGAGGTATCCGAACTATAGAGGTATCCGTACTATAGAGGTATCCGTACTATAGAGGTGTCTGTACTATAGAGGTGTCCGTACTATAGAGGTGTCCGTACTATAGAGGTGTCTGTACCATAGAGGTGTCTGTACCATAGAGATGTCTGTACTATAGAGGTATCTGTACTATAGAGGTATCCGTACTATAGAGGTGTCTGTACTATAGAGGTGTCTGTACTATAGAGGTGTCTGTACTATAGAGGTGTCTGTACTATAGAGGTGTCCGTACTATAGAGCTGTCTGTACTATAGAGGTGTCTGTACTATAGAGGTGTCTGTACTATAGAGGTGTCTGTACTATAGAGGTGTCTGTACTATAGAGCTGTCTGTACTATAGAGGTATCCGTACTATAGAGGTGTCTGTACTATAGAGGTATCCGTACTATGGAGGTATCCGTACTATGGAGGTGTCCGTACTATAGAGGTATCCGTACTATAGAGGTATCTGTACTATAGAGGTATCTGTACTATAGAGGTATCTGTACTATAGAGGTATCTGTACTATAGAGGTATCCGAACTATAGAGGTATCCGTACTATAGAGATATCCGTACTATAGAGGTGTCTGTACTATAGAGGTGTCCGTACTATAGAGGTGTCCGTACTATAGAGGTGTCTGTACCATAGAGGTGTCTGTACTATAGAGGTGTCTGTACTATAGAGGTGTCTGTACTATAGAGGTATCCGTACTATGGAGGTGTCCGTACTATAGAGGTGTCTGTACCATAGAGGTGTCTGTACTATAGAGGTATCTGTACTATAGAGGTATCCGTACTATAGAGGTGTCTGTACCATAGAGGTATCCGTACTATAGAGGTATCTGTACCATAGAGGTGTCTGTACTATAGAGGTATCTGTACTATAGAGGTATCCGTACTATGGAGGTGTCCGTACTATAGAGGTGTCTGTACCATAGAGGTGTCCGTACTATAGAGCTGTCTGTACTATAGAGGTATCCGTACTATAGAGGTGTCTGTACTATAGAGGTATCCGTACTATAGAGGTGTCTGTACTATAGAGGTGTCTGTACTATAGAGGTATCTGTACCATAGAGGTGTCCGTACTATAGAGGTGTCTGTACTAAAGAGGTATCCGTACTATAGAGGTGTCCGTACTATAGAGGTGTCTGTACTATAGAGGTATCCGTACTATAGAGGTGTCCGTACTATAGAGGTGTCTGTACTATAGAGGTATCCGTACTATAGAGGTGTCCGTACTATAGAGGTGTCTGTACTATAGAGGTATCCGTACTATAGAGGTGTCCGTACTATAGAGGTGTCTGTACTATAGAGGTATCCGTACTATAGAGGTATCCGTACTATAGAGGTGTCTGTACTATAGAGGTATCCGTACTATAGAGGTGTCCGTACTATAGAGGTGTCTGTACTATAGAGGTATCCGTACTATAGAGGTGTCCGTACTATAGAGGTGTCTGTACTATAGAGGTGTCCGTACTATAGAGGTGTCCGTACTATAGAGGTGTCCGTACTATAGAGGTATCCGTACTATAGAGGTATCCGTACTATAGAGGTGTCTGTACTATAGAGGTATCCGTACTATAGAGATGTCCGTACTATAGAGGTATCCGTACTATAGAGGTGTCCGTACTATAGAGGTGTCTGTACTATAGAGGTGTCTGTACTATAGAGGTATCCGTACTATAGAGGTGTCTGTACTATAGAGGTATCCGTACTATAGAGGTGTCTGTACTATAGAGGTGTCCGTACTATAGAGCTGTCTGTACTATAGAGGTGTCTGTACTATAGAGCTGTCTGTACTATAGAGGTGTCTGTACTATAGAGGTGTCCGTACTATAGAGGTGTCTGTACTATAGAGGTTTCTGTACTATAGAGGTGTCTGTACTATAGAGGTATCCGTACTATGGAGGTATCCGTACTATAGAGGTGTCTGTACTATGGAGGTGTCTGTACTATAGAGGTGTCTGTACTATAGAGGTGTCTGTACTATAGAGGTGTCCGTACTATGGAGGTGTCCGTACTATAGAGGTGTCTGTACTATAGAGGTATCTGTACCATAGAGGTGTCCGTACTATAGAGGTGTCTGTACTATAGAGGTATCCGTACTATAGAGGTGTCCGTACTATAGAGGTGTCTGTACTATAGAGGTATCCGTACTATAGAGGTGTCCGTACTATAGAGGTGTCTGTACTATAGAGGTATCCGTACTATAGAGGTGTCCGTACTATAGAGGTGTCTGTACTATAGAGGTATCCGTACTATAGAGGTGTCCGTACTATAGAGGTGTCCGTACTATAGAGGTGTCCGTACTATAGAGGTATCCGTACTATAGAGGTATCCGTACTATAGAGGTATCCGTACTATAGAGGTGTCTGTACTATAGAGGTGTCTGTACTATAGAGGTGTCTGTACTATAGAGGTATCTGTACTATAGAGGTGTCTGTACTATAGAGGTGTCTGTACTATAGAGGTATCCGTACTATTGAGGTATCCGTACTATAGAGGTATCCGTACTATAGAGGTGTCCGTACTATAGAGGTGTCCGTACTATAGAGGTATCCGTACTATAGAGGTGTCTGTACTATAGAGGTATCCGTACTATAGAGGTGTCTGTACTATAGAGGTATCCGTACTATAGAGGTATCCGTACTATAGAGGTGTCCGTACTATAGAGGTGTCCGTACTATAGAGGTGTCCGTACTATGGAGGTGTCTGTACTATAGAGGTGTCTGTACTATAGAGGTGTCTGTACTATAGAGGTGTCTGTACTATAGAGGTGTCCGTACTATAGAGGTGTCTGTACTATAGAGGTATCCGTACTATAGAGGTATCCGTACTATAGAGGTGTCCGTACTATAGAGGTGTCTGTACTATAGAGGTGTCCGTACTATAGAGGTGTCCGTACTATAGAGGTGTCCGTACTATAGAGGTATCCGTACTATAGAGGTATCCGTACTATAGAGGTGTCTGTACTATAGAGGTATCCGTACTATAGAGGTGTCTGTACTATAGAGGTATCCGTACTATAGAGGTGTCCGTACTATAGAGGTGTCTGTACTATAGAGGTATCCGTACTATAGAGGTGTCCGTACTATAGAGGTGTCTGTACTATAGAGGTGTCCGTACTATAGAGGTGTCCGTACTATAGAGGTGTCCGTACTATAGAGGTATCCGTACTATAGAGGTATCCGTACTATAGAGGTGTCTGTACTATAGAGGTATCCGTACTATAGAGATGTCCGTACTATAGAGGTATCCGTACTATAGAGGTGTCCGTACTATAGAGGTGTCTGTACTATAGAGGTGTCTGTACTATAGAGGTATCCGTACTATAGAGGTGTCTGTACTATAGAGGTATCCGTACTATAGAGGTGTCTGTACTATAGAGGTGTCCGTACTATAGAGCTGTCTGTACTATAGAGGTGTCTGTACTATAGAGCTGTCTGTACTATAGAGGTGTCTGTACTATAGAGGTGTCCGTACTATAGAGGTGTCTGTACTATAGAGGTTTCTGTACTATAGAGGTGTCTGTACTATAGAGGTATCCGTACTATGGAGGTATCCGTACTATAGAGGTGTCTGTACTATGGAGGTGTCTGTACTATAGAGGTGTCTGTACTATAGAGGTGTCTGTACTATAGAGGTGTCCGTACTATGGAGGTGTCCGTACTATAGAGGTGTCTGTACTATAGAGGTATCTGTACCATAGAGGTGTCCGTACTATAGAGGTGTCTGTACTATAGAGGTATCCGTACTATAGAGGTGTCCGTACTATAGAGGTGTCTGTACTATAGAGGTATCCGTACTATAGAGGTGTCCGTACTATAGAGGTGTCTGTACTATAGAGGTATCCGTACTATAGAGGTGTCCGTACTATAGAGGTGTCTGTACTATAGAGGTATCCGTACTATAGAGGTGTCCGTACTATAGAGGTGTCCGTACTATAGAGGTGTCCGTACTATAGAGGTATCCGTACTATAGAGGTATCCGTACTATAGAGGTATCCGTACTATAGAGGTGTCTGTACTATAGAGGTGTCTGTACTATAGAGGTGTCTGTACTATAGAGGTGTCTGTACTATAGAGGTATCCGTACTATTGAGGTATCCGTACTATAGAGGTATCCGTACTATAGAGGTGTCCGTACTATAGAGGTGTCCGTACCATAGAGGTATCCGTACTATAGAGGTGTCTGTACTATAGAGGTATCCGTACTATAGAGGTGTCTGTACTATAGAGGTATCCGTACTATAGAGGTATCCGTACTATAGAGGTGTCCGTACTATAGAGGTGTCCGTACTATGGAGGTGTCTGTACTATAGAGGTGTCTGTACTATAGAGGTGTCTGTACTATAGAGGTGTCTGTACTATAGAGGTGTCCGTACTATAGAGGTGTCTGTACTATAGAGGTATCCGTACTATAGAGGTATCCGTACTATAGAGGTGTCCGTACTATAGAGGTGTCTGTACTATAGAGGTGTCCGTACTATAGAGGTGTCCGTACTATAGAGGTGTCCGTACTATAGAGGTATCCGTACTATAGAGGTATCCGTACTATAGAGGTGTCTGTACTATAGAGGTATCCGTACTATAGAGGTGTCCGTACTATAGAGGTGTCCGTACTATAGAGGTGTCCGTACTATAGAGGTGTCCGTACTATAGAGGTGTCTGTACTATAGAGGTGTCCGTACTATAGAGGTGTCTGTACTATAGAGGTGTCTGTACTATAGAGGTATCCGTACTATGGAGGTGTCTGTACTATAGAGGTGTCCGTACTATAGAGGTGTCTGTACTATTGAGGTGTCCGTACTATAGAGGTATCCGTACTATAGAGGTATCCGTACTATAGAGGTGTCCGTACTATAGAGGTGTCTGTACTATAGAGGT
Organism: Dendrophyllia cribrosa; assembly: GCA_024195265.1. Classification (NCBI taxonomy): domain Eukaryota; kingdom Metazoa; phylum Cnidaria; class Anthozoa; order Scleractinia; family Dendrophylliidae; genus Dendrophyllia; species Dendrophyllia cribrosa. The sequence goes on along the minus strand of JAJLRJ010000002.1, from coordinate 9,504,386 downwards.
GTCTGTACTATAGAGGTGTCTGTACTATAGAGGTGTCTGTACTATAGAGGTGTCCGTATTGTAGAGGTGTCTGTACTATAGAGGTATCCGTACTATAGAGGTGTCCGTATTGTAGAGGTGTCTGTACTGTAGAGGTATCCGTACTATAGAGGTGTCTGTACTATAGAGGTGTCCGTACTATAGAGGTGTCTGTACTATAGTGGTGTCTGTACTATAGAGGTGTCTGTACTATAGAGGTGTCTGTACTATAGAGGTGTCCGTATTGTAGAGGTGTCTGTACTATAGAGGTATCCGTACTATGGAGGTGTCCGTATTGTAGAGGTGTCTGTACTATAGAGGTGCCCGTACTATAGAGGTGTATTAGTATACACCTCCCTATATAATAGAGGTAGGGATTTTATGAATTTAGTGTCTTCAGGGCCAAGTGAACTGTCTGTAATAGAGAGGTGTCCGTAAGGGGAGGTTCGACTGTAATTACACAACAGGTTGACATGGACACTCCAATCTGAACCAATCACAACTCGAAGCAAATAATTGTTACACCGATTTAGGTCTAAATAGAAAATAGAATGCCGGCTGCTACGTACCAGTTATACCCAACGAACCGTTTCGGTAAAACAAGCTGTTCGAAGACCTTCATTACACTAAGAACTAGAGTTTTCCTTTGTAAAGTGTCACCTCGAACTTTCATAACATCGGAAAATTTAACCAGTAAATAAAAAGCAAAGGACAGCGAACGAAAATGCTGCCGGTGTACGTAGGATCTACGCCTTTTGTTTTCGGAGGAATAAGAAATGTAGTTTTGGGTACGAAATAAGAACAGCTAGGATTTTCGGAAAGGAGAAGGTAGCTATAGTAAAGTCAACCCCTTTTTTAGTCTGTTCGCAGACTTTTCCTTTTGAGCCGAGTGCGTGAGTGCGAACGCAGAGCGCGAGAACGAGCCCGGAGAGCGAGGAAAAAAGGAAAGTCTGTGGACTTCTTTTGAGAAAAGACGCTTTTAAGACCCCTCCCCCATGTCAACACCTTATCGTTATCACCTCTGCCTTGGCTATAATTGACGTAATTGCCTTTATAGTGTGCGGTGTCTGGCACGTGTTGGAGTATGTTGTCTCAGACGAATGCTTCAACACTGACAAAAAAAACCGCCAAGAGAGGCCGAAAACCAAAGCAATGTGGACCGTCGGATTTCTGTAGGATATGTAGATCTTCGTTTTCCATCCGTACGGGTAATTTTGGTAAGATTGGAACGGAAAATTTATTCCACGAAACTGTCCGTCAAGGTGTTACCAGACGCAAGTTGGCGGACGTTTTGAGCGATATTGGGTTCGTTGTTTCAGAAAATAAAGAGAGATCAACCAGTACCACAACATTACTTTTGGTTTGTTGCTGTTTTGCAGACGAAAACAACTCATAAATTAGACTTTTCCCGAAACCAGTGGGAAGAATGGCGACGACGTCCTTCGCCCTTCTTTCTGTTCTTCTTTAAGGGCAGGAATACCAGTATACTTTTCAACACACTCGTCCAGCAAACGCTCCATGATCTCCTTTGTTCATCACTGATCGAAAACCAAAGTTTCAGTGAAAGAAACTGAGAGAAACAAGTTTGTTTACATGTCGATTTCGTGTGAAGATCGACCTATTGTGTCGTTATGCAAATTGAAAGTGTCATGGTGAACGCCTCGAAGTGATGGCAGTTGTTGTTAATCATATGACGCGCAACTGATGGCCGTTGACATGTTAATGACAGGTTAATCTTTTCTTTTTCAGGAAAAACCTAAATTCACTTTTTTAGAAAGAAGTCCACAGACCCTATTTATTTTTTCTGTCGCCCCAGGGGCTCGTTCTCGCGCTACGCGCTCGCGCTCGCACTCGCACGCATTCGCTTCGCTTACGCTGGGCTAAAAATAAATCGGTCTGTAGACAGACTACCCCTTTTTATGCGGCCAGTTATCGAATCCCCGAATTTATTGTCAGTATAATACTGTAACTTAAACCCCTATTAAGCGACAACCCTAATATTAAAGACCCAGTATTGGCCATGATGATTCACGCGCCTCTGAACAATAGAAGCCTCGCTCCTGTGCAAACCAAAACAACAACAGAGGCACGTGAAGCATAATGGACAATATGCACAGCGTGCATCTACTTTCCATCTGCTTTCAGAACTCTACAGTAGCCTGTGCGAAGACGTCTCCTATTTAGTTTGCTTCGAGCAAGGAAATCAGAGGAAGGAAATCACTAACCAGCATTAGCAAATTAAACCAATTGTGTTATCAATTGCATAGTGATTTATCCGGTGGATAACGCTATCCACCTTTTGAACAACCGGGCTGTGGTAGTTTTGTTGCCGCGCGCGATGCGTCGTTTTCGCGGCTGAGCCACTCACGAATTTGCGCGCCAACGAAACCTCCAGCTCCGTTCTCGTTCTGAAAACCAGGTAAACAATTTAATTGTAATTGACCGGTCATGGGAGTTTTAAAATTGAACGTTCTGTTGCGTTCGATTAAACCGTTATTTTTTTAGTTCGATTTTGTTCGAATATAACGATTATGTTTGATTACCGAATGTTCGATTTGATACCCTAGGTTTTCCATACTTGGTTCTTGGATTTCGTTGAGAATTTTTGATTCTCCATTTTTCGTAAACTGCTGAAAAATGTACGTAATAAAATAAACGTTGTTGGTACAACGTAAAGTATTATAATAAATTGTTAAAGTACTACAACCGTGAAGCCAGGATAATAAACTTGAAAATCGTTTGTTTTCAATCACACGCCATTGACTGAATTTAAAGGGGCATTGTCACGCAGATTTTGCTGTGTTTGGTCAAAATACACTAAATATATGACAAAGTACCTTTGCTCGAACATAAAATTGCTTTTAGAACACCAAGAAGATAATATCAAGTGATTGCTTCAAGGAAGAACAAACCATAATAAGTTTTTCTGCGATTTTTCCACGACTCTTGGGTAGAACTTGAAAAAATTGGCCAATTTTTTCAAGTTGCAATCCATTTCCATCCTGGCCATCCGCAGTCAAAGATAACGAATACTTGTTTCTGTGCACTGGTAGAGTATTTGTTAACTAAACTAGACCATTATTTTAAGGTTTCCATTGAAACAAATATGTTTTTTTGGCGCTTCAAAGTGATACTAAAAATAGGTGACAGTGTCCCTGACAACATTTCTATTGTTTAGTTTGCTCCGAACAAAGTTCAAAACCGTCATATGCATTGATAGCCGAAAAAAAGGAACAAAAACATCGAACAAAGAAATTTCTCAGGTTTCATAACCATTTCGCTTTATTAACTATTTTCACTGTCAAAATAAACACGGATTTTGCCTGCGCACAGCGCCGGTATCTTTGTAACACCTCAGGGTATTAGAGACAATGTTATATAAGTCTCGAGGGATTCCATTTGTCTCGGGTTTTCGGTCTCTTTCGCCAAGTAACGCCGTTCTGGCCCAGTGTAAGGTTTTTTGACCCTCCCACCTCCCCTTCGGCGACGCGTACACTTTCTCCTATCTCTGTCTTACGACCCTCTGCCTTTGCAAAATCTCGCTTCTCATAACTTAGTTTCGCAAAGGCAGTAAGTGGTTGTATTGACAGGGAAAATGGTCTACTATCGGCAATTTGAGTGAAATTTGTGATCCTCGCAGTGTGCTCACAAATTTCACTCATGTTTATCCGCAGTTGAAATTTATGATTTTCATATATTCACATTCACATCGGAACCTTGTTAAGCCCGTTATTATGGTAACACAAAAAGGGATTATAACATTGGCAATTAGCAAAAAAGCACAATACGTGGCCTAATTAACGCAGAACAAATCGTATTGTTTTCGGCTTTTCCCAGCTGGCTGGTTTATCATTCAATTCAGTTGACTGGAGCCATAATTGGTGTATACTTTCTCAAGCACATGTACAGCACGTTTTTGGCGCACCCTACAAATTTCTGTCCTGATTGGTACGAAAAGAAAATGCATTGCTTCCTTTCTCATAGCTGATTGGTTAAATCGCAGACCATAATCATATTCACGGCGTGCTTTCGATAATTGACGCCTGAATTCGACCTGTCCGCATACTTTTTCAGATATCAGCTTCTCACGTCGTTCATTCTAACAATCCAGATAGAAATCTACGAGCACAAGATGAACTTTCTCGCGTTTACAGTTTTGGTACTGATTGCAGTTACCCAAACAGGTGAGTAAACGATTCTTGTAAGTATAAGCGCCACCAAATTACGAGTCCAGAAACGCAACTGGTAGATCGTAGGGCAAAGGTTTGGGTCACTGACCTTGCCTTTCAAACGGTTTTCTTTACATGACCCATTCTGCTTGAATTTTTACCTCTTTTGCTCGTTAACATCAGGCTTTGAATTTTCCGTTACAACTTTATAAAACAATTATAAATCGAGCGTTTGATTTGCACACCACCCCGTCACTCGAGCAAACAAGGCCACGCGCTTGTAAAAACCGTTGGATCAGCGAGGCTTGTTTTCAAAGCGTTTGTATGTTATGGACTACAGTTGTTGTTGCGTTACTGTCCTCAGACGGTTTACCTTTGCATAGGGCACAGAGGAATCAAATTTGACTGTAATTTCTTTGATTTTCACTACGCGTATCGATTTTGTCAGAGCAAAGTTACCGAACAAACATCAGGCGAACGTGATGCGTCTGGTAAAATTTTAGAATTATTCGTTGCGTAGATCATATGGAAATATGTACCTCAGTTAATTGTAAGTCCAAGACGCACATCCAATCCTGGTCTTTTCGAAACGATCAAGCTGCAGACGGCTTTATCACTTCTCGATTTCTTTTCGCCGCGCGCTTCGCGGCATGATCGTTTGAGAAAGCAAGTCAACTGCCTCCTTGCGCACACCTCGCTTCATGAACAGACCATCACCCCGTTTTATTTGAAAAAGAAGGTCCCAATGACAACGTTATGGGGTCTTCAACTGACGTCAAATCATAGCATTAAAGGTGTGCGTCATAAGGGAGTAAGGAAACCGGCAACTTTTTGAACAATTGTTAATCGAGGACGCTATATTTTCTGGGCGGCTTTTCAGTGCATGAAGGTGTATTTATAATCTAATATTCATTGTCTCGCTAGCTCGGTGGTTGTCCAGGTGAGTAGCGAGAAAGAAATATATTGTAATGGATTGACAGCTTGCTGGCTAAATTATTGAAGAAGGTAAAATGTAAGAGTGTGTGCGCTCGCCAGCTTGGCGGCTCGCCATTCGAGGCTTCCCTGACTTAACTGATAAGGTGCTGGACTGCAAGCCATCGATACTGAAATGGGCTCTGTGAAGAAGAACGACAAGAGATAGAATGTAATTTCTAGTTTTAGCGCAAAAAAAACGCTTAATACCACAGAGTCTAGCCAAATTCATTTTAATTCAGCCATGCAGTAGCAAGCCGTTTAAATTTGACGAGCGGATCAAACTGAAAAGATCTGAAAACATTGTTTTTTCACGCTGTACTTCAGCGTGCATGGAAGCTCAGTGCCGGATTAGTGAACGTATAATCCTTTGAGCTGGTTCTATATTCGTTGCTCATTTTAGAGCTAGACTTGTATTTTTTTGTTTCTTGGATATGATCGTAGATCGTTTTCTTTCACTGACGAGCCGCCGAGCCACTTCAGTAATATAATTCTTGAAAAGTGGTCCGGTATTTTATAGTTGCTCCCAGGCGTGCGTTTCTCGAAACTCCCGATGTCTTTTCGCGCCTGAAAGCTATTTTTGAAATGTAGTTTTTAACGAAAAGCTTTGAAGTTTTTAGCCTACAAATCAGTTAAAGTTGTGTAGTAAACGTACGATGTTATTGCTTAGCTTTCAAAATCAACAAAAAGCGAATCTATATTGGTGAGCATTCTGCACGTAACAAAGCTTTTCGGGTCCGAAACGTTTTCGGGAGTTTCGAGAAACGCACGGAGGTCTTAAGCCTGGTTTCTATATGATCGCTGCGATCGCTGAAAAAACGTTCAGCGCTTGTAGCGAAGTGGACAAAGCCACTCTCCATACTTTCAACATAATCGCTACGATCCCTGGAGAGTCAGGCTTAGTCCATTTCGCTACAAGCGCTGAACGTTTTTTCAGCGATCGTAGCGATCATAGGGAAACCAGGCTTTATATAGGAATCCGTGCTGTTCTAACACAATATTCAAACACAATATCACGATTTTTTTTCGTGTTGTCTTATGTATTTTTGGCTTGTTTGACAGATTTGCATAACGATATCTTGAGGTTGACAATGCAGGGCATTCAACAAACGTTGTGCCAGGATTATGTCAACTTGAAACCGGTTGGATGCAAGCATAATCATAAGCGCAACGGATCATAAAGTTTCCTGTTTCGTGTCTACGCATTTGCCGCGACTTGCTCGTTTTCAATCGAATTAAATCTCTTCTGCTTGCGCTTCTGCGTGTACTTGTGATTTTATAGATCTCTATTTAGAAACAAGCTTTTTAAAATTGTTGTCGCCATTTCTTATTGTCATTATACCATAGTCTATAGGAAAAATGCATTTCGACTAAATAATCTCTCTCTGAAAAAAAAAGCTAAATCACTCGCATTAAAGTAGTCCTTTATCTTGGTCGCTTCTCCCGTATGAATGGGGTTAGTTTCTAGAGAAACTGTGGTGCTGCGTCGGTGGGGGGATGAAACACGGAATTTAGTTTTATCGACTGAGTCGATAAGGTAAATTGACCACCGTAAAAAGATTCAAATAGCTGACGTTTCGAGCGCTAGCCCTTCGTCGGAGCGAATCAAGGAATTGTGGGTAGTGTGTGGTTTTATATAGTAAGCGGTGGAGCTACGTTATTGGTGGAAATTTGGTGACGTGAAAAACAAATGTAGATTAGCTGAATGAAAAGCGTTCGTTGATTCCGTGGGGTTTGAGAGTGCCGATTTGAAAGATGATTTTTTGTTCTAGGTTTTTACGGCTTTCTGTGTTACCCTGGTGTAGGGAAAGGCCGCAGATTGTCATGTGTTGTTTAGAATGGTTAGTAAGATTAAAATGGCGCGCGACTGGTTTGGATGCGTCTTTGTCATTTTTTTCAACGTCTCGGAGATGTTCACGAAAAAGATATACATTGGCGAAACAGGGAGGAGACTGGGCGACCGTTTTCGTGAACATCTCCGAGACGTTGAAAAAAATGACAAAGACGCATCCAAACCAGTCGCGCGCCATTTTAATCTTACTAACCATTCTAAACAACACATGACAATCTGCGGCCTTTCCCTACACCAGGGTAACACAGAAAGCCGTAAAAACCTAGAACAAAAAATCATCTTTCAAATCGGCACTCTCAAACCCCACGGAATCAACGAACGCTTTTCATTCAGCTAATCTACATTTGTTTTTCACGTCACCAAATTTCCACCAATAACGTAGCTCCACCGCTTACTATATAAAACCACACACTACCCACAATTCCTTGATTCGCTCCGACGAAGGGCTAGCGCTCGAAACGTCAGCTATTTGAATCTTTTTACGGTGGTCAATTTACCTTATCGACTCAGTCGATAAAACTAAATTCCGTGCTTCTCCCGTATATTTGGCGGACAAAGCTTGGAAAACACTCCATTCGATTTTAAGAATGACCAGAAATAGCACCAGCGTTCGTTGTCTTGGTAACTAAGCGAACACCACGCGCTGACTTTGTCCATGACATATATGGAGAAAAATAGCCACAAAAGACAAATTAAGGACTACTTCAGTGTGAGTAATTTAAATTTAAGATGAATTAAACTAAATAATTACTGATTAAGTCGAAATGCATTTTTTTTTCTACAGAGTAATGTCAAATACAATCTTTAAAACGATGAAGATAAAACCTTCACATATACAATAAAAGAACAGCTTTTAAAATCTTTGGGTTTCTTTTCATTTTTAATGAATATTACCGCTTTGTTTCACTGTATGGTAAAACTAAACTTCATTAGAAGAATGTTCACAAAATAGCTTAAACTTTTTGCTTCGGTGAATTACCAAAAACCGGCCAAGATTTTGCACTTGCGTGTACTCATGTATTTAAGCTACATATATCTTGAGGACCTTGAGGAAAGGGGACCCGAATCAGGACTCTGCTGTGAAGGGTGACGAAATACGTTTTTTTCGTTTCAGCTTGGGCCTTAAGATGCCATCAATGCCAGCCCGACTACCAAAAGGTTATGGCCGATGTACAGAATTTTAACAACTCAGGAAACCACTCAGGAGGCATGAGCATTTGCAACAAGCCCACTGAAACCTTTGATTGCAGTCAAGATCCACAGTTTGAGAACATGGCCGATTCCTGTTTTACGGCGAGTATCACTCTTAACACGTCACTTGGGATCGGTGACATCCACGTCAATGTCCTTAACTGCTCCATAAAGGCAATGTGTAGCACGCTAAAGAAAATGACATGCGACATGTTGGCCTCCTCATTTGGGGATATACCTATGATTGGGGTGAAGAGTTGTGATGTCACATGCTGCGAGGGAGATCTCTGCAATTATCCCTCGGGATCTGCAAGCTCAACCACCACAGACCCGAATGTTCCAACTGCCGGTACCACGATTAAATCCTCTACAACGATCACCAGCATCCCTCCAAATGCCGCTTTATTTTCTATCTTGGGTCTGTTTACTCTGATGATGTCTTTTATGAACTTGTTTTGAACGCAGATCTTGAACCTAACTTGAGCGACCGGACTCAGAGGCAGATTTCCTTTTGTTCCTTTAATTTGAACACTAACTTTGCACAGAATGATTTTGTAGGCTGTGAATACAGCCACACCACAATGTATTATGTATTTTAGATACTGCCAGTTTTTTATCCCCATAAACGTCATAATGATTTTCCGCTAGTGATCAATTGCACTTAGCTTAAATACGGCAAAACGTGTGTAAAATTTCGTAAGGCTCGAAGAAATTCAACGGGAACCATCAATTGTTGCTGAAGACTCATAACCTACCAGCGTTCGCGCCAACACATCCTACCGTAAACAGGATTGCTGTAAGAGTTCATACAATAAATCTGAGCCTTGTGAAATCTGTGAGTCGTAATTTCTTGAGTTTTCACGGATCTCTCCGCCACTAGAGATGGGAAGCCGCTACCCGGCGTCGAATAGAGTCGACTTGTATAAATAGCTGTTCAGCTACTTTATCTCGAGTGGAAAAACCATGCCCGTCAGTAGAGATTCTATAGTATGCCCAAGCTCGGAGAATTCGTCCGTTACAAAAAGGAAAACATCATTTAGAATCGCTTGGCATTTCTGAACAAAGATCGAATACTCTCGAGAGGTTTCAGTGATAATTTTTGTGGAGATATTCCCGTGAGAGTTGACTCCGCGAGTCAGCACGAATTTTTTTTTAAGTGTCAAAACCATCAAGATTTTATAGTGTGCCCAAGCTCGACAATTTCTTTACGTTCGAAGCTGAGATAATATTTGAAATCGCTCGATATTTCTAAACAAAGAAATTAAATTAAACAAAGAATTAAACGAGATATTTCGTGTAAATTCGATAAAAATTTCAGACTTCCGGGTATCTTGACTGAGATAACACCAGACGACGCCACGGGGAACATACTTCCGTGACGTCACTCGGTCCCAGCTTTTAAAACGCGGCGGGAATATTAATAAGTCGAACTTTGGCGGGCCATAAAAAATCGGGGTTTTAAGCAAAATCAAACATTTTTGCTGCATTTTTTTTTCAGAAAAATAGTAAGATTTTGTTTAAGTAAAAAACTTTTTGGGGATTATATCGTACCTTGTCATCAAAATCTCTCAACAGGGAAGTGAAAAGAGTTGACAGAGGCCGGTAATAATAGATTGTAAAATGTATCAAAAAGTAGTACCTCTGCAATCATTCTAGCGGAGCTTTTTCCCACAGAATTCAAGTTTTAATGGGACTGTTTTACGAAAATTACTATTTATGAGTTCTTTAATTCCCGAACTGGCTATTAATTAGGCGCCGATCAAATCGACTTCAAGACCTCCCCTCCCCTCCCTCCCCCCCCCCCCCCACCCCCCCTCGGGCAACGGGGTGTTGGCATTGCGCGCGAGGTGTTGGTATTGCGTGCCTCTCCTCGCGAGTATTACCGCTTCGTGTGTCTCCTTAAGAGTAGTTCTCTGAGAATGTGGTGCAAAGTTGGAAATGAAAATTTTTTGTGTGGAGGTAGGTTACCTGGGGGGATGAACAAAAACAACCATATTAGGGTCAGCAGATGTATCGTTGCCATGGTAACCGCGATTGATCATGCCAGCCTCAGGCCCATGTTTTGATCAAAAATTTCACTCTCAAGTAGGAAATTTTTTGGAGTCTCGTTCTCGGGTGCGTGGAAACTAATTCAAATGAAATTCCATCAGAGAGTAGAGCCATCCTACTAGTTTATAATAGTTGCTGTTAACATTTTTTGTTTTATATTAAGAAGGAGAAAATGGTCGCTCTACAATGTTACATGTCGGCCATTTTGACAAACAACAAAATCAAGGACAACTATTTTCGCAATTTCTCTCAAAGTGCTCTTTTCCCAGAGACCAAATTCATCATAAACTTTATTTAAATGTCAAAAGACCGCCAAATTAGCAGCAGAGCTTACAAACATGTTGGAGTTTCTAAATATCATAAAATCTTTTTGGGGAAAACTATTCTATGGCCATGGAAGGTGAACACATTTGAGGCAAATTTGACAAAACTACAAAATTGAGGAAAAATGATATAAAAATGAGGAGGGTGCTTGTCGGAAATTTTCGGAAAATACCCTAAAAGGTAACAGAATCTTGTTTGATGGGTGTGGCTCACAGGTATGTTACCCCTAAGAGGTACCAATTCTAAAACAACACATCTCACATTCTGCCATATATTTCGGCTCAATAAACCAAAAGGTAACATGATAATTCTAACGGAGGTCATTTTAGATTTTAGCATTCTAAGCGATACCAATCTACAAATTTTGACCCCTAAAAGGTACGACGAGTACCCCCGTTATTTTAGTCCCCACCTCGAGCCGAATCCACGTTCACGTAAATACGGGCTCCTTTAGAATCAAAGCAACATTGACAGGCGCCTTCTGTGAACGATAAGGAAAAATTCTACTGTCTGAAGCTCGTCTCTGTTCATGCGATACAAAGTTATCCTCTTGTACGTGTAACAGCTCCTTCCACTTCCGGCATTGTGGCTCGTCTAGCTGTGATTTCAGAGGTTACTTCTTGGAGCATTATTCCTCTTTCCTCTGTCTCTAGCTCTGCCTCTGAGATATCCTTTCGCTTGCAATTGGCAGCCATAGGTGAAAAGTATGAGGATATTTGCTGTGGCGTTAAGAATTCCTCAACGGCAAATAATCGTTTGCCATCTTGTCTACGTGCCCCGGGGGGTACTCCCTTATATGACCTATACGGGGACGTGCCGCTGGACAGGGTATGGTTCTTGGCATTTTTGTCCTGAACAGGGTATACAGGGGCGTAGCCAGAACTTTTTCAGAGGTACGCACGATCAATTTTATCACACTCCCCCTACCTTCTCCTCCCACCCTCAATTCCCAAATCTTTCCTTTTTTCGACATTTCCAGGTACGCACGTGCGTACGTGCGTACAGGTAGCTACGCCCCTGGTATATAATTTAACGTGAGTCTGTCATAAACAGGGCCTGAATCTGTCATAAACATAGTATGGTTCCAGTTAACTTATAGCTTGTGGTGACTCCCTTGTCGCGATTAGTATATTCATGCGAAGGCGAAGTCGTTTTTTTTTTCAACGGATCCATCTACCTTTTTTTTAAAGCTCAGGTCAATAACCACGCACCAGCTGTGTCCTAGACAGGGTCCTAAAATAGAGGGTGTTGTCCTACACAGGGTAGGTATTTTCGTTTATTTTTGTCCTAAACAGGATCAGGGTCTCAGACCTCAGCGGCACCCCTATACCGAAATATTGGTCAAGTATCCCCCCCCCCCCCCCCCCCCCCGGGCTACATGCTCGCCTTATCTCTCTGGCTACTTCCTCGCCGTTGCTTTTCTTCCCAGTCTGTTCACCGATGTTGTATTACTGATCCAGAAAAGTTTTCTGTTGCTCTGTGAACCGGACTTTTCTTGCACTGGATTTCAGCGCCCAGCCCATTTGGCATGTGTTTGGAACAGTCTCCTTCCTTGGTACGCCGCAATTTCCGATAAACAACCCCATTATTTTTATATGGGAGTCCCCCGCCCGAGGTACGGGTATTAGCGACCTTCAGATTGGACTCCGAGTACGAGATTGAGTACGAGTACGAGTTTTCAAACCAAATTCGTGTGCCTCATATACTTAATTATCACACCAATCTTATCCCTAACGTTTATTTACGTGTTAGTCAGCAACAGGAAGGAGTTACAGTTCGGTGGATACAATTATCTCGAAATTCCAAAGTCGTACTCGTACTCGATTTCGTACTCGTAGTCAAATCTGAAGGTCGCTATTAACGCCAGATCGAAAGTCGACATTTAAAGGTTGAGTTACATCCGGTCAGCAGTAATAAATTGCTCCTTGTATTTCCGGTCTGCACGTTTACTCGACAACAACTTCCTGGCTTCTCAACTCACTTCGATCCACGAGTCGATTTAAGCCGATTATTTTACTCGCCTGGATTGGTTACAGACTAGTACTTGCTTAGTGCAGTGAATGGTGATGCATTTATTTTACTCTATGGATGGATTGAACTGATTAATTTTATTCCATGGATGGCAGAAACCACGAAAAGCGCGACTGTGTTTTGACTGAGTGAATTCTTCTTCCATTATATATCAGATTATATGCGGACTAACGATCCGTCGTCTGTCTCTGAAGTGGATGTTCGATGGGGGAAACGGTTGTGACCTGTCTGCTAGAGTTTGTGCTAGATTTGGCCAAGAAAACGGAGCGACCGACCGAGGGACTTGCGCGATAAAAGCACACTGTAAAAATTACCAAACCTTACAAGGTAGGCTTTGTATCAATTTAAAATTCAATACATTTAGTGGCCGAAACCTCATTTATCAAACATAGTTAGCAGACAAGATAGTAATAAATACTTTTGGAGCTTAAACGGCCTCTCTAAAGCCTTTTGGGGCGAAATAATTCGCTGAATAATTAAGCTTCAAAACGGCCAATTTTGTAGTTTTGTCAAATTTGCCTCAAATGTGTTAACCTCCCATGGCCACAGAATAGTTTTCCCCAAAAAGATTTTATGATATTTAGAAACTTCAACATTTTTGTAAGCTCTGCTGCTAATTTGGTCTCTGGGAAAAGAGCACTTTGAGAGAAATTGCGAAAATAGTTGTCCTTGATTTTGTTGTTTGTCAAAATGGCCGACATGTAACATTGTAGAGCGACCATTTTCTCCTTCTTAATATAAAACAAAAATGTTAACAGCAACTATTATAAACTAGTAGGATGGCTCTACTCTCTGATGGAATTTCATTTGAATTAGTTTCCACGCACCCGAGAACGAGACTCCAAAAAATTTCCTACTTGAGAGTGAAATTTTTGATCAAAACATGGGCCTGAGGCTGGCATGATCAATCGCGGTTACCATGGCAACGATACATCTGCTGACCCTAATATGGTTGTTTTTGTTCATCCCCCCAGGTAACCTACCTCCACACAAAAAATGAAGGGAGGTTAAAGATTTTCATTTCCAACTTTGCACCACTTTCTCAGAGAACTACTCTTAAAGTTTTAGTGTAAAAACTGACTGCTTGAACAAGGCGATACACAAGAACTGTATAAACAAGGTTGTAAACTGCATGAAAACAAGAACAGTCTATTATCCTCTCTGTTGGCTACACGTCCCAGATAACCATAACTAAATATAAGTTTCATTGCACGAAAGAGAGAGCCCGGGGAGGAAAATCTCGCGTACGACACGCGCGAAATCAAAAAGCCCACTCGCAGGCTGATTATTGTATTGTTTCATTGGATATAAACAATGCGTAAAAAATAAGACCGTTATCTTAATTATCCTTGTGCGCAATTAACTGTTTTTTCGTCTACATGGTATTTACAGACCTTCCGTTAGCGACCACACAGAGGTGGCCAGCGCTTAAGAGAGGTCAACCATAGGGGATCTAAAACATGTCGCCTGCCTGGCAATCGTTTCCTTTCCGAGAGCGAGTGAAGGCATGGGGCGAGAAAAGGAGCACACAAAAAGAAAATGAAGAGGGACTCCATTTGTCTAGGATTTTCGGTCTCTTTTGCCAAGTAACGCCGTTCTCGCCCAGTGTGAAATTTGTTGACCTTCTGCGACGCGTACACTTTCTCCCATCTCTGTCTTACGACCCTCTGCCTTTGCAAAATCTCGCTTCCCATAACTTAGTTTCTCAAAGGCAGTAAGTGTTTGTATTGACAGGGAAAATGGTCTACTATCAGAACTTTATTTGTTAAGCCCGTTAGTATGGCAACACAAAAAGGGATTATAACATTGGTAATTACTGTAAATGCACAATAAATCGTATTGTTTTCGGTTTTCCCAACTGGCTGGTTTATCATTCAATTCAGTTGATTGGAGTCATAATTGTTTTTTTGCGCGCCTTACAAATTTCTGTCCTGATTGGTACGAAAAGAAAATGCATTGCTTCCTTCTTGTAGCTGATTGGTTAAATCGCAGACCATAATCATATGCACAGCGTGCTTTCGATATATGCGCCTGAATTCGACCAGTCCGAGCGCATACGATTTCAGATATCAGCTTCTCACGTCGTTCATTCTAACAATTCAAATAGAAGTCTACCAGCACAAGATGAACTTTCTCGCGTTTACAGTTTTGGTACTGATTGCAGTTTCCCAAACAGGTGAGTGAACGATTCTTGTAAGTATAAGCGCCAGCAAATTACGAGTCCAGAAACGTAACTGGTACATCGTAGGGCAAAGGTTTGGGTCACTGACCTTGCCTTTCAAACGGTTTTCTTTACATGAACTATTCTGCTTGAATTTTCACCTGTTTTTCTCGTTAACATCAGGCTTTGAATTTTCCAACAACTTTATAAAACAATTATAAATCGAGCGTGTGATTTGCACACCACCCTGTCACTCGAGCAAACAAGGCCACACGCTTGTAAAAACCGTTCGTTCAGCGAGGCTTGTTTTCAAAGCGTTTGTATATTATAGTATCCAATTGTTGCTGCGCTACTGTCCGCAGACGGTTTAACTTTGCATAGGGCGCAGAGGAATCAAACTTACTGTAATTTCTTCGATTTTCACAGCGCGAATCGATTTTGTCAGAGCAAAGTTACCAAACAAACATCAGGCGAACGTGATGCGTCTGGTAAAATTTTAGAATTATTCGTTACGTAGTTGGAAATATGTACCTCACTAAATTGAAAGTGCAAAACGCACATCCTGCTATCCTGGTCCTTTTGAAATCAAGCCGCAGACGGCTTTATTACTTCTCGATTTCTTTTCGCCGCGCGATTCGCGCGGCATAATCATTTGAGAAAGCAAGTCAACTGCCGCCTTGCGCACATCTCCTTCATAAACAGACCGTCACCTCGTTTTATTTGGACAGGAAAGTCCCAACGGTAATATTAAGGGGTCTATAACTGACGCCAAATCATAGCATTAAAGGTGTGCGTCACAAGGGAAAAAGGAAACCAGGAACTTTTTGAACAATTGTTACTCGAGGACTCTATATTTGCGGGGCGAATTTCAGTACATGAAGGTGTGTTTAATCTAATATTCATTGTCTCGCTAGCTCGGTGGTTGTCCAGGTGAGCAGCGAGAGAGAAATATATTGTAATGGATGGTAGCTTGCTGGCTTAATTATTGAAGTAGGTAAAATACGAGAGTGTGTGCAATCGCCAGCTTGGCGGCTCGCCATTCGAGGCTTATCATTTGAGTTAACTGACAAGGTGCGTGGCTGCTAGCCATCGATACTGTTAGTATGATTGACGAGCACCGAGCCACTAAAATAATACTTCACCAAAAATGGGCTTGTGTTATGTAGGTTATTTAGCTCTACTCTAGTAAAGAAGAACGACAAAAGATAGAATGTTATTTCTAGTTTTTGCGCAAAAAAACGCTTAATACCACAGAGTCAAACCAAGTTTATTTTAATTCAGCCGTGCAGTAGCAAGCCGTTTAAATCAAACTCGGAAAACATTCTTTTTTTCACGCTGTACTTCAGCGTGCATGGGAGCTCAGTGCCGGATTAGTGAATGCATAATCCTTTGAGCTGGTTCTATATTCGTTACTCATTTTAGAGCTAGACTCGTATTTCTTGTTTCTTAGATATGATCTTAGATCGTTTTCCTTCACTGATGAGCCGCCGAGCCACTTCATTAATATAGTCCTTGAAAACTGCTCTGGTATTTTATAGTCGCTCCCAGGCGTGCATATCTCGAAACTCCCGATGTCTTTTCGCGCCCGAAAGCTATTTTTTAAATGTAGTTTCTAACGAAAGGCGTTGAAGTTTTTAGCCCACAAATCACTGACAAATCAGCTAAAGTTGTTTAGTAGATCATAGTTAATAGAACAAACTAGTTTATTCTATTAACTATGAGCAGACGTAAAATTTTTATTGCTTATCTTTCAAAATAAACAAAAGCGAATCTTTATAGGGAAGATATCAATGACGTCATCAATTGTTATTAATGTGCAAACCAGAGCCTTATTGGCTGCCGAAACAAAGGGTTCTTTTGTTCCAGTGGCTGGCACATTAGTGAATAACAAAAAGAATGTTTGTAAACAGGTATCATCCCTATTGGTAAACATACTGCACGTAACACAGCAGCTTTTCGGGTCCGAAAAAGTTTTCGGGACTTTAGAGAAACGCACGCAGGTCTTAGAATCTGTGCTGGTCGAATACAATATTCAAACACAATATCACAATTCTCTCGTGTTGTCTTTTGTATTTTTGGCTTGTTTGACAAATTTGCATAACGCTATCTTGAGGCCGGGTTCACAATGCAGGGCATTCAACTAACATTGTACCAGGATTATTGCTAGTCTTTGCTATATGCCTTTTTAACATCGTTTGTAATAATTAACGTTTAAATATTAGGGTTGAGCAGAATCAATTTGGTTTAGACCGCGGTTTTGTTAAACAACGTCTAAACCTCCCATTTACTGTCAAGGGTGGCAAATTGCAAAATTCAAGAAATGTTTTAATTTGTAAAATACTGAAAAACAAATGGTACCACGCAAAAGTACTACCGAAGGATTTTATTTGAATGGTCACTTATTCTTACTAATTTTCGCGCGTACATAATTCGCGAAAATTGGGGAGCTGTATTTCGCGAGTATTAATTTTCGCTATTCTAGGAAAAAAGTAAACAAAAATGTATTTAATTTCTAGAATACTAGCTTCTGTAAATTACCAAAAACAAGTAAGTCGCCCGAAAAAAACGGCCAAGATTTTGGATTTACGGGTACCCTTGTAATTAAGTTACACATACCTTGAGAAAAGGGGACCTGAAAAAAAAAAGATTACAAAATGTTAAATCAATTTAGCTTTTTTAGCAGAACGTAACAGCTTACTATGTACGCAATGAATCCGCAATGTATCTCAGACTTAGCCAATTGACGCTTCACTGCCGTTTTGAGTTCATTCCCTTCTTCTCAGCACAAAAGCAACTTAAGGTGTACATTAAATTTACACAATACAGAATCAGAACTCTGCTGTGAAGGGTGACGAAAATGATACGCATTACAGCAGGCTAGGACTAAAATCCTCGAAAGGGTCTTCAAAAGTGACAGATTTAATTTAGGACAATTACCAACAAGTCTGCCCCTCACAACCTTTATATTTTATGTATGTTTTCTTATATAATATGGTATTAATTTTCGCGCTCTCTTGTTTTTCGCGAGTATTAATTTTCGCGATTTTTTTCAAAACGCGAAATCGCGAAGTTTAGTACGCTCGAAATTCATAAGAATAAGGATTAACACCCGCAAAAAAATTCATGTCATTTTGTAGGATTGGTTAGCTGTGCTTTAAAATTACATTACATACTTTTTTTCGTTTCAGCTTGGGCCTTAAGATGCCATCAATGTCAGCCCGACTACACAAAGGTTATGGCCGATGTACAGAATTTTAATAACTCAGGAAACCACTCAGGAGGCATGAGCATTTGCAACAAGCCCACTGAAACCTTTGATTGCAGTCAAGATCCACAGATAGGGAACATGGCCGATTCCTGTTTTACGGCGAGTATCACCCTTAACACGTCACTTGGGATCGGTGACATCCACGTCAATGTCCTTAACTGCTCCATAAAGGCAATGTGTAGCACGCTAAAGAAAATGACATGCGACCTGTTGGCGTCCTCATTTGGGGATATACCTATGATTGGGGTGAAGAGTTGTGATGTCACATGCTGCGAGGGAGATCTCTGCAATGATCCCTCGGGATCTGCAAGCTCAACCACCACAGACCCCAATGCTCCAACCACTGGTACCACGGCTAAATCCTCTACAAAGATCACCAGCATCCCTCCAAATGCCGCTTTATTTTCTATCTTGGGTCTGTTTACTCTGATGATGTCTTTTATGAACTTGTTTTGAACGCAGATCTTGAACCTAACTTGAGCGACTGGACTCAAAGGCAGATTACCTTTTGTTCCTTTGATTTAAACACTAACTTTGCACAAAATGATTTTGTAGGCTGTGAATACAGCCACACCACAATGTATTATGTATTTTAGATATTGCCAGTTTTTTATGCCCATAAACGTCATAATGATTTTCCGCTAGTGATTACATGCACTTAGCTTAAATACCGCAAGACGTGTGTAAAATTTCGTAGGGCTCAAAGAAATTCAACGGGAACCATCAACAGTTGCTGTGAGACTCAGAACCTACCAGAGCGTTCGCGCCAACACATCCTACTAAACAGGATTGCTGTAAGAGTTCATACAATAAATCTGAGCCTTGTGAAATTTGTGAGTCGTGATTTCTTGAGTTTTCACGGATCTCTCCGCCACTGGAGATGGGAAGCCGCTACTCGTCAAAAAGAGTGGACTTGTATAAATAGCTGATTAGCTATAATTTAAGTATGGTACCTTGTCATCAAACTCTCTCAACAGGGAAGTCAAAAGAGTTGACAGAGACCGGGAATAAACATTAGATCGTAAAATGTATCAAAAAGTAGTACCTCTGCAATCATTCTAGCAGAGCTTCTTCCTTCAGGATTCAAATTTTGCTGAAACTGTTTTCGAAAATTACCATTTATGAGTTCTTTAATTCCCCATACAAACAATTGAACTGGCTATTAATTAGGCGCCGATCAATTCGACTTCAACACCTCCCATTTCCCCGGACAACCCCGTATAAATTACCGCCATTGAAATGTTTGTCAACTTTTTAAAATCGCTCTCTAGTTTTCATACATACCTTCAAAAATACTAACGAGCTTTAAAAAAACCTTTTTGTTGAGCCATTCACTCACGAAAGCAGAATCTTTCGCCTTAAACTCATCCGGCATACTCAACAACGGTGGCCACGTGTATTCCGTTGGAATTTTTTTTTATTTTGACACCAATGGTTCAAACTTCCCACCACCGGGAAGGCCTTTTGTGTCAAATTTCCTTCTTCCCGGCACGAAAAGTAGTTAAATTCTTGTTAGGTCGCAAGACGGCCTGTATTCAGTTTGTGCGTGAGTCGGCCTAAAAGTGAATCGAAGAATGCCAAAAAGCTCTCGAGCGTATACAATGAGAATAAAACTAGAGAAAGGAGCGATAATACCCTCGCATCCCACACAATAGGCTTGCGCGCGAGGTGTTGGCATTGCGTGCCTCTCCTCGCGAGTACTATCGCTTCGTGTGTCTCAGTTAAAGCTTTAGAGTAAAAACTGACTGCTTGCACAAGACGATACACAAGAACTGTATGAAAAAATGTTGTAAACTGCATGAAAACGAGACAAGTTTATCATCCTCTCTGTTGGCTATGCGTCTCAGATAATCATAACTAAATATACGTTTCATTGCACGAAAAAGAGAGCCCGGGGAGGGCAAATTCGCGCCTTCGTCGCTCGCGTACGACACTCGCGTGAAATCAAAACCCCACTCGCAGGCTGATAATTGTATTGTTTCATTGGATAAACAATGCGCACAAAATAAGGGTGACCGTCATCTTAGTTATCCTCGTGCGCAAGAAACTGTTAGAGGTGGCCAGCGCTTAAGAGAGGTCAACCACAGGGGGTTAAAAACATGTCGTCTGCCTAGCAGTCGTTTCCTTTCAGAGAGCACGTGAAGGCATGGGGCGAGAAAAGGAGCACACAAAATGAAAATGAAGAGGGGGGAGGGGAAAGGAAGTAAAGGAAACGTTCGCGCCCCATGCGTTCACGGGAAAGCACTTGAAGGGGCAGATGAGAGGGCCCTGCAGGCGGTCAGACACCTAATTGAGACATATTACATAATTGTAACTGTATTTTTAATACATTTTTAGTGTAAAAAAGAAAGTCTAACATCCCCTCTCTCAGGATTGAACCTGTGAGCTCAGCTAGGCTTAGGCCTACACTACCCGACTCCAACACTACCAGAGTATCACCTAGCTTCTCGGGTTGTTTAGGCCCAAATTTAACTATATGAGCTACTAGCTAATCCATTATTTACGTTATATAAATTAAGTTGTCCGATTTCCTGTTGGGCCTTCTCGTCTATCCCTTCAAGTTTCCTCCGCGTTCACGCGTCTCCCGCACTCTCGAAAAAAAACGACAGCTACGCAGGCTTAAAACATGGAGTTAGATAAGCCTGTGTACAATGGTAAACAAAGTATCTACTTTAGAGCAAATAGTGCAGTCGCATAGAAGTTCTGTTGACTGTTTTGTTGTCCCCCATCCAACAGCTTCCACATGGATTGTGTGGAACTGGGGCTTAAAGCGTCACTTTGGCTACCGTTAAAGTAAATGAAAGGGTACTGTTACGAGTCCAGTGCTTCTCCGGCTGTGCGCATGCGTACTGGTCGTACAGTGATTTGTACAGTAGGCCGCTTGAATCTATGGTCTTCCCGGCCCCCGTTCTTCATAACACAAGCTGGATATTGATTTATTCGGTGGATATCCAACCTTCTAGAGCTGTTTCAAAATGGCGGACTGGACGTAACTCCTGGAAAAAGCTACAAAAATACTTCAAAAATCCTAGAGCACTTTGTAATTAGATTAGTACTGGTTTAAACAGGTGCCTGCATGCCAGTTTGCGACGTTGAAGACCTCGAAGAAATTCATTCATGGCGACAAAAGGTTTTAAAATTCCATCACTTCATTGAATATATGCGGATTTCTGCGGACCTAAAGACAGATTTTGCTGAAAGGGACAATATACGTTTAACAGGAGAAAGGATAAGGCTAAAAGAAGTGAAAAGAATCAATTAAATTGCCAAACGTGCAAGCAATTACAAGTTTGAACTCGCCATTTGTTGTTGTTAAGGCGGCAAAAACTTCAAACACAGGTACGCTTAAAAAAAACTTTCTTTGTTTTTGTCGTAAAGTGTCTTTTATCGATAAAAATTAGGCTATGTTATCTAGATGTACGTAACAGCCAAATGTAGCTTTGACCGATTAGAAATTTATTTAACCACAGTGAGTTGAAAAGGTTTTCTTGTCAGTTTGCGAGAGAGTATTTTCACTTCAGGTAGTTTCAAGTCTGAGTGACTCTTAAAAAGTCTGAAAAGGCCCTCTACATTATAAACAAGTAATGGCATGTTCCCTCGTAAAATTAAGGATTAATATCACGCGCGTTTTCAGAAGCTATAGAAATTGCCCGAGTCGCGACGCGGGCAATTTCTACAGCTTCCTAAAACACGCGTGATTTAAATCCTTAATTTTATTCGGGCCCATGCGATTACATATACTAATACACCAAAAATCTCATCACAAAATATTGTATTCACTATGAGTGCCATTAAATCGGCTTATAAGCATCTATAAGACCCTATAATGCAAAAATAACTTTCAACTGGTTCAATTTTGTTCATTTTCACGGCTTATTTGAAATAGCGCGACACATTTAAAACTTTTATAAATCGGAAGCAAAACATCGTTAAAACCAGAAACTTTTTGTGAAAGATTATAACACTGGTATCCACATACCACGTGAGAAACAGCTTTGTAGGATGTTTGCTTTAGATGTTTTATATTTGATGTCATGTGCAAACACTATATCCACCCTGCTGGGGGTTTCTACGCCCGGCCCGCCATTTTGAGAACGGCAAAGGATCATGGGACGCGGTTGGTAGATAGCACTGTCCACCTTTTGAACAAACAGGTCTGGACTCCAATTGTATACTGGTTTATAGAACTTCGATCCCAGGGTTTTCTTGGTAACCTATCGCCACTTTTGACTTAAATAAAATCTTAGTCTCGAAATTCATCCGTCGCTTCGCCCTAACCCCTAAACATTGTTAACATTTGAAAAGCAGTAATGTTGGTATCAAAACAAGGTCAAATCCAGCCTCACTTCCATACAAAGGCCAGGTCACTAAGCGACCTGCTTGTGGAGTTGATCATTACTTTAAAAATGCCGAGGCTTTTATTTTCGCTGACATTTATCTCCGCTTCAAGGCAAGATATATTGCTAAACGTTACATAGTTTGTTATTTTAAAGGTGCTCTTGCCTGCAGTATCCATGGTTTTTCTGTGCGAAGGTTTCTGGGCACTGATTCAAAGGAAATATAATTGCTTGACTACTCAACGAAATATATTTTATTACAATGAGCACTACGTTCACTATTGCCAATAGGATTCTTTATCTCTTTATTGAAAATACTGTGGTTATCATACAAATTCAAGTTATAAAATACTCTACTGCTACAACAGTCAAACCTCGCCAGTTTCCAATACCGGTAGAGCCTGTTGATTTGGAATGATTTTGTGTCCATATGACCAAGTAAACTGCCTGTTCTCAGGGCATTCGTAGGCAGAGGTTCGATTGTGTCAGACTAGGTTACAATGAGATTTACCTGATGCAAAAATTTGAGGGTTTCCCTTTGGCGCCAAAAAACGGACGAAAACTCTATCTGTTTTCCAAAAAAATGTTTGAGATACAATGTGTTTGTCCTCTAGATTTTTTTAGTAATAATGTTGAAATCTTGCAATAAGCTGTAAACATAGAATCCACCCCTCCCATACCCCTCCAAAACCGCCTAATATTTTGTAGTAATGACACTTGAATCTTGTGAACATGGAGTCCATTTTTTTGTTACGGCCGTGAAAGTGACTATACATGAAAATGCAAATTCTCTTTAGAAATCTAAATATATTTCTTATGGCTCCAGACGAGAGATGTCAATCTTGCCGATTACTTTGTTATTATTACAGCGCTTTTCAATGGAGTGTCGCAAAACCAGAACCAAAGTAATTACTGTGGTTAATCACAACAGACAACAGACGCAAACAATCTAATGAACCAATCAAAGATGGTGGCAAATACAGGTAGCCGGCGCGTGCGAGCAAGTCACGATTGGTTTTGGTTTTACTTGGCGAGGTTATTTTTAGCTCATCACAAAGCGTAGCAATGCAAAACTAAATCGCGACATTACTTTTTGACACTCAACTTAAAACCACTGTAACACATTCCTACTGGAAGAACTATTGAAATTTTGAGGAGAAATTGCAAGTGGCGACAAAGTAATGTCCTTTAAAAAACTGTAGAATCTTGATACTTGTACAGTTACAGCCAGACCTCAAGCTTTCTCTGCAAGAAGGGTGAAGAAATAGTTTGTGTCAATATGACAGGTATGTTTGTGGATAAAATCCTTGAGTGTAACCACTCAAATGAAAGCTACTAAGCAGTATTTTTATGTGGTGCTGTTTATTATGCTGTACAAGTTGGTTCTGTGGATGAAATCCTACAGTGTGACTTTTCAAATAAAAGCCATTAAGCAGTACTTTCCTGTGGTACTGTTTATTATGCTGTACAAGGTGGTTCTAATTTTTGAGTCTCTGTGGTTTAAGTCCTAAAGTGTGACCATTGAAATTAAAGCTACGGAGAAGTACTGCTGTTTATTATGCTATACTTTTCTGTGTTACTGTTTATTAAGCTGTACAAGTTTTTTTTCTCTGTGGATGAAATCCTAAAGCATGACTATTCGAATGAAAGCTACTGAGCAGTGCTTTCCTGTGGTGCTGTACATTATGCTTTACAAGGTGGTTCTAACTTTTGAGTCTGTGGATGAAATCCGAAAGTGTGACCATTCAAATGAAAGCTATTGAGCAGTGTTTTCATGTCTGTAAGCAGAATTTTTAGAAAAAAATGTTTACACTACATACAGTTACACGAACGCTACATTCTCAGTAAATTTGAAACTGTAACGACGCAAATATTTAACAAACATTTTAATCAAAATGTCCCCACCCCTGTTGAGGAATAATTACTAAATTTAAGTAGCGTTAGAAACTATAGAAAATAACAGGAAATAGCAGGATTCAACTGACCTTATACACCTCATGATAGGCGTTTCTCAGCAAGGCGTAAGGAAAACACGACTCCAGTACATCCATTGTTAGGTAAGGAGATTCGTTTACGATCTGTATACAAAGAAGAAAAGAACAAAAGGCTCCTAAGATACTCGTGAATACGAAACAGTCTTCGGACCGTCCCCTCTCCTACGCGTTTTGATGCACTCCCCCCCCCCCCCCCCCCCCCCACCCGTCCCCCCCCCCCCACCCTCTGCGTCCAACTCCCCACCTTCCCCTCCCTCTAAGGGTATGACAGGTGACGCATTTGAAACGGGAAAAATATATGCAGACTATGCACAAGCCTTACGCACAGCGGAATGGGCAGCGGAATTACCAAGAACAGTTTACAGCCTATAGATGGAAGGGAGGTAGGAAGGAGTGAAAATCTGCATATTTGTCCCCGTCTGCTATAACTCGTTCAACGCTTCACGTATTGACGAGTTAAAGACGTATAAAAAACTTAGCAAAGCAAAATTCTAGCTTCCTTTCCAAAATAAATATAACTTTTGAAAAATAGCAGAATCACCTGGCTTCGACCCTGTTATGAACTCACAATTAATCAGGGGCTGGATTCACGAAGCCCTCCTAAGTTAAGACATATCCTAAGTATTGTTTCTTAACAATGGTCTATTGTCATTCCAACAATAGGCTATTGTTAAGAAACAATACTTAGGATATGTCTTAACTAAGGAGGGCTTCGTGAATCCGGCCCCTGGTCCACACACGTGAGCAGGATTCATAGTTCACTGGCTAGATTAAGCATCGCATCGGTAACTCCTTCGAAGCCTCGTAATTTTAACAGGAATAACAATTGGTAACTGCAAACACAAATTGAGGTACTCACCAAGTCTAACAAAAGGTAGGTTGATTCACGAGCCTTAACATCTTTCTCTGTTTCGATTCCCAGCTTAAGCAGACTGGAAGACGCAATCTGTAAGCATGAAACAATATTTTTCTTTAACCCTTTAAGACCTAATTGTGATCAGTATCAAATTTCTCCTTGTAATATCAATGCTTACTCAATCAGAGAGATCATGAGAATTAAGGATATGATCACCAATAAGAACTACCTTGATATTTAAACAACTTCTCCCAACTAGTACTTTAGGAAATGTAAGGGGACCAATAAGGAGAATTTGTCACTCGACAAATAATATGAAAGTAATATGGAGTGTACACGAAAAAAAAAGAAAAGGACAACTGACAAATGAAATAATTACTCCATGAACAATGCGGCTAACTTTTGCGTTTGAGGATAAAATCCTTACATAATGTGTGACCATTCATTAAGCAAGTGTCTTGACACAGCAACATGTCTTGTAAGCAGTTCACACCAGGCGGCGTATTGCAGCGACCTGTCCCTGCGACTTGCTTGTCTAGTGTGCCCCGGCCTTATTGCTATGGTAACTTGGTTAAGCTGCAGCAATTCTGGGCAACACTCTTACACACTTATCCTTTACCATCCAAACTAATTTTTTCGCTAATGCCTGCGAGTATATTCTGTATCTTTTTCTACCATCCGTGAGGTAAGATAAATCCAATAACACCAACAGAATGGTTTGGTTTAAAAGCTGGGAGGCCACAGGACACCCACTCTACCTACCGCTAAGAATTCTCTGAGTCTTTCTTCGACATTGTCTCCATTGTTGACGCACAGAGCGCCTGCTACGCGGCTGATGGACGCTGCCATACAGTGGGCGTTGTTTTCATGCGCTGAAAAATTCAATCAAAGTTATACCACAGTACAGTATGTCGACCTATTTCCCGGACAAGATACCATGCACCTCTTCAGAACCTCTAATTTCATTGGACCTGAATATCACGCACATGTATTGTTTTCAGGGCTAGGGTCCATTATTCTGTTGATTGTTCTATTGTTTTCTCAGCCAATCGTGAGGTGTTCCGAGACGTGCATACCGCCTCTATTTCCTGGACACCTGAATTCGACAAAGCGAAGAACACATCTGCGTAGGATCGTCCGAGAAATAGGACGACCTATCCGCAAATAAGGCGTCTAATTTCAACAATATTTTCTAATATTACGGAGAAACTAAAATCAACGGCTCTCATAAGCCAACTTGGAATGCAAAACGTTCGCACCTTCCCCTCTCTTAGACGTTTTGCTTCACCGACCCCCCACCCCCCTGAGTCCAACTCCCCACCCTCCACTCCTTCCAACGCCGACCCAATGGGTAAGGCAGGTGAACATTACATCTCGCGGGCGCAATGTTCACCGACCCTCCCCTCTCCCAGGTGTTTTGTAATTATCACGTCTACTAAAGGGACACCTATTATGGGGACACTTTTCCTGGTCCTGATTGTGTCCCCTTAGTTGAGGTTCCGCTGTATATTCCAAACGCCTTAGGTATTTTTACCTTCTAAATCAGCGTTGTATTCAGAAGTTTCTCTGTAGGCCAGAGATGGAAGAGCCACAGCTACAAAAACCTGTAAAAACACAAGCAGTGTGTAAGCATGCCTTACATGAAAAGAAAATTGGCGACTTCAAACGATGAGGTGCAAACATCTTGAAAATTCTTCGATTAAGTTGTCTCCACGACACTCACCAAGAATAATGACCAAACCAGAGAATCTTCTTCAGGCTTCTTTTCTGCGAAAATTAAAAAATGTCCACGATCAAAAGCGGTAATTAATGAATGTTGGTCTCTCCAGGAACAAATGACGTGTATGTCATATAAAGGTAAAGGCGCGATGGTCAAGAGAACCAATACCCAGTACTCGCGTGCGAGCCTCGCGTGCGAGCCTCACGCACCCAGTAGGGCACAGAAAGTGTTATAATAGCGCTAATTCCCATTCTTGCTCTTAATATTCACCCGCTTTAAGGGCCCGTTTCTCGAAAGTCCCGATAAATTTTGCTTTCCGGGCCCGAAAACTGAAGTTATCGGGACTTTCGAGAAACGGGCCCTAGACCTTTTCGGCCATTTTCGCATTCTTTTTCTGAACTCAACTATAAGCACCACCAGGCGCTCACCTTTATGGACGCGGAGAGCTTGACAGAGGACTGGGTCGACCTCACACTGTAAGCCGGCAGATGTGGACATTTCTTCAACAAGCTTAAGAGAAAAATGACAACAATGCAAATTTTTTACTCTCCAATTCAACAGCAGGTGTATATCCTGTTGCCGCAAGCAACCCATTATTGTTGCGTACAGTTTATTGAAACATTTCTTCTTTTTTGTCCTGGTGTACGGGTTCACAAGGATTTCACATCGTATTACCTTTGTTTTCAAGGTATTGTGTTTGTGTAGTCTATTGTTTAGTATTTTGTTTTTGTCCTTGTGTACCGTCTCATCAGGATTGAACCGTGTTTGGTGTCACTTTCTAGTTTTCATTAGTTGCCTTGTGTATTCGTAGTTTGCAAAAACATCTTGTACGTTCCGTTTACAGTGATTTTGAACTGAGTCAAGTGAAATGAGTTGGCGATAAGAAACAGAATTGTGGTGTCAAAGTGAAGTTCATCCGTAACACCAATGCCCCAGCGAGACAAATTGGTTCCTTCTGCGAGTGCCGGAGAACGACGTAAAACAAAAGGAAAGAAAGACCAACAACAATTAAACTCCAAAACAAGTATTAATACAAAACCTCGCAAACAATAGAAATACAGTGTGTTCTAAAACTTGCAGAAAAACCCGATAATTACAACACAGATACAACAGGATGTGGAAAAAGAGCCTTTTTCAAAAGTTCATGATCAGTTAGTAGGAAACGAAGAATAAACCGCACGCGAAAAAAATATATTGCCGACGGAGGGAACCGGTAAACATGAAAGAGCGGGGTGAAGGACCTTCCATCGCACCAACTTCCAGTCTCCTCGACTTTTTTTCCATTCGCGATTTTTCCTTTCCGCCACATCTACAATCTGAACACCTGGAAAATGCATGATTTAAAAGGTTTTCTGCTGAGATATTTTTATGATATTTCCGCGCCTAGAAAATTGAGTAGTACTGTAGCTCTTCCAGACCTCTATTTTTATTGGCCCCGTAGTACTGTAGCTTCTATTGTGTTTAGGTCTAGGGCTATTGTTTCTGTTGTTTAACCTATTGTTTCGTTTACCAATCACTGAGCTTGTTTCGAAAGGTACAGCCTCTCCCAGAAAATTATCCTGGCGAGACAAATTGTAATGAGATGCAAGAAAACTCTCTCTTGTTTACAATGAAAACCCACTGATAAGTAATTTACCTTTTGTTGCTGTTGTTGTCACTTATGTCCAGAATTTTGTGTGTTTTGGTAAACTTTTATTATAATATAGGTAAGGACACAACTCCGCTTGTAAATAAACGGAATATCACGCAGGCATAAAATTCATTGACGTATTCATGGTGTAAAGTAATCAAGTCATCAGCCCTATGCTGATATTTTACTTACCGGTCGATCGTTGTTTCCCTGTGGAAAATGTTCTTTGAAGTCCACTATGGAGTTCATTAGAAATGGCACTCTCTTTTTCAGAACCTGATCACAATCAAAAAAACAATTTCAATAATGAATCATATAATGCGTGCTCCAATGGTAGCCGTTTTAAATACAGCTACGACGTTACACAACCTCCTTATCCATAGCAGTACAAGACATGATTACCGGTATTCGGGAAAAAAAAACAACTTAACAAACAGAACACAGACGACATTAAACACACAAAACTGTAATGACATTTGGGGAATTGAACTTACCATTTCCAGAGCTTCCTGGGTCAGAGTACGGAACGTTAGAATAACTCCAACAATAATTACTCGCATCACCACATCTTCGATATCTGACAAACAAAACAGTTCAACAGAATATTGAAATACTCGATATAAGAGAATCCTAACAGAACACTAAGTACTGAGATTGCTACTGATAATTACTGAGCTAACTGCATACTTTTTAGTCTTCTGAGCAGCTCCATGCACTGGTCTGGCTTGTCAAAACTGGTCCGCAAGCTCATCAACACATCTTTGTTTGCAATGATGAGTTTCTGTTCAAAGCAAACAAAAGAAAATCAGCCATGCCAGTGTTAACACAGTGTAGAGAAGTGGACTTTTCGTTAATGTTACATGATGTTAAACTCGTTCCAGGACCTCGTGGTCAGATTCGTGTAGTGTTACATGTTAAACTAGTTTTAGGACCACGTGGTCAGATTCGTGTATCGTCAGCGAGTCTGGAGTTCTAATAAACGGTTGAGTCTATACAACGAGTTTTATTACACAAGTCTACAATTTTAACAAATATTCGTTTCTTTGACCATTCGCCAGACATTTCTGAAGATTCCACAGATTTTCTGGACATTTATTATTTTGTGAACATTTCCAAAGCTAAACACGGCGGCAAAATATCGAGAGAGTAGAAAGACTAAAGAAGATTTCCAAGGAAGGTGAAGCTTTACCCCTGTAGCAAGAAACGCAATGAAACGCAAGTTGGAAACTTCATGCACACACCTGCATTAAGTCGTTTCAAAAATCTTTAATTTATGGTCTCGAAAATAATTTGTTTAAAATGTTAAACAACTCGAGAAAATGGCTTTTATAATATAGCAGCAAATCCTGTTGAAGAAAAAAGCGTCAAAAGTTAAGAAGCGCTAAGAACAGTAGCCCCTTAAGATCCTATCGCACGAACAAGGATTCACAAAGTACGCGGTTTAGCTTGTCCACTGTATAGCTAGTCATATTTAAAAGGAAAATCCCCATCATCTATTGTAGCAAAACCACACCTTAATCTCGCCAACTTGACTGGCAATTTGCTGCATCATTTTCTGTCCCAAATGTTTCATTCCATAAGCTCCAAGGAGCTCCGCAAGAGCTTGCAATTCTAGAAAAGAAAAAAATTTCACCTTGAAAACGGAGTTTGGCAAGCGTTTGTCAAACTAAAACATTCCTAGATAATAGCAAATGCAAACATAATGGTTTGATTCCGTAGAATATTAATCCACATAAGAGAACTTACTAGAAAGTAAAGATGGATATTAACAATAGCGTGGAAATAAATTATAACACCAAAACTCTTATACCTGTTTTCTATTTTTATTCAAAGTAGTTTTTGTTTTTAATTTCTGAGTGCTTTTATTTGTTATTTTTAACTACGTGTATACGCTTTCTGATCGTTTTCACTCGTAATTTATGTTGTTTTTTTTATAAATGTCATGTGAAGCGCCTTGGACAAGTAGTAGATACGCGCGTTATAGAGCAGTTTTCAATTGAGTGTCGTAAAACCAAAACCAAAGTTATTACTCTGACCAATCACAGCAGTCGTTAACAATACAATGAACCAATCAACGCTCGAAGCAATTACATGTCGGCGGTGCCAAGCGCGGGAAAACGCGTGCGAGCAAGTCATGATTGGTTTTGGTTTTACTTCTGATTGGTCGCGAAAGTGGCGCGAGATTTTTTAGCCAATCACAAGGCGTAGCAATGCAAAACCAAAGCAATTGTGTAATTACTTTCGATACTCAATTGAAAACTACTCTATACAGAGCGCTTTTCAATTGAGTGTCGTTGCATTGCTACGCTTTGTGATTGGCTAAACAATTTCGCGCCACTTTATTAACCAATCAGAAGTAAAACCAAAACCAATCGTGGCTTGCTCGCACGCGTTTTCCCGCGCTTGGCGCCGGCTACTTGCATTTGAGTTCTGATTGGTTCATCGGATTTTCTGCGAGTTCTGTGATTGGTCAGAGTAATAACTTTGGTTTCAGTTTTACGACACTCAATTGAAAACCGCTCTAAATACGAATATTAATAATAATTATTGTATTATTATGGAGAAATTCTAAAACTGAGGTTAACATTTTTAAGTTTGACGATCGACTTTGTTGCCCCATGGCAATTCCTTGCCACAATTACAAACAGTTAGAAAGAATTTAGAAATTGGCTATCGCTAAGGATTTACTGGCCAGGGATCAAATTGATGACTGAAAAACAAATATTAACCCATCCACTACCAGAGCGAAACAGTCTTCAGCGTAGAAAATCCAGAGTCGTCTGTGAAATGTGGTTCTGACATTTTGTTTTGTAGATAAAATCCTACATGCAGTATCACCATTTAATTAAAACCTTTTTCAGCAGAACTTTGCTATGCTACCGTCTTTATTTTTTAATTTTTCCTCAATTTTGATTGTGACCATTTCAGCTCTTTCATTCCCAGAGTAAGTTATGTCGACAAAATTCTACGGTGTGACCATTCAAATGAAACCTCTTCGGTAGTACTTTTGCATGGTACCTTTTGTTTTTAAATATTTTACAAAGTAAAATTTGGGATTTTTCTTGACTTTTGATATTTGGCACTTTTGGATGTTAAAGGGAAGGAGAGAAAGGTTAATTCACGATAACCCACTCACCGTTTACATCAGTGTACTCCTCCGCTCTGAACGCTTGTCCTGGTTTGTTGACAAACGCACGGCGGCGAGGAGAAAACACGATGTTTTCCGTCATCACGCGCCGTAAGAAAACATCAAGGTACCTATAAAGAAGATCGATATCATAAGTCTCAATCAGTAGTTCATGAGTTCTTGGTTACGTGGATTAGAAAGGTTGAAAGACGGTGTGAACGAACACATTCCATTTTGTTATATGGCAAACTTGTCCACGATGAAAAGGAGCATTCTGATTGGTTCCCTGACCGGTCCGAATTTTGCAATACGGACCACTAAGATGGATCGCTCACGAACTCATTTTCCTAAATTCCTTTTATGAAACATTGAACAAAAGAAAACTGTTTTCTATTAAGTAGAAACATTTTTCCTTATGTCTGGTGGACAATTTCAGTTAAACTTTTCGCAAAGTGGCCTGAAAAATCCAAGAACATGCTAAGTTTTGGCGCGTGCATCAGTCGAGAATGGATGCATTAATATGTCAACAAAATTTTTCAAAAACCACTATAATAAAAACTATTTATTGAACTAGCTTTTTCAGTCCGTATTGGGGAATATTGGTCTCGTTCTTTTTATTGCACGTTTTTCGACCTCGCCGAAGAACTCGACCAATATTTTCCCAATACGGACCTCATGCTAGTTCATGATCAATAACACCTACAGGGACCGCGGAGCAAGGTGAAAAGTGGGAGGGCTGACAATTGAAAATAATTTTTTCATATTGAAAATCGAAAAAAGGAATAAAATCATAGTGGGGGCGGGGGCGGGGGCACAAAAAAGTGGTGGGGCCGCGGCCCTACCAGCCCCTTCCCCTTCCGCGGTCCCTGACCTATGGTTACTAAAGAAGGATTCAAACTTACTCTGAAACCTGTGTACAGCTACCCCCTCACCTCAAGAGAAATCCGAGGGAGGGGACGGATGTACACAGGATACTTACTCTCTAGCGATGTACGCAAAAATTCACGCCACCCCTTAATCGTTGGAAATTTTTTAAATGAACCCCTAGAAAGAAACCTAGAAACCTGTTTCATGGCTGTGGCTCACATTTACTTTCTCCCCTAAGTGATATCAAATGAATTCTTTCTAAAAAGTTGTTACTGTCAGCAAGTTTTTTTCTGGTTTAATGCCCTAAATGGTGTCAGTCAGAGTAACTCGGACAGTGGTCATTTTTTATTCAAACATCCTTAGTTGTACCAAACCACGAATTTGAACCCCTAAAAGCTACAATGATCACCCATGCCAGTTATATATGGGGGTCCCCGCCCCCCGGAAAATCCACCCCCCCTAAATTCCCTTTCAGTGAGTCTTTTATGTTACCTATGTTACTTATCATGACTGACCAGGTCGTGTACATGTTGGTAATAGTAATAGCGCCCTGACTGTCCTCTGGCTGTGTTTGTTGCAGAAGCACGTGGTTAAACAAGCGAGCCATGTCCACACCAGCTGCAATCACAAAATGCACACATCGTCAGTTTGTAACTCTTATCGTCTCAGTTTGTCCACAGTGGAGGTATACGTTCAATCGCTCGTATTACGGAACAAAAATAAACGGAATAGTCTTGAGATTGCACTTTTTCAGACATATTTGAACATCAGTATCGTATCTGAATATGAGTACACAAAATAATCATTTATTCGTAGCCTATGAACAGGCTCCTTTTAGGGGTATTGAGTTAGACGAAAATTGGTCAGCAAGCGCGGAGGACGAGCCTGTGGACTTCCTCTTGATACCGCAGATTCATGATACCATAATCTGGTATGACGTTGTGATTGGTCAAATAAATGGTTATTGACAGTTTTGCGGTGAATGATGACACATTTTGAAATCTCATATGCCAGGCTTCCTGCCCCTGACTCCCTGCTTCCCAGACCCCGCTCGGTTCGTTCGCTGAAGGACTCGATGCGGATATAATATGATGATGTTACAATTGACCAGCTCTTCAGTTGGTTTGACAGCTCAGTTGGAAAACGAAAGCTGATAGGTTTGAATCCCGTTCAAGCCTCATTTCTCTCAGGCTTCTCTTTTTATGTTACGAAAAACAGGCGACAAAACCTACTGTAATTTTCCAGGCTCCTTAGTGTGGCCATCATTGCCTGTGAAAAACAAATTATGAACATTAAATCCACTCAATATAACAGGAAATTAACCTGATAAAACTTATAAAAATTCAATCGAGGGCAGTTATCAATACCTTAATATTGCCAAGGACTTCTGATGGACGCGCAATCCTCGGGTTATCAGCATCATATTGCGTCATAGTGACAACAGACCTAAAATGACCATTACAATAAGTTACGTACACACTCCTACTAAACGGCAGCTATACCACAGGCTTACCATCCCCTGTTTGTGTGGTGTACTGTGCATCTGTAATGGCGGCCGTATCGGTTTATAAAACGAGCCTCACACCACAGGCATACCATCCCCTGTTTGTGTGGTTTACTATGCATCTGTAATGGCGGCCGTATCGGTTTATAAAACTAGCCTCACACCACAGGTTTACCATCCCCTGTTTGTGTGGTGTACTGTGCATCTGTAATGGCGACCGTATCGGTTTACTTTATAAAACTAGCCTCACCAAAGGTGAAATAAAAATTCTCAAAATCACTGCCATGTTGTTTAACTTTGTTTTTCTGTGCATATTTTGACGATTTGAGGCTCGTGAAAGCGGTTTCTTTTAAGGATGGCAAGCAGGTGGTTATAAAAAACTATGCGATCATCCTATTTGTTATAATAAGTGACATAACCCCAGATCTACCATGTCAACAAAAAAATAAAGGCATTTTCTTATTTTGGCTCACTTTGTGAAGAATTCCTCCAGTTGAGAGCTGAAGTACTCCCGAGGAGCGAAGATGTGTTCCCAAACTGGAATTGCCTCAGTGTACGTGATTCCACGGCAGATTTCTGTTAACGCAATAAGTTTCCGATCCAGCCTGAAAATAAACGAGACTGGTTTATTGATAATTTATCCCCTTCTTCCCTTCCTCCTTTTCTCCTACTTTTAGTACAACAGTTTAAAATGTTTTCTAAACAGGTTAGCCACTGACCAGACAAACAAAAGAAACAACTTTTATATTTATAATTTCTTTAAAAGACTTTTGGACCAACCGACTTTGTTTTTTGAGAATTTCAAGGAACATTGTCACAAGGATTTCGACCTTTTTTGGTCAAAATCATGTTACAGTATGTTTACTGATTTACAAAATAATATGAAAACATCAAGAGTAAGAAATTGACCACTTTTTGACACAGCAACAAATCATGGTCTGTTTTAACCCATATGGGAAAGGAAAATGTGAGAACTTCTAAGTGTTTTTAAGTTGCAATTCATTCACACCCAAAGTAATTGCTTTGGTTTTGCATTGCTACGCTTTGTGATTGGCTAAAAAATCTCGCGCCACTTTCTCGACCAATCAGAAGTAAAACCAAAACCAATCGTGACTTGCCCGCACGTGTTTCCCGCGCTTGGCGCCGCCGACATGTAATTGCTTCGAGCTCTGATTGGTTCATTGGATTGTTTACGACTGCTGTGATTGGTCAGAGTAATCACTTTGGTTTTGGTTTTACGACACTCAATTGAAAACTGCTCTATAATTTGTGTTAATTTATCACAAAACTGGACCATTAGTTTTCGGTTTCTGTTAATACAAAAAGAAAAACATTTCTTTGTGTGTGCTTTTGACACGACACCACATCCCTTGAACAAAAAGTAAGCGGTTCAAAGTAACGTAAATGTTGAGTTCTAGAGTGAGCTGTACTTAAGTGAAGTGCACTCACGTTGTCAAGGATTCTCTGCTCTTTCGGAAGCTCTCACTGCCAGGTGGAACAAACTCGCTTTGTACATTCTTTTTATTCTTGTCCTTCTTTCTGTCTCCAGACAACTCTGTCATCAAACGAACAGCTTGCAACTGCCACAGCTATAACAACAATAACAAATACGTTACAGAATGTAGCACAAAAAAGTGGTCTCTTTTATGTTCTCCAATTCTGATTTGTCAGTCGATCTACACGAAATTACTAAATTGATTAAAAGTGATGAGACGTTTGCGCTTCCGTACGGTAACACTACTTATGGAAAATTTATCGTCTGTGTTCCGTCTGAATGTGTTTGCACAAAACATAATTATATTTTTTTCATTAAAAAAAACAAGACTGAAACTCGCCAAGAGCTACACTTACAAGCAGTTTAAAAGCTATCAAATCGGTTCCACACGTGGTACTGGATACGTCACACTGTTTAGAAATTTAGCTGGTAAAAATTGTCGTATGCTCAACCAAAGCCCAAAAGACGGGACCCAACCTCTTGGGAACAAAACTATTTGTTTTTACTTATGTCCAGGATTGCACGTTGGCAGAGTCATTTTTCGTATCACTTTATTAGTCAGAATTGTGTGTGTTATGGTGAAATTTTATAGCTGAGGACACTTTGTAATGTGATGCCTGTCATGGGGTAGAGTAGCTTCCCTCTGGGCATTACTCTTTAGTATATACTGAAACAGTGGATAGCATTGTTGGCGCGCTCTGACTGGCTACTGAAACTCGGAATAGCAAGTGCTATTCACCTCCCAGCAATTTGCGCGCGAAAATTGTAATCGTTGACTGGAATAAATGAGTTAAAAGGCATCATTTTCGTTATATTATCTCACTGTTTCAGTATAATTTATACTAAAACAACTATTCACCTCAGTGTAGGTGGGTAGTGGTGGATATTTACCACTACCCACCTCCACTTCGGTGAATAGTTGTTAATTATTTTCTGAGAAATGACTGACCTGCTGGTTGAGTTGAATGTGATCAGGACACAGCTGACTTAAGATATTCCTGGCTTCTTTAGCCATGGAGTCCAGAAACAGGTTTACAGCCGACAGACTGCGGTCTCCAATGGGATGACGCTATAAAAAATCCAAAAAAAGAACATGATTTTATGGTGACAGTAATTATAGTAGCAAATGTGCAGGACCGGTATTTTTTTGTGGTGATCCGAGCCATGTGAAGGTATAAGCAGGTACGTTGGAACCGGAATCAGGTAAGTGTCAGTAAAAATAGGTAGAACTTTATTTCAAGATTCTGATTGTTGGTTTGGCCTCTCGAATTGTAGACTAGTGCCCTACCAAATCTGCTAAAAGACAAAAATTAAAGGGAACAGTACCTCCTCTGGACAAAATTCACTCGTACATGACATGAAGTGGCCGCAAATCAGCGGAAATGCAATGGAATATCTGCCGAGAAAAAGTATGCACGCATAATTCTCTCTCACATATTGCACAATTTTATTATACAATATATAAGTACTAATTTACATAATTATATAAAGTGCAAACAAGAGGGGCTCATGATGGTAATTTATACATGAATATTGATGTTCACCTTGAAGAGTTAGGATCCTCCACACACTTCAAAAATGACTCCTCAAAAAAGCTGGGATAAAAACTGAAAGAAAAGAAAAAATATGCTTCGCTTCTTAACGATTATCACAAACCTGAATAGCCCAATGTACAGTTGTGTGCTCAGTGACCTGGCCTTTGAGTGAGAGTGAGGCTTAAGTTGAACTTGCTTTTATACAAACCTTCCTGCAAATGTAAATCATGTTGTTCTTATGCTAAGTAGTTTTCGTTGAACATGATTTACGTATGAAAAGCTAATAGGTTTGTACCAAAACAAAGTGAACTCCAGCCTCGCTTTCACACAAAGGCCTGGCTACTAAGCACACAACTCTAAAATGGTCTATTGAATTGGAGAGGACGGGCTTTAAGAACATCCCCATGATATACCGGTAGTAACTTGAGCAATTTGAGAAGGAGGGAGATGTGACAGACTAGTGGTCAATGTGTCGGTCAGTTTAAGTCCCAGGCACTGTCACCATGCTGTTTCCTCAGACAAAAAGAACTGTTCTAGATATTTTGTCTTTCTCCACCCAGGAAACTTGCTTGTTGCAAGGCGCCAGGTTTAGCACCAATAATTCTGGGCCGCTATGTGGTTTTTTTTTTCACTACACCATTTTAGTCAGAAAATTTTATATGATGAATGTTTATCAACAAGGATATACATGTAAGTTGCTATTGGTTTCTTAAGGTTAATACTAGAACTTACAATAATATTGTATATTCAACAAATGAAAGACATTGAAAGAAAGTTCCATGTGGTTAAAGAAATTTGGCCAAATAACAGCAGCGTGGGAGACTAAGAGTGAAAGAACAGCCGAAAGCATCAAATGACATTTATTTGTACATGACCTGCGCAGCATATAACACTCATAGCAAACAAAAACTGAGACAAAGCAGGAGCATTTAGTAATTCTTTGTGACTTACCAGAAAATCGATAGGTCAGAAATCTCATTCAAAAGCCTTTCAGGTGCATCGACCAGTTTGGAGTGGAATGCCACATTGTTCATAAGAACTGCTAAGTCTTTGTTGTCCTTTAGCTCTGGGGATGCCCCACGAACGTTGGTATAAGCCTGAAATACAAAACAGATGGCTAAAGCACAACAATCCAAGTCTAATCTTCAGGACTCCCAATTATAGAATCCAATACAGTAATTCCCACTGTCTCGAACACCAGCTAAACTGTAAGCCAAACCTCCAGTGATCTCAAAAACAAACCATACTCAATGAATGATGTCATGATAATTCTCTGTAATAGGCTTATGGAGTAGTTTTCAATTGAGTGTCGTAATACAACCAAGCCCAAAGTTATCACTCTGGCCAATCACAAAAGATGCAGACAATCCAATGAACCAAGCAGAACTCAAAGCAAATATATGTGGCCGGCACTAAGCGTGGGAAAACGCATGCGAGTAAGTCACGATTGGCTTTGGTTTTACTTCTGTTTGGTTGAGAAAGTGGCGCAAGATTTTAGCCAATCACAAAGCGTAGCAATGCAAAAGCAAGGCATGTTCAGCTAAGTTGAAGGGTTAAACTTAATTTTTTAGTCCACTAGCTAGCAAAGTTTTGCTAGTAAGTAAGATTTTTTCTACTAGCAAAACTAGTAACTAGGTCAGTTAGCTATTTTTGCAGCCATTTCCCTTTGATGACTCTGAAAATATGGTAAAAATACCTAAAAAGTATTTTATACTGTTAATTTTGTGGTCTTCTTTGCCATTGTCCTGTTGACCTTTGGCGGCTCGGGGATGTCGGGCAAGATGTTGTCATCGTTGGTCACGTTACCGGTAGTCTTAGAGGATGAGGGCCTCTTGAAAAAAGCGGTTACATGTATTTTAGACATCTAAAACAAAAGTGGCTCACAAAGCGTGAAATTCATTGTCTTCTGTCATGCTGCTGACTCCAACAAAATGTGAAAGCATAGATAAAGTGTGCACAGGTTCTGTGTAAAACCATGCTTATTTTCTCCCGTAGATGACATTCAATGATGTCTGAATTTTTGCTACAAATTTATCCAAGAACATTTACTTTTTTCCTCCAACTTTTATTAAAGAAATGCTTACTCGCGAAAGTTTGCTAGAGGAACACTTTTGACACTTAAATAAAGCCATTCATTCATTCATTCATTCACAGATACTCTATTGATTATTGAGGAAGTAAATTACTACTGGCTATTTTTCTTTATATTTTACCTGAAGTCGCATCCAGTCCAATCTGAGGCTTTCAAAATCAAATGTGTCTCCAGCTTCAACTGTGAATTAAAAGCAAATAAGTCTCAAGAACTCATAAAACTGTAATTTTTTAACTGAGGCTCACATTTATTCAAATTCACAACATTTGAAATGGAGGTGCAGTAGTCTTGTGGTTAGCGCGTTAGACTTTCAACCTGAAGGTCGGTGGTTCAAGCCTGGTCTCTGCCGTCGTGTTGTTTTCTTAGACAAGAAACTTTGCTCCATATTGTCTCTCTCCACCCAGATGTATAAATGGGCACCGACGACAAAATGCTGGGGGTAACCCTGTGATGGACTAGCATCCCATCCAGGGGGGAGTAGCAATATTCCTAGTTGCTTCATGCTACAGAAGCCGGGTTAAGCTCTGGCCGTGTGGGCCACCTGTGGCTTGTGTGCGACTTTACCTTTTTACAACATTTGAAGGGCTCAGTGAAATAAAAATGGCAGGGTAAAGGCTTCAGACTTGTCTTACATGTACACATGCATGCACTGCAGATTTTGTGTTAAACATCAATGTTTTGTTTTCTGAAAGCTAAATTTCTTACAATTTAGTCTTACTCAGCAAATGACCGGTACAAAAACAGCAACTATTGCTTTGACGATGGGGGAGGGATGGGCAAGTTTGGAGCCTTTTTCCTCGTATTGTTCATTTTTTTTCCCACTCTTGACAGCAAATAGGTTCAATTCATTATTTACATGTATTACAGACAGAGCCCATTAAAATGACCATGACCATAAAATGCTTCCACCTTAATGGACTGTCCATATTATGTGTCTGTAAAGTGGAGTTCAACTCACTGTAAGTGCATCATATTACCTTGTTTGACATTAAGCTGCGACAAGTCCTCAATGAACGCTGTCATGATCATGGAAATGTCATCAGAACAGACTGAAATTTTCTGTGAAAAAAAAAATACATCGGGTTAGCTTTTTACTATGTACATGACTTGTACAAAAGAAAATCAGTATACAACTGACTGTATATCACCATTATTATAACCGACGTAAACAGGTGAAGTTGGTCATCAGATATTGTCCAGGTTTGTACTAATTTCATCAGACATCCATGTGAAAAAACGACTGCCTAAGACTGTTAAGGCAAACATAATGTTTGATCTAAGTTAAATTGTTTTGCTGTAATGTTCTCGTGACATGAGTCAACTTGGACATGACCTATGAGTTTGTTTGAAATCACTGATCAAGGCACATCTATGCCAATAGATTGTGGCTTTAGTTGGTAGTTAAACACGGCCCAGATGAAAGATGTCCAACCAATTTTGTATGTTACATGTATGTTCAATCGAAAAAAATGTCTGGAAGGAGGACACATTACAGGTCTGCTATGCAAGAAAAAATATTTCCAGCCATGCATTTATGAAGTAACCACATAATCATTAAATAGTCATGAAAAAAATTAAATTTTATCACTTAATAAACAAATTACAGGTCTACCTGAACAACTGCCTTGAGTACAGTCACATCGAAGCCACATAAGTACTGGACAAAATACCTCTGCAGCACCGACACATACTTCTGAATCATACCTTGGAGATAGAATTAGAATTATAATGACTGAAGAAATCATTAAAAAATCATAACTACCAGTAGATGCTATTCTCTTTTTTGGTAACTCTTCATTATTGCTTTAAATAATTAAGAAGGGTTACTTCATTTACATACTACGATGCACTATTGAAAACCTGCTTATGGTGTTATTTACTGAAACTGTTCATTACAATAATTTGCTTTTTGTCGACTTTTGCAATTACTGCCAAGTCTTTTACAAGTTGGTGACAGACAAATTATGAAATCTGAGTTGAAAGAGATTGGATTATCTTACATGTACAGTAACTTGGGGTGAGCGACATGCAGATCGCAGTACTTAACAGAGAATTATTAACACCCTTACGTCTCAATCTTGTCACAAAGAGAATTAAAAAGAATACAATTTATGGAGATCTGTGTGGTTGTCTTTAGGTTGTAACAAAAAGTGTAATTCATACTGAAGAACCATCCTACCTCTAACTTCCTCCACAAATAACAGCAACTGAGGTAATTTACTGACAAACAAAGTACAAAGAAAGGCAGAATAAATGGTTTGGCTTTGCAACTAACTCACTAAAATGTACATGTATGTTATACCACTGTGTTACCATATACCATCAGATTGCTCAGAAACATACTTTTGAAACCTTTACTTTTGAAGCTAGCCCTGCTCAGATAATTTATCAACACAATGAAAGTCAATTTTTGATGTTTTAACCATCTGTTTTTTTTTCATTTTATTTCATTATATAATATTTCTAATAATAATATTGTGAGTTTAAAAATTAGACAGTAATTAAAATAATTATCAACATAAATAATAAGAGAGGAGAGCATTAAAAATACAACTTTTATGGCAGTTTACTTAAATTGAGAACACAACACACAGATTTCTTACGTGTCAACAAAATCTTCTTGGTTGAGCTTTTTTCCTTTGGGTGGTGGAGTACAAGCATGTCTGACCAGCCACATGATTTCATCTCGGGCCATGCTTAATGCTTGTAACACTACAAGGATCTTATCACAGAAACAACATCAATCAGGTCAGAAATAATTCCTATTTATAGTGAGCTGTCATTATTTATTATTTTTTTTTGAAGGGGGGGGGGGTATAAACGTGATTTAAAAAATAATTTCAGGGAGTAATGACCAGTGTTTTTCTAGCCTGCAGCGCTTGCCGATTTAACATGTACAGTACTGTAGTCCCTGTTATGGCAAAGTTTTGGCCATCAATTGGAAAATACCACCAGCTATGCAAGCTAACATTGTTCCAGAGGCAACAGGGATCACTATGTCTTTAAGAGTGATTAGATGTGGGTCTCCCCAAGTAAGTGTTCAGGACAGGTTGCCAGTCTTTGAAATTCATTCTTTTGAAGAAAAAAAGTTTTTCGTTGCTATGAAATATCGTATCTGGTCCTACTGGGCTCATATTTCCCAATGAATTGTTGATTACAATATTAACTGTTCTTGCCAGGAGCCTCTTAAATTGCTTCATAAGAGTAGACAAATTACCTTGGGTCCTAATAGACCTGGTTGATCAGCAAGAATCAAAGACATTTCTTTTAAGGCTGTCCGAAGGTAGTTGCGTCTCTCTCTGTGAATTGGACCTCTGCAAATAAAAAACAATTAACACCACTTGATTGTAGTAATTATTTATATTGTTGGCACTGACCATGCTCTGCTCTGTTCCAGCCAAACAATTATCCATGATAGTTTGATCAACAGTTTCCTGGTTCCCTGTGTGAGCTACCATGCTCCTATTAGGCAACAGCTTTGACACCTTCTCACTCAGTGAACAGCATTCCCTATGTTAATCATCACTGGCCTCATTATCACCCAAACTTTTACATATATCTACTGGTAATCTATCTTGTGCACAGCTAGAAAACAGCAGCAAATTCAACAAGAAGAGTAAATCAAATGAGCAACCTCTTTGCTAAACCCTTTACAAGTGGATTAATACGCCAATACATGTACTGCACTGCATGAGTTGTTGTACCTTGTTGTTAGTGCCTGCGCAGCAGCATCTTGAATGTCTTTTACACGCTTGTTATATCTACAAATCATCATTATTACAGCAATAATTAGAAAATACTGTACAATTGTATTGTAGGTGTACATTGCATGGCATAATAAAATCAGTTCATTCTATTATTACTGTTACCGGTAACTAAAAGTACTAAATTATAAAAAGTAATTAATAATTATTTGAAATAAGTGAAAAATAATAAGCATTTCTAATGGGTGCTTCAGGAAAACTTGTGACAGGCTGGGTCATCAACTACATCTGTAGATGCACATCTGGCATATTTACTGCATACTGCTCTAGAGAAAAGCATCATCAGGTGCAGCAATACATGTAAATAAAAATATATATTAAATATGGAGCTTGGTCATGTACAGTACAAGCTCAGACTGTTGTGAGCATGGGCCTGCAAAGAAAAACCCGAGTCCACAATGGGACTAAACCCATGTAAGTAGACATGTACCAGTTGAATGCTATTAATCAATGACAGAGCTACATGGGAAATTGTGGTGAACTCGGACCATTTTATTAGGTTTACATGTGACATGTCCTATACACTAGTTTTTTGTTCTTGGATTGTTTTCTAACTTTCTTTTACTTGTGAACAACAAATGAAATGATTTTGTACAGTTTCCTATTAATAAAATAAGTGTATACTGTAAATTAGAAGCAACCATGAAGCAGCCTTTTCCAATCAGTTTACTGTATTTGAACGCACCCTTTCATCCCATCAAGCAAGTTGTGGAACTCCTTATGGAACATAATGATTTCATCTCTGACTAAAGTTATGCAGTAGCCATCTTGTAATGCAATCTTCCACATATCTGTCACGCCAGGCATGGCTAGTTGCTGGTGACAAAGTGTGTATCCAACTGTGTAAACAAATCAATTG
The DNA here is from genome assembly GCA_024195265.1 of Dendrophyllia cribrosa. Taxonomy (NCBI): domain Eukaryota; kingdom Metazoa; phylum Cnidaria; class Anthozoa; order Scleractinia; family Dendrophylliidae; genus Dendrophyllia; species Dendrophyllia cribrosa. The sequence continues at coordinate 9,460,571 of JAJLRJ010000002.1, read as the reverse complement.
AACAGTCAGGTACATGTAGTTTGTAGCTTCACGTACATTTCTCAAACTGATTAAAGATTAATGGAGCAGAGACAACTGTTGAGCTACATGTATCTGCCCTTATGCGGGAAAGAATGCAGTGGAGCATCGTCCACTCTTGAGCAGGCTTGCCTGAAGGTGCCTTAGTAGTACATGTAGTAGTAATAGTTCATCAGATTTTGAGGATTCTATTCTTTTGTTCTCTCTGTATTAAATGATCAGTTTGAGAAGCTATTTTAAAACACTCAAGAGAGTATAAATTTATCAGGTATCCAAACACCTCAAAGTCAGTTAAAAAAAACTCAGCTACAATGTACAGGTGCCTCATTTTCCAACCCACTTCTCAGTGTTTTGAAATCCTGATTAAACACTCTCCCTCTTGTGTTTGATGTATTATTTATTTATTAATCTTACAAGCTTGCAACTTGTTGAACACTTACACAATATCCACTTCTGGATTGTGTCCATTGACAAATATTCCACTGGAGGCTGCAAATGGAAAAAAGGTAATATATTTACTATATAATTACATTTTTCAAACTCATTGTATTATATTTTCACATTTTAAATTTTTATAAAGTGTACAGTATGTTTTAGTTAGCTTTTAATTGTAGCTGAAAAGCCTTTATAAGGAGCGCAATAAAGTATGTATGTATTAAATACAATATGTACATGTAATTCATCAAGTTTGGGCAAAAAAAATCAAAAGAGTGAGGTTTCACTATACAACGCAATCTTAAGGTGCCATTACACGACGCAATTTTTTCATGCAACTTGCAACGCAATGCTGACGAGAGCTGTTGTGAGACAAGTTGCGGATGAAATTGCGCGTGTAACACCTCTGCACAACTGGTTTTGCAACAAAAAATTGCATTGCGAGTTGCAGGAAACATTGACCACTTAATCTACTTTTTGCAACGTTGCGAGACAAGTTGCAAACGTGTAACATATAATCAGCAACTTGTGTCGCAACATGTCACAACAGCTTTCGTGAGCGTTGCGTTGCAAGTTGCAGGAAAAAATTGCCTCGTGTAACAGCACCTTAAATTGGTATCGATTTATTATAAGTGATTTGTATTCCTTCATTTCATCTGTATTGATGATCAGTTTGAGAAAGCTACTTTTAACATTGTGTATATCAAACAATCGAAAGAGTGCTTCATTTGGTATCCAACTGCCTTGAAGTGGGTTAAAAAACTCCACTGAGCCTCATTTTTTCAACCCATTTCTTGGAGTTTTGATATCCTGATGAAATAATCGTTCCTATGTTTAATTATATTACTCACAGTACAGACCAATATTACCATTGAAATACTTCATTTAATGTACACTGTAAACTATCATCATTCAAAGTTCTAGAAAAATAAATTAATTAAAAGCCCTTACCACATCACTTGTAGTTGGGACCAACATTTGCTGTGGGGCACTGATTATACTGACTATCTGTGATTGACGCCACTAAAGATAAGTCACAGTAAACAAGTTAATTCTTGGTAAATTAGCCACTTTTTTATCCCATGTTCACTAAAAATTAATGTAGGTTTGGTGCAGAATTCAAGTGGAAAGTGCATCAGATTATCAATATAATTGTCGTAAGTTCCATCCTGGTCACTGCCATTGTGTTACTTCATTAAACAAGAAACTTGTGCTCTACACTAAATAGTGAGCCATGCAGTGCTCACAAGTGATACAAACAGAAAAGCAGTGAATAATAAAAACTGACTGGTAGATTTTAGTGCTAAGAACAACCCATAAATTTCCAACTGAGCATTAACCCTAGTAAGGAAATTGGACCACACAAGGCAAAGAAAAATTATTTAACCTGGTGGGATCTGATCCCTTGACCTCTGGATTAACTCTACACTGTCTATCGCATAACCAAACAAAATGCTTGGGGTAATCTGGTGATGGACTAGCATCCTATCCAGGGGGGAGTAGTAATGTTCCCAAATGCTTCATGCTACAAAAACTAGGTATTGCACTTAGGCTTCAGATGGCCTACTGGCCCTTCTGAACTGGACATTAGCCCATCATAGGGTTACCACAAATATTTTGTTAGGTTTCTCTAAAAAGATCATGTGGAGCAACATAAAGGCAGTCGAGAGATAATCCAAAAATCAAAATTATTATTAACCCTTTTGTGGCCACAGTCGACTACCTCATTATAGGAAATTAACAATTAATGCACTTTATTAATGCGATTTTACAAAATTCACGTTAATTTAATGTATCTTAATTCATGTTGATGTTAATTTAATGCACGCTATTTTACAACATTGTTATTTTAAAGCATCTTTATTTCATTACAAAACCTTATTAGTTCATGACTCCTCTATTGGCTCTTCAGAGTCACTATCTGACAGGACATCTTCGTTTAAAATTGAGTTCAAAATGTCTTTTGATTGATCTTGATACTCCTCTGTCTCCCGTGCACTTGTCTTGGAAGGTTTTATTGACGGAAGCCAAAACGCAGTTTGGCGTTCAGAAATGTAAAGTGCGAGTTTGCAGAATTATGAAAATCGCAGTAAATAAAGCAAGATGCTTATCGAAAAATTTGCGTTAATTTAATGCATGTAAACCTAACTTTTGAAAAATTCACGTTAATTTAGTGCAGTAACGTAAATTTTCTTTGCGTTGTCAATGTGCATTGTGAATTTCCTATAATAAGGTATAGTCGCCTTACCCATAAGTGGCCAAAGGCAACTATAGTCGCCATACACTACATGTATTTGGGACATAACATATTTGGCCATTGAGAGAATAAAATTTGAAGAAACTTGGCAGCGAAAGGGTTAACACCACTACGATTTTTTTTTAACTTGTAGAAATTATATGATATTAACAAAGAGTATAGACATGTTTTTAGTTTATTTCCACAAACCGTGTTTATGAGTGTTTATTTAAGCTCGACAGAAGTTAAATCCTGATTACTCTACAGGAGGACACATAGTTTACCTGCTCTCCTGTTGTATTTCTTCTGATGTAAACATCATGAACTGAATGCAATGCAGTTGAGACTCGCTGAAATGATAAGAAATACTGTATGTTGAAAAGAAAAAACCTAATGGCATACACAAATTTAAATTAACTTTAAACAGAACAACTGTAGGTATTCCCTGGAATAAAAAGTAAACTTGGGAACCTTTATTTTCTCCATAATTATAATAATTTGTAGTAAAATATGTTTCAGTGAAGTTTTTTTTAAGTGAACAGCAAAGGATGTTTATTAAGCTACAATGCTAGGTACTCTTACCAAACATAATTTAAAATTTTGTTACATATCTAACATAAAACACTGCAGAACCTCTTTTCCATAAAAAAAAAAACTAAAACCTACATATTATGTACAATTCATGTACTGACTATCAAGAGCCAAACAATGTTCAATTTGAGGATTTACATTGTATATATATCAAGGACACCACAACTCTAAGCAGTTACATGTATTTAGAGGGAGGGGAGACAGGGAAGTTCACATACAACTCCTCTCTTTTCCCCCCTTTTGATGTTGCTATGGTAACAAATTTTGATGTCATAGCCACCTAAATTTGTTCATTGGTTAAGTGTTTACAAACATGTACTGAAAGTTTTCTCTTAACTTTACTGGTGTAGCTGTGATTGAATATCATAGATGTATCATGATGGGAATGTTTGAACTATTACATGTAGGAGCCACCTTAAATAATTATAACAGTATATGTCAACTAAGGGAAAAGCAATCACTGGTACATGTACATCTCTAATCAAAAAAAACCATTCCCACCTGTTGATGTGGAACAAATTGTTCAGCAACTTTTTTCAGTGGATTTTCATAATCAACAATCATAGAACCCAGTCTTGGAAAAGAGTCCTCACTACAGAAAACAAATTCAAATACCAATAATTAACAAATTTTTATTATTTTCGGATGACGTTGAGCATGATAGCTAGAATTATCAAGGAGGAGGTTTGTGTTATCTGCCAAAAGCGAAGGCTATGGCAAATAACACAACCAAGGCCTTGATTTTTAAAATTCTTGCCATCATCCACACATCTTAACCATTTTATTATACATTTGAAATACTTAGTTGACTTTTTTGGTAGAAACTATGCAACATTTTGTAGCTTTAATTTTTCCCTCACGAATTGTGGAATCTTGTAATTTCTTTCCCACTGCCGCTAACAAAGTGGGCAGTGCGTGGTGGCATGGTTTTCAATGCATGTGGTCAATAAGAAATTGTTTCAAGGTACATGTACCACTCCAAATCTTCATTGAAACTACAGAATCACAGCTTTTGGGCATTGGGCTGAAAATATATGTTGTAGTTTAAAATGAATCTTAGGTCAAAATGATTTCAAACTGGTTTAGTTTTGATTTTCTTTTGTTCATAATTTTCTTTTGTTTCTTTTGTTACCATAATCCTAAGACAAAGAAAAGTACAAATCAAACTAGTTTAAAATCATTTTAACCAAAGATCATTTTAAACTACAACATATATAATCCTGAAGTTACTACCTTTCAGAAAGAATTAGTACTTCTAAGGGGTAAAAATGAAATTGCACTGTGGTAAGGTATTTAAAATTTTCAGCAATATACAGGTGTCCCCCCTACCCCCCCCCCCCCCCCCCCCCCCCCCTCCCCATTCAATCCCAAATGGCTAAAGGCAATGATGAAGCTTTTAAATGATAATAAACTAAGACTATTTCAGTGCAGTTGACCTACCCTCTCCCATTCTTCATCTCGAATGCATGGTTGTACAATCCCAGGACAGCTTTACGATCCTCCACTCGCGCCACCAGCATCATAAGTGACGCATAAGTGACAATGAGATCCAAATAGGCTTTTGTCAAGTCATAGTTTAAAGTCTATAGGGAAAACAAGATAATTTAATTTTCTTCAGTGCAGGCAAAAATGCAAGACATGGTTTTGTTCAAACCATCACACTCAGACAAACCTGCATTACGGATTAACAAAGAGAAGAAAAATTCATGTTAATTAGCATCAAATTAATGTATCATGCATGCCAAATAGTTTTTGGTATAACATAAAAACTTACAACGTCAAAATGTACAAAACTGGCATCAATTTCTGTCAAAATTTCACTGGTATTGTCCTGTGGAAAAATACAATTAAAATTAAAGAGTTAAATAAATGTAGTTTTACTTTGAAAATCGTTAAGCCATAAAATATATGCTGTGGTTCACATTTTTGTTTCTTTTGAAAATTTTCATTTCTTTTATTTCCTTTGTTTTAGATTCATTACCATACTCTAAGACTAGTAGTAATCACAGATTATGGAGACGCGTTCGATTGAATTTCCAGCAGAAATGAGCCCCTAAAAAAAACCAATAGGGGCGGCCATTTGGAAGACCGTCTACCAAAAAATCTCAAATTTTACTGCACATAAACCACAGGACAGCCAACACGAAATTAGGATTGCGTCCTTGAATGCGATAAAGGAAAACAAAAAACAAACTGGTTTGAATATTTTCAAACCAAAGAAAACTCTGAACCACAACATAAACAATGTATTTGTATGAGTAGAAACCAAAAAAGTATGGACAGGTTTTGTTAAAGGGACACAAACCAAAAAACATATTTGTTTCAATGGAAACCTTAAAATAATGGTCCAGTTTTGTTAACAAATACTCTACAAGTGCACAGAAACTAGTATCTGTTATCTTTGGCTGCGGATGGCCAGGATGGAAAAGGATTGCAACTTGAAAAAAATTGGCCAATTTTTTCAAGTTCCTCCCAAGAGTCGTGGAAAAATCGCAGAAAAACTTATTATGGTTTGTTCTTCCTTGAAGAAATCACTTGATATTATCTTCTTGGTGTTCTAAAAGCAATTTTATGTTTGAGCAAAGGTACTTTGTCATATATTTAGTGTATTTTGACCAAAACACAGCAAAATCTACGTGACAATGCCCCTTTAATAAAAATACTACACTAGTACAATAAAACTATTACTGATTAATTGTCTTAGGTTTTGGGTGACCACAATGAAAATGAAAAAAATTGCTAAAACCTGATTGCCAATTTGTTCCCTTTGATAAATCACTCAATATTTTCCTTTCTGTCTTCTAAGAGCATTTTGTACATTGTATTTGCACAAAGGTGCTTACAGGTGTAGTCAGTTATTTACATGTTATACAGTTTTGACCGAAAACAGCAAAATTCCTTATGATTTTCTCCTTTAAAATTATTCATTTGACAAATTAAAACTAAAGAATACAAACCATGTATGTACAATCATATTACAGTTGTACCAAGACATTTAAGAAAGTTTTCATAACCAAATTTCGTGTTGGTTGTCCTGTGGTTTATGTGCAGCAAAATTTGAGATTTTTTGGTGGCGGGTCTTCCAAATGGCCACCCCTATTGTTTTTTTTTTTCAGGGGCTCATTTCAGCTGGAAATTCCTTCGAACGCATCTCCATAATCTGTGATTACTGCTAGTATATAAATAGCTTACTCTGAATTCCATGACATCCACAAATGTGTAGTAATAGTTTGAGAGGCCTTTGATGACTTCATTTTGAATGCTGTGGACTGGCTGAAGCTGAACGCTCTGAAAAAGACAAAAATCATTTACATGTAAGCAAATACATGTAAGATCTATAAATTTTATATAATTAAAACTAAAAAGTACAAATTATTATTTTAAAAAATTCCAATATTTATGGAATGCATTGCTGACAATATTACCAAAACAATTTTCATCAATTTTCACTGTCGGGACCGGGCATTTCCCCTGGCTATTGCGAGTTTGACTCCTGGCTACTTTGATAGTAAAGCAAAACATTGACAATGCCCGAAACTAATTTTTGCCCCTTTCTTCCATATTACTGCCTACTTCAAAACTTAGCAACAACCCTGCATTATACATTTTATCCTCAACTTTCAATTCCCTTATCTGCTGTTCCACGAAGAACTGATGATTTTTTTTCCAGCATCCTGGCTTTTACATAGAAGTTGACCAATTTTCAACAAAAATTCAAGCATTTTTGAAATCATGGGAAGCATCACAAGATTATACCTTAGTATCTGTGACAGGAAATTTCTTAACAATAGCCTTGATGGCAGGATCCAGTGCTTTATCTGTTAAAAATCCTGGTCTGGACTTGGAATCGGAACATGCCTATTAAAATGAAAATAGCCTCAAAAGTGAGTTATCTTTGCATGTAGTATTATGGGTGTTATTCTAGAGTAACAAAAAACATGCTGTCTTCTCTAATACATTTACAGGGCCCTACTGAAAATCATCTAGACCAGTGGGTTTCCTGGTTAACTTGAGTATTATTGTTTTCACCAAGGATGTGACCTCATAGTACGGTCAAAACAATAACTAAAGGGTTTATGCATCACTCAGGCTATTGTAATTGACTTTTTGTCTTGAAATCGAAATTGCCCCAAAGAAGCTCTATTTTCGGAGACTGGCTTAATTTATATATGAAAGTAAGTTCTGTATTTATTTTTTGAGCAAAAGGCTAATAAGCTTTACAATTGCACAGATTTAGCTAAAAATACAGGAGCAAATCAATGCAAGATTTATCTTAAAGACATATTATAAACTTAATACCAAGCTTGTATATTGTTTTTGGCTTGTTTTGATGAATGAAATCAATTGATATAGTGAAGGAACCAACAAAGTCTATCGGCTGGTTGGTAAACATCATCAGAGACACTGCATGTCTTTGACATAACAGTTTGCTTTCTGATCTGTGCTTAACTACAATTTACAGTAACTTAGACGGTCTTAGATTAACGTCAGCGAAGCAAACGCTATCCATCTGAACAACTAGTCAAGATTTAATCCAGATCTTGTAATGTGGTTTGCTTTCTTACTTTTTTGATGTTGTAAATTCTTGTGAGCATTCCAACCCCTCGCTCATTCAAGATGGTCAGTTTTTCCGCCAGTCTTTGCTCCGTCACCGACACTCCACGATCCATATTTCACTCTGTGGTGATTCTATGCCTGCCTTTTTCTCTTTTAAAGAAGTTTTAGCTGGATACTGCCATTAAGAAACTGTTTTTAGAGCTTGTTTGTAACGAAACTACAAGAATGCCGAACTGATGACAGGAAGGAGGGCCCAACTTTGAGCCCGCCATGCATCAGAGTCTGCATCAGCTCCATAAGCGTAACATATGCTATGTAATTCTTCCTGATCAGTCCTTGCATCTGAGCGGAGCTTCCAGGAAAACTGGCAAAGTTTCCCATACGGAAGTGCAAGGGGTATTAATAGATTCATACTCAACAAAAGAAAGCTGTGGTGCTGCATCGGTGGGGAAGTGAAACACTAAATTAAATTTGATAATAAAAATAAAACACAAACAGCGATGATAAATTTGACGTTTCGTATGCTAAGCAGTGTGTGATAACTATTACGAAGCCCCAGCTCTGATGAACCATGAACTATGAACTATGAGCTCTGACTCTGATGTTGTTGTTGTTGTTGTTTGTTGTTGTCGTTTGTTATGAAGCCCCATTTACACCAACGGTTAAACATGTTTAAATGTTGTTTAGTTTGACTGCGTTTTTAGTCTCTATCTTGAACGTTTGTACATGTATATGACTCAAACTACCTGGAATGGCAAAAAAAGTCAATAAAGTTTCTTTTAGTAAAGATTTCACTCCAAATATTACGCGGAGGTTAGCAGGTATATTTCTAAACCTGTTTTAAACTAAACAACATTTAAACATGTTTAAGCGTTAGTGTGAATGGGGTATATGATGATGATGATGATGATGATGATAAACAGTTTTCAAACGCTGTAACGGTTACTTCAGTTTGAAAATGTATGTTGCGTCAAGTTTATTAAAAAATGCGTTGGTTTGCCTTGTTTATCACCGCTACTGATTTGTGTTTTATTTTTAACCAAGTTACGATGGCCTAAGAACATGAATTTATATGATAAAATTTTATATTAACTGAGTTGATAAGTATAAAATTGCCCACCGATCCGAATGCGTAAACAGATTCAAAAGCTCATGTTTCAAGGTAAGCCTTTTGTTCAGAGCGAATCACTAAAGGAATTGTGCATGGATTCAGTAGTGAGTACGTGGTTTATATAGGGCGAAAGAGCTAGCTACCCATTGCAAGCTGATACCAACAAAGCTTCCCTCAGGCCAATACTAATACCCATCCAGGTTCAACAAAAAGTAATAACCTATACAATGACACCTTTTCCAGAGGTACTCAACATTTATCATTAATTAATAGTATCAAGTCCACATTAGAAATCAATTTCATTTGTGTGCCTGCTATATCATGGTCACGAAGGCTAAAACGCACTGGTGGATTTTAGCTGAGTGGAATGATAAGTATACTTTAGTAAGGCACATACGGGGGAATTGGTAATTAAATCGACTTCGGTTCGTTTGGAATGGATCTTTTTCCTCAGTGACTTTCAACCGTTTCAGCACTGATGGACAGCCGATGATCTGTATGCGCCGGTCCACGTTACGTCGGGTATAATGTAGCTATGTCGGTTCCTAGTTGTTGATGAGCCTGGAGCATGATTTAAAGAAAGGTCGATCAGCAAGATTTCACCTCACGCTTATCGGATCATGTTAAAACCAATATTTATTTACAGCAAGAGAATATATTTACCACAACTTACTTTATCACCCATAGCACAACCTACAAACTAAACTCTCGGCTTGATCTGCCAATATAGGCCTGGCAGGTTCACCTGCTTTTTCTCAAAAGACAATAATGTTTCTTTTCTTTTCCTTTTTTCACTGAAAAAACGCGCGTTCTGCTCACGTCTTCAGTTTTCACTGTGACTTGCTGCTGGCAAAAGTTTCCGGTTCAGGTTTAAAAGGTGGATAGCACTATCCACCCAGGATAAATCACTCACTATTCAGTGGATAAGCATTAACAAAACCAATTGTGTTATCCACTGGATATAGATTTAACCGCAGTGGATGGCACTGTCCGACCGATTAGAGCAAGTTTACCCACGCGCAGTGCAAAAAAGATAATTGTTCTCCCCCGGAGGGGGGGGGGGGGTACTCAACAAAGTTTTGTACGGGGATGCTCCGCCCCAAGGTCCAAACCCTTACCATTTCATATACCGTTTTTGACAGAAAATGTACCCCTTTCATATACCTTTCATTGAAAATGGTACCGCTTTCATATAGCCTTCACGTGCGTCTGTTTGACATGTTTTGAAAGGCGCTTTTTATAATACTTAAACGGCAGTTTTCCCTACCCTTTTTCATACTTCAACTATGTTTTCCCTACCCTTTTCTATACTTCGTGAAATCCCTACCCTTTCATATACTTCAACTCGTAAAATCCCTACTCTTTCATACACCTCCAGCCTATACCAGGTACCCCCTTCGGGCGGAGCATCCCCGTATAGCCCATTATAGGGAGTACCCCCCCCCCCCCCCCCCCCGGGTTGTTCTCATGAAAGAAGGAAGATTTGAATGTAGCAGGCAAAAAAAAAATATTGCAAATTGTCCGCTAAATTAATGAGTGGAATATTTCAGTTCCGAAATATGCGGTTTCTTCGGCAATATCCATCCTGATATTATTCCAACCGAACAATAACAATTTCCAGTATCCAGTAGTGTCTGCAAGCAGGCGCATGAGTTAGGAAGTGCGGGGAATGATAATGATAATGTGGTGATGATGATGATGATGATGATGATGATGATAACTTTATTTCGGTGGGGAATACAAGTGAATACAAGTCTCGCCCCTGCTTATTACGCAGGTTGGCGTTTGATTTAGATCAGTTTGGATTCTTTAAGCTTTTTTGAGACACGGGAAGAAACAGCAAACCAATCAGACATAAAAACACCGCTCCAGTAACAGCCACGAAAATCACTGCTGGGGATATATCGGAAATTGCGCCATCCATTGAAGCTGGAAAATAAAAAATACAACATCAAAATACAATGTAAACGACATGCTTTATTTATAACCTGTCAGTTAGTTCAAAATATATGCAAAAATATATTTGGCTGCCATTTGCATTTGGCAAAGGTCTAGCGTTCAACAGATTTTTTCAAATAATACTCACAAGACAGTTACCTGGCTGCTCTTCATTAGATGAGCTAGAAGCCAGATCAACCATTTTAGTTAATTGGGCCGGAGCTGCATTAAAACCGAACAACATAAAGGCTAGCCGAGTGGTGTCCTACAATTTTTTTCGACCATTTCTCCATACTGAAAACAGTGCTCGAAATGTGTGAGTGTCGAAATGGAGTATCCAATTTCATTGACTGATCCAGCTGAAAATCGAGGTCCACTCTTCACGAATCGTTCGCATGCAATGGAATAAGTAACTAGGGAACTTTAGCAACCACGACGGCAAAGGCGACAGCGAGAACGGCACGAAATTAAACGTGTGATGAGCGAAAACAATGCCTTTAATTGCGCGCGCATTTTACATTTTGGTACATTTCTTTGCCGTTCCCTACAAAACAACAACGTCAAATGATCACATTATAGCTTTTGTGAAGAATATGAAAACATAAGTACACGACGGTTTATTTTCCTTCCTCTATTTCAGAACTAGAAAGCCATCTCTACACTGATCCCTACGAATTCAGCTCCTGGACAATTCCGTCACATTAGGCAAATTAATCAAATTGGAACACGAATTGCAAAGTAGTTTAGAAGCGCGCGAATTCTTAATTCAACGACGTTTTCCTTGGCGTTTCCGTTGTGGTTGCTGCTGAAGCTGATCGAAGCTTCCTAGTGATAATAAAGCCATAAGCCATGTATGCAACTGAGATCTAATGAGAAACGTAAGGTACCATGGGAAGGAGAGAAAAAATGTTCAATCTGATCTGCATAATGAGACTGGGGAAACGCCTAGCTTAGGTAGCAGGCAGCTCCCAGTTGACAAACCATATATTGTATCTATAGAGCTAGCGTTTATTTCCTTACCTTTATTGACACTTGTGTGCGTTGTGTTTTGTGTCGCATTCTTCGGATGCGTGTCAACTTTGGGCTGCGTTGCAGGTGCCTGCCCTGTGTCGGTGGGAATCTTAACAGTGTCCATGCTCCACAAGCCAGCTGCATGAACAAAGTATTTACTATCATTTTCAGGTAAAGTTAGTTTTTTCGTCAGATTATTTTCGGCCATCTTGTTGATTGGAACAGCAGGGATATTTTCCCTTGCAACGCCGGACTGCTGATGTACGCTCACTCCGTCATGTAAGCCGGCACCGAAGAATGGCAAAAGTTTTTGAACCGGAGCTGCGGTGGGCTTCAACACCGGAACACAGTACCCCACCGGGTTCGTAAAAGTAGCATGAGCTAAGTTGCACTTTAATCCCTTGCCGCAACGACCTAATATATAGCCAACACCGCCACATGTTTGACCTACAGCAGGAAAAAAAAGATATATTTGAAAAATTGATAAAAAATTTCAGGCCACGAACGGAAGAACCTGCGAATACAGCCGCCTTTCATCGCTCCCGGCCGCTAGGGGCGCGAACACACCTAGCGGCAGAGAGCGACGAGAGGCGGCTGTATTCCCAGGCTACGAAGGGAACCACATCTAAATATATGAACAAAGGTACATTTTCTGAAGAACAATCCCCAGGTAGAAACTTAAAGTCTTGTTACATGTAACAATTTTGACTCGCAAAGAAAAAAATATTGCAATTTGTGTGGCGAAAACAAGTTGCCAGAGCTATGTTACACGTATTTTTGTTGTGCAACTTGAAGAAATTTGTTGCAGAAAATAGAAAACGATCAATGTTTCGTGCAACTTAAAAAAATAATCAATTGCACGAGGGGTGTCACACTTAAAAGTCGTGCGTGCAACTTGCAACAACTCTTTTTGCGAGACATGTTCCACGAAAAAAATGTTACGCGTAACAAAACACCTTAGCCAGAGGGAATAGTAGACACGGGTCTCAAAAGACTTAGTGTTTCAATTGATAAAAAAGGAATTTATAAAGTTTACAGAATAAATCTAAAAATGATTTAAAAAATTAGTTTGTACTGGCACTTAGCGAAATAATCAATGTTGAAATCTGCCTTTTCAGTGCGATTACCTTCTCAGCCTCGCTTCTGCATCATATACCGGGCTACAAAATATCTAACTAATTCAAGCACAATCTGTTAGCCATGCACCTATACATAGGCACAACTCAACTCAGAAAGAACAGAACAATCGAGAGAATGTTTCTGCTTCCCAGTGTCTGTTAAGGTAGGCCCATCACTGCCCTCTCTTTCCCGGCCAAACACAAAGCAACCCGACAGAGGGTTGCCTGAAAGGAAGACAAGGAGAGCTAGTGGCAGAGTTAAAAATGCCGCGCCGGGTTACGAGAGCGTATAGTATCGAAAGAGTGGATGGTAAGTTATAGTCCAGAAGGACCTCAACCAAAAGCAAGGCTTGTGTGGTTCAGTCCCTTAAAGAAAATATCTCATCATAAATATCCTACATTTTCAAGTAAAAAAGCTATTTACCATTGACTCTGAGACACTTCGTACAGCAGTTACACAGGTCCATTGTGGAACCGAGCAAGCAGTTTGTCTCATTTTTGCAGTCATCGATCGAACATGGCTTGCACCCAAGAACTCCTCCATCTGTGATGACCGCTTCGCATGTCAGGATAGCGGTTACTACAATCAGAACGTGACCCCACGTCAGGGTCAGACGTATTTTCTGAAGAAAAGAAGGAGTTAGGTAATGTGAGTCACAGGTACGGTACCTGAAAACACGTTTTCAAAATGTGAACGTGTCCAATGAAGCGGTTTTCAGTACGTTGAGTGTCACTGTGGTAAAACCAAAGTAATTACATTGACCAATCACAACAGACGCAGACAATCTAATGAACCAATCAGAAGTCGAAGTAAATACATGCCGCCGGCGCTATGCGCGGGAAAACGCTTGCAAGCAAGTCATGATGATGAAAGTTATGATTGGCTTTAGTTTTACTTCTGATTGGTTGACAAAGTAACGCGGGATATTATAGCCAATCACAAAGCGTAGCAATGCAAAACCTAGCCTGCATCATGGCAGGCGTAAACTGGGAAGGGGGAGGGGCGCGAAAAAGGAAAGGGGCAGATCCCTTCTCCCCGACGCCTACTACGCAGGCCATGCAAAACCAAAGTATTCGCGAAATTACGTTCGATACTCAATTGAAAACAGCTTTAATCGATAGGCAGTCGTTTGTGTTTCTAAGAACTAATGTGATGTAATTTAAGACCCTCCCACCCCATTTCAGAGAAATAGGTGAATCAGCTGATTCCAGATAACTAAAGACAAAAATCGTTATGATTAATTCTCTTACTAGTGTACCTGGCTTTATCCAGGATCCCGGTAACAGCATGTATAAAACAGTCCCCGTCGATCATCATCACAGCGTAGTTTGGTTATATATGTGTATGCGTTTACACAAATACCCGACAAATTTAATTTTGCTCGTTTTTGTAACTGCTGTGCTGGCTATAACTTCTTGTTATTTCTTAAAGGGGCATTGTCACGCAGATTTTGCTGTGTTTTGGTCAAAATACACTAAATATATCACAAAGTACCTTTGCTGAAACATAAAAGTGTTTTTAAAACACCAAGAAGATGATATCAAGTGATTTCTTCAAGGAAGATCAAACCATAATAAGTTTTTCTGCAATTTTTCCACGACCCTTGAGAGGAACTTGAAAAAATTGGCCAATTTTTTCAAGTTGTAATCCATTTCCATCCTGGCCATCCGCAGCCTAAGATAACGAATACTAGTTTCTGTGCACTGGTAGAGTATTTGTTAACAAAACTGGACCATTATTTTACTGAAGGTTTCCATTGAAACAAATATGTTTTTTGGCTTTTCAAAGTGATTCTAAAATAGGTGACAGTGTCCCTTTAAGCAGACTTACGATTAAGAGGGTTGTCCAATACTCGGACAAATTTATGCATAACATTGTATTGTATTATATGACCATAGTTTAACAATACATTCTAGAACGGCGGCGCAATACAGCACAATATAACAGTGCAATCATTGATGCATATGCATAAATTTGTCAGAGAATTTTGACAAGTATGGCGCTTAACTCTTAACGCTTACAGAGGATCAAAAGAGGGATCTGTACTCTGGTCATTAGATTTAAAAGTGACAAAAAAAATAAAAGAATCGAGCGGATGATTCTAAACCTACACACGAACTGCGTACTGGGGGTTTTCACTTTCGTCATATCAAATTTCAGAAGCATTAGCAACATATTTCGAGTCCAAAGTGTTTATGGAATTGTAGAGAGATTAAAACTACACATCTGGGCTACATTTTGAAGCGCAAGAGCGTTTCGTGCAAGAGTTATAGGCAAACGAGTATTAGACTTTTTAGTAAGAAATGTATAGAGCGGCCATCTTGGTGCCTCACTCTGGAGCACAAACATAATGCATGGCGGGGAGGTTCTTTGTAGAACACCTCCGTTATAGCTATTTTCAGCGGTTCCTTAATTTTTGCTTCACAGCATGGTATCATCGAAAAGAAGCTAAGACAGCTTACGGCCTGGATTTGTTAGTTTTCAGTTTTTTTTTGTGTGTGTTCCCCAGTGCCTACTTGAAAATAAAAGAATTAAACCCTCAGGCAAGTAGTTGCAACCCGCGGTGATTGAAATGATTTAGAGTCTATTAAAAATAGCAGGTGGGCTGTGAGAAAATAAACAAGGTTACTAGAGATCACTGAAGGATTAAACAAGATATTCTTCTTACAAAACTTATTAGAATTACATTCATTCTTCAAATCAGTTGGCGACGGAAATTACATTCAACAATTTTTTTCTGTTTTTTTTTTCAACATTCAGATTTGTCGGCGGTGTTTGTAATCACTATAAAGCCGACTGTTACCTCAGTCAATTGCTTAATCGATGTTATCGACCGGCTACCTTTGAAAGTCGCAACCAACGATAAGACAATGAAACAATTAAGTCTACTTTCATAGGAAGAATTGTTTTTTTCACTCTTACCTGAAAATCCACCTTTAGAATCTTCCACGTCACACCATAAATTGTTTGTCTACTTTACAAAGTATCACCTGAAAAATTCGGTTGAGTTGCGACGCGGCCAGCTCGAAACCGCTCAAAACCTAGGCGCATAAAAATCTGCTTTATGTCGAATCAATTTATGAACATCACCAGAAAAGCAATTGATAAATGTCGTTTAAATGTCTTATTCTTTGCTGATTTTGGGTGACATTTCTCCTAGATAAAAGATCCGGCTGTAGTGAGCTGTAACAGGTTGTTATAGAAGTAACACAATGCATGCTCAAAGAGCGTGAAAGTTTGTTAACCTTCCATGATGTTTTTTGGCAGGTGCCTCACCGTGCCTGGGACATGAGCTCATTTAAGAAAGATGCTGCTGGCAGTTCCCTTCTTTCGGTTCTCACATTTGGCGGCCGCAATAAATATAAAACTACCCGCTTCCTCTCCGAGCTCATGCAGGCCTCGCCGGGGGGCGGCTTTGTAAACGGCAAAACCAGAAACCCCGACAATCAGCCCTTTCTTACTTTTCCCTCGCGCCACAATGGCATATAGTTCGATATTTGTTGATGAACACTAGTTTGACCTGTAACACTTGTTTAGATGTACACGGTATTACTTCTACCTGATATACTACACCTAATAATAGCCGTTAACAATCAATACACCTGCGTAGGACGCGGTGTAGCTAGTGGGGAGCAACGCGAAGCTAAGAAAATTTGCGAGCGGAGAGAAAAGCGAGGAGCGCTCGCAATAATATATCGCTCCTTCGCGCGCTGCCTGGCTTCGCTGCCCACTACCTGAACGCTTGAAACAGCGGCTAAACAAAATACGGTGGTAGTGTCGAAAGCCTGACAAACGTGCGCTAGTAGAAATACACTGGTGGTCTGAGTGCAGGCTCGAGAGACTAACGTTCAGATCAAGCGCACATACCTGTTAACAGGAGCCCTCTCCCCTTAAGAAAAATCGTGGAGAGTGGGGTGCATGGTTAGGCTGTACACAAGGTAGACTTCAGAGACTTGCGGCCTCGGTACGCATTTTGCTTAGCAAAATGGCTAGGATGGCTTATCAGGGCAGAACGCATTTGTGTAACAGGGCGAAGAAGGAATTGGCAATCAGGCTATAAGGGTAAGAAGCATGGTTATTATTTTTTAAGGTTTGTTTCACGTATGATAGCCTCGGTTTAAAAACACGCATGATCAGTTGCTTTATTCCCTCCACCTTTATAGTCTGAAGTGTCAGTCGTTCTCCCTTACACCCTGTGGAGTCAAGTACGGGAAATTTAGTAGATTGTGCTTATCGTTTATTTAAATTTTCCCGAGTAAATGCTGCAGTTTGCTGACTAGATTTTTGTTTATTTATTTGATGTTTTGTTGTCACTCCTTGATCGGGACATGGGGGAGAGGGTGGGGAGGTTAAAGTATTTTCTTACCATAAATTAACTAGCCTGTGAACAGGTTTCTTTTTGGGGCATTGGGCGCTCGGCTCGCGAACCCAATTCCCCAAAAAGAAGACATGATAAAATATTCAAGCAGGCAATCGTGAACATCAATCTGGCAATCTCGGACGGAATAGCAAGAGAAATAACACCTCCCCTTCCCCGATTCAAGGATTCGCGCGAAAACCAAAACGCGCCATTTTCCCATCATTGAACTGGGCGGCGGGGGGAGGGGGGGGGGGGGGGGGGGCGGTAACTTTTCATTTGGAATATCATGAATCATGAAGATTGCAGCTTGTGTAGAGTCTGTGTACGTCTTGGATCAAATTTATGATCTAATCGGCTTAACTGAAGTGAAGATATCAGTGCAGGAGCAGAGACCCCGGGGGGGGGGGGGGGGGGGGGGGAGGGTGGGGGGGGTGGGGAGGTTCTCTCACTCAAGCTATACGGATATGTAGGCAAAATAGTTGAACAAAAATGTTAAAAAAAACTGCGTGGCACGACTTGTGACACAATAAATAATGGAAAATGTTAATGTTTAAAGTGCCAAAAGTTAGAAATGTTTCAGACGTTTCGGGCTTAGCCCTTCTTCAGTGAAATGTCCATTCCAGTTATATGGTTATGTGTGAAGGGTTTGGTTTTCAAGCAGTTTAGTCTGGGATAGCTAAAAGGGTATAGAAATCAGAGAGTTTTGGTCTAGAGTAAGGTATCATTTGCTGGGAAACTGATCAGTGGTATGAAGAATTAAGTAAGAATAGGAATTGAAACTCGGAAGAGAAACAGACTTCCCTATAACGGATGGTTTCCCATTAGAAACACTAAATACAGTTCTAAAAATAGCAAGTCTGGGATAGGTAAGGGCCCGGGGCAAGGGTTTTAGAGTCCCAGCAGCACACCCCAACCCAATAATATACAGAGTACCGCCCCCGGGGCAGAGACTGATGCGACGTCTTCCGGTACAATGAAGAAGGCTGGTTTGGCCAGCCGAAATATAGTACGCAAAAAACTAAATATCTTCGTTAATTGTATCGGTCTCTGCTTTTACAGTATTCAGACACTTCGAGCCCCTCTCTTGCATCTACCACCGCGTGAAATATGAAATCATTCGACTTCCTGTCACCGCAAGTGCAAGTGTTAATGTTTCTTTCCGAGAATGCACGTACACCGTTGTCAACAGGAAACGAAAACAATTGCGAGAGGTCGCTCCTGCTCGTGACTCAAACTTGATGAGCAGTCCATTTTTCGCATCACCAGTCTTGTCATTTGTGGTGGTAAAAACTGAAAAAAAATCGAGAATTTATTGTCATCGGTCAACTACATGCAGTGCACCATCAGCTCTGCAGTCTTGGAACACAATACACCAGTAATTGCAAGTTATGTATGTTTTGTCTATCGTTTTGTTCCGGTTACTGGGAACTTTATGACGTCAGCAACTCCCTGAATATCAGAGAGGGAAACATCTTTCGAGGGTCAAGGGTACCTCAGAAGTGTTTTCTGACTCCGAGCAGTCGCCCTTTTTTCTCAGATTTGAGTGAGAGCATGCGAGCAGAATGAGAATCATACAATAATAGAGCGATGAGATTGCTCGCAGCCTGATGGTTTTCCAAAACTAACAAGACCTCCCGCTCAGAAATACTTATCCCCACCCCTCCCGTGATATTGAGGACCTTACACACCTCTCCCCGTTTAGAATAATATTTTGACAGACACAAAAAGAGATCCCAGAAGATATGCACAGAAGAGCTTCGAGGACACAATCATGTCATCTTTGTAACCAGAGGAAATCAGGCAGTCAGGAAATGTAATGTAAACGTTTTGTTTTATTCTTTTGTACAAACCATAACGACGCCGTCCAAACACGGACTTGTAAACATTATACGAACAGGCTGCGAAGCGCTATAACTATGTTATACTTTCACCCTCGATAAATATCCGGTTTTTATCGAGGTGGAAAGGGCTTACAACAGTTATAAACGTAATGCGCGCGTGCATGCAATGTACATATCGTTGTATTTCATAAAATATATACTCTTGTCGACATATCTCGCTTCTGTACAAAGGTTTTCCATGAAAAACTAGGCTTGGTTGAAATTGTTAACAAATTTACAAGTGAAATTCAACCTTACCCAGAGATAAACATTTTAACTTCTCTCGTTGTGAGAAAACGTGAAAACAACTACTAAATACACTTTTCAAGCTCATGCCATCGCCTGCCACTTATTAGTCGTGTGTATCACATTAATTACAAATTTATATATAGAGGAAACGACGACTGAGCGAGAATTAAAACGACTGTCATAACATTGGTAGTATCACACAATTCCGCTAACTATTAAAACTGCTAAGGTTTAAAATTAATAGCTTTCGTCTTGGGCTGAGTCCGTACTCGATTCGAACGACGCATCGTGTGTTTCGCGTCCCGACATTTCTGACAAATGAAGACATCAGGAACGTTCGATTTTCTAATCTTCGCACATGATAAATGTATCCACGTTAGGCATTCAGAACATTCGATCATGGGTCTCCCTACAAAATAAAGATACAGAAAAAATAACAATCAAGCAGTGTACAATTCAACAGCAAGTTATTTGCATTCAAAGGGCCGACACGGCACCTTTGTATAAAGCAACAAGTTTTCACAAACTTCTAAAAGCCATGGCAAAAGGATTATAGGGGATATTCGTCTTTGGAGTTCTGTGTTGTGAAAGAACGACCCCAAACACTCTTGAATATTTAAGGGAAAAGAAACCGGAGAAAGATGAAGGGGAAACAATAAAGAGATTGTTGACGTTATGTGTCGTGTGTCGGACCAACATGAGAGAAATTTTAGCGTCTATAATTAACAAGACGAACGACTTTGTATCTTCCGGGGCCAACTCACAAACAAGGATTTAGACAAGAAAACAAGAAATATATGCCTATTAAAAAGCGTGGAAAAGCAAATCAATATGCACTTAGTAGGGCAATGATCACTGCTACAAAAACTTTATATCACACAAGAAATAGCAATGCGAGGCCAAAGATGACGTATTTCAAATTATACTTGTTTTCAATGAAGGTCGAGATTTATTTCATACGCACTTCGACCTTCAAAGACACTAAATTTTCAAATGAAGTAAGTTATAAAAAAATCGCAACCAAAAATGACAGCTACCCGACAGGTAATCGCCAACATTCACAGTACACACAAGTACAGAATTCGCCGTCTTGCTCGTTTTGTAAACAACAGAATCGGTAAATCTTTTCGCATACCACTCTTTTAGAATTACGCAGTAAATCAGCCATACTTTTGAATAACAATAGAAACGTGAAATAAACGTAGCTAGAATTTCGAACGAGGACTAGTTATAATATTCAAGAATCTTGAGTGAATGGATTCTCTAATTTGAACAAGGACGATTGAATGCATTGAAAGGTTCCGTTCTGGCTGTGTCACGTATTACTACAAGCCGCGAGGTAAAATATATTAAATATAACAAAAATGAAATAAAAAGTTTACAAATAAAGTAGAACACAGTCGCTACTTACCGGCGAATGGTTTTTGGCAGTAGCATGTTATTTTATTCCACGATTCATCATCTATGGAAATAAATAAACACAGACACGTTAGTTCGGTGCATTCAACTAAGCCACTGCACGGTGAAAAATCTCACAAATTCAAAACTGAACCATAAATGTTGAAATCTAAACAAGTGTTACGAGTTTGAAGTTTTATAGGCAATTGAACGAGGATCAGAACAAACGCCATCTCACGTACCCGAACTGTATTCTTCGTCTACATCGTCGAGCAATCTTTCGTCCCCACTTGAACTAGCAGGCGATGATGCTGCTTCGCTGTAAGCTGAATCTGTACTAGATGAAACACTTTCCAGTGAATTTGGACTTCTGTTGCGCGGCCGAACATCCTGAAAACACAAGGCAAAGACGAGTGAGGCAATCGTTAATAGATTTATTCAAAGATACACGTTGGAGGTTGGACAACGAAATGTGTCAAGAAGCCGAGTTTGATTTCAAGGGAGTAAAGAAAAGAGGTTTTCCTAAGAGCATTGCCACCAAAGACAAAAACCCATGTGGAATCGTTGCTTTTTAGCTGGGTAAAATTAAAACACTGCTTCCATTCAGAATAAAACATATTGCATGATATAGTACAGCTTATCTATCCTAGCTCACCTCTTGTTTGGCTTCGTACGCGAGAATTAGGCTACAAAACGTGTTGAAGTCTTCAAGCGTTCTCCGTTTCTTCGTCTGTGGGGCAATCTACGCAAATAAAGAGGCAAACGAATCGATCGTAAATCAAACACTGAACTCACAAGAGAGATAAACTTGGAAATAAGAAGCAAAGCGCTGTGCTTCTATCTAAATATACAACAATAGCTAGGTCAGCAAGCGTTCGAACGAAGAAACCAAACAAGTTTACTTACCGTTCTCCCATCTTGTTCTAGCGGGGAAAGCTTTCTCGAAACTGTTAAAATAAAGAAAAAGTTAGACAATCATTCAGACAGTTACAAAACGAGCGGTTTTACGAGCATGCAACGTAAACGTTCGAGTCACAATCGAGCAATGTTGGGTCCATCCTGCCCAGCGTAACTTCACTGCATGCTTCGAAACGAACAAAGATAACCGAAATTTTTTTACCTTTCACGGTTCCCGAGGTCATTTTCCTTGATTGGACCATACAAACGTCCGAAAATTGTAAAACCCAAATGATTGTGCAGCTTTGAAAAACCCGTAATAAATTCTAATTCCAGCACCGATCGCAATAGTTGTCGAACTACACATCACATCGTCCAAGGGATTCCCATAACGCCGTGCGCGCATGCATTACAATACGTCACAATAAGCTGTCGGAAATCGCGTGTTTTAATTGGTCGATAACAACATCTTTAAGCAGGTCAATAACAACACGTGACGAGTAAAACACTTGAAAGATAAATTTCCGACAATAACTAATCCAAGAATCATGTAGAATGTTATACAAAAATTTGTGTTATTTACTTGTTTTCATCCATTTTATAACGTACAACAAAATAAAAACCTTTCAGTTTGTTAAATCTTTGGTTCAAGATTTTATTGCAAACCAAAATTAAACATAAAAATATGAACATATCTACCTGTCTTTCGGGCATAGGGCTGCTTTACACAGCTTACGGACTCCCAAGATGTCAGCTCAGTAAACAAGACAAATTCCTTCTATCACACCGCAAAGTCATGTTTAGCACAGTGATGCACGTACCATCAACTCACCATCTGAAAAATCCCTGAAACGACATTAAAAAAAGAATAAAGCTTAAAGGATATGCGATAACCAATGCCACGTACTAGCCCGCGAATGATGAAAGTAATTAAACATTTCTCATATGTGCGCGTTCGGTTCGGGGTTGTGTTCGTGTTTGATGTCGCATATTGAATTTCAATCATGCGTGATTGTTTAATTATGAATGCCGGCTGGTCCGAAATGGAAAACAATCAACCCACTTTGACTCATAAATTAAACGTTTTCAAATTATAACCTCCCTCAAATCTTACCTCAGAAAGACCTTTGTTCAAATTTCGATCTCTCGGGACTGGCTCTGATGAACTTCATGATTTTTTAAGCGTCCAAAGTCTTTCCTGTTTCAGATCGCCAGCGTATGGCTGATACAACAGTACTTATCTCCTGCGCATGCGAAGAATAACTTTCCTATTTGAGTCCCCCGCATGAGTCCCTAAAACCACTGGTGGTTATCGCCAAATAAAGCGATTCATCCGAATTTAACGCATCCATTTGTCATTGACCACTATTCCTCTTTGAGTTTAAGGCTTTTGAAAGTTTTTCTCCGATTTCGTACAGGAAATATTTCGTATGTGCGACGCCTCACTGTTTCACGGTTGGCTGACAGCTGCACCCGATTTCGGAGATGATTCACGCCGACATGGCAGCCGGTAATTGAAATTTCAGCCAATCAGAACGAGGTTAAGAAAAAGCCGCAAATATCGTCACGTCAAGGTATTGTTTGAGTTGTAACCCATTTAGTTCCCAGTCCTCAAAAGACTTAACACTTAATTTACGCGCAATTTGGCGCCATACGGTTTTTGTCGCGTGTTTGTTCAATAAATCCAGCGATTTTGGGTAGTAGCATTCTGTAAAGTAGATAGAATGAAAAAATAAATTAAAAATAAATAAGAGACTGCATCATAAAAAAATCGCCTTTTTTGTCCAAATAACCAGGGTTTATACGGGTTCATGAAATCGGCTAAATTTCATATGCCAGCGTTGTTCGAGCATATAATTATAAATTATAAATTAAGCAGTGTTTTTGGCCGCTTACGGCACAGGACATTATGCCGGCACAATTTAGCAACCTTTGGTCATAATTTGAGCATAATTAGCTTAACAAATTGGTAATGCTATTAGAAAACATGATAATGATGACAACAAATGTCAAATAGACCCTTCCACGGTTTTTTCAGCTTTTGATATTGGCCATGTAGCGAGAATCTAACGACACTGCTGGAAAGAGCACCTCAAAATTAGTAAAATAGCCAAGTTTGTGAGTCGTATCATGTAAAATCGCAAAGTTATAGCTTCGCGAAGTCGGGAAATTTAAAAGACGTTTATATGCTGTTGAGGTGCTCTTTCCAGCAGTGTCGTTAGATTCTCGCTACATGGCCAATATCAAAAGTTGGAAAAAACCGTGGAAGGGTCTATTATAACAAAATACCAAAGACAGTGCAATAGATGTCCGCTAATTTGCATTTATTCGCTGCATGATTTTCGAACGATTTAGCCGCAAATACTCCATCTTGTTGTACCCTGCGAGCAGAGCCTCTTTCGATCCTCCTAGAAAAATCGGGAGGATCGAAAGAGGCTCTGCTCGCAGGGTAATCTTGTTGGAGCCTCTGAAAAAATCCCTTGCTGAAATTTTGCCAATTTTACCAGGCCAATGGTCTCCTGGAGTGAGCACAGTCAGGAACCTAATGCGCTCCTGGCAAAATAACTGAATTTCCATGAGCACTGTACTGCTGGCAGGCAAAATAAGCCAAGCCAAGGGGTCTCTTCCTTTATCCGCTCCAAGCTCTCTCCTCCGCAGAGGCCTCCTAGTCACCTGTTCTTTACTGATAGGAGCCTCTGCGGAGGAGAGAGCGCTCCAAGGGGATCGAAGAATAAAATAAAAAAAGTTTCCAAATCTGCGTCAGTAAAACATCTTGAGCTAAAGCAAAAAGCAAACAGTAACCAAATCCTAACAGCAGAGACAATAAAACAAATTAAAATATAATTTTCCCAATATCTTACTCTGCGCTGTGATTCAAAGCTTAAGAGCCACCTGTAGAAGCTTTGTACATTCAACACCAACTATGACAGACTGAAATATTGCGTGATCCATAATAACAGGACTTATTTTCGGTAAAATCTTATTCCCAAGACTTGGTGTCCACCAGGCGGGAGTTAACTGTAATTGAAGGCCTCCGGGCAAGAATGTCCTCAGTGACTTTTTGGAAACTTTCACTAAAATTGTATGTTTTAGGCCTTTAAAAGCACAGTTTGGTCAAATTAATAATTTATTAATGTTAAGGTACTTAAATAGACCCAAAATGGGGAAGAAAATCCACATCTTTGAGAAAATGTTTTGGGCCTTAGGACACCCTATGTATCTTTTCAAGATAAAATTTTATACTGTTCGAAGATAGATTTATTCACCTGGTTGAAATCCTTTCAGTCATATTTACACAATCCAGTCATAATTTTGGCAAGTAAGGCCCTTTTCAGGCCAAAAATCCAAGACGTTAAGTTAAAATTTGCCAAAAATCCGCTTAGGACATTCTTTATCTCAAAGCCAAGAATACTAGACAATTAAATATTTTATTTTTCATCTCTGCTGTAATGATCAGTTTGCTGTTTACTTCTTGTTTTAAACATGGCATATATAAATTAAATTAATTAATGCACACAACTACTGACACTCAACAGGAAATATTTTTTAAAACTTTATTTCTTAGTTCATACTCTACAAATTTTCCCCAAGACCATAAATGAGTGTAAACACCTGTTCTCGACAGTTGCTCAAGCTAACTAATATGTTGTGTTCTAAGAGTGGATAATTTTTTCCAAGGATAACTGCTGATCTGGCATCATGTGTTAGTTGGGATCATGGTCACTGCATGGCCTTAAGTGTGTTTCATGTCAAGCCCATGCTGAAGATATGACAAGATCCCAATGGATAATACTGAAATTGGCACAGATCCATGCCGAAGACCTTCTGTGTAAGATACATGGAATGCAGCCTGCCTGGTAATTGGCTCCCACTTGGGATAAATTTTATAAATCTGAAGACATGCACTCTTTTGTGAAAACCAGAAATGAGTAAGCTTTAGAAAAATTGAAAACTGATCTCTCCCCTTTTTCATAGTATTGTTAGTGGTTCTTTATTATTTTATTCTTTATTTAAATGCAGGGGGGTACTCCCATATGTACATGTTAGCTATATACTTAAAATATGCGCTGCATGATACAGTATGGTTTTTGCAGTGCTCAGTCCTTTTAAAATAGGGTATCCTTTTTGGTAATGTGATCCTTGGATTAGCGTTCGAGTCTGCTTGCAAGATAAACCATGGTTATGATGGCATATTATAAACTAGGCTTAGTCTAGTATTCTATTTGATGCAAAATTTCCCGTGTACAGAAAAGAAATAAAAATGACCTGTTCTCATAATTTTGAATGATCGTTTTTCCCTTGAATAGGGAATAGGGTATCATTTCTTGGTTTTGGGCCTTAGAAAAGGGTAATCAATTTTCGGTCAGGGTTCAAGAACCTTTGCGGCACACATCTAGATCCTAAATTGGTGGGAGTACCCCCCCGCCCCCCCCTTCCCGGGATTAAATGGAAGCAGGCCATATTTGAGGTATCTACTTCTAAGATGGAGTCAAGTACAGGAAGATAAAAATATTTTAGATCAAGTCACCCCCTGCCCCACCCTGCCTGAAACACTAGTTCTGTGTAAAACACTATCCACAGTACTGCTTTAGTTGTATGCAAAATTTCTATTTCATCAAAAATTTCAGTAAGTGGCTTAATGAAAAAAAAAAAAATAAAGTTATCAGATATACAGTTACATCTCAATATTTTAATTAAATACCGGCACTAACAACGTGGATCACATAATGATAATGAATAACTGTACTGACAAAGATAATTGATTTTACTACATTTTGAAAGATCTTTCACATTAATTTCCATTTATAAAAGTTTCTTCACCAGCCAAACATGTATTCCATGGCTTTGGAAACCAAATTTGAATCTTTTTGTGGGGTCCTACTGCCATCAGGGACAACCTGCCAACAAAACAAACAATGACATTTATATAAGCTTACAATGTAATATGGGTAGGACAGGTTTATTGTGTTCAAGATCAGAGCACAGTGGCCCACTACACATACCGGTACACAATTTATAGCCATTAATGCCGTGTTCACATCAGCACTGAAACATGTTTAGAGTAAACATATTTCAACGAAACATATTTACAAAATACAGATAGAATTAATTTCTTTTTTAATAATGTCGACCCCTACATATGTAAACAGTTGGGTCACTTTATATATGAAGCTTCAGAGAGACGAAACACTCTGTTAGCAAGGACTGCAATCACTGTATTTTAATTTAGTTTAGTTTAATCTGTTAGTGTAATAGGCAATACCATGTATGTATACGAGAATAATAATAAACTTTGAATTTGAATTTCATTTCCTGTAATCATGTTTGCAACTTTATTGTTCACATTAGTTGTTAATTTCAAAACATGCTTCATGCCTGCTTCTATAATTTATGTGGTTTTACAAAACAAGCATATTATAATAAAGCTTGCATAAAATCTTTATATACACATGAACCGAAATAAAAAAAAGCATAAACTCTTGACTGTTGTATGAATTGTTGTTTAATTTCAGTTCTCAAGCCCTTCAGGAACAAAGGGCATTGCAGCGTTCAACAAGGAGACAACATTTGCACAAACGTGTTTCGTCTGGCTGAGATTGAAACTGTACCTGCTGAAGTAGTTTCAATCATGCTCAGAATAAACATGTTTCGATCATGATTCGCGCAATGTGCCACCTGATCAATGTGAACAAATTTCCTAGTGAAACATGTTTCATTCGTGATCAGACTAAACATTTTTCACCCTAGTGTGAACACGGCATCAGTTTTTCCAATGTTAATTCTGATAATTCTGGTGTGAAAATTTATTCTGAGCTTAGACACAGGGTCTTCAGAACCAGTGAGCAAAAAAAAAAACTATTAATGCCACAGCTTAGTTAGGCCAAGGGATTCACTGCTTATGCAAGCGGTATGGCTTATTATTCTCATACAAACAGTCATCTTAACTCAAGATTATCCTTACTAATACTTAACAGTTTCTTTTTGTCATTACAACTGTTTGTTTGACAAGCTATGTACAGGCCTGTAGCCATGTAGCATTAAAGCAACCTGTTAGTTTTTGTTGTTGTTGTTAAACATTGCTAATTTAATATAAAATGTTTCTAGAACTAAAACATGTGACCAAGACAATTAAAAAGTGATAACCTCAGTTAACTGTTGTTGTTTTTTTCTCTGCCATGCCTCAGTAATTATTTTTTTGGTCTGGCTATGGGCTGACACACACTGTACTGTAACTGCATGTGTACACTGAGATGACCTACACTGAGATGACCTACATACTAGTCTGCATTGTTTGCTTTTAAAATTTGTTTACATCACCCTTCAGTTACGTCATTCTTTAGAGGTGCACCCCCTGTATACATTGATCTTTCTTGGGAATAAGGTCATTAGTAATTATTGTACCTGATGATCGCTGCGTGCTGCTTGATAAGCAGCTGTCAGTGGTCGCATTGGAGCTGGCTTGTTAGATGTTGAAGAGGTCATGCCAGTTTCATTCCTGTCTGGTGTATTTAATATGTTTTCCTTTCCATAAGTCTCCATGACACTCTATGACAAATGGTAATAAGTTACTCTGCCTGGATGTACAGTGTAAGCTTATGTGTACACACTGACACCTCTTTCAAGGAAGTGACCATTCAAAAAATCAAGGTGGTCACTGCCTTGATTTGTGTGGGAATTTTAATTTAAAAAGTCCTTTTTCTATGCAACTAGAATATTTTTGGCTGCACATTTCAAAGACATGCACTGACCTACAGTGTAGGATCTGATTGCCAAGTTACTGTAACTGCAGCAATAATAACATTTTATATATTGGATCATAAAAGTTACAATAAAGTAAAATGCAATTTACAACAAATCAAAGCAGTTGAATTGGAAATGTTTTTGTGTTTACAAATACAGTGAAATCTCTCAAAGCGCACACCCCTGTTAGGTAAACACTTATTTTCTAAGATGGACAGCAGAAGTTGCCTGGTTCTGGCTGAATTTCACTTAATTGTTTGTCACTAAACAGTTACAGCTGTAACTCTCTGTAAGTTTGACACCTCTCTCAGGCTGAGAGCTACATGTACATGTAGATCAGGTGTTGAGGTGTCTGGCTTAAAGTATGTAGAAAATCGTATGTAACTATATACTCATCCCTTTCAATCCCAGAGTCAGTTATGGAAACATGTAGTGTAGTTCTAACTTTTGAGTCTGTAGACAAACTCCTATGGTGTGACCATTCAAATAAAACCTCTTTGGCAGTACTTTTTCATGGTACCACTAGTTTTTTACTATTTTTACAAAATGAAATTTGGGATTTTTAAATAATCTGATGAAAAGACAAAAGGGAGTTTGGGAGAAGCCAAGGGGTTCGCATATTAAGTACTTACAAATTCTCCCAAACTCTCTCATGTTTGTAAGATATCTTTTAATAATCTACTATACAAAAAACATCACTGATACAGTACCTTCTCAATACAAGGCACAACTCCTACCATGATATCACTGCCATACACTTTGCCATTCTTGCTAAGGGCCTGGTGAGAAATAAACAATCAAAACTAATTTTCAGGAAAAGATCTAAGCATATGTAGAATGTTATTTTTTTAACTTAAGTGCCTTGAGTGCAATATTTGTTGCAGTACCTGGCTATTTCCTAGAATAAAAACCAGGTTTAGATAAAAAAAAATATATATAGTTTTATTATTAAAATAGAAAACAAAATGCCAAATCCAGATGGCAGTCAACAACAGCCGCGGATCCAGGAAATTAAAAAACAGGGGCTGAGGGCCATAGCAATAATTATTGTGGTGAGAGTACAATCTCACTCCTCATCAGCCGCAACAACCTTCATATATGAAAAAATCCCAAACAAAAGTGGCACTGTGTCTGTTGAAATCTGTGTTTTTCTGCCTCACCTTTTTAGCCTGCAGTTTGGATTGATATTGGAGGTGTATCCAGTTACCTTTAGAAGTCTGGTGTGAAAATGTAAAAAACGAAATAATAATAAATAACGCAACTATCACGAATGCATGCAGGTCTAGTGGTTAGACAGGGAGGAGAAGAAATACCATCATTTGCTTCATGCTACAGAAATTGAAAGGGGTGGTGGTGGTGGGAGGGGGGGGATGGGGGGTGTGCACATACTAAGACTTTAGTCCACCATTGTAGGTTAATGTAGTTTTGAGCATATCCAGTTAAGAGGTAATTCATTGTACACGAGAGGGGGGGGGGGGGGGGGGGGGGGGGGGTACAGGTTTGTCAAATTACTCTTTAAACTGGCGCATTTACAAATATTTTTCAGAAGGACAGACGCAAAGGTTGGTAGTACCCTTAACATGTATCTAATGAGGTATATTGCTTATACAGTGTAACTGAAATATCAGAGACAGAAGACTTACCACGCTTTTTACAATGTTGCCATATTGAGAGAACTGCTGTAAAATAAAAGATGATGCAGCCGGAGGAAACCTAATAGGAATATTATAGAGGCAATTAAAAAAAGCAGCTGGGAACAGAGTTGTAACTTACAATATTATAAACAAATTGTGACTTTCATATTAATTATTTTAAATTAAAACAAATACATAAAAAAATAAATTAATTTTTCTACTTAATAATGTTCAGTAACTGGCTTTATACTGGATCTGTCAATGTAAGCTTTTTAGTGTTGTTTTGTCAAGGCTGTTGTCTAATAAGAGCTCAATAGCCCAACATTTTCAAAGGACAGACAATACATTTTGGGCCCCTGTTGTTTTGAACCTGGGCCTTCAGAGTTTTGGGATCCTGGAATTTTTTGTTTCTTGAATATAATAATTACAGTCAGATGTAAGCTACATACATATAGCTATGTTTCTTACCCAAAAACTGTCACCCAACATTCATCTAAAACATCATCACTAGCTATTGCCATACTGAAAAGAGAAAAAAATAAGATCACAACCTTAAAAATCGATTTAACTAATAATATATTATTACACTTTATTTTCGCGACACTTTAATTTTGCGATTGGGAGATGGTCATATTTTGTGACACTTTACTTTAATATTTGCGATTTTATCAAATTTGTAGAAACTGAGTCACTTTATTTTGATTCGTATTTAGTCGCTATTTGACCTAAAATAAAAACGAAAATAAACCAGACTGTATAAATTTTTGTATTGGATTTGTATTTTCTCTTATGCTCATAATCATGGCACACCAGTTGGTAGAAACCTGCAAGGTATAATGGGTAGAGTGGTGCAGAGGAGATTGATTCTAAGGATGACGAAGACATTAAATAAGTGGACTAACACTTCACTTAAAGCTTATATGTATGGTCACTTAATTTTCGCTACATATATCAAATTTTTGCAATTCTCTGAAAATCGTGAAATTATAGTGTTGCCAAAATAAAGAGAGAGATGTCCACCTTACAGGGGTGTCCATCTTAAAAGAGTTTACTGTATGTAAATGGACCTCACTTACCCCTGGGTGTAAAATGGATCTATCTGTGTAGGAGAGGAAAATGAACTGCCGCATTGAGGACTAAAAGGTTGTGAATCTACACCAGGCACAGCTACATTACTTCCCGGAGTAGAGAAACCAGTACTTTTCCTAACTGTCGTATTTACAGCTGAAGCCATTGTCACATCCATTGGCTGTGTGGGGGAAAAATCAGGAAATTGTCCGTTATTTAAAAACAAAATTGCATCTTGTTCTGTTGTGAATAATACCAGTAATTATCGCGTTCAAAGAACACAATCCTAATTTTGTGTTGGTTGTCCTGTGGTTTATGTGCAGTAAAATTTGAGATTTTTTGGTAGACGGTCTTCCAAATGGCCGCCCCTATTGGTTTTTTTCAGGGGCTCATTTCCGCCGGAAATTCCTTCGAACGCGTCTCCGTAATCTGTGATTACTGCTAGTTGTAATATAATACTGTCATGAACTGCAATACCTGTTGTGAATTTTAATATTATTATCATAACAGTTGAAGTGATTTATAAAAATGGAACTGGTAGAGCATGAACTTAGTCTTAGTGTCACAAATTACAGTTAACTCTCTCGTAAGCGGACACCCTCGGGAATTGAAAAATGTGTCCGTTAGTAGAGCTGTCCGCTTACGAGAATTATTCCCATAAGCGGACACCAAAGAAAAATAGGGTGGATGTCCGCTTATGGGAGAGTTATGCGGAGTTATGCAGTTGCTGTAGTAAGGCCTAATTTACAAGATTGCAGTCTAGAAACCACATCCAAGGAACACGCTAACACAGTTACTGGATTAGATGAGATACTTGGTCACATTCCTTTGAGGATGGCTGCATTTATCATGGAACAAACAAAGGGAAAGCCACCATAATAGGTAAAGGTGTCAACAGAGGAGCTGGGTACGGCCGGGAAATTCCTTGTAAATACTTTTTATGGTGATGTGCAAACATCTTTACCATGGCTCAAGTCCAAGTTTGATTATCTGGGATACAGTGTTCGGTACAGTCAGTGATTGAAAACAGAAACAAGAAGGAAAGTAGACCATGACGAACGTGGCTATTACGTGACACTACAAATGTTGCGTTGGACTCTTGCCCAAATGAACAGACAGCTTGCTTTCCTGCAGACAAATGGAGATTTCACAAAACCGATCCCCACTGTTCTGTTTCTCTGTCAAAGGTCATATTTTTGTTGATTTGTTCAATTAAAGACAAATTTCATTGCCAAGAGTCAATTATTATACATGGGGTGTCTGCTTACGAGAGAGCGTAAACAAAAGAAAAAATACAATTTTCATTTTCAAAAGAGTCCGCGTAGCTTATGAGAGAGTGTCCGCTTACGGGAATGTGTAAATACAGAGTTTGACTGAGAGGTAAAACGGGGATCTGAAAAGGCGTCCGTAAGTTGAGCTGTCTGCTTACGAGAGTGTCCGTTAGCAGAGAGTTGACTTTAATAAAAGTGATATACCTGGGCAGTCGTCATGAACCAAGTGGCCAACAAAAGCCAGAGCTTAACCTGATTTCTGTAGTATTAAGTGACAAGAGTATCACTACCTTCCCCTGGGATGGGATGCTAGTCTATCAGTGTTATAGTTACCAGTACATGTACCCATTTCTACACCTGGGTGAAGCGACATTGTCAAGCAAAGTTTCTTGCCTAGGGAATTAATACAATGAATAGCCTAGACCAGGGATAGGAACACCAGTTTGAAAGAACAATGTGCAAAACAACCACTCCTCTGCGGATACTTTATACAATGGAAAACTCAAAAATTTATTCCCCTTTCATTACAACCCAAAACAAATCAAAATGTGACATGTACAAGAAAGAAGCAATTTCCTAACCTGTTCTCTGGTGAATGGAGAGTTGGTGAACTCTGAGCTTCTTGCATCATAAAGTCCTTCAACTGGGGGAGCACTAATGGTATCTTTAGGGGCACAGCCTACAGATGAGGACCTAAATGAAAAGCAATACTGTAATGAAGAAAAACTAGAGGAAGACCATGTTATAGGAAAGCTTAAATATAAAGTCAGGTGTTTTTCTTTATGCCATGACCTTTTGATTCAAAGTACAATAAATAATTATTGTAGATACCTGAGAGTACAAAAAATGATTAAAAAACGAAGCTAATGTACTATTGGATTGGTAGATATTCATTTTAGGATTACGATAACGCGCTACACAGATTTATCCGCATTTTAT
Source organism: Dendrophyllia cribrosa (assembly GCA_024195265.1). Taxonomy (NCBI): domain Eukaryota; kingdom Metazoa; phylum Cnidaria; class Anthozoa; order Scleractinia; family Dendrophylliidae; genus Dendrophyllia; species Dendrophyllia cribrosa. The sequence goes on along the minus strand of JAJLRJ010000002.1, from coordinate 9,427,118 downwards.
TGTGCATCTTTTGATTCATTTTAGGAGCCTATTGTTTTGTTCCCATTGCTTTAAGTTTGCAATACAACTTGATCATTGTATTAAGTTTTTAACACTCCAGATTTGTATTAAATAAAAAATTATATAGTTTACTTAATTTCCACACCTTGCAGTTGACCTATCAGTTTTGGTTACTTGAGTCCTGAGTGGAGAACTGAACTGATGAGGGTAATTTCTTGGTGAAGAAATTGAACCTGCTTGGCCAGGGCTTCCTTTGAATGATCCTAATGACGAGCCCACTAGTCTTCCTCTTGGAAGGGGCTGGGGAAAAATATAATATATAAATTGCATTCTGACACTAATCATTAGTCGGCAACTGGCTCTTATGGCCAGCTAGCAGCTACAGCTACTAAAAACTTGAAAATAACTAAAACACAAAAGGCATAGAAGCTTTTTCTTATTTCATGACTGGCTACTTTGCTTGGGGAGCCGGCTTCTTCTGAGCTTCATTATGACAGCCTTGTTAATCTGAAACTAATTTTGATCACAAACCTTCATGGATAAGTGATGAACCAATCAGAATTAAGGAAACATGTAGCTACCAGGAAACCAACTCAAGTTTGATTGACAGTTGGTTTCTGGAAAGCTACATTACAGTGTTTGTTTACCATAAAATTGGAAAAACAGGTTGGTCAAACATTGCAGTAAATTGGACACATCAAAACCCCGAATGGAAATTTCCATGTGATGTGCGTGTTCCATTTTTATGGACATTTCTACAGGTACGCATAAAAGCCAAAAGCCTGGAAATAGTAGCAAGGAGCAAATGGAATGTACATTTTCTGTTTGGAAATTCCGTTTGGGAATTTTGGACTAGCTTTCAAGGAATTCTGTTTTCTCCAGAAATTTACCGTTTGGGAAGACCAAATTAACCTTTCCATTTACATTCCAACCAAAATTTCCAGAATTTTTGGGTAAATGGTGAACAACCAGTATCTATTAAAGGCCTTATGTGCCACTGGGCATGATGAGGATGAGTGACATTATAGTACAACCTCAGATTCTGATTGGATACAATTCCATCTTCACAAATACTTATTTAAAGTAACTTTACTTAGCTTGTTTTATAAACAAACCTGCAATCACTATAAATCATGTAGATTTGACACCTAAAAGTGAATATAATTTTGGTCCACACAACTATTATACATACAGTATATCCTGCAAATAATTCACTCTTAGTACATGTAGGTGTTCTTTGTTCCCAACTTTACATCATAATATTTACTATTCTTTTAATTGATTTTGTAGGAATAAATGAGATGTGTTGACCATTTAAGCTTAAATATTCTTGAAAATGAATGTTAAGTTAAAAAAATCTTTAGAATACCGGTGGTGGCATCTCCATCTAGCTTTGGGTACCCAAGAGAGGAGAAAAAAATAAACAAAGATATCACTTGTTTAATACAAAAATAAGCTTACACTTTGTACACTTTGTAATAAGCTTCACACATTGTCATTCAAATCATAGCGGCAAACTGCGCCAAATGGCAATAGAATGCAATAAGTTAAGCTTAATTATTTTCAATTTTACTAATAAAATGCCGATTGAAAATCGTAATAAGGTTGGTCAACAAACAGTACCGTTTCCATACGATCATTTCATAAAATAGTTTAAGAAAGCATCAAAAGAAATCGCAATCTGATGAATAAAAAAAAGATGCAAGTTTTTTCGAACTTACCGAAGCGGCCGGTGAATTGCCGCCAAGAAGATACTGCGGCAAATAGCCGGGTGAAGTTGGTGAACCCATCGAGTGACTTTCGTGCACTAAATTAAAGGAAAGAAGAAGTTCATATTACGAGAATAAATTCTAAACATTAGGAAAGCTAACTGACTGTCCCTTACTGTGATCCATGAGGAAATTGATCCTTTCTTTAAAGGGATTTTACAACGATTTCCCGTGTCAAGCGTGTTGAAGAATTTATAGCTCTCTTGTCAGCGGCGTTTTTTTAAGGATAATCGAATGAACCGTAAATGACGTAGATACTGCACGCGCGTGCGTGTTGAGGTCATTGTAGCATGAGGCGGCCATTTTGTTTCTGATGTTCTTGTGCAGAAAATTTCGAAATGTCTTTCGTAAATCGTGCAAATCAAAGTTTTACGACCCATGCTCGGCTCTGGTACCTCATAGATGCAAGGGACCAAGTTTGTGGACGCCTAGCTTGTTTCATAGGGCAGATTTTGCAGGGGAAAACCAAGCCTATTTATCATCATTCACTGGATGTAGGTGACTTTGTGGTTGTGACAAACACCAAACACATTGCTCTAACTGGCGCTAAATGGAACAAGAAAATTTATCGTCATCACACAGGCTACCCTGGGGGACTAAAAGAAGTCGTTGCGAGGAATCTCCACAAAACAGACAGTACGAGAATCTTATGGAGAGCGGTCAATGGAATGCTACCAAAAAACAATCTTAGACCCATTTGGATGAAGAGGTTGTATTTATTTGAAGACGATCAGCATCCTTACGCAGAGAATATTTTTACCAAGCTGGAAGGTCCAGCTCCTCTCCCAAGAAGACTGACTGAGTACACACCAGAGGAGATTGCAAACTATCCAAAGATTTATTGATTCCTTGTAGCACCTTTAATTTTTGGGTGATTCATGATCATTTGGCACTATTCTATTGACTGACTATTTCTATGAATTCCAGTTTAGGAATAACGGAATTAAAGAGAAAATAATTCTTTAAAAGGGCAGTTAATTTGAAAAGAAATTACTGTTGATTGAGGTGACCAGAGAATAAGTGCTTCTGCATGTAGTTTGCATTTTGAATTTAATACAGGGGTGGGACGATAAGTATCAAATTTTGTTTTTATGGAACAATAACAGAATATCCAGCCACTAGAGAACACTTCTAGAAACAGTGGCTACACGGCTAAGCTGCGTAGCCACATAGCCGTGTAGACACATAGCTGCATAGCCACCTAGCCACCATCCCCTGGAATAGACATACAATATGTATATTTCTTGTTCTTAAAATATGAAAAAAGAACAAGCGTGGGGAAAGAATGACTGCGTAGCCATGTATCCTGCTTTTTCCAGGGTATAGCTTCAAAGTGGCCAGATATTCTGCAGTTACTCTGAACAATTTTTGTTTCTGACCAACAACAAGGGACCGCTCTTGTAAGCCTCCACCTTAGTAAAATCCAATTGAAAACAGGTTCTCAGCCAAATGCTTATACTAAGAGTATCTATTCTTATAAGGAACCATCTCCAATAAGTAATCACCTCTAATCCTAAAAATGGTCTCTCAATTGAAATTTTACAGTAGGTGCTAAAGGGAAATGAATACACACTATTTTTTCTGTGACTATATACCAGAATAGTCCAAAACAAATACACCCTCTTCATTCATCTTCCTGCATTCAGCTTGGGACCACACCAAAATGTCAGCAATAAAAGGTGCCTGCCAAAGCCTTGGACATTAAAAGGACTATGGAGTGGAACCAATTCATGTCTGCTGTATATCATGGGAGGTGTCCATTGAAAGGGAACTTGCTATCTGACTATGTACTTGGTTAAAATATAAATACACACTCTGAACTTCAAGAAAGTGAAACAGAAATATAGAAGAAATTTGACATTACTTGTAATTTTGTTGGAAAATGTGTTTTCATTTCCTAATGCCTCAGATATAAGCAACTGGTATTTCATTATCAAGCTTCCCATCAACTATGCAATCATTGTAGGAATACAATGTTCAGAGCAAACGATAAAAGTACAGTCGAACCTCTCCTTACGGACATCTCCATAATACGGACCCTGTTATCTTGTATATTGAGCTAAAATCGATTTTCCTTTGTTAACTCGCTATTTTTTAGAAATGAACTATTGACATCTTGAGCTTAGATATCTTAAATCCCCTGCAATTTTGAACAAAGTGCAACTTCCCATTAAACAAACACTCCTTAACTCTTCTAGCCTCCTGTGCAGATATTAGGATCATTGTGCAGTTTTGTAATGACCTAAATAACAGCTTGTAGAAGGCTTACTGGTATTTATGATAATAGAGAGATTAAGCACCGTGTTCTACAGCAAACATTAGTGTGCAGTTGTTTATCTTTACTTTTCCTCAAATTTTTATTTAAATCCATCAGAAAATTGAAAATAATTCACATGTTCATGACACGCAAAACTACTCACTTTCCGAAGAAAGGGCAAACAGCGGGAAAACAAACATGATGCTTAATATCTTTAATGACAATGACTTTGAACAAGTAACAACATTGCACAAATTTATATTCAAAGAATACTGGTACTCTATGGTGACCAATATGATTGGTGAATGGGGAAAAAAAAAGAAACAATGGACAGACCTGGAAAATACTATGGCAAATAATTATTTTTACATAATTCTTTTAAAGTGTATATGACAGATTTTTTTTATTTGCTTGATGGAATCTACATGGTGTTTTATAAGAAAATCAAAGTGTTTTTTTGATATCAATTTTCTTTTCCGTGTTTCAGCCGTCTAAAAACCTGAAATTTCACTTCCGGTGGGGTACAAAACCACTGTGACGTCAATACTTGAATGCCAGTGTCCAGGTTTCTCGGTTCCTCACATTTTTTGGTGTGCCCTGAGGAAGAAACATGGTTATATTAAGGTGTGTTGTCTATGGTTGTAGCAACACGCACCAAAAAACAGAGGAACTGAGAAACCGCGACACTGGCATTCTTGTATAGATCGTTTTCACTCACGTGACAAAATTCATGGCTCATGGTCAGAATGATACAGGAATGCTTCACGGTAAAGAGCCCTTCGCTGAACACTCGGTTGCAACTTGCAAAGGTTCCTCTGGTGCTCCAATCTTCTTCTACATCTTTAACCACGACACTGGTGAGGTTGACGTGAATGAGGCTGTTTACTTTCTCCACTTTTATGGAGAAGTAGATGGTAAGCTTCACGGGAAAGCTGTGTCATTTTCTACTATTATCAAAAATCTTCCATTCCAAGCTCTTCATGAAGAACTGGCTGCCGCCTTCGCTGAGGTCAGGGAGTATAAGGAAGAATCTACATCAGCCTAGAAAGTGCACTTGGCTGTCATTACAGGAGAGTGGACATGAACACATAAACATAGACTACATTTTTTGGTTGATTGAAAAATTGCTGCATATTTTTAGAATTCAGTTTTTCGATCATTTGTTATTGTTTACATCGACATATTTCATGATCATTATTACTTAGTAGATAGTAGACAACATTGTTCAATTTTTACCAAATATCACAGCTAGAAGCAAATCAGTTAAATAAATTAATATAATCTATGTGGTTATATATTATTTAAACCGTCTCAAACAGCAGTGGACGTACAACGTTAAAGTCAGAGTGAACGCGGAAAACGTAAATGGTAACATCCAATGGCGTCTATGAAGTATGGTATATCTTTATTTATCGCAATAACTTCCTGTCTCGGAAAATTCACTGCTTTTGGATATTTCATGGCGTTTTGTCATACTACTAGTGTAACGTATTAAAATTGAAATATCCAATAGTCTATAGAGGGATCTAAGTCCAACCGATAGTGAAATGATTTTAATCTGATGTATTAATAAAAATTTTAGTATCAACAAGCCTTCAGTCATGTTCATCCTAAACTGCATGAGTCGTTATTTAACCCTGTTTATTTCACGCCGTACGATTTAGTCTAAAAGCTCTTCAGGCTTCTGCGATGCGGAAAAAATAAACTTTGCCATGACGTTTATAAACGTAATTGTCCTTTTGTTTCATGGAAACTCTGGAACCAACAGTATATTAACCCGGACGGGGGGGGGGGGGGGGGGGGTACTCTGCAAATTTTTGGGTGGTGGTGTGCCGCTGGTACTCTGAGACCCTTAACCTATACTAAACCACTTTAGCTGCATTTTGCAACACTATTCTAGACTAAACACCGAAAAACCTTACCCTATCCATTTGCCATTTGCCAGTAAACCTTATCTAGACTAAATTCTTTGCGCAACTGATAAGTTTCGCGGAAAATGATACCCTATTCTAGACCAAAAATCTCTGATAACTATGCCCTATCTCAGACTAAACTGCCTGAAAACCATACCCTTCACAGCGGCACATACCTATATAGTTCATATATGTGAGTATCCCCCCCCCCCCCCCCCCCCCCCTCCCTCCCCCTTCCCGGGTATATTAAACGGCCATATGGCGAACATGCAAGGAAAGTTAAACCCTATTAGAGTCGAACGCTATTTATCTGTTTCCCCATGTTTATTTAAGATTTTTCATTGCCCATATATATGCCCCCTAAAGTGAAACCTAAACGAAAGAATTTTGTCTGTCCAGAGAAGTAAAGTGGTCGGCTGTTTCCGAAGCATTGAGCAGAATCAAACTATTTGTTTTTATTAAACCGTGATCAAAATGGCAGCAATCCAAAATATCTGGCTCGGTTGCCTGATTGCGAAATCGTTTTTAAATGTCCGTATGGACCCAAAACACGCATTTGCGAAATTAAAGTACGTAGGCAACATGATGAAACATAATCTTTAATAAATCTTTTTACTGACACCGCAGCCATATTTCTTTTGCCCGCTGGGCATCCTATTAATGATCATTGAAGTTAATATATTCCTTTATTAACAATAAATTTCAATAATCATTATGAGATACCCTGAGGCGGTCAAAATTAATATGGCTGCCGCATCGATAAAAAGGTCTATTGCTTTACTGGTTTTTAAAGAAATTTGATTTCAGTGCGTTATATCATAGATCAGTTAGCTTTTCTGGTGTTGTTGTTGCGAGGACAGAGAGAGAAAGATTAGTAGTTATTTCAGACAGAGTCAGACAATTTGCATCTATCTTTGTTAAATTTGCGTTTATTTAATTGGTAAGTACTAAGGAAAAGAAAATAATTTTGTGTACTGGTGTGACAACAATTATAAAAACACTTTATAAAAACATGACTTCCAAACACGTTTTTCCGGTTAGAAATTGTGCCTAACTATTTTATCAATTTATGATTTGACTATCAAATACACAGTTTCTAAGAGATGTGGATAAGTATACACGTATATAATACATATATACGTAAATAATACTATAATATAAATTCAAAACGTCTTGAAGAAACTGTTGAAAGATGTTTATTAATCAATATACTTACATATGTAGCAATTCCAAGCTGTTTATCAAGCAAAGTGACGCTCAACTTTAAAACAGTGCAAAAGCACGAAAAGTTTAATGTCGCTGTGCAAAAGGAAGGCAAAAAGTGCAAAGTATTTTTATATTTCTATGCTGAACACTTGTTTAGCAGAATTCAATAGAAATTTAAATCGTTTCGGTCTGGACTTGGGAAATAAAAGCCAACGAAGACAGGGTACTTTCGCATGTTTTCAAAAAGCGATTAAATGGGTGCAAATGTATTAATTTTCTTGAATCTCCAATTTAAAACATATCAAAATCAACTTGCGTTTCATACCTTTGAAGGAACGCTCAACTTAGGAATAATAATAATTTCTTGCTGCGTTTGGTGGTTTCCGATTCTGGCCAAGCGCAAATTTAGGCCTTTTGCCGCTTTGACTGTTACGAGCTCTAAAAAATACAATTTAACGTATTTCCAAAAACTAAAGTCGTTTCATTCACTTATGACCCAAGATAGTTTACTGGGCAAAGTTTGAGGGAAAACTTTTTTCCGACCCGAAATGCAGTGGACCGCTTTTACAGACACTGCCTCTTAATACGGTCACCTCGTTATTACGGTTACTTTTTTTTGTCCCGGCGAAACGCCCATACATTTTCTTATAATGAAACCCCGTTAATGCGGGCACCCCGTTAATACGGCCAACGGCCACATTTTGAAATTCCAACCTGTATAATCCTTTATAATTTTACCTCGTTTTTACGGCCACTCGAACCAAATACGCATTAATTATTGACCACACAAAACAAATACTGTATTTATTCACAACACCTGTAACTTGTCATGTCATTGACCTCTGTCGTTAACGTAATCAAACAGCAATTTACTTTCCTGTCATGAAAAAGAAACATAGACCAGTCATGAAATTTGACCCTACTCCATTAATATGGCCACCCCGTTAATACGGCCAAATTTTCATGGCCCATTGGTGACCGTATTAACGGGGTTCCACTGTACTTGTTTTCATTAAGGCATGATCAAAATGGCAGCAATCCAGTTTTCGGCTCGGTTGTCTGATTGCGAAATCGTTTCAGTTAAATGTCCGTACGGACCCAAAGCACCAGCAGTAAATATATCATAACATATTGTGGCCAAAACAAGCATTTTTTTGCTAAATTAAAGTATGTAACATGATGAAACATAATCTTTCATAAATCTTTTTACTGACACCGCAGCCATATTTTTGATTTAATGATCATTTAAGTTAATATATTCCTTTATTAAGTATTGTTCCACATAAGAACGATAGCAAACTTCATTGTTCTGCGGCATTAGCTCTCTCCCACATAGAATATCTTTGATTTCAAGAATAGAGGAGGAGCTGATGGTTAATAATTATATTTCATTATAAAAATATAGAAAATCCATTTGCGTCAAATAAATTTTAGGAAATGTTCGTGCTTAACCAATCAGAATAGCAGAAGACAATAGCTAATAATTTTGCTTCTTTGATGAAGTTCCCTAAATACAATTTCTTTTAAAAATTGTACGTTGTGCGATTGGGTCTCAAATTACTTGAAACCTTAAAAAATTAGACAAAATGCACCTTGAACCTTAACTTTTTAGCGGTTTTTGAGTCTAGGCCAATGAGATCACTAGTTGTAACAATGAAAAATCTTGACATTCCATCGTGTTTGACATTCCATTGCCGTTCAGCGCTATCCTTCTTATGCGGATCATTACTTAACATTGAACCTCAATAATCATTATAAGATACCCTGAGGCGGTCAAAATTAATATGGCTGCCGGATCGATAAAAAGGTCTATAATTGCCTTACTGGATTTTAAAGAAATTTAACTTCAGTGCGTTATCATAATCAGTTAGCTTTTCTGACGTTGTCGACCAGTAAACGGGGACAGAGAAAGATATAGAAAGATTAGCAGTCATTTTAGACAGAGTCAATTTTCATCTAAAGTATCTTTGCGTCTATTCAATTGGTAAAGACTAAGACTTCCAAACACTTTTTTCCGGTTAGAAATTGCGCCAAACTATCTTATCAATTTATAACAACTATCAAATACACAGTTCCTAAGAGATGTAGATAAGTATACGCGTGTTCCCAGGAAAGTCATTTTGATCATCCAGTCCTCTTCTTTGCTGCTATTGATTTTGGAGCAAGTGTCTATATGGCAGAGTTTCCTGGTTTGTAAAACGTTAGCATCGCAGCCACTGTTGTGGGTCCCCACCAATTAGAAATAGTTTTCCTATCCTGAAGATCATTTATGTTTGACCTCCTGTGCAGTTTTCCATCCTTCACCTGGAACAAGGGGGAGTTGTTTATCTCATTCTGGTCAACAAAAGGTATCAGGTCGGACACCTCAGCGAAATCAAGAGTTTTAGTTGGGTCTTTGTAAGCTTCGTAAACTTGGTCAACTGACCTCTGCACAACTTCGACTGCAATTCTTAGGTTATCTTTGCTCTCTTCTTTCAGAAGTGTTCCATCGCCATATGCAATCCACTTATCACCTCTTAGGTTTGTAACACGCAGACCATATTTGTTGTCTTCGTCATGCATATACTTACAAAGTAAGTGACCATCTTTTCCTAAAGCGGTTCCTTTTCCCAACTCAACTCGTGGAGTCCTACAAGTAAACATATTGGCGCATTATGTTTATTACTTTGATAATATTTTTTGAGGAATTTTAAATGTCCACACGACGTGTTATAGACTAAAAGCCAAGTTTACTCGCTACCTATTTATACTGAATGCAAAACTTCCAGATCGAACTTCTACTTGCATCCACGCCAATTGAAGTTCTGACCCATTTACAACAATACCTTTAGCAGTAAGCCCTTGCATTTAATACGGAGGAATAGCGGTATTTGCAACTGAAATTTTTTTAATGAACTTCTGACAACAAAGAAAATAAAAACAGTAACCAGGGCACTGCAGGAACAAAAAGTATAAATCACCTTATGTGTCCACTGGCGAAGCTGTCAGTAAGGAAGTGACAAGCAAATGCATCTATTGAAAATGCTTCATGAAGGAGCTTCTTGCCCTGCTCTGCATCTTGGACAAATTTACTGGCTTCTCGTGCCAAGTGATCGGGAAATACATCCATTGAAAATGCTTCATGATGGAGCTTCTTGCCCTGCTCTGCGTCTTGGACAAATTTACTGGCTTCTCGTGCCTTGTCTATTGCCAACTGATGGCCAGTCAGGTATGCAGTCTTTGCATAAGGGAGAAAATGGTCGTGATTGTTCTCTGCCAATAGTAGCATTCGTCCCTCTTTTACTGGCACACCAGAGAGCCATTTACCACCAGTAATTTCATCCCATGTTTTGGCAGGAAGGGCTCTACCATCTTCGGTTTCTTCCTTTAACGCAGCCAGCAGCTTATCCAACTCATGCTGTAATTTTTCCTTTGGTGCGCGTGCCAGGGTGTTATGTGCATCTTGGAAGCGCTTGTGACGACCAGAATCCTCTTGGTCTTCTCCCATAGATGGATCGATAATTGGGTGTTTCGGCAAGCCATAAAAATCTCCAGCGAGGGCTATTATCTGCTCGAACCTAATCTCCACACCGTTTGGAAGCGTAAGTACTCTGAGTTCATCTTTCTTCAGGTGTATTTTCCCTCCAATGTGGTTGTGTTCAAATGATTCAAACAGGATGCGTACCCGCGGTGCCCAATCAGTAGAAGACATTTTAGGTTGTAGTTAAACTAAAGCAAGAAAAATATTTCATTAAAATTAAAACAGAAAATGTATCAAGGACAATATTTTATACTGATGACAATGGTGTGCATATATATCATCGATCATTGCACCAAACAACATGTACAATTACCGACCTGCTCATTTGTTTAATTTTAGACTTATTTTGTCCAGGAAGATTATATTTTCAGTGTATTTCTTTGACGCGTGACGAAAGAAGAGATTTTGGTTTCGCATTGTAGCTCTAAAAAAAAAAAAACAAATGTATACTAAAGCTGTATTGCTAAGATTGCGCGAGCAAGCTTGCCTTCAATCTTCAACATTGTCGAGTAAACACGCCAACAACAAAGGGTAGGGCCAATGAGCAAATGACGTAGCCCATGGCTCACTCAGGCCCAGTTCAAACGTCGAACTTTTCATGTGCCGAACCTAATACCTATTTAGGTCGACCCAAACTATTAAGTTCGACTGTTGATTCAGACGGTCGAACTTTACATGTGCCGAACCTAATTCGTGGCGAAAAGAAATATCATCCTTACTGCTTAAAATAGGGAAATAAACCGAAAAAAAGTAAAATTCACCAAGCCTAGAAATTCTTGTTTTGATTTTAGTGTGCTTTGTGTTCTGTGATGGCAAGGAGACAGCTGAGGAGATCGTGATCGTGATATTTGGACAAAATAAAGTAACGCCATAAATTTTAAAATACATTACGATTTCTTTATGGATATAAAGAAAAGCAACTTTTTAGTACAGTGGAACCCCGCCTTACGGTCACCTCGTTAATACGGTCACCTCGTTATTACGGTCACTTTTTTTGTCCCGGCGAAACGCGCGCCCATACATTTTCTTATAATGAAACCCCGTTAATGCGGCCACCCCGTTAATACGGCCAAATTTTCATGGCCCGTTGGTGACCGTATTAACGGTGTTCCACTGTAGACCGATTTAAGCTGTCCAGTTTCAGTCTAAAAATATACAACGTGAATGCTGGTAACCGTCGTTACGCTTCTGTGAGTTCTGTCTGCAAAGGCGGGAAAACCCACTAAATAGCCAATCAGAAGCGCGGTTATATTGAAAATACGTTAACATAATTTATGCATTAGGTTCGGCACATGAAAAGTTCGACGTTTGAATCGAAGTCGCTCCATAGTCGAACTTCCCTTGAAATATATATTTACTTTTTTAGTCGGATATTTTAACATTATGACCTGGTTCAGCTCAGTAAAGTTAGTCAAAGATAGACTTCTGTATTTAAATTAAAATGAATAAAATAAATATAACTACAGAAACATCATATAGGTGGTTTGCAATCAATCTCTAGAGACATAAATAACAATAGTGAAACGAACAAATGCTGGTGGACGAACAAAAGGAGCTAATGAGAGTACTATTGTTTATGTCCACCAGCATGGCGGCGATGACGTAACATGAAAACCACCTATTGGCTACGGCCGCACTTGGTGAGTTAACTGGGTTATTTTTTTAGTAACCCGGTTAAAATAACCCGGTTAAAATAACTCGGTGAAAATGTGTTTGTAATAAAATAACCGAGTTTATTTTTCTGTGCGGCCGCACTACAGAAGGTTGAACTTTGAACGCGAGAGATCGTGTTATCATTTGCAAGCGAGAGCTGCACAAAACAATACGACTAATGAGGGAAAACAATGCCTCTGCGCGTGCATTTTTCATATTGTTATTCCCTGCAAAACAACATCGTCAAATGATCAAATTATAGGTTTTGTGGAGAACATAAACACACGACGATTTTCCTTTCTCTATTTGAAATTGAAAGTCGTCCCTACGAAGGTCTACGAATTCAACAGGAAGCCAAAAATTACCGCGTTAGCGAATATGATTGACAGATCGGGAGAGTTAACCTGCACACTAAACTACCTTAAATAAAAAATAAATAAACCTAACCCGGTTAAAAGAATCTATTGTTCTTTAATTATTTTCCATGGGAACCGCTAACACGGTTAAAATTCGGTAAACGCCAAAAATACGCGGCCGCATCGGGAATTTTGTTAAACGAGTTAATTTTAATTAATTAATTGCAAATAACCGGGTTATCTACTCTAGTGCGGCCGCAGCCATTAATAAGAAATAAACCTAATTTACATTTACTTTGAACACACATTTACATATGCGACTACAAAACTTTTGTCTACAAGACCTCGTCAGTTAGTCGCAATATACTAGAAACATAATTAGGAAAACTATATTAATTACACACGGAGCGCGGTTTAGTAATAGTCTTTATACAAAAGTATTCCATAAGGGGATCCTTATGTAGTGAGCACGAGTTATAAAGGGTCATTTCCATGAAATGAATTACACAGGGTGTTATAATTTATATTTTAGCGTTGTTTTTATATATGGATCTGTGCCCAGCTACTAATAAAGATTCAAAATTCCCAGCCGTATACAGCCGTCATCGTTTCCACAAGTCATTGTCTAAAACGCGCAATCAGAACACGGTTTCGTGTTTGCAATCATTTTGGTAAGCTCTCAACAAGATCGACCAAAAGGCAGTTAGAAGAGCTGAAGACGTGTAGCAGACAAAAGACCGGAAAGTGACGGTTCGCAGCCGAGAAACTTAAACGACATCCCGGGCGACATCCCAACGAATATATAGCTAGGAATATTTCCCATGTCCTTGCAAGATGCTATTATATACTATATTAAATCATTATCTGTCAGATATTTACTGCCGTTTTTTTACCTGAGCAGCTTTCTCGTGGATAAACCGAAACAGCAGCAAGCTTTGCACTGTTCGCAGCAAACAACTTCACAATACATAAGACGATTCATTTAAATAACTGGCTCGGATATTTCAGCTATGTTCTTCCTTCCGGCCGCGGTCTGGTCAATAAATGACGTATTTGAACACAATAACAAATATGTCCCTATATATCCCTATAAAGCAAAGGCAAAACAATATCAAAGCGCTTGTACGTGTAAGATCGCGTAATTCTAGGTATGCGAGTATCCAGTTTTCTTCTTAATAACACTGATTACAAAATATGTTTTCTAGGAAACATAGGAAATGAAAAGGTATTAATACCTCCTTTTATCACTTAATAACTTCCTGTCTCGGAAAGTTCATGGCGCTTTCTGATATACTGCCATGTGCCATTGTAACGTATTTTAGTACGTTAAAACTAAAATATTTAATAGTTCATAAAGCTAAAAAACAGTATAAAAATCTCAGGGATAGTGTATGCATACTTGAACGCTATAAGATGTTAACTCGCTATAAACTGGCTCGGATATTTCAGCTATTTTCTTCCTTTCGGTTTCAATCAGGAATGAGATCACATGAGTGGCGTGCCTGTAAAGTTGGTTGAAGCAAATTCGCTGTTGGATAGCTAAGTGCTCGTCCACTATAAGCAATGTTAAACTTTGTTATTTTTACATGACGCGGCGTTTCTGGGAGTAAAAGTTACACCAATTTAGTTATACATGTATGAGTATCGTGTTTCTCTTCCTGATATATGTTTTCTTGGAAAAAGGGGAAATTAAATTGCCTACCTATTAATATCATAATAAGTTCCTGTCTCGGAAACTAGCAGGCGCGTAGCCAGACTTTAAGCCATTAAGCCCGGGCTTAACAGGAATTTCTGTGATTTTTTTTCTTCAGTTTCTGCTACTGTTTCTTTGAAAAATAAAATCATGACCTTCCAAACATTTATGAAAAATGTAAGAAAAATGCTCGAATGTTGTGCTAAGGAAAGCAAAGACGGTGGTCTAAAATTTTGATTGAAATAGTTTTGTTTATGTTATACTAGTCAGCTTGTAGATTTCATAGCTGTCAAGACTGTCTACGGTTTTGATACTGTGCGCCGAGAGACAGGATATACCCTGATCGAAAACCAAATTAATGTTTTAGTCCATTAACAAAAGTACTAAATAAATAATATTATTTGGCATATAGCTTTCAGTTATAGTCTTAAGAGGATGCGAATCTTTTGCTCCAAATGGTTTGGAACGAACTCTTTGAGCGTGCAAAGGAGTTTGCAGCAGGTTGTGATATCGAGCCCAGCATGCCAAGAGTGCATGTCTGCGGTAGAGCGTAACCGACCCAATGTTCCCGCAGCCACGCCACAGCAGTATTGGTGCAGAGCCCTCGACTTTCTCCTTGTCGATCATCTCATCCAAGAACTCAATGACAGGCTGCTTGTGGACCATGACCGGTTCCAGGGTCAATACCTCATACCTACCCAGCTCGGATCACTGAACAGAGATACCACAAACAAGATTTACAACGCCTACTCCAAGGGACTCCAACGACGTAAGTGATAGAGAGGTCTTCGACAACGAGATATTACGGTGGAAAAAGAGATGGGCTGTTGCCGAGGGAGAGAAACCGAAGAGCCTAGTGGATACACTAAGCTGCACAAGTGAAGACCTTTACCCGAATGTCGCCACTGTGCTCACCATTCTCCTAACCATGCCAGTGTCGACTGCGACACCAGAGAGATCATTCAGCACCATGAGAAGAGCAGTGAAAACATACATGCTATCTACTATGCTTACAGAGCGGCTATCGTCCCTTGATCTTATGCACGCATACAGAGAGATGCCTATAGATCGTTTTCACTCACATGACAAAAATCTTGACAACCGTTGCTACGCCGCCATATTGGTGGACCAAAGTGTAAACAAACCCGAGTCGCGTCCCCGGTCGCGTCCTCTTAATTATACGGGTGCTGTAATCAATTGTTCGATGTGGAAGCAAAAGCGGTCGAGATAGGGGAATTTATTTCACTTGAGTACGTTCTCAGTTATGAATCAAAGTAAAGAAACCGACAAATTGCCGCAAGAGAGGCGATCGCGATGGATTTCTGCTATTAGTCGGGCAGAATCCTTACGGACGAGTTTTGAACGGCGATAGTGTGCACGTGTAAGCCAGATATTTTGTTTCAATTTTCTGGACAAGCGGCTATAACAGGGATAGATATAATGTTGACTGGGTTTCATTAATACTCGGGAACGACACAAAAAAGAACAGGATAAAAGAAACGTCGCAGCGAGAACAGAGAGAGGAATCAAAGGGAACAAAAAAAGCCAAAGCGATTGTAGCCGAAAAAATGTCAGCAAAGAAACGCGAACTAAACCCGGAGGGCAAATGTCTGATATTGTGTTCGAGAACGAATCTCCAAAAGCTAAAACTAAGCCCCCAAGGATATTTCATGTCTTGCCGTACTGAAATATTTCATACGGATGCGCAAATTCGACCAAAACATTCTCGGCTGTTGTTTGCGCTCGTGCGATTTCCGTTTTTATGGCTTCGATACAGACCTAAAACTCCCTGATGAAGTCTACGATAGTTAAACGAAATATGTAGGAGAAATAAATAACTTTTTCAGCTTATAGTTCGCAATTGCTGCCCACTAGTCTCTCTTTCAAACTGATCGTTAAAAATTCTCCACTCGCATGTAAACAACTTGTGTACATGACTGAGTTTATCACTGAGCCGGTTTGTTGTCTACGCTTCTTGGTCAGTTCCAAACAAACACTCGCCATATAATTTGAAAAGGATTCTGTTTGCCCAGCCTTACAACCAAGGCAATGAGCAGACGAAACTGTTCCTTCTCTTTCCGTGTTGATTAAAATTGAGATTTTGAGTCATCGCTGGAAATGTCTCACCTTCGCTAAACAAACTTGTCCGTAGCAATGATTTGGCTTTGTAGTACGCTATTTATAAATACGGACACTGTTTTATTATAAGCTCCTAGTGTAGGCATCGGAAAGTTTTAAACTGCTAGTGGGTGTAAAGGCTGTTACAATGATATGAGACAAGCAGTCCGGTTCGAATAAATGTCGACATGGGATGGCCGTTTCTGATTGCCGAGATTTTCTCCAAATAACACTGCTTAACTCGCGATTTCAACTTCTTAGCATATTCCGAAATGGGAAAGAACAAGTCAAATAAAGATTTTCCCCAGACTTTGCTTCACATCCCGAAGTATTCATTTCTAAAATGCGACAACTATAGATATGACTTGCATTGCACCCTATTACTGCTATTACGCAATTGAAAGTGGTCCACCAATATGGCGGCGGATCTGTCGTGACGTCACGTGAAAACGATCTATTGACGTCACAGCAGACTATTTCCAGTCTTTCTTCTTGCGTGGTTTTGTAACCCACCGGAAGTGAAATTTCATGTTTTTAGATGGAAAAAAGAAAAATCGATATAGAAAAACCTTTTTTGACTTTCTTATCAGAACGCCATGTAGATTCCAACAAGCAAATGAAAAAAAATCTGTCATATACACTTTAAGAGTTCAAAATATCAAGGGCTTTACTGTATCTGACGGTATCTACGTACAACCTAAACTATGGTCGCTTTTGTCCTTTGAAAGCTAGAAAATTGTTTGCCTCTCTTAGTACTGATGTGAAGAAATAAATATGTAAAAAGTCCATCTTACTCCAAATGAAAGCAGATTACCTTCAATCTTTGTTAACAGACTTAAAGAATGAGCCTCACTTCTAGTAAAACTCAAAAACATGCACTTTACCTGCAAACTTACGGCTGTCAAACATTTTCAAAATAATAAATTTCAGAAAGATTTCCAACTCTGTTGCCAAATTTGCAAAAGAAATGTACAACCCAAAACAATACTTTTCACATGCTTGGAGCTTATTTTATCTTATCTCAGGTATCACATTGTTTACACAATGGAAATATGAAGGGTCAACGTGAGCACTATAACATTGGGATTGCTGGTGTTTTCAATAAGTTTTGAGGTAGATATTTGTAAAAAATAATTTTTAACATTATTTTCACAACATTAGCAAACTTAAAAACATGAAAACACTTTTTTCAAGACAGGTTTTGAATAAGTTATGCAGAAAAATGTCTTTAAAAAGTGTTCTTGTGTTTTTTGTTTTTCGTTTTTAAGTTTGCTATGATTTTATCGCTAACACAACAATGGGGAAGTTCAAGTAAGTGTCTCTTTAAAATATTATTGGTCGGACATCCACTATCTTGGATTTTCCTGAGACATCACAGCTGTAAAGATATTTTTCGGTTTGCAGTGCATTATGGGAGGTAAGGTAAGTCTTCACAAGCCTAATGGCTCACAACTGCCAGAGCTTAACCCGGTTTCTGTAGCGTAATGCAACTGAGAGTATTACTTCACCCCCCTGGATGGAATGCTAGTCCATCACAAGGTTACTCCCCAGCATTATGTCACTGGTACCCATTTATACACCTGGGTGGAGAGAGACGACATGGAACAAAGTTTCTTGTCTACAGAAACAACACAAAGGCAGAGACCAAGCTTAACCAACGACCTTCAGGTTGGAAGTCCAATGTACTAACCATTAGACGATCTCTAATGACCACCTTTCAATCTCTATTAGACCACTGTGCCTCCATTAAAAGGCAATTTAAAACGACAGCCTTTTGTTAATTATCTTGATTAGAGACAGCCATTTACAGCTAAATTAATGATACAAACAGTATATATTCTTTTTTGTTAATGGTTTTTTGGACTGAAATGCAATGGCTTAACAAGACTTTCAAGTCAAAAGCTAAGTCATTTTTGTTTTCGGACATGTAAATGAAACTATATCTCTAAGCATTTCTCTACTCGTCCAAGGACTATTGAATGTGCATTATTTACTAGCCTGGCATCTTTTTTTACTCGCCTTCAGCAAGCGGATATGTCAAACTCTCTACACTACAATCTACAATTCAGCCCAGTAAATTTTAAACAAAAGTTCCACTTCCTATGTCTACCATTTTGGGGAACTTAGCCTTCTTTGTGTCCAACTCTGTCTGTGCCCACAACAACAGCTTTAACAAATTAGACAGCTTGGGTGATGTTTCTCTGTGTTCTGCCTCTAGAATGGCAGCATTCAATTCACTGGCAACTTTCTGTCTTTGAGAAGGGCAAAGCAATTCGCCAAATGGAGAATCCTCTGGATTATCAAAAGCCAGTAGAGCCATCGTGCGTTCCAACTCCTCCAGAAACTCCGGCGATTCGTTACCCTGTTCAGCAAGCTGGTTCTGGGCAAAGTCAACAGCAGATTCAATGTCTTTGTCTCGAATTAATTCGATTAGTCGTTGTTGTTGTAAATGGAAGTACAGATGAGGTTTGCAGTCTAATATTTCGGGGTTTAGCTTGTTCGTTAGCGCGATTGCCTCTTCTATGTCCCCACGTTGAACTGCAGCTCTGATTTTGATCCTTTCGTCCAGGTTGTCAAGCGGAACACAAGGCTGTGTACCGGATTCCATTTTGAATTTTTCAGCAGCTTCTTTGAAGCCCTCGGTTACAAGGTAATCCATTATCAATCTATTCATGTCTGCCCTCTGAAATCGCATGTCTGTTAGCTTACTCATCCACTCCTCTCTGTTTCCTTCTTCTCCCTTTTCTGCCTGGTTCATTTGCAAGGAAAACAGGTCTTCCTGCCAGTAGAAAACCAGATTTTTTGACAATTTTGTTTCTCTTTATCGCCCCATACAACAAACTTTCAAAATGGCGGGTTGCGTGATGCACGCCAGAACGCATGCGCCACGCGTGCGTCAGAACGAGGCTCTGCCTCTCGTGGGCTCTCTTTCCTTCTCTTCTCTTTTGGGTCCGGAGGTAAGAATAATAACTTTCGAAATCCTTTCCAATCATCGCCTTAGAGTAGTCATCAGACAATAAATCATACCTAAAATATTTCTTTGACAATTTTTCTTTCCGTCTAAAATCTTTTCTGACTGTATATATGTTTTAATGGGTTCTAAGCGGTGCCTTGAAACGTTCACCTATTTCAGCGAAAGCTTGACTACCGTCTTTCTTAATATCCTGAAAGACCGCCTTGTAAAGAATTGACTGCCAATTTTCTGTTATCAGTTGAATCGTTTACGTCTGCGTTATTGGCACAAAGAATTCATTTATAAAGTTGCAGCTACGCCGCATATTTGAGCTTCAATGTGCAGTTTCATGTCTTTAAACTTGTCTGCATCTGGACACTATAGGTTGTAGTCTCTAGTTCCAGTTTGAGGTCAAATACTTGTGAAAATAAATACTTTACAGGCTTGATTTTTAGCTGTTTAAATTGTGACTCGAATTTTGCATCCTTGCTAAAAATGTAACGACCGTAGGGCAAGGAGCAGACCAGTGCAGGGCCCTTTTAGAATAGATGTAGATGTAGGGCTACAGGGGTCTAGTCTAAAGTGTCAGCTTGGAGTTGGGTATATGTATGGTTAACAATGCTATTGATAGGTTTCTATAGCTGCTGGCTGAAATATGTGAATAACTGAATTGCTTCTTTTTTAAATCTTGTAGCTGATCTGGGACTAAAAAATGGGAGCATATAAGTACCTTGAGGAGCTGTTTAAGAAGAAACAGTCAGATCTTCTGCGTTTCCTACTGCGTGTGCGATGCTGGCAATACCGTCAACTCAATGCCATCCACAGAGCATCTCGCCCCATGCGCCCAGACAAAGCACGTCGCTTGGGTTACAAAGCTAAGCAAGGATATGTCATATATCGTGTTCGTCTGAGGCGTGGTGGACGCAAGCGCCCAGTACCCAAGGGTGCCACTTATGGTAAACCTGGTAACCAAGGTGTCAACCAACTGAAATTTCAGAGGAGCTTGAGATCAACGGCTGAGGTAGGCAATCTCATAATATTTTGTTAGTTTCAAATTCCTATTTCTCTTATTTATTTTTATTTACGTATAAGATTGACTTTTGTTATTATATTAATCAGAAAAACTAACGCGAAGAGAGATTTCGGTAATAGACTATTGACTATAGACTATAGACTATTGTTTTCGGTTTAGTTCTTATATACTTACTTATGTAAATTTTCTTCATTTTCTTGATAATGATGACAGGATGTCATCGAAACGTCGAAATCTCTCCGCGTTAGTTTTTCTGATTAATTTATTTTTATTTTTTTCTTATTTTCTGAGTTTTCCCCTACCATCCTTTTCTTAAAGGGAACCTCCACTGTTATAACAAATTGATGTTAAATTGTTGGAAATAAAGTCTAAATTCCAATTGTTTTTTTAACATGTTGAATCAAAATCAACATTCTTTAGTATGCAACAATTGGGTAACTTTATGACAGCATAAAAATTCAAAATGGCAGTGTGTGGGAAATTTAGGCGATAATCGAGGTTTTTTTTGGAGAAATTTGAAATAAGACTGTATAGTCAACTCTCTCTAAGACAGACACCTAACTGTCCATCTTGGAGGGGTGTCCAGCTTATAGAAAGTTAAGGTAACATGGCACCAGTATATCTGAGATTATAAAGCTGAACCTATGCACAATGAATACACATCTGTTTTAAGTCTGTTTAAAGTCGTTTACTTAACCCATTGACTCCTGGGTGATTTCTCAGTTTTTAAACAAATCAACGTGAATCAAGGAACAATAATAAACTGAGAAATGCACACAAGAAAAAGAGCGAACACAGACTTGAAAAAACAACATCTCTTCAGTCTAGAATAATTAGTGTCAACGATTTGCAAATAAAAAATATCAGTTGCACATGAAAAATAGCCTGAAAAACAAACTGGAAAGTCAAAATATCAAAAATTACGCAGGCATTTTGGATTTTGCAATTCAAGGAATATTATAACTGCGAAATGCCAAACCGGTTTTGTTTACAAAAGATCTCTTTCCAGGTGAATTTCTTAAATAACAAATGCTGGAAAAAGGACAACAAATTCTCTCAGTTGAAAGTTTTATTCAAATATCTATTAGAATACTCTCAAAAGCAAATGCATTAAATAATCAAGGAAATTGTCTGTGCAAGAAAATTTGGTAAGCACGTGGCAAATTTCTTACACAATTGCTTGATCGAATGTGGCAGAGTTTTCTAAAAAATTCTCAAAAACTACTGATAACACAAAGAAACAGTTTATGAAATGATTCTTAACAGTAAATCCACAGTCGAAAATGTTACTTTCTTTACCATAGTTTTCTAGAAAAACTTGAAAATTCTTAGAAAAGTCTGCCACTTCGAGTGTGAATTCTGAAGGAAGACATGCCCTCACTTTGCGATAAATGGATGGTGATCCACAATGGACGATTTCATCGCTTTCAGCCATCTTACCACCACTTAAAAGGCATGCAAATCTTCTTAAGGACTTTTTCTTTCCATTTCGAAGTCGTAAAAGGCGTGTTTTCATTTTGGTAATACAAAATGAACATCTGAAAAATTGTAGCGTGCACTACACCAGCAGATATATTTGTTTGAAATCTGTTTCTTTGGTTGTCAACAACATAAATGGTGAGAGAAAATCATTTTTTTTTTGTTGGACTTTGGCACACATAATTACTGTTGTACTTGTCATGAAATGTTGCTATCCTCTTCCACCTGCTCATCCTCGGAGACCCAGGGGCAGTTAGTCGGGGAGGGACGAAGTAAAAACTCGGCAAAAATCAGCGCGACGAAAGTTTTCAAGAGCGAGCGAACGAGCCCCTGGGTTTCTACACTTACCGAACCAGTTCCACGACCATTTGAAATCCCCGTCTCCGATTGGGCAGAAAATTTCTGGCATTGTATTTTTCTGCCCAATCAGCGAGCTGCATCTATCGCGCCATTTTCGTGCCTTCTTACACGAAGATTGTTTTTTCTTGATCGCCATTGCGTTGCTCGTTCAACTTGCTTGGAAAGTTTCTTAAAACAAATTATGGCCTCAAAGCCGAGAATAATCGCGAGATTCAGCGTGGCCGCATCGAAATCAAACACTCACTGTCACATTCGAATGTATTCCTTTCAACTCGGTAAGTTGTTTTTATGGTAGACTCGAGAAACAGTCTGCATTTCGTGGTGAATCCCACGCCGAAGATACACTAAAAGTTTTTGAAATCTACGCCATGCAGAGTTCTATGAAACCTGAAATATGAATGAATCACTGATCACAAGCCGGAATACTATACGCCAAAGACTGCAATAGTACGCCGCAGCCCTTTGAAACCCACGCCATAAAAAGATACACACGAAAAAAAAATTGTTTGGTTGACCAAAAACAAAATTCCCCTGGGCAAGATTTCCGTCTTACCCCATACATTAATTATGCATACGCGCTATTATAAAAGAGAACAATAGAGAAAACAATAGACTGCCTTTGGGAATAGCATACCTTAAACAGCAACATTAGAAATTTCCAGAGATACTCTATCTTTCCACCATCCCCTTCTTTGACAGAATCTTGAAAATCTCTGAAGAGGAGTCCACTTTTAAGAATGTTGTGGGAGTAGTTGAATCTCATCTCTGGGGTTAGGTGGGCTTTTATCTGGACTTTTGTCTTGGATTCTCACTCCATGGACATTAAGTTCATGGTTGTTACAATTAACCTGAAGGGTGGGGTTGGCAGAAATGTAGCCATTGACCAAGTGATGGAATATAACATTAGGGAAACCAAAGACCTGATGTATGCACATGGACCAAACTTAACTTTCAATTCTGCCCAAGTATTCAGTAGGGCATCCAATCCAAATAAAGACATTAGTAACAATTCTGACAACGAAAACAAGCTTTGAATGCATTCAACAAAGCACAAGAGAAGAAGGGATGATGACATTTATGTGGTTGTGAACACCTTAAAGGAAGTTGATGCTTTGCAGGAAATTCCTGGCAGGACACACCATGGAATTGGAACACTTCCAAAAGATCCAATTTCAAGCCTTGATTTTAAGGACCTCCGGCTATGGTTGGACAAGCATAAGGGACCGTTCAATATTTATGGGAGGGGGGGGATGGGTGAGAAATTAACAAAGTTTCATTTTTTCTGTTTCATGTTCCCCCCTTAGTGAATCTGGATTTTTTTCAGGTCCCCCCCCCCCCCCCCCCCCCCCATTCTGTTGGGGAAGAATTTTAATACCCCCCCCCCCCCCCCCCCCCGACTATTAATCTGATTTCTATAAAATAAAAGTTGTATTGTATGTATCCATACTGTATTTTTGTGGGGGCACGATGATGTAGTGGCTGGCGTGTTGGTTTTCAGATCTAAAGTAGGTGAAAATTTGGGGGTGACTGTATTGCTGTCTTGATATTGAAAACTATGCTTCTAATATCATGTTTACTTTTAAGCATATAGGTGTAGATTTGGGATATGATGGGCCTGGGGTACAATGGGAATGAGGATATGGAGGAGACATAAACCTGTATAAACCAGACATAAAAACCTTAAAACCATAACATGTTGTAACAGGAAATGAAAAAAAGTTTAGAATAGTTTTCAGTAAATTTTTATTTATTAATAGTTATTAGTTATTACAACTTATGGCATTTTGACTCTTGTGTGGTTTTCTTTATCGAAGCAATTCAACCACTTGGTCCACTGTGCATTTGAAGAACTATAGTTAAGACTTTAATAGTTGTTAATTACTATCACAACTGAGACTCAGCTGGGCTATATAAACATTTATTGCAATATACAAATTAAAACACTGCTACTGAGCTTACCCAGAAACCAGGAATGGTGGGTGGGTTGACTCACAAGGATGACAAGGGACAAACTGATTTAACTACAAAATACTACTAACAGTTCTTCAACTTCATGCTCATGTAGCAGATGAGGAAAATTCCTTTAGCGAGGGTTACAGATACTAAGGGATGGACCATTATTTTTTTGACGGGGGGTGTTGGAAAATTTTGAAATAAATTGTTTGCAGATGCTATAAACACTGAAATAAATTGTATGCAAGCAAAAATTAAAGAAAAAGTTGTTTGCTGGAAGTATGGCAGTTGGACAGAGACACAAAATAAATTATTTGCAGCAGGTGCCGCATATAAAAAAAACGTTTGCATGTTAAAATTTTCTAACACCCCCGTCAAAAAAATAATGGTCCGTCCCTAATTAATACTTTTAACGTCAATCTCTAAAACCCTCCAGTTTAATACTGTTACAATCCAGTAATATGTTTAATGATGAGTTAAAACTTTAAGTAATGTCATGTACA
This sequence comes from Dendrophyllia cribrosa, assembly GCA_024195265.1. NCBI lineage: Eukaryota > Metazoa > Cnidaria > Anthozoa > Scleractinia > Dendrophylliidae > Dendrophyllia > Dendrophyllia cribrosa. Next base: position 9,402,352 of record JAJLRJ010000002.1, on the reverse strand, counting down.
ATTATGGAAGTACCACATAAAGAAATTCAAATTATAAATCATGCTCCATGACTGCACCAAAATACTGTGCAAGGCTGTGCTCATAGAAGAATCATAGAGAGCCCAAAGGCTCCCAGCCATGAAATCTGGGGTGCCCCGCTCTTATTGGTACACTGTAGTTATGTTTTCGCTTTTTTATTTAAGACATCTGTTCAAAATTTCAAGACCCCCCTCCATAACAAAAAAATTTCCCCGGGACCCCCCCTTTTGCAGTGGCTAAAATTTCAGGTCCCCCCATTTTCTCACCCATCCCTCCCCCTCCCATAAATAATGAACGGTCCCTAAGAGAAGCTGGGTCAATCATTACTAAGACATTTTAAGAGCTGTTAATTCAAATTTTTTTATTTGAGCTGAAGTTACAATGTATAAGCTTAAGCTTACCTCTTTTTAAAATTCACAAGAAAAGCAAGTCAGGAACATTAACCGCTTGGCCTTGTAAAGGAATAGTCTTTTACATGGAAAGTTTCTGTTAGAGATTAGCTATCCACTGCCCGGTAATAAAACAAGGGAATTTTGTGTTTGGTCAACCAAACAATTTTTTTTTCGTGTGTATCTTTTTATGGTGTGGGTTTCAAAGGGCTGCGGCGTACTATTGCAGTCTTTGGCGTATGGTATTCCGGCTTGTGATCAGTGATTCATTCATATTTCAGGTTTCATAGAACTCTGCATGGCGTAGATTTCGAAAACTTTTAGTGTATCTTCGGCGTGGGATTCACCACGAAATGCAGACTGTTTCTCGAGTCTACCATAAAAACAACTTACCGAGTTGAAAGGAATACATTCGAATGTGACAGTGAGTGTTTGATTTCGATGCGGCCACGCTGAATCTCGCGATTATTCTCGGCTTTGAGGCCATAATTTGTTTTAAGAAACTTTCCAAGCAAGTTGAACGAGCAACGCAATGGCGATCAAGAAAAAACAATCCTCGTGTAAGAAGGCACGAAAATGGCGCGATAGATGCAGCTCGCTGATTGGGCAGAAAAATACAATGCCAGAAATTTTCTGCCCAATCGGAGACGGGGATTTCAAATGGTCGTGGAACTGGTTCGGTAAGTGTAGAAACCCAGGGGCTCGTTCGCTCGCTCTTGAAAACTTTCGTCGCGCTGATTTTTGCCGAGTTTTTACTTCGTCCCTCCCCGACTAACTGCCCCTGGGTCTCCGAGGATGCCACCTGCTGTCCTGTTGTGAAAGAAAATTCTATAGTTTTCAGGATGCCAAACACTATTGCTAACTAGGGATTACCTTGACTGGATTTTCTGGTTTATGTATTGTTACACTGTTATTTGGCCATTAATGAATTGATGAATTTTTGTTGTTAACTGCACACCTTATTCCAATTGGCAGTCAACTTATTATTCTTTTATACAATGTATGCATTTTTATTAGTGCTCTGTGTCACATTTTCACTTGAAAATCCTTTCATATTTTGCAAAGCAAAGAAGGTCTAAGTTAAATGAATATAAAAGAATGATAAAATGGCCGCCCTTTCAGTGATCCATCTAGAAACAGTCTGTAGTGAGTCTTGGTACTCACCCAGCCACAAAACTATGAGTCCCAGGCCAAAAAGTGTGAGTCCCAGACCCATATACATGAGACTTACAGAAAGAAAGCATGTGCTTTGACGAGTCAGTGCCACACCTGAGCACTGTGGCCTGAGTCTGACTTTTAGAACGCCGCTGACCAGTCATTGAGCCTGTAATGGCGACCTGATTTCGTGGTCGATGCATAGTTCAAACCGAAAAATATCTTCAAGTGCCCATAACGTTTATTTTTTTATTTTCTCATCTGAATGTAAACATCACCACAAGGAACCGCTGCGAAACAGTTTCCCGCTTTGCACAAAACATGAATTTTTTATGAATATTTCAAATCTTCAAAATCCTATTTTTTTGCCACATACCTGTCCCGCTGTTAAGAAGGCCAATCTACGTCACAGTTCCTTTGTTTGAAGTCACGTGTTCCTTAATCTACGTCACGGATCCTTTGTTAACCGAGAGGAGACTAATGCGAATGGTGCACCAAAATGGTGGCAAATTTCGAAGACTTTTAAAAATCATAAAAAAAATCACGTTTTGCTGAAATCAAAATTTTTTTCGCAGACGTTCATAACGTGACGTGTAGATTTAGATAAGAAAATAAAAATAAAATCGTTATGGGCACTTTAAGTTTTTTTATAAATGGAGAAGAAAGGACAACAGATCGAGATTGTAATAGAGAGAAATGAAGCTTGTGCATCCAGAGGGACGCATCTGGAACGTAATTTGTGCGTCTTTTCAGAAATTTATGCGTTTGAGACACGGGACGTGCAGGTAGATGAATCACTACCTTTTTGGACTAACGGGTATAAGTTGTCAGCAATCTGATGTCCTTATTCACTTATTTGTGTTACACTTGTGGTAAAGTAACCAAGTTGAAACTGTGGGCTTTTAAGCAATATTGCTAACTCTGGATTACCTGGATTTTTCGAGTTATCCGTGCTTACATTGTATGTGACAATTAATGAATTGATGAATTATGTTGTTGACCATAAGTAGTCAGCAAACTAGTGCCTTAATTCACTTTTTTGCGTTACACTTGTGGTAAAGAAACCAAGTTGTAACTCTTGCAGCAGAGGTCCTTGTTTTAAGGTTCTTGGCTGCATCCGAGTGCTGCTTGTTCTTTTCTTCCCTTCTGTTGTATTGTATGTGTAATAGTGTTGCCCTGTTTGCACATGTATTGGGAAGAAAAATAACATGTAAAAAATAAAGGTTGCTGCAAGGGCTACAGCTCTGGCAGGCAGAGCTGCATTACAATCGGCAAAAATGTTAAATTTATTGCGTCGACGAAGGAGACGCTTCCTAATCTTGTCGGCTAGGCGGAACGAATCGAAAAAAGTGTCGGTACCAAATCTGCGCCATCTTGAAACGTCACAATAGTATCCAGCATGCTTAGCGCATCGTCTAGGCGGAACGAATCGAGAAAAGTGTCGGTACCAAATCTGCGCCATCTTGAAACGTCACAATAGTATCCAGCATTTCCAGCGCGTGGAAATCAGAGACAATCCATTCAATCATGGGGAGCTGAGTGCTCCGAAATGTCAAATGTAAATAACCTATTTGTCTTGATTTAGTCTCGGATATTTTCCCGATTTTCAAATCGTACGCTACGGCTCAATATCTCAATGTCTAAAAGTACACAGTGGAAATGGACGAAGGTTCTTCTTCGGACCAAGTTAGTTGTTGGATCTCTTTGGAATCAAACAAGACGTTATTGGATTTTTCTCGCTTCTAGCACCGTTCGGGTATGTTTTGAATGCTCTAACTTTATTTTTCTGTGGTACTTTGCCTGATTGGAACGCTTTCACCTAAATACCGACGTCGCTTCTTCGCGATGTTCTATGGAGCGATTCGCTGTATGTCTTGCCGGCCGCGCCAGGCGAACGCTTGCCCATCTAAGAATTCAACTGAATCGTCCTTTGTCTCATTGCAAGGATTAATATTTGCTTGAGAGAGAGCAATGAAAATGTCTGGACTTCATTCAAAACAGATCAAAATAACTACCGCAGCTAATACTGTTCGCGTACGTGACCTACATGTAGCTTGACCTTGAGATCGCTTGCGCGTGTTATTATAAATTACGTGACAGCATTGAAAGCACACTACTTTCGTAGACGAGAGAAAACTATGACAACGTTTGGGTTGATTTCACAGCAATCAGCCCAGGAGAAGAACCTTTGTCCATGCTCAACTGATTAATTGCGGATATCACATTAAATACTGAGGCGCATCATTTTAGAATCGGAGAAATATAAACCGAAATGAAATCAAGACAAATATACTATTTATGTCGGAAAAAATCTGAGATCTTTCGGAGTACACAGCACGGCAGAATTGAAGGATTTTCCACGGCGATAGCGTGAATTTGTTTGACGTCGGTCCGACGTTTTTGCCTGCGTGACATATCTCATGACATAGCCCCTTTCAACAGTGGCTGAAACTGAGGTACTACCTAGGTCAAGACGAGGTGCTACGGTATAAGGAGACGCACTATAATCTATGATTACTACTAGTTAGCAAAATAAATGATAGAGCATGAAGGGGGCTTTGTAAGGCAAGCAAGAAATCACGATTCCTTGGTACAAGCACACTGTCACCAAAGTGCAAAAAAAAAACTACAAACACATTATCTAAAGAGTGCTAAGAAAGGGTTGTGAGGAGAGGTTTTGTTATTGATGACTTCCAAAATTCCCATGTCTTTGAATCCATTTACGATAATTTTTTTCATTGTTCTGCGCTTGTGGAAAAATCGCGGGAAATTAAGCTGGCCAACTTTTGGCAATTTTTTGCAAATTCCACATCCTGTGAACATTAAAAGCATTAGGGTAGCTGTCCTGGTTAAAAAAAGTAGGCACTAGCATATTTTTTATCATTTGAGTGGGAATCAGGACAAAGCTGTCGGCTCCAACAAACCCTTGAAACCGAAATGGAAATCTGCATGATCAACTCTTGGAGAATATTTTTTAGATTAAATTTGCTTTTTTGAGTTAAAGGAACATAGCCGCCTTTATTAGCGTCACTTTAAAAAGCCTAAAAACATATTTGTATCACTGGAGGACCTAAAAGTAATGGTCCAGTTTTGTCAACAATTACTGAAAGAGTTAGCAGAAACTAGCATTTGTTGTCTTTGGCTGTGGATGGCCAGGATGGAAATGGATTAGTTTTTTTTTAAGATTTCCCCGTGTGTCTTGAAAAACTCGCTAAAAATTGATTATGGTTTGTACCTCGTTCAAGTAAATCGCTTAATATTTTGGTCTCCATGTTCAAAAATCAATTTTGTGTAAAAGGAAAGGTAGTGCAGTTTTGTTGAAAACACAACAAAATTCCTGTGACACTGACTTGCCCCTTTAGGCGGCCTTTAACTTTTTACTTCCAAGAGTGCCAAAGAAGAAATTCAAGAAAAATCCCTACATTTTGTAAAATATTAAAAAAGTAATGGTACCATGCAAAAGTACCGCTAAAGAGGTTTCATTTGAATGGTCACACCATAGGATTTTGTCCACAGACTCAAAAGTTAGAACAAATGGCACCATGCAAAAGTACTGCCGAAGAGGTTTCATTTGAATGGTCACACCATAGGATTTTGTCAGCAGACTCAAAAGTTAGAACAAATGGTACCATGCAAAAGTACCGCTAAAGAGGTTTCATTTGAATGGTCACACCATAGGATTTTGTCAACAGACTCAAAAGTTAGAACAAATGATACCATGCAAAAGTACTGCTGAAGAGGTTTCATTTGAATGGTCACACCATAGGGTTTTGTCAACAGACTCAAAAGTTAAAGTCTCCATAATTGACTCTGGGACTGAAAGGGTTAACCACTGTCTGTTCGTTGTTGTTTTCAGGAGCGTGCTGGTCGCTACTGCGGCAGCTTGCGAGTGCTGAGCTCGTACTGGGTGGCCGAAGATTCCACGTACAAATACTTTGAAGTGATAATGGTCGATCCGTTCCACAAGGCTGTGCGCCGTGACCCCAGAATCAACTGGATTTGCAAGCCAGTCCACAAGCACCGTGAGCTTCGTGGGATGACTGCCGCTGGCCGTAAAAACCGTGGAATGCGCAAGGGTCACAGATTCAACAAGGTGATCGGTAGCTCCCGTCGCGGTTCGTGGAAGAGGCGTAATACATTGTCTCTCCGTCGATATCGTTGATTGCTTAATAATAATTAAAACTTGCAACTGTACTGTTTTGTTTCTTGGTTGTTGTTTCATTTTTCTTTCACTAGAAGGAAAAATATCGTGAGTGGTGTTTTCCTCGCTCGTTCGCGCTCCGGTTTTAAGCTGCTCCCTGCCCCCACTATGTTTATGCCTGGAACTGAATATTCTTTCACTGTGTTGTGGATCCAAGCAAAGTGAAGTTAGCTCAAGCACATTCACCCACTAAAAACTCCTCTGTTTTTTATTTTGCTTGATGAACTTTGAGAAAATCGAATAAGATGCTTTGTGAACATGTTATGTTTTCACACAGGTCACTGAAATATAAGCTGATAAGTAGCCGTTTCATTTCAATTGAAGGAACTGTGCACCTTTCGGTGGAATCGTCCTTGCAAACAAGAATATAAACTTATCAGAAATCAGATCGTATTTTACCTGCAAACAGCCGAGTTTCCGTACCCATAAGGGCATTCTCGTCCCCAGAGCTGCCGAAGCCTGAACACTCGGGTAAATTAAGGCAAGGGCCTCTAATTTTAACGCCCAAAAGCTACGGGGGTGGTCTATCTCAAGAGGCTTTAGTTATGAGAACTCGATACTTTAAAAGAGTAAATAGTTGGCAAATGTGGTCCTTTTGTCAATAAAAACATATGCAAATGAGGTCACGTGACTTAACACGGCCACAAAATCCAGAAAAAAACTTTGAGCAAAGATGGCAACAGTTTATACCGATCATAATTAAGTAACAATCCGTGTAAGAAGTAGGCAATTCTCTATTGTTCCGATGCATTTCGCTTTCCCCACATAAGAATGTTTAGATTTTCGTACTGAGAATACGTCAACCTATGGACAACATGGTTTTGAAATAAAATTTACTGAAACTTTATTTTAAAGCGATGTTTCTTTTGTGTTACAAGATTTCATCCAATCGTGAGACTCCAAAACAATGGCCAAGAAAGACTTCTAATTTTCCATGTTCCCCACATATAATTTTTGTTGCATTAAAAATCACAATAGTTTTCACTAAAAGGGAATCAATTAGTAAACTAGAGATAAATAAATGCGCTGCCTGATGAAGTTATGGTAGATTTTCATGTTTTAGCCAATGAGGTGGACGGTTTCAACAATAGCACAATTCACACCTTTCTGCATTCCGTGCATTTGGGTTGCCTACTTCTTACACGGATTGTTACTTAAATGTTATTGCTACCAGATAAGTCCCAAGAACAATAACAAAAAATCTGCGCTTGGCCTTTGTTGATTATTTCATTAAGTTTGAAAATAAACGGTTATTTGTTCTAGTACCCAGTCCCCCGTAATAGTGATTTATTTTTCCTGTATTTTTTTAACTAATCTTAAAAAGGCCAAGTGCAGAAATGAACTACATAATAGCCTTAAAATCATAAAACTTCTGGCAGCCTACAGGTATTGGTGAAAAGTGTTGCCACTTTGCTTGAAATACTTTTTACCTAAAAATAACCCTGACAGGTCACGTGACCTAATTAGCATATAATCTGCGCGCTACAATGTCCAAACTTGCAAAATCTTTAGTCTGCCAAAGATTTGAGTTCTCGTGGACAAAGCCTCAGAGAATAGACCACCCCGTCACTTTTGTAAGTGAAATAGCAGGAGGCCCTTGCCTTAATTTACCTGAGCAGGAGGACCGGGCTATGGGAACGAGAATGCCTCGGGGGTACAAGTCCCTGTGACCAGGCTGCTCCGAGCTTTCAATCGAGAGACTTCCTCTCCCAGTGTCCGCCCATTCCATTTTTGCGGCGTTGACATTCGCGTTTGAACTTGTCCTTTCTATCTGATGGCGCTGTTGCACAGGGAATTTTTTTCCTGCAACGCTGCAGTCGCGGATAAAATTATGCGTGAAAAGGCCCGTTTACACATGCGATTTCTGATGCGGTTTTTGTCCCAAGTGAAAACTAGTGGCGATTTCCTGTGCGATTCGGGCGCGACATTTGCCTTGATTTGCTGTGATTTCCCAAGAAATCGCCGACAAGTTGCAACCTCTGCGACAAATCGCTCCCAAATCGCACTGAAATCGCCGCTAGTTTACCCACGCGATTTGAAGATGCAACTTGTGCGCGACAAAAATTGCACAAAAAACCGCCTGTGTAAACGGGCCTCCAATAGCCTGGAACAGGCTAGGCCCACTTCCTTGGTGTTGACACGGTCAAAGCAATGCAGAACAGGAACTTGCTTCTGATGCGGAATCTATATTCAGTTCATATCGCGAAAGACATAGCAAAATGTTTTCATCCACACAAGCGTTTTTGTCTCCACATTAATTCGCTCTCGTTTGAAAATGCGTATGTATTTTTTTGTGGTCATATCGACCACAAAAAAATCGAAAACTATGTCCGTACCGTCAGTCTATTTTTCAACCGGCCCTTTCACATACCACAACGTTTTTCGTAAACCTCCGTTTTCATCCGCTTACACTATAAAAACGATGTGTTTCCCAAGTCTCCACATTTTAACTTTTGAAACCGTTTTTATCAACGTTTTCACAAATTGAATAATCATAAGTGGCTGGTATTCAGTGACGCCTTTACTCGCCGATCATATGAATTTGAAAATAAGTACATGTAGTTTGCGCTATCATACCATAGAATCAGTCCTTGATTATGTTTGATCAAAGGTTATTTGCTGGTAATCAAAGATGGTGGTCAGTCATTGTAAGTGCAGGAAATTTAGCATCCTCCACAGGTCTACTTGTTTTATCAGTTTTCAGGGGAAAAACACGCCGTTTTCTCTCCCTCTTCCTTGGTTTGCAATAGCTAACTTCTCAATGGGTACCTTCACACTTCGATTTCGTCCTTTGTTTTAATTGTACAAATCATCGGTCTTCGTCTTTTTTATTTTTAAATCGTCGTTTTATTATTGGAGTTATGCACAAAGCTTGCGACGGTTCATAAGTTCGAAAATCGACTACGATTTTGTCGGGAGTCTCATAATTTTCTATGGCAACCATGGTTGCCGTTCGCTGTTAAGACCAAATGAAATTATACAGCACAAGAAGAAATTTAAACTAAAGAACAATTTGGGAGTTTCAAAGAGTGTCGGGATTCATTGATTCGATTTAAATTGCCACGACGGTAAAATGTCCCGAAAGTTATTCGATGCTTTTAATTTATCTCGCGTAGCCCACAATTTAATTAATTCTTGAACCTTGTGATTAAAATGGATGCACTTAATTTTTAATACGTGTATACTTTTCATAGAAAAGCAAAATCAATTGTATAATTAAAATAACAATGGTCTTGACTGCCATTCCAGGTCTTGTCTCTTTTGAACGATTGAGACTTCAAAGTCAACAAGATTAAAGCGTTGTTTTCCGTTTATACCACGGAAATCTATTTTACGATGTATTCGCATGTTACCTGCATATTAAGTAATCTTGCTATGAAAGAACTTAGTAAAATGATAGTGTTTTTTTCGTCCGTTTTAATGTTAATGTGCATTGAATTTCTTTAAAACATTTTCTGGAAGTACAGAATTAAGAATTGCATAATTTATCAACGTTTCTTTTAAAAGAATCGTAATTGACTGGCTTCTAAGTAAGTCTGCACACACTGTCCAGCGAAAATAATACGCCTTAAATTGTGCATTGTTTTATATTATTAAGCTTTCAGCCAATTTTAACGCGTGTTTACTTTAGATTAAATTTGTTTTAAACGGAAAAGGCACCTTTTGTTGTGTTTTATTAACTGAGAATCTCAAAGCTTTGCTGTTGAAATCCTGATTGGCCTACAACCTGTTCAATTTGTCGCCGATTTTCAATCGCCGCTGCCATGCACACAAAAAAGCCAAAGTAACAATGTATTATCTAGTTTTGCGCAATCTTATTAATTACACCCTCACCTAATTCCTTTTACGCGCTCAATATTGTATTTAATTATTCATTCAATTTACGATATCATGTTAGTGTGAATTTGAAAGAAGAATAGATTTATAAGCTCACTCGGGTTGGCAAGCAAATCGCAGGCGCTAAAATACTATGGTTTCAACTCGGTACAATTGTCGCACTGAAAATCATATTTCGTTTTCTCGAAGAAGCTCGACACCAGACAAGCGAAGGACATGAAGATGCTTTATACCCTCTGCCAGGAATAACATATTTCCAGTTGGGCATTGTTCAAGGTTATCATCAAAGTTTTATAACCGTGAAACGGGCGGGACAAAGTGTCATGGCTACTGAAAACGGTTCGGAGGTGACAGTGTATGCGAATACGTGTGCTTTTATGACCGATTCGGTCGAGGACCGAGAATACTTGTACATCCATAATCTTATTTGTTCGATTCTCAACTGTTTGTTCATTCTGCCTGGCATCTGTGGAAATGTACTGGTTATCTTAGCGGTGTGGAAAACACCGTCGCTTCAAACTTCCTCCAATGCTCTTCTTCTGTCGCTGGCCGCTTCAGATCTCGCAGTCGGTTTCATAGCCCAACCTTCGTTCTCCGCCTGGCGTATCTCGCAAATTGTCGGCAATATCAGAGTCCACTGCGCGGCAGGAGTGATGTCTGAATGCTTTGGCTGGCTTCTCGCTGGAGTTTCACTGTTCACCATCACAGCGATCAGTTTTGAACGATTCCTTGCCGTGCACCTTCATCTGCGGTACCATGACATAGTAACAAGGCGAGGGATCGCCAATGTAGTCCTAAGTTTCTGGTTAACCTGGATAATCATCACAGTGTTGAGGTTCTTCGTCGTGAACAGAAAAATACTTCGAATAATTGCCGTCACTTTTCTGGTTATAACATCCGTAATAATGTTTATGTCATATATCATGATTTATAAACTTGTGAGACGACATCAGATGCAAATAAGACAACAATGTTTTACAAGACCGTCGGGCGAAAACAACAACAAGACCATCGATATGGTACGATACAAGCGGTCAACGATAACCATGTTGTATATTCTAGGATTTTTTCTTCTTTGCTATTTTCCATTTCTTATGGTGATGCTCATTGAAGTTGCCATAGGCGAAACTCTTCAAACAAAGGCCGCTTATCTTTACACAGTGACATCGATTTTTATCAACTCGGCGCTGAACCCGTTGATTTACTGCTGGCGCATGATGGAGATACGAATGGCGATACAGAAAATTATAAACTTTCCGAATGAAACTTTAAAAGAAACAGAGAAAAGTTTTATTGTTGCTAAAAAGCAACCGTCTCTTGAACTTCAGACTATACAACCGTCACTCATCTCAGATAATCAGGGTTTATATGATAGCAATGATTCGTTCAAATTTACGGCAAACGATCTTAACAACCATGTTCCTTGAACAATATTCCCATGTTACGGAAAACACCTGAAACACTTGGAATAACGTTGTACTGTTTTTTTCATATCATTTAAGTGCCTTTAAGGGGGGGGGGGGGGGGGGGGGGGGGATTTAACTAAGAGGTGGCTGCTATGGAAGAGTACCAAACGTCATATAATGGGTTTCGCATTGATAAATTATCTAAAAAGATCGCTTCCGGGATAGGAGCCATAAAAAGAATTAGACCTTTTGTTCCTCCATCTACTCTTCATTATATATACAACGTGCTATAATTCAATCTCACTTCAATTACTGCAATCTTGTTTGGGGTAATTGTGGTAAATCTTTATTTGACAGGTTACAGAAGCTTCAGAACCGTACCGCTCGTGTTTAACCTTTTCACTGTTCCTGAATACCTGTCCTCTAAATTGTTTTTGTCAAACGAAATGAAACGCGCTACTCTCTGAGGGACTCTGATAACAAACTAGTCGTCCCGTTCCCACGAACTAATTACATGAAAAACAGCTTCAGTTATAGCGGAGCAGTTCTCTGGAACACCCTGTGATATGAGAGAAATGTAATCTCTAAGTCAATTTAAACGATCAGCTTATCTGAATTTTTAATTTAACTACACATGGCATTCAAGAAAAACAGGTTTACTTAGATTAGTTGTAGTTGCTGCGGAACGAGCGTAGCGAGTGAGCAGCAACATAATCAGGATTTAAGAGAAAAAAAAATCAGGATTTAAGAGAAATATATGAGAAAAAAATATAAGCTACGAAAAATCTCGATTTGATCGCCTTTTACCAGAATTCACTGCGCAACGAACACATTTTGGGCCAGAATTCACTGCGCCACGCACACATTTTGGGCCAGAATTCACTGCGCCACGAACAATAGCCTCGCTTGCTGCTTCAAGCTGTTGGCTGCGAGATTTGTAATATTTTGGTCCAATATGTGCCAGTCGTAATCGGAACTGAAGTGTCGAAGACTACCGCGAGTTGAGCGAGGACTGTGAGGCATGGTGATAGGACCGTTGGATAGCAAAGATTTTCGAAGATCAGTGTACGGAATAAAAGACAAATTTATTTTGAAATCACTCCGACAGCGGTCGATGAGACTGAGCTGAGCGCGTGGGGACGCGAAACCTGAGCTGAGCCCGTGGAGACGCGAACACGATACGGCTAGCTAGTAACGCAACATATATTCATTATCAATAATTAAATTAAACCTAAATTTTCACATCTTCCTCGTGGTGAACGCGTCCTTTGCTCAACAATATTCTACAGACATTGCAAGAACTTAATGCGTGAATTACAAAACAAAATTAGTCTTATCAGCTGGAGTTTTCGTCGATTCATCCCGGTTACATTTGCTTTGCTTCCCCTCAAAAAACGAAAGAGAAAATTCGATAATTCTGTAATACCAGCGAGGCGATAAAACAGCATTACAGTAAAAACCCGCAAGTAAGAACCTAAAAATTAAGAACCTGTTAGCCTCAAATTTGTCATTTATACCCCCAATAAACAAGAACCTATTTAGCCTAGAAAATGAAAAACAGGTTCTTATTTTCAAAAATCATCATTTAGTGATACAGAGCTGGGTAAGAAAGGTTGATATTCAGAATTGTATTGTATTACGAAAAAACTGTACAGCAATAAATCAGCATGTGAAATATAATGTACAGTAATATACAGTGTGAGTACATGAAGAGAACAATACAGTATAGATAATATGTAAATGTCTATGTTAATGTTCTAGGGTGTTGTTGAGGGGTGAGGGGTGGGTGGGGTTGACTGAAAAATAGGCTGATTACCATTTTATCTTGTAGCTGGATTTTATATTTGTTGTTACACAGAAATAAGAACCTAGATAGCCTAAAATTGTGTTAACTACCATTTAAACAAGAACCTGTTTAGGCTAACTCTAAAAAATGTAGGTTCTTACTTGCGGGTTTTTACTGTATTACAACAAATTTACCGCAGCAATTACTATCTTTTGGATACACTAGTTATAGCTTTGTAATTTGTTTAGGTTAGTTAGGTTAGGTTCCTGATGATTTTACCGTGTTTAAATAACGGATTTACGGTTACAGTTTACAGTTACAGTTACAGTTCTTTACTTCCTCGGCTATGATGCTTGGTCACATTCGTTATAGTTCCATCAAATTTATTGAGTCACAACCATATTTGGTAAGCCACGTGACCAGAGCATACGTGAGAAATGCTAACCATGAAATAATGTCCCTAGCGTGAACGACTCTAAAACCGTAGTTAAGTTTCACCCCCTTAAAGTAAACTATGTGAAAGCTTATACAATTAATTTGTTCATTTCGATTCTTTTAGATGAATATAACAGCAGCAGAAAATTTCTCAGTTAGAAACAAAATTACTTTTACTTCGAATTCGCGCATGCATGAGAAAAAGTTGGCTCGGCCAGCCAGGTCACCCTGCCATCGAAAGGCGGTAACCCGGCTAGCCAAGCCAACTATAAACAGTTCGCCGCGTTTTTTTTGTAAGGGAAAGTATCAAAACTTGGCTCGCCCAGGGTAGCTCGGGTGGGCGGGTGACCCGCCTATCCGGGACAACTTTTCTCCATATAAACAGGGCGTAATGCACTTGGGACTCCGGGCCACTTGTTTACATTAAAGTGCACCTAACCCCAAAATTGTTTTTTTTTTTCGCTGAATCAACTCCATGTACATTGAAAAGTTAAATAGTTAAATATTTCTTGTTTTTAACGTTGCGTTAGTGAATTATGGAGGTTTGAATTTACAAAATGTTAATAAGATGACGTCAAATCAAGACTCGTTATTATACGACTACTTGTTTCCACCTCCAAGTAATATTTTTTTTAAATCAATTGACTATTAACATTTTTTATTAGTATTTCTTAAATTGATTATCCTTAAACTGCGTATTGTAAATTGAAGTAGAAATAATGGTAAAGTCTTGATTTGACGTCATCTAATTAGCATTTTGTAAATTAAAATCTCTATAACTCACTAACGTGACATTAAAAACAAGAAATATTTCACTATTCGACTATTCAACGTACATTGAGTTTATTAAAAAAAATGGGGTTTAGGTGCACTTTAAAGAAACCATGTTCATCATTCTCCTCCCTTTTTTTCAAATTCAAAATGACGGGTCAATGTTTTTCTTTTTATCTAACTTGACCTAAATTCGACTGAATAAAATATGAATCGTATGACATTTGATGATCAAATGTCGAATTTTTTAATTTTGATTCCACCACATAAGCCTGAGATTCGGCGCATGAGAAGTCAGGTCAAACGTTTTGGATTTAACTGACAATAATTTGAAATAAACTCATTCACAAATCATTCGTTTATTTACCTTTCTTTCTACTTCATAATGGGCGTATATTTTCCTCTGCGAGTGGTGAAATTTTGCTGAATGAAATTCTAGCGTTTCGCGTCTTCTTTCGACTTGGATAAGTTTTCCGGTCCACAACCGTCCCATTTTTTGCTCCAAGCGTTTGAGCTTTAATTGGCGCAATTTTTTTTACCAATAGTGAATGTAATCTTACATTTAATAGAAACGGCGAACGGTGTCTCTAAAGCAATTGGACAGGATTGTAGATTGCTAATTTTACAATTCCAAATTTAAAGCCATAAATTTTCCTCATCATGTTCTCCTGTACCGGTACTATGAAAATCAGTAGAGTGGTAAAACGGCCGCTTCAAATCTGTACCACGTGATGTAGTTTTTGTGTACCACGTGATGCGATTTTTGTGTACCACGTTGATTCTTTTTTCGCAGTGAGTGATCAAAACAAGAGATGTCGACTGTAGAGTCAAAATGGCGTTCAACAGGCATGACCGGTTTTATGAGCGCGGAAAAAGCCTTATGGTTAACGTTCCTGCTTATCCTCTTCCAGCTCAAATTCCCCTCGAGCATCTTGCTTCTCACAGCGCGACCAACGGCCGAAACCGAAGTGCCTGCTACTAAGTTCCCATACTGGAGGACTTCCCGTAGTATGTTTTTGTACGATTGTGATAGCTTTTCGGTCTTGATAACCTCTATTAAATGCAGTTCCCCTGGCCCAAGTCTTCCGGGGTTGCCTGACAAACGTGGTTTGTCTTCCACGCCGCCGGTTCTAACAAATGTTTCCCAGATTTCTTTTGCAGTCTTGCCGTAAACTTTATTCTTCTCACCAATTTCTGTCCAACTCCCAAAAAATTCTCAAGTCAGACTGTTGCCACCGGCCTCTAAAATAGAGTCGATTATTTCGCCTTTCACACACTCGGGGAGGCTTTTTCCGCGCTCATAAAACCGGCCATGCCTGTTGAACGCCATTTTGACTCTACAGTGGCGTCTGTTGTTTTGATCACTCACTGCGAAAAAACAATCAACGTGGTAAACAAAAATCGCATCACGTGGTACACGAAAATCGCATCACGTTGTACACAAAAACTACACCACGTGGTACAGATTTGAAGCGGCCGTTTTACCACTCTACTGATTTCCATAGTAAGACTCACTTAATGGTCGTCCGTTGCAATAGTAACTGTCGTATGGCATTTTTGACAGAATCTCTTGGAGTCAGCCATAAGGTAAACATACTCTTCAAAGGTTCATATTCTGTGTCAAAGTCATTCAGCGGGGTCCGTCTTTTTCATTACACCAGTGATTCGAACACCAATGAGTCCGTCGGTATCTTTTGGGATCATACAAATGATCCCAAAATGCCTGGCAAAGAGCTAGGGTTATCTGGGTAGAAGTGGTTCTCTATGATGTCACAAGCTTCAACTTAACGGTCCGGCGTAAAGATAGCAAGCTATCCGTTTACCATCTCATATTCAACTTTGACTCCGTCTCGGTCCTTAAATCATATAAAAAATAATTTATCACCGACTTCAAAGGCTAGGTTTATAAGAAAATTCTTAGTTGTAGGTTAATCCATAAGATTGCTTTCGTTACCGAAGCTTTCTTCGCTGGGAAATCGTTAATATATGACATATATTGTTTCCGTGTTGTCCTTGAAGAAACATGAAAACGCCAGCCGTGCATGAGACATTCTAAGATGTTTGTAAAAAGATTTTCAATTGTTGACGTAAAATTGCAGACGATCGTTTAATGAAGAAGAGAAAAAGTATAATTATATCTTATTAAAAAAAAATCTACCTGCATGACCCTTTCCATATTTAAACTGTCCAGTGCCCTCATTTTGATTGACTGATTCCAATGAATGACGCCTTTCACTTTTTCTCGGTGTGTCTAAAATAGTTCTTTTTTCCAATTACTCACATATTTTAGGTGCCCGAAAGTAGCAGCTACCCGAAAGTAGCGGCTCCCCTTAAGTTGCGGCCCCTTACGCCTGCTAATCCCGAAAGTAACGGGGCCGTGGAACTCTACGGTAATCCCAGGGGCGTAGCTAGGGGGAGGGTCCTGGAGTGCCCGTGACCCCCCCTCCCTTTGTGAGATAATGTTAGTAAAACACAGAGTGGCTGTCGACATGACAATCTTGGTGTGACACAGTGTGACCCCCCCCCCCCCCCCTCTCCTTTGAAAAGTCCTAGCTACGCCCCTGAATCCAGGCCATCAGAGTAAACAAACACAAACAAAGAAAACAAAATAAAAAAGCTGCTCTTTGGCCCACCCAACGTTTTGATAAACAAAATAATAATAGAAACCTTTGAATGCAGTGTAAATAAAACGCACTGATTCAGTTTTGCCTGATCTCTAATGAAGAGAGCACAAGAAAAATGGCGACTGTCTATAGATCCTTTTTCCGGCCATAAAAGACGTATAGTAGAACTTGTTAACCCCATTTACTCCCGCGTGAATGCCCCAATCCCTTCTAGTTTTTACAGCAATTTGCATAATTACAAATGTACGCTCTCGCGCGTGGCACTGAGAAGAAAAGGGCGACAGCTCGCGGTCTAGCTAGCTGCAGACATTTGAAGAAATTTCTGTTGAAAACCACCATCACATCACTGATAATCACGCGATAACATCCTGTCCTGTTGAATTAGTAGAACCTTCCAGTCACTGTCTATGGTTTACTGTTTACTGCACAAATTTTAACAGTAACAGGGAGACGAGAACTATAGCACTTATACATAAAAAAAGCTATGATTTAAAGATATATATCATTTCGATGATAAACACAACCATGGTCAACCATGGATCGGGCCATGGATTAGCCATAATGTCATTTTAATTCTCTCTTTCTCGTTGATTATTCGGCATTCCTCGGCATTATTGTACAGTAAAACACTAAGCTATTCCATCTGCAGGAGACGGTAGACCTTCTTATGGATTGGACCATTACTTTCGGTGAACCGTGACTTTCGGGTGAGCCGTTACTTTCGGGAATTACTAGAAAGGTCCGAAAATTACTGTGAGTAACCTTACTTTCGGGTAGCCGTTACTTTCGATCGGGGGGCTGCTACGCGCTAATTTCGGCAGTCTACGGTATAATACACAGGTAAAATAGGCAAAATAGTTGAACAAAAAAAGTTCACTGAAGAAGGGCCAAGCCCGAAACGTCTGAAAACATTCAAATTTTCGGCACTTTTCTTTTTCTAACATTTTCCATTATTTAATACACAGGTAGCCCAGGTGCGCATAATGGGTATCCTGTGAAACAAAGGCAATTTTCACAGTAATAATGGCGGCTGCTAACGCTCCTTCTCCTGCTAAAAATGCTTCTCCTTCAAAATTGTCTACCTGTAAACCAGAACTGGACTTTTCTCAACCTTGGAAGATGAGTGACTTGGTACTCCTAGTCGAGGAAAAGCGCTTTCACGTTCATCGTTCCATTTTATCGATGTGTTCGCCCGTTTTCGACAGAATGCTCACGTCTGACTTCAAAGAAAAGAATGCCTCGGAAATTCCGCTCCCTGGAAAAAAGGCGGAGGAAATACAGGAACTGCTATGCGCTATCTACCCATATGTTGAACACCGTATTTGCGAAGACAATTGCTTCTCTTTACTGGAGCTATCTTGCGAGTACCAAATAGATAGATTGAAATCTCGTTGTGAGAAGTATTTCTTGTTCAAGAATATGACAAATGACGAAGCTCTCGAGTTTGTCGTTATGGCTCAAAGACACCAGTTGAGCGACGAGCTGATACACCGCTGTATGTCAAGGTTTGTTTCCCAGGAGTCCAGCTGGGAAATACTAAAGAAAAACGAGCTGTTCTCTCAGTTGGAGCCAAGATATTCCCAGCAACTTGTAGAGGAGAGAGTCAAATATCTGGAGAAACGTCTGGCTTCCTGCAAGTCAACCATTGAAATTCTGAAAATGAAGAAGAATGATAAGAATGATAAAGATGACGATGAACATGGTCCATGTTCATTTCGAAGGCATTTTCTTATGAGAAAAAGGTTCAGGGATCTTGAGCACCCGAGTCCTTTTTGACTAACTTAATAATCAGATACAATCACTGTTGACAATATATTATTGGATAAGGTTTTTGTGATACCTGGAATAACCAGGGTCATGGTAAGTGTTAACAGCCGTTTGACTTCGGCTAATAACACTTACCAAGACCTTGATAACCAGATTTTCTTGATTAAATGCTGAGGGCGTGTATTTAAAACTTAGCCTCATGGACCCAACATTTATTTGAACCCGCGTTTATTCGAGGCCTGGCATTTGTTTAACAGGGGTAATTTTTCATCATTTTTCACGATCATATTTTACATTGTTTATTCTTAAATTCATGATTACAAAGCTCAAGTGAACAAAATTTTCCTATTGATTTCTAATATCTTGATGAAAAGAACAACAAGAAGTTTGATACAGAATACAATCATGTATATCAGTCAATAATATAAACTGTAATGAAATTTTAACCAGAATTTTATCTGTCTTTTCATATGAACCATCAAATTGGGCAAAGAAACGATGGAACAACGCCCGTGATGATAAAAATGACGAACTTTATATCTTGAAAAAGAATGTCTGCTTGACAAAAAATCCAGCAAAATAGACACTGCATTAAGTGTGTATTGTTTTTTTTTTTAATGTTTTGTTTATTCCATTTTTATCAAAATGGCAGTTGAGCATGGCTAAAACAAAGCATATGGAACATATCTATAGGTGGAAAGGCCGCTTCAGTTTATTTCACCTAAAACTGCATTATTTTATGGTAACTATCAGTAATACAACACTGAATTCAAATAAATTCCGGGGCATTTATTTAAAACTCGACCTGGCGTTTGTTCGAGGCCTGGCATTTAATCCAGAAAATACAGTTTTTTTTGGATATCACAAAAACTGAATCTAATAATGGTTTAATATTAATTGTTTTAAAGAAAATAATGACAAACTCAATGTTGCACAGAACATAGTTTATTATTTTCTAACAAGGATAGAATTCACTACCTGTGAACATGACATTGCTCTTGGAAATCATGTATTGCATGTGCACTCTACAGAATATTCATTAATCTGCTAGCTAATTAGGGAATAATCTGCAGGGTGAGCTGATTTCCAGAATTAACTGTACTAGGCTCTTACTCAGTAAGAAGACAGATCAGATTAAGTGACTACAATGTATAATGATTAACAGTTGCAGTATGAAAGTGAAGTGCTATATTGCCAGATACTTAGCCTAAAGGCTAAAATCAGGCGATATTGTGCAACCGTGAGCACTATAACTGTTTTATAATTCAACACATTGATAACAAATCACAGTTTCCAGAAAAAAATTCATCGAGATATACAACCTTTTATTATAATTAAGTAGAAAGGCTTACTACCTCGTGCCATTTCTTACACAACAAGCAGCAAATGCCGAAATTTTGCCAGGCAAAAATTAATTAAGGGTACACAATTTGAGAGTTTCTATGTCGAGCTTTTGTCTACGTAAAGAACAGAGTAGTGACAACACGAACTAAAGCACAGTAAATGGCATAGAATTTTTATGGTCAAGTCGGTTTCATGTCTTAAAAAGTTCAATTCAGAATCAAAACAAATTGAAAAAAAAGAAGGCTACCTAAACTGACATAGCAGCGAAAAGTTTGAAAGAAGTCTGCAGCGTGGACATTATGTCTCACAAAAATTCACAGTTAAATGATACAAGAAACGGTTAAAACATTGTTACCTGAAGTTGATGTGGCTTTATAGTCCCTTCCATCAGCACCAAATTTTCAAACATTGAAGTACAAGCTGAGTCTATTGCTGTTGTTTACAAACTTGCTCGTTTTAGCTCCTACAGCCGTAATGGCAAGATCGTTTAACTTCAATCCACTTAAAACAAAGATCAGAAACTTTTCTGAGGAAGTATCAAGTCTATGTCTTATTCCAGAGGTGATAACTATAAGGCATTTTCTGAAAATTGTGCTCCTTCATTCACTTTTGTGTCGAGCAGTTGAACTTTGAACCAGCTTTCATTCAGCTTTGCCGAGATCACTGGAACAAAAAGCGAAAATTTTGCACCTTTTTTTTTGTCCAATCCTGATCAATAATTTTTCTCTTTTTTTTTTCTTTTCTTTTCTTTTCTTTTCTTCTCTTTTTTTTCTTTTTCCTTTTTTATCTAATAGTTCACACATTTTTCTCGCAAAAACTCGAAATTGCAAGCAGCTGTCATTTTCACTTTCCAAAATGCGAAATATACCTCCATCGCTACATGTATGTCATGTAGACCTGATGTAATCGGGAGTTTCATGACCTTATTTGGGCAGTGTATCAATGTGCTGAATTATAATACTAGGTAGTTGTCTTGTGATGTATAAAATTTAATGTAAATTTGTAGGAAATGCACTAAAAGGAAAAAGCTTCTGAAATCACAAACATTCCCAGTTTTATCATCCTGTACAATTGAAGCTGTAATATGGACACCACAGGGACCCCAGAAACTGTATGAATGCTATTGCTGTCCATATGTCATAGTAATGGAACTGAGTGGAGTACCGTAAGTAGAAGTAGTAATTCAGGAAGTAATCGAGCTAGTAATTTTGAAATAACAAAATTTGAGATTAGAAAATTTATGTGGACTTTATTCTACTAAAAATGTCTGGGATGTCAGCACCTGTCACACACAACATAGGTATCCAATTACAGCCATCCAATTACAAAAGTTATTATATTTTTATTGGATAGCTATAATTGGACCCCCCAGTGACCAGGTGCCATAAAATATAGGCACACAGACGACCAATCACAATCAAGAATCTTGTTATTGATATGATTATAAAGTTAACAGAATTAGTTATACATTGTCCATATTAATTTGTAAGTCTGTATGTGAAAAAGTGTTTGTTGCCTTATTAAGTGGCTTAATTTCAGAGAAGGTGTATAAACTTTCTGTGAGGACCAAGTCCAATAGACTCCACAACAATAGGTTGTATTAAGTGGGTGTCTGTAAATGGAGGGGTAACTGGATCAACTATCCAATTAGATTTGAACAATATCCTAAGGAAACCAGCTGAAGGCCTCAAGTGAACATGAGATGGTTTTATAAGAGCAATCCTTGAACTATTATATTTGACAAAATAATATTGCATATACTGTAGTTTATAAATCTCTACAAAAGTATTTGAGATAATTTAGAGTGGCTGATCTTTAATGTGCCTTCAGGACCTAATTATCTCTTCTAGGAAAAGCATCAGTTTTAAATTATGATTTTTAATTTGTGGTAACTTTTTTTGGCATTTAATTTTCTGCCTGTCTATTGTCATTTTTGTTTTCATATATGGTGTAGCTTCCCACAAGTCTCTTGTAGCTTAGTGGTTAGAGCATCCCTGAACTGGTGATATGAAAGGTCATACAAATATGTAGGTGTTATTCCTGTCAGGGACTTGGATGTTTTAATTTGTCCCATGCTCATGCAAGGTGGGGGGGGGGGGGGGGGGGGGGGGGGGTACTCCCTATAATGGGCTATATGGGGATGCTCAGCCCGAAAGGGGTACCTTTTTGAGGCTGGAAGTATTTGAAAGGGTAGGGATTTCACGAGTTCAAGTATGTGAAAGGGTAGAGATTTCACAGAGTAGAGGAAAGGGTAGGGAAAACACAAGTTGAAGTATAAAAAGGGTAGGGAAAACTGCCATTTAAGTATTATAAAAGCACCTTTCAAAATATATCAAACAGATGCACGTAAAGGCTATATGAAAGGGGTACCATTTTCAATGAAAGGTATATGAAAGGGGTACCTTTTCTGTCAAAATCAGTATATGAAAGGGTAAGGGTTTGGATCCTGGGGCGGAGCATCCCCATACAAAACTTTGTTGAGTATTGTTGTGTTACTAGTTTCACTTTTTAAAATCCCTTTCAAGTATACTGCTCCCATAAATGCAAAAATAATTTATTATTCAAAATATTTATTCAGTTGTCCAGTTCTAAAGTCCCTTGCACTAACTCCCTCCTCTCTCCGTGTGATGTCCTTTGTATGAGGGCTTGTTCTTGACGTCATCTGACATCTGTGCATTGCAGGGATTTTGTTAAGATTTGCAATAACAGGCACCATTTATTGGCACTCAGTCCCAATTCGGGGTAGACATAGGAGGGGGTACACCCCCTACCACCGGGGGCATGGCAGAAAATGTTTGCAATTTTGAGGCCCAAAGTGTGCATTGTACTTCCATTTCTTACCAATTTGGGTCTTTGTTTTAACTGCGATGAAAGAGGCATAAGTAACGAAGCATAGTTTTATTTCACTTGTAATAAAGATCAAATAGCCCATCAACTTTAGCAGTTCTTTATTCAAATATCTTTGCACATCATTTTTCTGAGAAATAGCCAGGAAAATTAGAGAAGGTGTACAAGGTTTGGTTTCCTAAACATATTTGGCCTACAAATTTACATTCTTATAAGTTACAAGTTACTAACCTAAAAAATTTACATTGATTTCGTTTACTGGGTGGTTTTTAATTGTGTCGTGAAACCAAAACCAAAGTAATCACTCTGGCCAATCAAAACAGGGGTAGACAATCTAGTGAACCAATCAGAACTCGAAACAAATACATGTAGCCGGCGCCATTCGCGGGAAAACGCGCGAGAGCATTAGTCAGGATTGGTTTTGTTTTAACTTTTGATTGGTTGATAATGTGCGCACGATCGTTTTAGCCAATCACAAAGCATAGCAATGCAAAAGCAAAGCAATACCAAATTACTTTCGACACAATTGAAAACCACTCTAAGTTGCAAGTTACCAATCCTTACTTACTTCCACTAAATTACTTAAAATCTTAACAAATCCTAAAAGAAAGACAGCCATTAAAATTGATAATCCTACCTACTTGTACTTAATTGTAACAATCTACAAAACAACTACATGAAGATGTTACGGGAATTACGGAGATGAAACAGTTGGGGCGGGGGGATGGAAAGAAAAGAAAAAGAGAACCGGAAGTAAATCATCATTTGTGACATAGTAGCAAGCAAGTAAATAGACGTGAAATATGCAACATTACGACAATAGCAAAGGAGCTGATGGAAAACATCAGGACCGGAAGTTGAGGGTACGGGAGCTGGGGTCATAGGGGGAATGGACCTCCTTGGGGACTTGGATACTTCGGTGCAAATCTGCTCGAGGAAGTAGGCCTCCGGTCCAAACCCCCTAGCGGATATGGCTTCCCTTAATGGATTTGTACCGGCGATACAGTATTTTGTATAATTCATTTAACGCGCTCATTTCCTTTTGCAAGACGTTTTAGAGTAATATGAAAGAGAATGGCATTTTTGGACAGTACTAAATGACAGCTTCGTTTTCGAAAAAAGGAATGTTCGTATTGTGTTATCATGCGACACATTTTTAGAACGAGAAATGATCGTTCATGTTGTTGTTACGTTTGATATTTTGTGCGACATGTTTTAAGAACGAGGGATGTATACTGCCTGCAAATAACTAGGACCCCAGGGGTTCCATAATTGCTAGGGTAATTTGGATCAGGGGTTCATAATCGCTATAAGATGAACCGGAGAGCAAAAATTCACTAGACCTGGATGTTTTTAAAAAACCCATGCCCCTCTGTTTTACGATATCGAAATTGTAACCAGGTCCCTAGAGTGCTCAATTTTATCATTCAAAGTTGAAGGCCATAAATCTTCCTAATGTTATGTCCACCTGTACCATCACTTACTGCTCGCCCGTTGTAATAATAACTATCTAATGGCATTTCTGACAGAATCTCGAACCCATGCTTTTCGTAGAGCCTATGAGAAATATTTGATGTCACTTCGCCTTTAATCGCCTTGAACCCGAGTTCTCGATACATCGCCAGACCGGCTTCAAAAAGACGACTCCCTACACCCATACATCGGTAGTTTTTCTTTACCGCCAATCCGAAAAGACGTACCACCTCCTCGACTTCATAGCGTTCAAAAAAGTTTACTTCCTTGTCTTGGAGAGCCCTTAAGGTGATCATACTCCTTAAAGGTTCATACTCTGTATTTAAGTCTTTCGGCGGGTCCGTCTTGTTCATTACAGTAGTGATTCGAACACCAATGAGTTCGTCGGTGTCTTTTGTGATCATACAAATTGAAAGATTTGCTTTGAGGTCTTCGAGTTCTGCTTTCTTTGTATCCTCATGCCACGTGACTCCAAATGCCTGGCAAAGAGGGGAATCTGGGTAGTAGTGGTTTGCCATGATGTCACAAGCTTCATCGTATCGGTCCGGTGTGATGATAGCAAGCTTTCCATTCACCATCTCGTATTCAGCTTTGACTCTGTCTAGGGCCTTAAATCACAAAAGAAAGGTAATATATCTTGGAATAGAACGTTTGCACATGACGTCACGGTGGCCATATTGGTGTCCCAAAACAATGAAATGGAGGCCATATTGGTGTCCTAAAATGGGACTTAGCTCTATTCTTACATGTATTCTCCAATATTGCCGCCCGCCATGTGAGTGACAACACTCTATTCAAAGGTTTATAACGAAATTCGTACTTGTAATTTGATCCACTGCTTTCGTTTCAGAAACTTTCTTTGCTGGGAAATTAAGATATTGTTTGGCCGGTTTGTTACCGTTTTGTGTGATCGGTTATTCTTTAAAAGGCCCGAAAATGATCTAGGAAAAAGGATGGCTTATGTTCTTTTCTTTTTTAAATGCCGCTTTACCACGTTCTTCTTCACCAGAAGAACTACTCCCATACAAAAATGACAGGTTGGTACCGCTTAGGGTGCTGAAAACTAAAATGACCACCGTTAGAATTATCACGGTACCTTTTAGGGTATTAATGAGCTGAAAAAATATGACAGAATATGACATGCCGGTTTTGTTTAAGAATAAGAATTGGTACCTCTTAGGCTAGGGTAAAAATTCATTTGAGCCATGCCAATCAAATGACATTCTGGTACCTTTTCTAAAGGTGTTTATCGAGAATTTCCTACGAGCACCCAGGTCATTTCTATTGTCAATTTTTGCTGAACGATAATAATTGATAATAGGTTTTTTTTTTACGTTAAAAGCCAATTGCTCACCATGGGGTATGTTTTATTCAGGAAAAAAGGGGACACCAAGATATTTGTTGTCAAGTAAGCTTATAATATCTTATTTGAAATAAAAAATATGGAAAGAAAATCTACCTGCATGGCTCTTTCCAAATTAAAACTGTCCAGTGCACTCATTTTGATTGGCTTCTGATTGTAATGTCTGATGCCTTTTGCTTCTTCTTCTTTTTGTGTAAAATACCTAGTGAGAAATGATATTACAAACAGACCTTAGAGAACTAGAACATTTGAAAAATGACATTAAAAAATATATATATATATATATATATATATATATATATACTTGTACGAACTTTAGTTTGTAAAACTGACTAATATTCTGATTAAACTTGCATGAAACAATTATAAAATATTTTGTAACTAATCTTACGTTTATTCGGGTTTAAGCTTATATTGATAAGCTTATGTCGGGGAGAATTATAATTTCTCTCATTCACAAGTAATCAAACCAGCTGAATGATATGAGTCGTCGTGCGATTTCGCTTCGCTTCAGGCTGCTCAAATAATTTGTAGTGGCAAAATCTTGATAGCCTACTCTTTAGCTGAATTGAAGTGAAAAGATGGAATATAATATTCGAGTTGTGAGCATATCCGATTTCGTCACTGAGCGGGGTTCGCCGCCAACTCTCTCTCCTCCGCGCGGGGAACGATGGGAAGAGCGAAAGAGCGAACCCTCTACACTCAGATCATTAAAAGAACATTCAAAATCGTCAAAATCGTCGTCTGGTTTAGCCAAAACCACAGAACCGCAAATCCTACCAGAGAACCGCACAAAATCTGGCAGAGGCCTCCCTTCTTTCTTTCCCCTTCCCAGAGTTCCCCGCTCACTGGTAAAAACTCTAAATGACAATACACACATGAAAGACAAAAGACTTACTTGTATATTTAACTTGAAGAAATCCTGCTATTTTACATGCCAAGCACTCGCCAAGCAGGCCCTTTCGTACTTATTTGCGAGTGTTGTGTCCAGTGTTCTATGAGCGTTGTCATTTGAGCGTCAAGCTGAACAGGTTTTCAATAAAAATTGCCTACCTTACATCTGTTGTGTGTTTTCTAGTCTCCTATGTGGTTTCTGGGGCATTTTAGCAGGATTCCAGTGAGTTTTAGTAGCTCGCCGCGCGCCCGCTCGTCTGACCGAAAAGGGACAGCTTTATACATGAAAATGTATGGAACACGGGCACACACTGCACGGGGGGTGACAACTCTAGCAAACGCTGTTTGAGCAATCCTGTGTGGAACTGAAAGTTGTCCCGAAAATTTGGAGTATCTTCCCGATTTTTTCGGAGACATTCTCGCAAAAATTTTAAACTTCCCGAAATTTTAACAACATTATCTCATGTTTCCCCGAAAATTTTTCGAGTCTCCCGATTCTCGGCAAAATCTTCAGATTCCCGGAAGAATTTTGTTTTTCTCCCGAAACAGGCCTTCTTAGAGTTGTCACCCCCCGTCACTGCCCTGCCCGCTTCTCATACATTTCTTTGTATTAAAAAAAAATCGCAATTTTTGACATTTTTTTACATTTCCTCAAGTTTGAAGCAGATCTCTACGATACGAAACTTTCGCATTTTTTATAAATTCAGTATGGGAAATATATTTTAATG
The DNA here is from genome assembly GCA_024195265.1 of Dendrophyllia cribrosa. Lineage (NCBI taxonomy): Eukaryota > Metazoa > Cnidaria > Anthozoa > Scleractinia > Dendrophylliidae > Dendrophyllia > Dendrophyllia cribrosa. The sequence continues at coordinate 9,375,313 of JAJLRJ010000002.1, read as the reverse complement.
GATCCTGTTTTTTGACTTCAGCTGCATGCACCTATTTCTTTTAAGCCTGAAGTCAAACCAGAAAAGTTAAAAAAACCAAGTAGCCATAAAGCCGTCAAAAAACCACACATCAGTAGATGTAAGGAGGTATGAACAGGAGCTGTTTATTTTTGATTTCATTATTTTGTTAAGCTCACGATAAAATCCCATACAAATCCTTATTAGGGGGTCTGAATGGGGGGTCCACATGTCGGTTGTCGGTTAAAATTTCATTACTTTGTCGGTTGTCGGTTAAAATTTTCGACCTTTGTCGGTTGTCGGTAAATCTCAGTTAATAATTAAAAATGCAAGATCATGCAAGTTAATTATTCACATTTGTTATGTAATTTGCGCAGTTTTAAGACTTTAACCCTATTCAGACTAGGCTTTTTTAGGCAATCTGTGACTGGGGGGGGGGGGGGGGGGGGGGGGGCTCCTCGGACCCCCCTCTATATCTCTGGAACCAGTAAGGCTAGGACCATGAAATTTTCACGCAATGTTCACCTCCATACAAGGAAATCTCACACCCAGTTGTGACCTGCCACACCCAATTATGACGTCACAATGACGTCATTTTTTATTTTTCCGACGTTTCTTTGATATTTTGCCATCCAGATACTTAAAATATCAAATATAACTGTAAAATCATCTCTTTAATATTTAAACATAATAAATACAAACAAGGACACACTTGTAAAGCGAGAAAAAGCAATAAAAAGCGATAAAACTATAATTTTGAATTTATTGTCCGCCATCTTGGATTTTCTTTTTTTTGTTTAAATTAAAATTTAAAAAATATCTAAAAGAGAAAAGGATCAGAATGTATAAAACACGTATCAAACTAATGTCTATTATCAAAACAATGAACTTAGAAGCGTTATTTAATAAATAGTACAAAATGTTTGTCTTTAAGTAAAAGAGAGCAAAAATTTACCTCCCCCTCCCCCCCAAATATTTGATGTTAAAATTTTTTGATGTCTTTCAAGAACTAGTCCCAAGAAAAAACTATTCTAACAAGAAAATGCACTATAAGTCAAAGAACGAGATCTTAAAATTAAAAATTCACCATATTTTAATATTTTGAAAACCTATGTGTCAAAAACCGGTTGCCATGGCAACATGATTAATCACACTGGGATGGATACCAAAATGTCCCTGGATAAATTTTAGGAAAAGTCAGAAAATTTCAGCCTCATAGCTATTTCGGTGTAAGAGTTATCACAATTTTACTGGAGGGGGGGGGGGGGGGTTCGAAAAGCCCCCCCCCCCCCCCCCAGTATGAATAGGGTTAAACTCTAGACGAAGTGTAAAACTTGTAATAATTCATTATTTGATTGCACTTAAACCTAGTTTAAATAACTCTGTTTTTTAGCAACGTGATCGTCTACCCCACTTTTATTTGCAAATTTAGTATACCGATAAAATCACCAAAGCTTTTATTCTAGATGTGAATTTGTTTTCCTGTCGATAACAGGGCATCGAAGTAAATCAAGAGAGGTAAATTTGACAAGAGTGAAATGCCCACTTTAGCCTTTGGGATACGTAATTTTGTTAGCTACGGAAGTCTTTTTTTTCCCAAGACGTCCACAAACACTTATTACACTTATTATTCAACGGCTCTCGTGGCTTTACTGTGGCATGGGGTTTCTTTGGTTTTTTTTTTGGCCAAAAGTTTCGCTGCCATGCGTATCAATCTGCACCGTTTAATGGATCTTTAATGATTTTACAACTATTATTACCTCTTACCGTCACATGTTGAGACGCACAAATGCACGAACAGCCCTGCCGGATCGTGTAACATACGCTCTGTTGACAAGCTCTGAATGTTCTTCAAAATCTGATTCCTCGTCATCCGAATCTGTCTCGTACTCATCAATTTGTACTTCTCTGTGATCCTAACATCCCCTTCGTCCACAAATTGTATGTTAACAACGCGTTGTGGTACTTCAGGGAATCGAAGTCTCTCTTCAGACTCGTCGGTGCGATGAACAGCGTAGACAGCTGGCGGCAAGACCCCAACCTTATCTTTTGTGGTCTCGCTCCTAACCGTCCGTTGGCGTACTGGTCTATAACTCTCTAGCCACTCTTTGATCTGTCCTTCCATGGTGTTATGCCCTCACTTAGCAAAGGTGTCATCGCCCGGGGAAGACTCCCATATAGAAATGACGGGGTGCTCGTCGGAAATTTTCGAAAAACACCCTAAAAGGTACCATAATCTCGTTTGATGGGCGTGGCTCAAAACAATTTTTACCCCTACGAGGTACCAATTCTAAAACAACACATGTCATATTTTTTCGGCTCATACTCTAAAAGGTACCGCGATAACTCTAATGGTGGTCATTTTAGATTTTAGTACCCTAAGCAGTACCAATCGCCAAATTTTGACCCCTAAAAGGTACGACGAGCACCCCCGTCATTTTTACATGGGAGTCCCCCCCCCCCCCCCCCGCGGTGTCATCGTAGCTATAGCAGAAAGGTGCATAGCAGATTGAGAGACCGGATAGTATGATTTGTCATGCGTGTAGTACTTTGCTGCCCATCTAGATGTGCTCGCGTGCAAATTTTCCACTTCTGTTGTGAGCAACGTTTTGAGCAGCAGATCATCTTGAAATTCGGAGTTAACGTCCATCACGTTCTTGTATAGCCTGTCCATCCCCTTTTTAAGCAAAGACACAGATACGTGCGTCTTCTGTGATACAGTTCCCTGTGGACCATTGGTTGCAGAAGTCTCGCTCAACTGGTAGCGTTCCTTCACCTTACTCACAGTATCAGTTAGTATCTTTTACATAGTTGTCAATCTTTGTCACGTTCTCTTTTGCTTGTTTCAAGGACACTCCTGCAGGTTTCATACCCTTAGAATGAATTCCAAAGGTATCGTAAAGGGAACCAAGAATCCCCAGAAAAGATATCGTTTCTGAGAGGCTCGTCACTATCTTCACCTTTCCAGCGGCAACATCTGTAACAAACAAAGTCTTGTCTACGGAGCATATCCCCTCGATTTGTTTGAATGAGCATGAATCTTGTGTCCCATCGGAAGAACTGTTGTGACCACTTCCTACCAAAGCTCTAACCGAGTTATCATCAGGGTTGTACTGCATGACCTTTCCCGCCTTTGTATCCGTGTACACTACCTTCCCGTTCAAGGCGCATACTTGGTTTACCTCAGAGCAAGGAAGAGTCGAGTTGCATACAGCTTGTGTTACCGTCTTTGTGCTAAGTTCACATTTGTACAGCCTACCTTGGCTCGAGGATCCTGAGAAGAATGCGCATTGGGCAAGTAGAGTAATAGACAAAAGGTTTACGATGCTGGATGGATAAGCAGTGAATTTCGTAGCATTGCCGTGAATGGTCACTCCATCAAATGTCAATGCTATCTGATAGACATATTGACTCTCGTCATCACTACAAAATAACAAATCATACTTGCAGCACAGATAGCAGAAGGCTTACTAAGACGATTAGGACGATTAGGATGTATCTGGACGTGTTCAGTCAATGCTCTTAGAAATGGCACCCAAGTGGTCGTTAAGTCTTTGGCGCAAAACGGGAACCGTTCCATCCGTTGGGAGAGATAGTGCCTTTAGGTGGCTCAGAAGTTCAGCTCGTCGCTTGAGTGGCTTTGTACTTATTTTCACTTTTCCTTTGAAGTCGACAAAAGAAATTGTTGATTTTCCCCTTTCGCACAAGAATGCAATCTCATCGATGAAGCACAAGTTCCTAGCATCCCTCAGCCATCTTACACAACAGAGACATCTGCTGGCTGGTGCAATCTTATTGTTAGGAGTCTTGATAAACCTGTCTCAAAGTTGTAATCAAGCGCAAGGATCGAGCCTGTTGGGCCATTAGAAAAGCAGGCAAAAGTTTAGGCAAAAGTATCTGAGAATCATGACAAAATAGCAGGGCGTCTCGTCGGCTCGCTTACGAGCCGCTGTTCTAGATATGAGCCCACCGCTGCTCTCCGAAAAGGAGGATCTCGGGGCTTTAAAGTAATTTGAAGACAGGAAATTCTATAATTGACGAAATTTGGAATTAATGTGGTTACGTCTGGTGAAATAGAGCCCACCAAAGGATCTGAACATTTCCTGCGCTAAAAATAAATTCAAATTGCTCTTTTTCTGAATACAAACATCCCTAAAACGTCAGACCATGTCGGTTGTCGGTTAGAATTTATTTGTCGCTAGTCGGTAATTTTTTACTCGTTTTGTCGGTAGTCAGTAATATTTTTCGCCCTTTCTCTCTAGTCGGTTAACCCCATTCACACCCTCTTATTATTCTTTGTCGTCGAGAATTCCTGGGATCCCTGTGATTCTCCTTGAAGTGAAGCATGTAAATTTGGACTTCGGACTTTGGACTTGTCCGCGAATTCAAGGATCTCGAGAAAACACGTATCACTCTGACACCGGCAGTAAAGGGCCCGGTAAAGGGCTGCTTTGCGAGTACTTGGCATTTAAAACAGCAGGATCTCATTCGTTAAGAAAAATATTGGTAAGCTTGTCTTTTCAGTTTTGTCTCGTATTTGTGTCTAGGAGAGTTGAAAACACTCAGAGCCCCCGCTTCGCGGACTACACACTGAACCCCGTCCGCAGACTACCCCACGGACTACTCCACGGACTACCCTACGGACTACTCCACGGACTACCCTACGGACTACTCCACGGACTACCCCTCCTACGGTAAAAAAAAAAATTCAAAATTACTTTTAGGGTGAAAAGATACAAGAAACGTAATTGCGTGCACGATCATGTTGCCATTGCATTGGTTGCCGCCATTTTTCTCGGCCCATTCCTCGGTCAGTATAAAACACGGACTGCGGACTACGGACTGGGTATAAAACACGTACTAGGGTATAAAACGAGGACTACGGACTGCGGACTACGGACTGTGTATAAAACACGGACTGAGAATTATGTACTCGCTATAAGACGCGGACTGGGCAGGGTGTAAAATAACGAGGACCGAAGCTGTGAACATAAAATATGCGCATTTTATCAGAGTTCATTGTCTACCAGCATTTTGTGAAACGCAGTGGCTATTCGTACGGCACCCGTACGCGGACTTCGATTTGCTATTCATACGGGAGTCCAAAACTTTTGACGATTTTTACAGTAATTTGCTGAGTCTCTGTATACCACGCGAGCGACTCATTATTTTGTGTCGCGTCAAAGAATACTCCCGTACAGCCAACTTCGATTTGCTTAGTATTCGTACGGGAGTCCAAAATTTTCGACAATTTGCGATGTTATTCTTCACTTTTGTTGGTACACAATATTAAATGTTCGTTTAGTTTTACGAAGCGCTTCTGGTAAGCGACGTTGTTTTGGCGAATTTGCGAGTCTGTATACTACGCGAGCGACTCATTTCGTGACACTTGGAAAATTTTTCACGAGATTCCTTCGCGTAGCTGAATAAACATCGCTCACAAGAAGCGCTTCGTGAATCTAAACAAACGTACAATATTATGGATTGGCAAAAGTGAAGAATAACATCGAAAATTTTCGGGGCTGGGGCTGACTATGATGGCGGCCACACACGTTTTGTGAGCTCCAAAGTCGATGGCGAGTTTACAAGGTATTGACGATATTTTGGTAATTCCTCTGTGTTCCTAGGAGTAGATAGATGTAGGCAAATGTCTTTTCTGACTAAAAATATGCCAGATAGCAAAAGTAAAGAAAAAAAGCGTCTTCGTGGCTCGAGTTCATCTGCCGGAGAAGATGATTCAAGCATACTCGATAAGCTCACGGGCATTCAAGAAAGAATAGAGAGAGGCTTCGACAAAATCAACGGGGAATTACAAGCGCTCAAAACTGAGTTAAAGGAAGACATAAAATCCATCAGAGAAGAATTGAAGGACACCAAAAAATCTCTTGACGCTGTGTGGAAAGAAGTTGAATCTTTGAAAGGTACGAACAAACATTTGCAAGATCAAGTGAATAAGTCTCTCGAGGAAAACCAGCGATTAAAAGAAACGGTAGAAACTCTCAAAGAACGGGCAGTCAAACATGAAGATTACTCAAGAAGAGAAAACCTGAGATTCTATAATGTTTCTGAAGAAGGAGAAGAGAGCAATGGCGGAGTGCGTTCGAAAAGTCAAAGATATACTGTCCGAACTTGGTGCACCTCCCGACTTGAAGCTTCATGCTATACATCGCACAGGGAAATCAAATGTAGGTGCAAATATTCAATCTGTGGAAAGTGTATCCAGCATATCCGAAGCTAAAAGTGTATCAAGAGAAGAAAGATCAAGAGCTGCGATTCGTCCAAGACCGATATTAGTGCGGTTCGTTTCACGTATGGACTCCGATTTGGTCTGGACAAAGAGAAAGAAACTTATGAACAGTCCGCGATTCTCCTCAGTGTTTATTGATAAGGATCTATCCATAGAATCAGCAAAAGAGTGAAGCAAATTGCGTGCGGCGTGCAAGAAAGCCAAAGAATTAAACATCGAAAGGGCATTTATCAGAGGTAAAAAACTAATAATTAATGGAAACAGCTTCTCAGTTAACAACATGCCAGAGTACCTTTTACCAAACAAAAATGAAGATGTTCAGCGATCAGCCAATTTTTCTTAAGAAAACTCTAGTTATGGAGTAAGTTTGTCTGTTTAAGTTTATACGAAGCTGCTATGCTAAATAAGATTCAAATATCAAACTAGATTATGCCTCAAATGTGATTATTTGTTTTCTATTTCTGTAGTATCGTTACGACGGGTACATTAAAAAAATTAGCATACCAGTATCAACAACCATAACTCGCTATTGTCACTGACATTCCAGCAAGTGTTAGAAGTCCGAAGTCCCAAGGGTCTTTTTTAGGTTCAAATCTTAAGACCTTTTATAGAACGTAATATGGCTGCGTTTGTATTTCTTATTCTTTTGTTCGGTGTAATTGTGTTTGTTGGTAATCGTATTTTACTGTTTAAGAATTCATTGTTTAACCCGTCTCTTTCAGCTTCATTGAAAACGATAGCTATTGTCTCTAAAATAATGAATTTTCAATTCCATAAATTACAGGGGACCACAACAATTTAAAATTTAAAGCTATCTCGCTAAACGTTCGAGGCATCCGTTCATTTGAAAAAAGGAAAGCAATATTCAATTGGTTAATTAGGCAGAATGCTGATATTTGTTTTCTTCAAGAAACCTACAGCACGAATGATGTAGTCGATCAGTGGAAAAAACAATGGCCGGGCGAATCCTTTTTCTCACGCGGTTCTAATCATAGTCGCGGTGTAGCCATTCTCATCCGTAAGTAAGTCTCTAGATTTTAAAATTAAATCAACGCGTGCTGATGATGAGGGCAGAAGTCTTATTCTAGAAGCTACCATTCAAGGCCTCTCCTTCCTTTTGATTATTAAACCGTTTACGCGCCAAATTCAATTTCAAAACAATCTTCGTTTTTTCAAACATTGGCTGACTCTGTTTATGACAACGACTACTGGGAGGACAACTATAAACTCTTAATCGGTGGAGACTTTAATGTTGCCTTGCAGCCCGCTTTAGATTGCTCGGGTGGGAACACAACTCTTAAAGAATCGGTCAAATTCTTAGAAAACATTATAACGGAATACGATTTAGTAGACATTTGGAGAGTTCGCAACCCAGACAGCAAAAAATTCACTTGGCGTCAAAAAAGCCCAATTATTCAAAGACGTCTCGATTATTGGCTTATAAGTGATCTGCTTCAAGATGATGTTGCCAAAACAGATATTGTATCTGCAATCAAAACAGACCATGCTGCTATCGTTCTTGAGATCGACAGCCTAGCGGACCTCCCTCGCGGCCCATCATTTTGGAAATTCAACAATAGCTTCCTAGATGATCCCATATACGTTCAGAATATACGAGACAACTATCCAATCTGGTTAGAAGAAATTGGATTTTGTAACGATTTAAGAGTGAAGTAGGATTGGATTAAATATAAGATACGACAAGAAAGTATAATATACAGCAAATTGAAAGCTCGCGAAAGGAAAGCAAAGATAAAAACCATTGAAGATACACTAAAAATGCGCGAAGAAATAATTGCAGAAGCACCGACTTCAGAAAATTTGATTAACTTAGAAGCAATTAAGATGGAGTACGAAAGGGAATTTGATTATATTGTAAGAGGTTCAATAATTCGCTCACGAGCCACCTGGTACGAACGAGGTGAAAAAAATTCAAAATACTTTCTTAACTTAGAAAATAATAACAAAACGAAAAGCTGCATTAGGAAACTTCAAAAGCCTGACGGAATAGAAACCACCGATGCAAATGTTATACTAAAGGAAATCTACAGTTTTTATTCAGATCTTTATAATGTTGAACCAGACATTCAAACTGACTTAATGGATTGTCCCTTTTTTGCAAGCCCCGCAGCAATTCCTAAATTAGATGAAGCTATGAAAGAAATATGCGATGGCCAATTGACATACTCCGAATGTTTTCAAGTGCTCTCAACATTCGAGAACAACAAAACTCCTGGAAATGACGGTCTTTCTGTAGAGTTTTATAAATTCTTCTGGCCAGAAGTTGGCACCCTTCTGGTAGACTCCTTAAATTATGCCTACATTCACGGAGAATTATCAAATTCACAAAAAGAAGCGGTCATAACCCTGATAGAAAAAAAAGATAGAGATCGAAGATTTATTAAAAATTGGAGACCAATATCCCTCGTAAATGTAGACGTTAAAATTGGCTCGAAAGCTATTGCTAAACGTTTGGAAAAAGTATTACCACACATTATTCATTACGACCAGAATGCCTTTGTAAAAGGACGAACAATTTTTGACGCAGTTAGAACAATAAATGATATTATGGAGTTTACGGAATTGAAGGGGTACCAAGGTATAATGACCACCATAGACTTTGAAAAAGCCTTTGACTCACTAGGCTGGGACTTTCTACTTAAATCGCTTGAATCATTTGGTTTCGGCGCATCCTTCATAAAATGGATAAAAACTTTTTATAAAGACATAACGAGCTGTGTAGCCAACAATGGGTTTTTTACTCCAAGTTTTCGCATTAAACGAGGCGTCCGGCAAGGCGATCCACTTTTACCATCTCTTTTTATTATAGTTCTTGAATTATTATCAATTTCTATCCGTAATAATGTTCGGATAAAGGGGATTAAAGTGGATGGGAATGAAATAAAATTAGTCACCTTTGCCGATGATATGACATCATTCGTTCGCGATAAACAATCACGCATAACTCTCCTAGACGTTATCAAATCTTTTGGAAGATATTCAGGATTGATGATTAACCAAGACAAAACGGAAACACTTCTACTTGGAAATAACGCATCAAATAGCTTAGATTTGGGAACAATCGAGATTAAAAAATCCATCAAAATTTTAGGTGTTCACTTCACCTACAATAACTTACTTTTTTACAAGCTGACTTTGAATCAATTGAGAAATCTTTGAGAGATATGCTTAAAGGTTGGGGCTGGAGAGGCCTCACAATAATAGGCAAAATACAAGTTATCAAATCTTTTGCGCTACCGAAGATTTTATATAGGCTCGCGATGATCTCAAATAAAAAAGAATTCATAAAGAAAGTAAACACCCTACTTTATTCTTTTATTTGGAAAGGTAACGATAAGGTTAAACGCACTGTCTTAATTAATCCAATTGAAAATGGTGGGCTCAAAATGCCAGACTTAGATTCGATGATTGCCGCTCAAAGAATAATTTGTATTAAGAAGTATCTTGCTCCTACCATAGCTAGCTGGAAGTTTATTTTGGAATCTTATTTAAAGAAGGTGGGAGGAAAATTCTTGTTTCAATGTAATTTTGATTATTCAAAATTATCTTTAATTCTTCCAGACTTCTACAGGGAATGTATTTTGACATGGTCGTCATTTAGTCACAACATTCCTTCCTCGTATACTGAGATATCTAATCAAGTTTTGTGGAACAACAAATATATTGGTATTGAATCTCGTTCAGTCTTTAACCAAAAACTGATCAAGTCCGGATTCATAACGATTCGTGACCTCGTTGACTCGAATGGCGCTCTAAGAGAAATCAGGGAACCACTACGCTCAACTCTTTCACCTGTCGACCATTTTCTGCTTTTTAGTCTAGCTAATGACCTTCCGAAAGAATGAATGAATGCCCTTCCGAAAGAACACACAGAGTGTTAAAAACGAATGAGACTCCTGATCCTTCAAATGAAGAATTCGTTGATCTCACTAGATTTTCATTATTTCTTGAAGGGAAGAAAGTAGATATAGAAAAGGTCCAAGCTAGATCAGTCTATGATCATCTCATTTCTAAAATGTCGACAACGCCGACAGCTATGATAAAATACAATGAAATTTACAATACAGCGAACTATCAGCTAGACTGGGAAAAAATTTACTCGCTATCCTTCCAAATAACGCTAGACACTAAATTAAGAGAATTTCAATACAAGATACTTCATAGAATTTGTTATACAAACAAAATGCTTTTCAAATTTAGAATAGTTGATTCACTGCTATGCTACTTCTGCAAGGAAGAGTTAGAGACAATAGAACATTTTTTCTTCCAGTGTGAAATTGTGTCTCTTTTTTGGACTGAAGTAAATAACATCTTAAAATCGCAAAAGCTTATTTCCGCCCCTTTCGAAATCAAGGATATTTTCTTTGGAATTGTCCGTGCGGTCAACAACAATGTTCTTATTAACTACATCATTCTCGAGGGTAAATACTTTATCTTTCGTTCTAAGCTTAATAAATCTCCTCTCTCCGTTAGTCTGTTTTTAGAAAAATGTAAGAGAACGTATCAAATCGAACGTTTTATTGCGAGAAGGAACAAAAAGCTTTTTCTCCACAACAAAAACTGGGAGCCCCTCCTCCCTCTTTTGAAACAATAGCTATAACTTTCTTTTGGTGTACAAGTTATAAGGGTTCAAGTATGTTAAAAATATCTAAGTCTAAGTATCATTCTGTAAGTATTGTTTTGTAATTAGCGTAAGTATTGTATTGTAAGTAGTGTAAGTACTGTACTGTAAGAAGTATATGTATTGTTTTGTAAGTAGCGTAAGTATCGTATTGTAAGTAGTGTAAGTACCGTACTGTAAGAGGCATATGCATCGTTGTGTAAGTAGCGTAAGTATCGTATTGTAAGTAGTGTAAGTACCGTACTGTAAGAAGTATATGTATTGATTTGTAAGTGGTGTAAGCTTTGTATTGTGAAATAAAATAAATGTTAGTTTGCAAAAAAAAAAAAAAAATCTAAGTCACGAAAGTTCACGAAATGAGTCGCTTGCGTAGTATACAGACTCAGCAAATTTATAGTCTGAGCCAACCCAGATCCCCCTCAACTCAACATCTATTACCAGAAGCGCCTCGTAAAGATAAACGGACATTTAGCATTGTGGACCAACAAAAGTGAAGAATAACATCGAAAATTTTCGAAAGTTTTGGACTCCCGTACGAATAGCAACTCTAAGTCCGCGTACGGGTGCCGTACGAATAGCCACTGCGTTTGTGAAATATCTAGACCTTTATTTATAAACCGCTGCAAAGCAGATACCCTGCGAGTAGAGCCTGTGAAGATCGAAGGGGGCTCTGCTCGCAGGGTATAAAGCAGATTGTAAATAAGAAAAATTGCGAGAATTAAGATATTTCTGCTTTTCTTTATTATATCTGAATTTTTTTTTTCAAATATCAAGAAACCAAACGTTTGTAAAGTAACATGCCGCGACCCTTATGTATTAAAAATGTATGTATTTATCGAGGTAAATCAATATTTTATGTTCACAGCTTCGGTCCGCGTCTTATACCGAGTCCATGATTACTCAGTCCTCGTTTTATACCCTAGTCCATGTTTTATACCCAGTCCGTAGTCCACAGTCCGTAGTCCGCGTTTTATACCCTAGTCCATGTTTTATACCCAGTCCGTAGTCCGCAGTCCGTGTTTTATACTGACCGCCCATTCCTCCCTCATAAGCGTCAGTTATAAATGGTGACTATTCACTTCGATTACTGTGGCCTAATAATTGCAGACTGCACGGAATTTTACTTTTTCTTTTTGTGTGTAGCCTTGAACTCATTGGCTTTGTACGCAGTTGTTTCAGTGGGGGGTAGAGGGGGGGGGGGGGGGGGGGGGGGGGGGGGGGGGGGGTGCATGGGCATTGCTGGAATTGACTGATACACAACTTAATGAGCATGGGGTTGTGGGACACGTAGAAAGTCATAGGTTAATTAATGTGAGTGAGAGAGTGCAAGCATGGCTGCAAGACTTGTTCTTCTTTGGTTTCTACTTCAATTAATGACTTTACTTCAATGACTTGCTCAAAAGTAGAAACTGAATGCCACTTTCGTGAGCCCCAAATTGCCATAATAAACATAGCAAAACAAAGTTAAATTGTAAACGACATGGCAATGATTCTGAGAGTTTTATTTCATTTTCATTAGTTTTATGAACCCTAAATTCACATTTTGTTAGGCTAATATGACCATATATATAATTACAAATGCACAGCGCACCTGACACATTAAACGGAATGGTAGCATTTATCGAATAATATAGACACCCAACATAGTACAAAGGAAGCCCCATATGCCACCATTGGGGCACCATCCCTTAGCAGTCTGGTTAATGGGATTGCCTCATTTAATCCAACAACTTGAATCTGAGAATGTTGGGGACTTCTCATTCTCTTTAGACTTAACTAATATGTTTTAAAAATCTCCAACTTTTATCATGAGCTTTTTGTAGATTACTTAGAACGTATTTTGAAACATGTTTACTTTTGCTTTTATGAAGTCAATTTAATGTTGTTTGTTTTCCTAAATCTGAAGTATTTGTGACTGTCATTTATAATCTTTCAACATTAATTTGATACAGGCAAACATGAAAAAAAATTCAGACCCCCACAGTTTGAGTCTAGTTAGTTTGTTTGCTTGATTGACCAACCAGCCCCCACATCATCAGGTAGCTACAGTGTATAGGATGATGAAAAATGAAAAATGAAAAAAAGAATATTGGGATGGCCTTACAAGTTTTTTGGCTACTTTATAAACATTATACTAACCTACAGTAGTTAAGTCCATAATATACCTGTAGTTGAATCCTGATAACTCAAACCCTCAATAACTCAAACCTCTCGCTTAAACTCGAACCAAACTTTTTTCCCTAATCGCTAAAGATTGCTTGCAAATTTACCCTCGATAACTCAAACCCTCTATTTTTGTTAAATGAAATTTCCCTCTCCGCTTGAGTTTCGAGTTATCGGAATTTTACTGACTATTATAATTTCACTTTGTATTCTTTTCCATCTGTACTATTAACATGCAGCTTAATAGGTGTTGAAAAACACGGTACACCTATTTTGTAATTTATCTTCTAAACCACCACACAGGGCTACTGACACTGGACTGGGATCTGGCAGTCTTTTAATTTACAACATTACATTAAATGATACAAAAATTCCTTATTAAAAGCTATATTGAAATACATAAGTGGACAACTAATAAAAAAAAATCAATAGATAACAATACCCCTTGTAAAAAATTTAGCGCGTTCGCGGCGCGATTAGCGTGATCACGGCGCGAGTAAATCGTAATCGCGCCGCGGCAAGCGCGATCGCGCCGCGACAACTCAGATCGCGCTGCGAAAAGCGCGCTCGCGTCTCTAATAATTCGTAATCGCGCCGCGACAGGGGCGATAGCGCCGCGACAATCGCGATCGCACCGCGATGAGCGCAATCGCGGCACGAGTAAATTGAATCGCGCCGCGACAAGCGCGATCGCGCCTCGAGGAATTCGTAAAAACGCGCCAGACCCCGTGCCTGTTGATGCTATTGGTCTAGATTTATATAATATAAATCTAGACCAATAGCATTCAACAATAGTTATTAATATCCACTTTTTAAAGCTGGAATTTTATGAAACTAACCCTACAGGTGGAGAAGATCTGTAGTATGTTTCTGTGGTCAAATGGGTCACTTACAAAAACATAATGGACATATAATGAACAATAACTTAGGAAAGTCAGCATGGTCTAGCTTGGGGTGCAGGACTCACAAAAATAATTTAACATCAGGCATATGTAATATCATAAATGTCACTCATATGCAATTTAAATGTAATTCTTAACTTTTAGTATAGTAGGTCCACATCAGCCCTTTGGCTGCCTTTTATCCAACCTACTTATCAAATAAAGTATGTATGTATGTATATATAATTAAATATGTCACTCATATGTTAAAAAAATATCATAATCAAAGCGTAGTAATGAAAAACCAAAGCAATCGTGTAATTACTTTTCACACTCAATTGAAAACTGCTCTATCATAAATTTTCCATGCATATGTAATATCATAAATATGTCATACATATGTACATGTAATATCATAAATATGTCACACACATGTAATATCATAAATATGTCATGCATATATATGTAATATCATAAATATTTCATGCACAGGTAATATACTAAAAAATATCACACATGTAATATTATAATTATTTAATTTTTTATTATTAATAATTATATTTAATATTTAATGTTATATCATAAATATGCCACATAATATCATAAGTTCATACAAGTGCTTTCTCACTAGTATAGCTTTAAAAATTATTTAATATCTACTTTTTTATGTCATTTTTCAAATGTTTTAGATCTCTAAGGTCTGTTTTTAAATAATATCATTTCTCACTAGGTATTTTATACATATAAAAGAGAAGAAAGAGAGAGCGAAAGACATCAAACATTACAATCAGCCGATCAAAATGAGTGTACTGGACAGTTTCAATTTGGAAAGGGCCATGCAGGTAGATATTAAAATTATACTTGACAAGTATTTTAGTTTCCTATTTTTACCTGGATTAGGAAATACCTCAGCTAACAGCGCTGCATTGTCAGTTGATAAATATATAATAACAGTTATCAGAAATCAATAGATCTAGAATAAACATTAAACAATATAGTAGCCGATTGCAAAATATCTGCTTTTAGTATATACTAAAACAGTGGATAGCATTGCTGTTGCTTCCTAATTGGCTACTGAACTCGGGATAGCAAGTGCTATATTCACCTGCAAGCAATGTTTTGCGCGCGAAAATTGTAATCGTTGACAGGAATAAATGAGTTAAAATCATCATTTCCGTGCTATATTAACTCACTGTTTTTGTATATGCTAAAACAACTATTTACTTCAGTGTTGGTAGCCAGTGGTAGATATTTACCTTGCCGCTTCGCGGCTCGGTAAATATCCACCATTCGCGACCTCCACTTCGGTGAATAGTTGTTAATTATCGGCAATCAATAAGTTTAACAACTGAACTTAGAAAAGAAAACTATATCAATTCCTTTCATTCACTCAGCAAAAATCCATAAGAGTCGATAAGCTATCTTGTGATTTCAATCAGTAATTTAATGCAGGTTTGTTTTTCAATCATATAACGGTTAACAAGGCTTTTGGTTGAATAGCATAATACAGAAAGCGACCACCTAAATGCAAAGGTAGGGTGGTCGCTTGCGAGAGGATGATAGACCTCTTAACTTTGAAATGACATGAACCTGTAGTAATTTCAATATACAAAGCACATATCAGAGAAAACTGTTTTATGATATATAAGTTTTGAGGCAAGGGACAAAATTTGGTTGTATTGGAGTTGTACTGAAATGACCAGTGTTGAAAGTGGTCATGGTCTCTTACGAGAGGTTTCAACTATAATGATTTGACTGGACAAAAATTGGTATTTTGGAAAAGTGGTCGCTAGGGAGAGGTGGTCGCTAAGGAGAGGTGGTCGCGTAGGAGAGGTGGTCGCTTAGGAGAGGGTGGTGACTAGAATCCAAAATCAGGTTGAGCCACCTCGGATGCCTTATTTAGACTTATATAACGGAGTAACTGGTTAGCTTTCAGTTGAGGTTGGGATTAGCAGTTTATATAGTTAAATTTAGGACTAAGCAACCCAAGAAACTAGGTGGTACAGTGGTACGGTAGGCTATGTAATCCTAATCCTAGCTGAGGTCACAGATTTAATCCTGAGTGGGGATTTAAGATTTTCTTTTTTACACTTAAAGTGTCGACATTACGTTATATAATTCTCAATAAGTGTCCGAGGTGGTCCAACCTGATTTTGGAGTATCCATTCTGGTCACGACCCTTAGGAGAGGTGGTCGCTTATATTAGGAGAGGTGGTCGCTTAGGGACGGACCATTATTTTTCTGGAGATGGGGGTGGGGGGGATGAGAAATATTGGAAAAATTATTTGCAGGGCCTGAAAAGACAAAATAAATTGTTTGCAAACATGATATGTGTAAAAAAAAATGTTTGCAGAGAAGTCGGATAAACTTTTAAAAAATATTAGTTACAAAACTGAAATATTGCTCAGTGATTGAAAGCAACTACAGCTGAAAATAGCTTCAAGATGTCTCTTTCCATTTGGCTGCAAAAAGAGAACTCTTTCACCTTGCCTTCGCAAAAAGCAGCCAAAAAGCTCTTCGTTGTGCCAGGGCTAAAGGTCAGAATCTCAACGGGTTTTCATTCAAAGAATGTCACTTGCGTTGCCATTTAACGTTGAAATTCTGTCAAAAAAAAATGGGCGAGTTTCAGAAGTCTTTCATCTTCCTGATAATATCACCATCAAAGCTAATGGGTCACTAACTGTTTACAAGTTATTTGGAGTAGCCTATGGCGATGGGAATCATTTTAAATCAGCAATGTGCCTGCGTTCACCGTTGGCACCACAGATCGGGTGTTACGGGTAGGATGGCCTGTGGGAACAACGTCAAAGAGGATCAGGACTTCGGTACTGTGGAATCGAGAATAAGCCTGCTACTCCGTTTGCATATTTCCTGTCGTATGCCCTTCATTTGCGCCAGTAGCTGTGTAGGAATTAAAACGGTGAATGGTGTATAAATGAACAACAAACTATAAATTAGAAGGAACGTATGTGGCCAAAATAACTGGCTATAGCACTATTTATTTTTTTTTCGAAAAAGCTTAAATATTTTTTAGCACCAGAGAAGATGGTACCTTAAAAGAAATGCCGGAAAAAAATGTTTGCAGGAAGGTGCTCTTGGAAAAAAATGATTGCAGAGGCACATAAATTTAAAAAAAGATTGTTTGCAGAGGAAAATTTCTCATTCTCCCCCCTCCAGAAAAAGGGGAACTAAAATAGGGGTAACCTCACCGTCCTCCTTTTTAAATACCGTTTTTTATATTTAAATAAAGTATTATTATTATAACGTAATGTTGAAATTTTTAAGTGTAGAAAAGAAAATCTAAAATCCCCACTCAGGATTGAACCTGTGACCACAGCTAGGCTTAGACTTACATAACGTACCGTACCAGAGTACAAACTAGCTTATCGGGTTGTTTAGGTCAAATTTAACTATATAAACTGCTAACCCCAACCTCAACTGAAAGCTAACCAGTTACTCCGTTATATAATTGTCAATAAGGTGTCCGAGGTGGTTTAGGCGGATGGGATTTAATGCTAACCAAAAAAAATAATGGTCCGTCCCTTAGGAGAGGTGGTCGCTTTGGAGAGGTGGTCATTCATTCATTCATTCATTTATTTTGTCATCAACCACATTAAAGTATATATAATAATAATAATAATAATAATAATACAATACACTAGGAATTTATAATAACTTAAAAGACGATAGACTACAAAATGTTTAAGGTGGTAGTGACAAGGAAGCCTATATAGAAGCCGGGGGCTTAGGAGAGGTGGTTGCCTAGGAGATGTGGTCGCTTAGGAGAGGTGGTCGCTTAGGAGTGGTGTTTGCTTAGGAGAGGTGGTCGCTTAGGAGAGGTGGTTGCTTAGGAGAGGTGGTCGCTTAGGAATGGTGGTTGCCTAGGAGAGGTGGTCGCTTAGAAGAGGTGGTCGCTTAGAAGAGGTGGTCGCTTAGGAGAGGTGGTTGCTTAGGAGTGGTGGTTGCTTAGGAGAGGTGGTCGCTTAGAAGAGATGGTCGCTTAGGAGTGGTGGTTGCTTAGGAGAGGTGGTCGCTTAGAAGAGGTGGTCGCTTAGGAGAGGTGGTCACTTAGGAGAGGTGGTCACTTAGGAGAGGTGGTCCCTTAGGAGAGGTGGTCGCTTTGGAGAGGTAGTCGCTTAGAAAAGGTGGTCGCTTAGGAGAGGTGGTCGCTTAGGAGAGGTGGTCGCTTAGGAATGGTGGTTGCCTAGGAGAGGTGGTTGCTTAGGAGAGGTGGTTGCTTAAGAGAAGTGGTCGCTTAGGAGAGGTGGTCACTTAGGAGAGGTGGTCGCTTAGGAGAGGTGGTCGCTTAAAAGAGGTGGTCGCTTAGGAGAGGTGGTCGCTTAGAAGAGGTGGTCGCTTAGGAGAGGTGGTCGCTTAAAAGAGGTGGTCGCTTAGGAGAGGTGGTCGCTTAGAAGAGGTGGTCGCTTAGAGCGGTGGTCACTTAGGAGTGGTGGTTGCCTAGGAGAAGTGGTCGCTTGGAAGAGGTGGTCGCTTAGGAGAGGTGGTTACTTAGGCGTGGTGGTTGCTTAGGAGAGGTGGTTGCTTAGGAGAGGTGGTCGCTTAGGAGAGGTGGTCGCTTAGGAGTGGTGGTTGCTTAGGAGAGGTGGTCGCTTAGAAGAGGTGGTCGCTTAGGAGAGGTGGTCGCTTAGAAGAGGTGGTCGCTTAGGAGAGGTGGTCACTTAGGAGAGGTGGTCACTTAGGAGAGGTGGTCGCTTAGAAGAGGTGGTCGCTTAGGAGAGGTGGTCGCTTAGGAGAGGTGGTCACTTAGGAGAGGTGGTCGCTTAGGAGTGGTGGTTGCCTAGGAGAAGTGGTCGCTTAGGAGAGGTGGTCGCAAATGGAGGTTCAACTGTATTTTCTTTTGTAATTTAAGGCCCTAGACGGAGTCAAAGCTGAATATGAGATGATGAACCGAAAGCTTGCTATCATCACTCCGGACCGATATGATGAAGCTTGTGACATCATGGCAAACCACTTCTTCCCAGATAACCCTCTTTGCAAGGCATTTGGGGTCATGTGGCACGAGGATATAAAGAAAGCAGTACTCGAAAACCTCAAGGCAAATCTTTCCATTTGTATGATCACAAAAGACACCGACGAGCTCATTGGTGTTCGAATCACTGGTGTAATGAAGAATACGGACCCACCGAAAGACCTAAATACAGAATATGAACCTTTAAGGAGTATGTTCACCTTAATAACTCTCCAAGAAAAGGAAGTAAACTTTTTTGAACGCTATGAAGTCAAGGAGGTGGTTCATTTTTTCACATTAGGGGTTAAGAAAAACTACCGACGTCTGGGTGTAGGGAGTCGTCTTTTTGAAGCCAGTCTGGCGATGTGTCGAGAACTCGGGTTCAAAGCGATTAAAGGCGGAGGGACATCAAAATTTTCACATGTGATGTACGATAAGCATGGATTTGAGCTTCTGTCAAAAATGCCATTAGATA
The DNA here is from genome assembly GCA_024195265.1 of Dendrophyllia cribrosa. Taxonomy (NCBI): domain Eukaryota; kingdom Metazoa; phylum Cnidaria; class Anthozoa; order Scleractinia; family Dendrophylliidae; genus Dendrophyllia; species Dendrophyllia cribrosa. The sequence goes on along the minus strand of JAJLRJ010000002.1, from coordinate 9,355,939 downwards.
GTTATTATTACAACGGACAACCAATAAGTGACGGTACAGGTGGACATAACATTAGAAAGATTTATGGTCTTAAAATTTGAATGATTTAATGGGGGGGGGGGGGGGGGGGGGGGGGGGGAGGTGCATGGGGTTTGAACGCCCCGGTATTCTAGTCATCATCATCATCTTTATTTAAAAACACGGTAAATACATCAGGCATTAACAATTTAATATAAAACTACAACTTGATATGAAACTATGTATATAAATTAATCTTCTATAATTTTAAAAAAATAGCTAACTATTAAAGAAAAATAAACTAAAATAAAGCCTGTTTTACATGAATGCCGTGTCGGAATTAATTAAGAATCGTCGGAAATTAGTCAGAGAAGTTGCTTGCCTAGCAGCTGAGGGTAGACTGTTCCAGAGGACTGCACCGCTATAGGCAAAACTATTTTTGTAATAGTTAGTACGTGGCAATGGTATTGCAAGCTTATTATCAGAATCACGCAAATTGTAAGAAGTAATCACATCACTCCGCTGAACAAATTTAGAGGACAAATAATTCGGAGCGAGGTCGTTTAAGGACTTATAAACCATCTCAGCCTTTAGTTTTTGACGTCGAGTTTCCTATGGTTAAGATCCGATAGCTAATTTGAACCCCCGGTCCAAATCCCCTAGCTATTATGACCTATTATGGACCTCCTGGGGGTTCTAATCCGCCAGCGGTGGCGGGAATTTATTTTCATGAACTATACATTCCTCGTTCTTAAGACATACTGCACAAAATATAAACATAACCACAGGATGCTCAAGCAAAATATAAGAGTATGTATGGATAATTCAGACTAATAATTGTAATAGAAAATAAACGAGTAAAAAGGGGAAGCTGCCAAATAAAATTTGTTAAAATGTTACCTGGTGTTGTTTATATCATTCCTAATTGGCACGGCAATGCTAAATACTTCGAGAAGTGATTTAATTTATTTTTTTATTCTTTTTTTTAATCGTTTCAATAACAAAATTCTCGATTGCGATTGGTCAACCGCACGCCTATTTCTTACTTAATCATAGCGATTGCAATTTCCTCAAATGTGATTGGTTCATAAACCTCTGTATTTTCAACTTTTGTCAGTTTCATGGATTCATGACCTGTTATTGGGGAGTGGTTTCACTTCTAGATCTTATTCTGGCACTTACAGCGATCAATCGGTATTTCTGTATTGTTAAGCCTAACCGTTATCAAGCACTGTTCGTTAAAAAGAGAACTGAGGCTTTACTAATTTTAGTCTGGATAATCGCATTGTGGTTTGGTCTTCTGGTACCTTTTGAAGCTCCTGTTGAGTTTCAATGGCATCCCGATAGCTTATATTGCAGAGAGTTACTGTCAAATAAAGTTTCCTAGATGATTTTAAACTAATGATCGCTTAATTGACAGATTAAGTTTAGGTGGCTTGCAATTTTCCAAAGCCGCGTGGAAGCAAAATGGAGCAAATGTAATTTGATTTATTATCCTTCGTAAAATTTGTTGTGGTAATATGCCCTGGGTGTCAGAGGCTTGCCTCGCGCTCTCATTGATCGCCCTTCATCCGACCATCTGTTTCCGACCGGCACCGACTGACCACGACAGCGTGCCGCAAGAAAACCTCCCCAGGGTAGTGGTGATACTTTCCTATTACGATTTCGGGTTGTCAGTTACAAGATGATAGCAAGATGAAAATGAATTACGTTTCTGGCCTTTCTTGAGCAAGTAAGTGCTGAATTTGAAACTTATCTTCACTTAGTATTTGCGCCAGTTCGACGATAAGAAGATGGTTTCTAATCTCGTGAAGGCAGGATTTTTGAGAGTTTAGTCAACGCGTAATTAGTCGCACATTTTTCAGGGGCACCTCTCGGCTGGAAACTGGTACCCACTCCGGGCCTCGATTTCGTTCTCGTGCTCAGATTGCCGCCCCCCCCCCCCCCCCCCCCCCCACCAAATTGAAAGCACTCTTTTAATCTGTGATTACCAATAGTTATATAATTAGCCGTTTGGGTTTTTTTTTCAGCACAAAACGCATATTCAATTCTCACGTGCTGTATTGACACTATATTTTTTTAAACATTTTTTGTTCTTCTTGTTTTCTTTTCAATACTTTGTATACTTTTACTATCAGTTATTACTACTGTTGCTCGTAATAAGAATTCTTGTAAATGTGACTCATGTGACTGTTTTATAAAGACGTTTTAATGGCGGTAGATATAAATACACACTCTACAGAAGTAGGTTCTGAAATGCTGCTGTTTTCACTCCTTGTAAATGGTAGGTATATCCATTATCAATTAGATATAATAATAATAATAATAATAATAATAATAATAATAATAATATATTACATTTTCTATAGCGCTACTATCCATAGCAATGATCAGAGCGCTTACAAATGTTAAATAATCTAAAAATGATATAAGGCCAATGATTTCGAATGGGAGGGGGGAGGGCACTACTAACTAAAACAAAACAAAACAAAACAAAACAAAACCAGGTTATTTTGATGATTCCTTTGTTTTAATATGATATATAAACCAAATCTTACTTACAAATCACATCAATGAGTAAACCATGACCACTGTACACTTAAACTGTATCAGTGTTGTTTAAGAACTCATTTTCTTTTACAGAGAGAAAGTAGAATTGGCAACTGCCACATCATCCCACTGAACGTTGAAATCCAAGCCTGCCACGTCGTGGAACTTGCCATGAAGCTCGAATTCGTACATGGTTTCATCGGTCAGGATGTTTAGAACGGTCTCCGAGTACGATATTTTCTGCTTCAACAGGTGCCAAAGCCACGGACTATCTCCTCGATCACTAGCCTGCTTCAGGAACTTGTAGAATGGCTTCTCTGGAGTACCGATGGTGTACTTAAAAGTAGGTCTGTCACCCGACCCTCGCCATTTCTCATGATAGTTTGGATTTTCTCCATTGGGACCACCACCCCAGATCAGAAACCCTTCAAGCCTGGCCGTGAATTGGACCTGTATAGTAGCTTTGTATGGCACGTTGACCTTCTTCTGGGATGTGGTAATCTGGTAGGAAGACCCTGAGTTGGCACTGGTTGTTTGTGTTTCCAAGACCCTAACGATGTCCCACTTAATATCGCCATTTGTGTCTTTGTTAAGCTGGGCAGTTTCTTTTCCTCCAGATACGGTAAACGATCCTTTGAATGTCCCTGTAGCTACATCGCCGATTAGTCCAGGAGACTTGTAGCTAAGAGTCAGCGAGGCTCCAATCGTGGTCTTAAATCTTTCAGCAGATGAGTGCGTTACAGTGCGTACGGTCTTGATTTCCCGCGCAATTGTCGTTGTCGTTGGCAAAGAATCTTGGTTCTTTATCTCTCCAACATCCTGCACAATTGGCTTTATTGATTCAATTTCAGGTTTCATATATTCCATATTTTTTACCCTGAAGGAGAAGTTCTCGTAGACGATCTTCAAACGATGTGTGGCCTTGTAACCACCGCATCCGTTTTGGTAGTGGGATCTCCAGCTGTCCCCATCCCGTTGGAAGTCTTCACCGGCGCGTCTTCCTCTGCAGCCACCAGCCCAGCCATACCCGAGATAATTAGCCAGGAGAGCCAAGTTATCCATGGTCATATCCATTGTTCGCGTTTTTACTTCGTCCAAACTTTTGAGTGGAAGGACCTCTACAAACACAAGAAAATTGCCAGTCTTTAACAAAGCTTTGTGGACGAAATTAATGCCAATCATTTAACCTTACTTTTTTAGAAAACCAAACTTCAAAATCTTCCTACCGGAAAAAAGTATTAGAGTCTATTAGAATGATTCAAAGTTAGTTAATTACAAGGGAGTCTCCTTAATATGTGGATGCTAAATTGTGCAGAAAAAAGTCGCTATCCAACTCAAAATGTTCACATATCGGGTTAAACAGGTGTTTTGTGTTCAATGTATAGGCCTTAATAAAATAAATAAATTATGAATGAAACTAAACAACCTATCCAGGGACGGATCTAGGAATTCCTGAAAGGGGGGGGGGGGGGGGGGGGGGGGTTGTACACCTTAATAACTTTCGACGCCATCGACGTGGATGGCGCGAGCCTCTAGGGGGATCTGGGGCCATGTCTCCCCGGAGAATATTTCCGATTTTACCCTCTAAAACGCCATTTCCAGCACTCCTAAGACTCGAAAAGCGTTTGTGAAGGCATAATATAAAATCTAGAGTTTATCTTATTTTTACAACCAAAAAACAAAAATAATAATAATGCATGATTAAAAGGGACAGCAGAAACAACGATAGTAATTTGTCGTTTTTCTACATACCTCGTAAATCGAACAATGTAGCCTAAAAGAAGGTAAGGGAGGGGGGGGGGGGGGGGGTTACTCAACAAAGTTTTTTTTCTCCGCAATAATCAAATTATCAAATCAGACTGATTGTACTTTCCCTTTCTTTATTATATTATTGTAATTTCATTTTGTTATGTTGTAAAGCTTTGCAATACTGTAAGGATTTATAGTCATGCAAATAAAGCTACTTGTTGTAGTTGTTGTTGTACGGGGATGCTCCGCCCCAAGGTCCAAACCCTTACCCTTTCATATACCGTTTTTGACAGAAAAGGTACCCCTTTTATAGTTTCATATACCTTTCATTGAAAATGGTACCTCTTTCATTTTGCCATTACGTGCGTCTGTTTGATATATTTTGAAAGGCGCTTTTTATAATACTTAAATGGCAGTTTCCCTGCCCTTTTTATACTTCAACTCGTGTTTTCCCTACCCTTTCCTATACTTCGTGACATCCCTACCTTTTTATATACCTCTAGCCTAAAAAAGGTACCCCTTTCGGGCGGAGCATCCCCGTATATCCCATTATAGGAAGTAGCCCCCCCGGACGCAGCTCATTCCCAAGGGATTTGGGAAATGGAAGGTCTTTCTCCCAGCACAACATGCCTTCTGTTTCATCAGATAGCTCAAGGGTGTTATTGACTATGATTGATGTATAATCAGGGAATCAAGAAGGGGGAGTAGCCACAGATTTTTTGAAATGATCGATTGGATCCTGACACGATCTTTTCACATGTTAACGTCCTACTGTCGCGAAATGTACATTATCTTTTCCTAACTTGACAATCAGTTAATTGGTGAAGTGAAACAACTACGTATAAAACAATTTTATTCTATTATTTTTATGAAGAGTCAAACAAATAAAAAAACAATAATGCTCAAAGGGGGGAGGGGGGGGGGGGGGGGGGGGGTACGTTGCAACCCCCTCAACCCTTCCCCTGGATCCGCCTCTGCTATCTGAGAGTTTCCGAAACTATTGTCTCCTTGAAGACAGTTGATATCATCTTTATCCTAGTTTAATCGTGATTAATAATTCGTTTGTTACATTCGCAATTTATCAGCTGATTTGCCTGGGAATGTGAGATCTTAAAAAGCAATAACCCTAATCGGTTCAACCGAGGAAAGTTTAAATAGCAAATACACTGAATAGTACCAAAACCACATTTTTGATATTGTTTACTCCTTAAAGACACGGCGAGCATCTCGTCCTTCCAATTTGTCCGAGCAATTTTCCGGTCCATTAACCCTTACATAAAATGCGCGCAGACGACGAAGGAAGGAAATATGATGCATTTTCGCACAGGTTACTCCTGCACTGCTTGGCCAGAGTCAAACCTTTGGTAAGCCTGTAGATTTTATCCTTGAAATCTGCAGATAAAATCTTGACATTGAAATGAAAACTGTTATGGTACCTTTTTCAATAATGTGCAAAATGGCATTGGATTTTTTCCCTGTTATCTTGGGCAGTATACATACCATTATACATGCTGCAGCATCTGAGCTTGTTGATGCTAGAAAGGCTCTCGGATGCACGTCGGTGGATACCAACGACATAAAAGTTGTTTCTGCTGCATTCCCAAGTTACACCGTCGCCGACATTCTGATCATAACACTCTGGGTAGCGATGTGGGTGAAGACCTGGCTTACAGCAGGTGGCCCACTGAATACTCCTTAGCTGGTGACTTCCTCCTCGGTGGAGTCCACGAATGAAATGCCCGGATGGACAAGTTGCCCAGCCTTCTCTAAAATATGAGAGAATTACACTGTGATTCATGGCAGTGAAATTGAGAATGACATAATTTAATGAAACACATTACGTAGGTGATTTTCAGCGGATTGGTGGCTGGCTTCCTACCACGCGTGTTCTGATAAAGCCGGCGAGCTTTAGTAGTTTTGTACGCGCTCAGAAAAGCAAATGTAACCGCAGATTTTCTCGCTTTTGCTTTAGTGAATTTGTCTAAAACGTCGCAAATGTTGAGATACTTATATTAATACTACCTTTCACGTATTCTTTCTCCAAAGAAATCTGTTGGAGCAATTTAGTTAAATAGTTAATCGTTTAGATATTGGGAAAATCGTCTAAACGACCCCATGTTTTTTTCCTTCTGAAACTTCAAGCTTAACGTTTTCCGCAAGATAGCAAAATTTTTAAAAAATTCACCTTAGAAAATGTAAATATTAAACAATTAAGACCACTTCTTGCCGAATGTTTGCCATTCTTTAGATGCCACATTGCCAAGGTAACGATCTCTGCCAAAAAAAATGACAACTGCTAAACAAGCATAAATATGTTGGCATCCTTACTGGTAAATCTCTTGAGCCAAAATTGTACAACAAAAAAAGGTTATATTTTGTAACTCATAGTAGTGAGTGTAGGTGCTTTTGGTAAAACTCTAGGGAGCCACTTTAAATTGGCTCCGTTATAATTTCGGACGCACTCGTCTATGACAAACTTTGGGTTATGCCTTTTTTGGCTTTAACGTAATGGCTTTAAAATTTAGGTAAAATTGTGGTCTGCAAGTAGCTAATTGGATTATCGTCGGTATACACAACAAACTCAGTTCCCAGGAGTAGATCACGATATTTCTGTGCCACGACGTAGCAGTTTCTACAGGGCCAGCAATTGTAGCTACATGCTGGAGTGATTTTGCATGTTACGCTCACTTGGCCTCAGTGCCTTGCTTGAGTATCCCAACACAACTAGCCCGCTCTGCTGGGAAAGGACCGCTGGGGGCCCTAACACTGGTACCTCTGTCAGCATCAGCTTCAGCTCCAAAAACGCTGTTTTGCACTCAGTATCCCACTTTCCTTGATACATCTGTTACTCCCAAGTAAGGTTCATCTCTTCCCCTTCTTCTCCTTTCTCGTAATTTCCTGTCTCTGGATTAAACGCTGAAGGGGGCTAGCAACCTTGGCATATCCCTGCAAGAATCGTCGATAATAGCCAGACAAACCGAAAAAAAAAAACTACGGAGATCGCGCAATGTCTCTGGCCTTGGCCACTCTGAAACTGCCCGCATCTTCTCGGATCGAACGGGAAAGGTCCCCACACGCGTAACCACGTGATACAGATAGCTGACTTTCTTACGGAAGAGCTGGCACTTCTCAGGCTTTACCTCTACGTTGAGGTGTGAGAGGTGAAACAGCACTGTTTTCAGTCCCCTCGAATGTGCTGCCAAACACCAGGATGTCGAAGTTAAGATCTCCAAACGCCTTGTCTATTACGCACATAAAGGTACCTGGGGCGTTTCACTGCCCAAAAGGCATTCTTGTGTACTCGTACAGTCTACCTGTCTCAGTCCTGAAAGCCGTCTTCTCAATGTCGAACTCTCTCACCGGTATCTAGTTGAAACCATGGGTAAGATCGAGGCTACCGAAGTACTCGGTTCCCTTGAGGACGTCGAGAGCTTCTTCAATACGCAGTAATTGGTATGCATCCTTGTGCGTTTTGGCGTTCAGGAGGCTGTAGGCTACACACAGCCGAAGCTTGCTGTCTTTGTTTCTGACGAGGGCTATTGGAGAGGCATATGGACTGTATGGACGACTCTTTAAGGATGCCTCGCTCTAGTAACTACTGGATGTGGCTCCTTACCTCGTCCCACTGATGTGGTGGCACTCGCCAGTGTGTAGTTTTTATCGGCTTTCCATCTGTCGTGACTACGTTGTACTCAACCAGGTCGCAAAATCCCAAGTCATCGTCATACTTGCTGAAAGTACGTGGTCTGGTACTTCCTACGCCCATCTTGTTTAGAATAGCATCAACTGCGTCGGTCGCTGCATCGCTTGTACCGACAAAGGACCCGCGCTAACTTTCAACATTCATAACTTTTTTAATATGTATTCAAACGCCATCAAACTTTGTGACTTTTCCTAAAATTTATCTGGCAACAATTTCTTATGACAATTTATTGATCACGTGACTAGATGTTTCCATGGCAACAAGATTTTGATAACCATGTTTTTTGAAATTTGCGTATTTGTACCTTTGAATGAAGGAAAACAATGTTTATTGGTATAACTTTTATATTTTTACGTCATTTAGCGTTTATTTATTGTTTTTGATTAATTTTGAGTCAATTTGGAAGGTTTTTAAGAGGTTTTAAAAAAATTCAGAATTCCAAGATGGCGGCCGTGTAACTAATTACCTAATAACTACGTCATACTACAAAAAGATCACTACGTCATTCTACAAAAGATCTTCAACTCCTAGAAGAGTGGGAAGCCAGATCGCAAATGTCTTTCCACCCAGATAAGTGCAATGTGTTACGAGTTACCCGGTGCAGGATGCCCCTCACTTATGATTACATCCTACATAACCAGATCCTTAAAGAAAAAGATACAGTTAAATACCTTGGTGTCACTATTCATCATAAGCTTTCCTGGAATGAACATATCTGCGCAATAGTAAAGAAGGCTAACTCATCTATAGACTTTCTTAGACGAAATCTACAAATCCTTCAGAAACACATTAAAGCCAACGCATATAAGACCCTTTTTCGACCACAAATCGAGTACGCATCCACCGTATGGGATCCTTTTACTCAAGAGAACCAAAATAAGATCGAGATGGTGCAGAGGAGAGCAGCCCGCTTTGTTTGCAACAACTACAGCCGCGAAGCAAGTGTCACCGCCATGCTGAATGAGCTTGGCTGGCACAGTCTGGTTCAGCGTAGAGCAGATAATAGACTAACTATGTTTTACAAAATTGTAAATAGCCTGGTCGAAGTAGACTTCTCTAAAGAACTTATACCACTTACGAGATACTCCAGAAATACTCACACTAAATCCTATAGAATACCTAACGAGAAGAAAACTTACCTTCAGTACAGCTTCCTATCTAGAACTATAAAACAATGGAACAATTTGCCTGCCATGTTGGCTACAGCTCCTAATATTAACTCTTTTAAGAGTGGGGTTTGTCAGCTGACGCATTAAGAACTTTAAGAACTTGACCGCGACCAGAGCACATAAGCCTCGAAGAGGGATTTTAGTACGGCTACACGTACTAGGCTAACGTATGGGAAAGAGCAGTAAACTGGAGTTCTACATAACAAACGTAGGGAATTTCCAGTCCCTGGGATGCTGATATCTTGATGTAGGATGTTACGTCAACCACCTCCCTGCCCTTAGCAAAAAAATCCTTGTAGAAACTCTCGTTATCGTCGACACTTCAGGACCTGTGTCTATAAGACATCCAACATCCACACGTTTCACTCTAACTTACACCTCTGGGCAGTCCCCTACCGCGTTCTCAATGATTGAGCCTCTATCTATTTTTAATGCTCACCCACTACATGGTTCACTGCAGTGGGCCTACGTACTTTACAATTTTCTCCTGGGTTTCTGTCTGGACATTTGGGCTTGCTTCCTCGATGGTCTTGACTTTCTTGGGACAACTCCTCAGGTTATCGGCGGACCCACATTCATAACATCCTACGGGCCCACCACCTGGGGGGCATTTTTACTACTCTGAGCAGGAACAAGGGATTCAATCCGTTTCTGCTGTGCTGCTATTTGATGGCTCTGCTGTTTCCAAACGCTGTGAACATTTTGACCTTCTGCGGTTTTCTGGACCAAAGTGTTTTGTGTTAGTTAACATGACGGGTTTCCTCTGGTGGTCAATCAGCTTCATGACACGGTCACGAGCACGAGCACGGGCACGGGCACGGGCACGGGCACGGGCACGGGAGTTCTGAATTCAGACGCCGCAGCTCAGTTTAAAGGCTCTTATCATGCACAGCCTCTGCAAGCCTCTACCAAGCTCGAAGAAGCTGTCTTAGTGGATTATACGGTCCAACAACTGTACCAGGTGCAATGAACATGACACTAGATCCCCCTTCCTTTAATTAGCTGGTAAGAGAAAAACTGTTTCTGTAATAGAAGCAAGCTATCTCCGTCCCCGAAGGCTCCGAAGTACTGCAAATATCTGTTCAGGGTCGGCCTTAATTTCACCTCGCTTTCCCAAAACCGCTCGTCTGACCTCCCCAGGCAGATGCTCTAGAAGATACAGTGCAGTTTGCTCCCTTAGTCAACCCCTTACTCTCACTAGTGGCCTTTGCGTCTTCGATATCCACTCTTCGACAGACAGGTCAGTCGGTCTGACTAGCCTTCCCCTGAACCTCTCTAAGTTACGTAACTTAACTTAACTTGGGCAACATACAGCACACGCTCCTTTACACCTTCGGCACACCCTCATTCTTCTCCTGCTTGAGAAGCTTATTTAATTCTCCCTCAACCGCATCCATATTTTCGGCTATCTTTTGTGTTTCCTCCTCCTTCTTGGAAAGCGCTAATTTCATTCCAGCAACCTCCTGTTTTGGAGCTTCTAGCTCCTCAGCACTCATTATGCAAATTTGACTCACAGTTTGTCGATTTGCCGCCAGGTCCTGTCTTGTCTGTATATTATCCTGCGGACTACGTCAGATGTGACACGGGTTGTTTTGCATGTGAACTATATTTTAATACACTGGAAGCTGACGTGTCCCCAGTGTCTCTCAATTAACGAGAGAAGCGCGGAAGAGAGGAGCGCGAGGGGTGATGGGAAGGAGGAAAGGAGGAGACTCTCCCTTTCCTTTTTCTCTCTCCCATCACCCCTCGCGCCTCCCTCGGTAACGCGACTGTCGTTCCTCGTTCGATCCAATTCCACGTCTCTCCCCCGCGCGCGTCTCCCGCGTCTTTGCCAAGAGAGACGACTGGGGACGAGTCAGCACGGGAAGGACCCTGGCGGCCAATCATCTCAAGAAGAGTTAAATCAACTAATGGTTTGAAAGATTGCACGCATACGCCAAACCTTCTCATAATGCGCATGCATGGCCTTGTGGGCCCACGGAGTGCCCACGTGCGCGTCCACTTCGCCCTCTCATAAGTGGACCCCACGTTTTGAATAAAATCGCACCCAGTGAAAAATTTTTCTGTTATATTTAAGTTAAATTTCTGAAATTAGTTTATATTGATACACACTCTGACAGTCTAAGTAAATCGGTGTAGCAGAAGAGCGGATATATTGAGATCCTCTGAATTTAGCTCTAAAATTCATTTCATTCAGCTCTGGCAATTATGATCAATTATTTTAAGAATTCGCACCCTTTTAAGGGGACGTTAGTGCAATGGCGCCTGCTACCCCAGGAGGGGAGAGAAAATTCAGTTTATACTGGTTAAAGCCGAAAAGGTTACGACCCAAAGTTTGTCATGGACGAGTGCGTCCGAAATAACTAAAGAGCCATCTTAATTTATGGTTGTCTATAGATAAAATTCAAAGTAATTGGATACCAGTAAAGCCTGGTTTCCAAATAATCGCAAGGATCGCAGCGATCGCAGAAAAACGTTTTGTGCGACCCTTGTGATCATATGGAAACCAAAAACTTTGCGATCCTTGCGATTGCGATCGCAGAGACAGAAAAATTTCTATCTCTGCGATCCTTGCGATCGAGAGGTTTTTATATGGAAACCACTCTCGCGATCCATGCGATCCAAAATGTCCCAGAAAGCATGGCACACCAAAGCCTTGTATCGCATAATGCACATAAAGTTTATCGGATCCAGGCCTACTCGACGTTTTCTTGCGATCGCTGCGATCGTATGGAAACCTGAGGTCTCAGCGATCGCAAGGATCGCAAGAATCGCAGCGATCATCGATCGTAACGACGCTGCGATTCTTGCGATTATATGGAAACCAGGCTTTAACCTAAACACCTTGTCATCCATGTGAGACAAGAGTGTATGCCATTGTCTATCAGTATGTGGCTAGTAAATTGAATTAATGATTTAAAAATGGACTTGTAACCAGGAAAAGTTTCATAATAACAAATAAAACGTTACTCTGGTTAAAAACGTGTGTTCGAAAATATAAAATATGTTAAAAATCTTAACGTTTCGGTAAAACTTCAGGCTGAAGTTTTAGCCGAAACGTTGGGATTTTTAACATATTTTATATTTTCGAACACAAGTTTTTAACCAGAGTAACGTTTTATTTAAAAATGTTTGGTGTGTAGCCAGGCATGTTAAAAAGAAATATTAAAAAGTTGACACTGGCTAAAAATGTTGTGTTGGACGTTTCGGCAACTACTGTTGCCTTCTTCAGCAAAAGATAAAATGCAAACGTCTAACGGCGTCCTGATGGTATACGATATATGCCAATATTAAATAGCACCTCGAAAGAACATTTTGAGGTGAAACAAAAGTCTCTAGAGCATTCTTAATTATCTCTACAAATTCTTAATGTTGTTGTAAACATTTGGGAGCGCTATGTGTTCGTTTATAGCGTTCGTGTTACGCACGGAATGCCAAGCCTCAAGAATTAGTCTTTGTCGCCATGCCGATGATCTATCAACAATTTCGACGTTCGTCAAATCTATTTGGTGACTGTGGAGCATGTGGTGTTTGGCCAACAAAGAGTTTTTATCCAATGTTGCTATAGCCTTTGTGTGCTCTTTCACGCGTGATTTTAACGCGCGCGATGTCTGACCAATGTAAACACAATCACAATCATTACATTTGATCTTATACACGATTCCTTTGGTGGCCTCTTTCTCGACAACAGTAGTTGCCGAAACGTCCAACACAACATTTTTAGCCAGTGTCAACTTTTTAATATTTCTTTTTAACGTTTTATTTGTTATTATGAATTAATGATTGTAACCTAAAATAAGCAATAAAACGAACTTTTTGAAACTCAAGTCCCAGTCTGCAGATGTACAAGTGAAGGGCTTGTTTCTGTGCACTGCAGGTGGTTGGCAGCACTTCACCATCTTGAAGTCTCTCAGATCATCCGGGGAGCTATTCTTCCTTTTAAATCCCCTGGCATAAAGCAAATCATGCTGATATGTACACCATGAGTACCCCTCTTTTGACATTTCCTTTTCAAAATCGTAATCTTCCGTACAGCCTTGTAAGGATGAACTCGGGAACATCATGATAACGACAATCAATGACAGGATACTCAACATTGTTGTTCCAGTTCGATTCCAGTGATCTTAAAAATACAATTTTTACATCAATACGTCATCAATACATATCAATTTATTTAAATATTCTTTGTTTAACTAAAGAGGGTGCCCTTCGACTGAGAGAAGGCCTTCAAAAGGCTATTGTTGATGACCGACATTTCGCAGTATAACCAGAGCTCATTAAGTCATTACCAGAGTAAATTAAACAAAATGGGGTTGTTTTGATATCAAAAGGTCCAGTGGCATGTATGCATAGAAGACATAGTATCAAACAGTCGTTTGTGCATGCGATGCACTCAAACTGACAAGGCACGAAATGCAGTCCTGGCGAAGAGTTGCCATAGCAACATCTATGGTCTCCGACCATTAACAATGAGGATGGTTATATGTATATCTGACATACATATACATAATTTTTTTTGGATCTGTTTATATTTGTTGTAGAATCAAATACGTCAAAGAAGAATTGCATACCCGAGAAGTGATATTATGCGCCGATCAATTCGAAACATCAACATCCCCCCGGGGCAATGCCCCGGGCATTTCAACTTTTGAAGACCGACTTGTTCAAATTCCCGCCCCCTTGGGCCAAAATTGCTTTCTAATGCCCCACCCTAACACTGGATTTGACTGTCAAATGCCCCTCTTAAACTGAGATAAAATGTTTTTAGTGAGAATGAAAAATACACTTTGCATTCAGTTGTTTTGTTCCGGTCGTCTGTCAGAGTGAATCAGGTAAAGTATTTCCCGGCGATACTGACAAACATAGTGTTTTAAAAGCTGGTGATTGAGTACAATATGAAACGAATCAACTGGTTAAGGGCAATTTGAAGATCACAACAGCGATGAACTAGTCCCGACTAGCTAGTGTTTTCTTCGAGAATATACTCAACTGAACCGCGCGTACTTTGCAACAGATATTTCACGGCACTCCTGTGGACTCCGTGTCGAAATGAATTTTGTTATTGGTTGGGGATTTACTTTTCGACAATTTTTTAATTGAGTAATTTCTCGTGTGATCAACAAATCTTGCAAAAATATTTAGCAAAGCGGTTGATTCATTTTTGGTGGAGCTGTTGGGTTTTGAACAAATCGCTTGCAAGCGTCATTCCACGAGGTGAAAATTTATTATTCTAAACGCATTTTATAGCAACTGACAAATTTTTCTTTAATGAATTTTTGGTTTGAGAGAGGTTGTTGTTCATTTTACAGTGTTTTTCCTTTCAATCAATGGCCGTTCAAGCTCTGCGGACATTTAATAGACTGGCAACACAGTCAGCCACATTGACTTCGAAATCTAGTTCGCGTTGAACGCCAATTGAAGCTGTATTTTAAAAATCTAAGATTTATAAATATTTAACATATTTATAAAGACGTTTGTTCTGGGGCCATCGTAGCTTGATAAGAAATAGAACACAAACCGCGGGGATAAACATATTGAACTTATTCATTTTTTATAAAACTTGACGTTTCGTATGCTACTACATACATTTTCAAAAGTGAAGGCCCTCGCTAAGCATGACCGCACATCAGCCATTGCTGACCATGTCAACACCACTGGACATAACATCAAGTGGGATCATTTTGATATCTTAGCGTCGAGCAAAACTGATTTCCACTGTAAAATCAAAGAAACATTGTTTATACAAGAACTGAAGCCAGCTTTTAATGCAAACGTCAGTAGCGAGAAGCTGATGCTTTATTAATTAGCTGTTTCTTTTTATAGATCAACTGTTAAGTTTTGTACTTAATCTCGGTCCCAGTCCCTTTTCAATACTATATAAGTATAGTTTTCAACACTGTAACGGTCACTTTTGAAAATGTATGTAGTAGCATACGAAACGTCAAGTTTTATGAAAAATGAATAAGTTCAATATGTTTATCACCGCGGTTTGTGTTCTATTTCTTAACATATTTAACTATTCATACATACCTTCAAAAACACTACAAAGCTTTATCAGCCCCTTTTCCGTAAAAAAAAATTACTCACAAAAGCGATAAAAGTTTACTCACAAAAGCGATATCTTTCCCTTCAAATTGCTCCATGATGTTCTGAAACAACCACGTGCGTTTGATAGGCGCCGGCCAAAAAAAGATATAGAGCGTTTTCACTCACGTGACCTTCAGTCCCGTGGGACTCAAATGACAAAGGCCATGGCAGCCATGTTGGTGTTCCTAACAAAAGAAGTTAATTAAAATTCTTTTGTACGGGAACACCAATGTGGCGGCTATGACGTCAAGTGAAAACGCTGAACTTGACACTTCCGGTTCAAATTCCCCACCCCGCCAAGGCAAAGTCAAATTCCCCACTCCCGGGATGGCCTATCACATCAAATTCCCGACTTCCCGGGCACAGAAAACGTTCAAATGCCCGGGGGGGGGAGGGGGGGGGGGGGGGTGGGGAATGCTGATCGGCGCATTACATTGCATCTTCGTGGGACGATGTTTGTGTACTTTCTTTATATAGTATGTACACTTTCTTTTGAAATAGCGAGCTTTGATTTGAAGCGAAAAATACAGACGTGCCATTTACAAATGATTAATTTATCTAGAGTGAATTCACGTTCTTCCAAATTTTAACCAAAATTCGAACTTTTGAAGAGAGTGAAGAATCTTTCAATCTTTAAACAGTTAGCGTGGTGTTTACTTGTCGCTGTGATGAAATTCTTATCAATTTGCCGGCGGGCGATAACCCGAAACTTCCGAAGTAAGTTAAAGTCTAATTTTCACCACAAACGTACACAGTTTGGCTCCACATTCCACATTATGTAATTTAGTGTGCATAACAAACAGCATCAATTTCAGTCATACAACGGTATTTGCAGATAAACAAAACTAAAATTTGTCGCTACCACAAGGTTCTCTCCTGGCCGCGCGTGGTTCACTGTGATTTTGAATTTAATAGTACGTCTTGATTTCTACTCGATAGCTCCGGTGACAGTTGAAATGGCTTTCCCGCTGGAAACGTTTTTCTTTGACGTACTGCGATTCAAGAAAAATTCATTGCTAGATTCGTGAATTCCACGTTAAATTTCACTTGAAAAACCAATATCGCTGTCATCGCTTCGCGATTCGGGCGACGTCGGTTTTTTGCGTGAAATTTAACGTGGAATTCACTCGTCAGACAATGAATTTTTTTTACCAAGTTATAGTTACGTAAGCTGATGCCAGCGAATAGCTATACCTTATGTAGGTGTTGTAAAATTTCTATTGAAGAAATAAAATACGACTAAGCTCCTGAATATGACCATTATTTTTTTTATGCTGTTCTGTTCTGTTCTGTGCTTTGTATTTTGTTTTAATTTATTGATTAAGCTGCTTGCATAGATAATAATGAGCAAAATTCTACAAATTATGTTCCTAAATGAAGCGAGTGTATGAAGCGCAAAACAATTGTCTGCAAAAATGATGAAATCAGTGTTTTGCAATAACTCTGAATTACTGACTCCCAGTTAGAAGAAGTTTTGGTATCAAACTAATCTACTTGAGGTAACACTAGTAAACATACAAAGGAAAATGATACTTACCAATGAATGCTCTTTAGTAAGCTGAAACGGCCAACAGCACGGATTAAAGTTGACTGACTGGCATGAAAAGCTCAGCTATTAGATATTCGTAAGTTGCTTACAGCTAATAAACAAAGATAATATATTATTAATACAAGAAAAAGCTAATAAAAATTTGTCTAATTGGTTTTCAGCGATTGTACTGGTAGTTGTTTATACAACTCACTGAGTTAACAAAAGAACAAAGAACTTACAAATTCTTTGGTGTACTTGACACTTAACGCATCAGTGTATCATATTTTTGTAAAACATTTCTGTCTGGCAAAGCAATTCTGTCTATAAAACATTTCTGTCTGTAAAACAAAGATAATATATTATTCATACAAGAAAAAGCCAATAAAAATATTTGTCTAATTGGTTTCCAGCGATTGTACTGGTAGTTGTTTATACAACTCATGGAGTTTACAAAAGAACAACTGAAGAACTTACAAATTGTTTGGTATGTCTGACACTTAACTACAGTGCATCACATTTTTGTAAAACATTTCTGTCTGGCAATGTTAAAATAATTGATTAGGCAAATTTAGTACAAATTTAAATTTAGGAGCGGGCACATTAACAGATGGCCTTTTAGAAAAACGTCTCGATCATTTAAAATGATACAAGCTAAGGCAAACGAATCGCAATCGGATGATCAAGGGCGGTTTATTCACCCCTTAGAAAACACGATTTAGTTATTGTTTATACAACCCAGTGAAACTCTAAAGAACAAAATATATTAAAACATGTAGCTGTCAATATAAAACTCTTTAGCAAACACGATTTAGTAATTGTTTATACAACCCAGTGAAGTTCCAAAGGACAAAATATATTAAAACATGTAGTTGTCAATAAAAAAACCAACACACCGTGTAAAAAGCACTTGAAACGTTCACAGTCGCTTCGATGACAAAATCTTGACGGCATCAGAAGGGAAGAAAACAATCTGTTTTCATAAAATAAATCAAAGAGATATGCGGGAAAATAATAAAACGTTTTATTTTCATTTTAGACTTTTGTCGTTCTTACCATTATTTTTTTAAATCTGTTTATTTTGTTTGCATTTTTCACGGCTTGGAGCGCCGAGACAATACAACAATGCCCGAGAAGATAAAATTGCATTTTTGGAAGGTTGTCTAATTAGCAAATAAGTTATGCAACAATGGATTTCATAATAGAACACTACAGGTAACAGAAACAAATTGTTTAAAATTAAACCTGATAACTAAATGAAAGAACTCGAGCCTCCATAAACCAACTTGTCTAAGAACAGGAAAGACCTCAATTACTCAAAAATCAGTTTGGTAAGATCTGCAAACTTCGATTTTTTTCTCTAAGCTTGTGTTTATAATTTATAAAATTGTTTTCTTTTTTTAAAATTAGGACTAATGATCGTTAATTTCCGTTTACAAAGGAAGATGAAAAATCTCCCGGTAGCGTATTTGCTGCTTCCTTAGATTTTGATTTCAATTTACATGATAGTTTTTGTCCCTGGCTTGTTTTAAAAAATGTGTAACTATCGTCAATAACCTTTAAAACTGGGATCATTGATGGGAAGTTTTTGTTGGGAAGAAGCTTTTCCCTATTGGAAATTCAGTTTTGAATTTACGATACCATTTATGTCTTGTGTTCCTTCCGTTTAAATTGTTTTAATTAGTACTAATAATTAGAGTATTTTTTTGGAGTAACATTTTTCTTACCCATGGCTCGGGTTTCACAGGAGAGCATCGCTAGCGCGTTCGTCCTTGCTTCTCTAGCAGTGGCTGGCGAAACGAAGTAATCTTTCTCGGATCGTGTTCGTTATTGGGCCAAGGTGTCCATAAAAAAGTAAAGTCAAAATTTCCAGATTCACTTTCTGACAACCGAGAACTCCAAGCAAATCATCCTGTCTTCTTACAGACAAATGAAACATTGATTTCCTTCCCTCTAATACAACTTTAGTAACATTTTAGCAGCCTAATGTGAACATTTGATATTAACTCTCAACATTTAGGCCGGCAAAATTGTGTTTAATAGGAACAAAATCTGTGACTATCCCGCACCCATTTCATTTTCACCGTAGCGAATGACCGATCCATTTTCACCACAGGGAGGACGATGCTAAACGAAACGCTTTATTAGGATGGTCGTACAAAAACACACACTGTGTTCCCACTAGCACTCAAATCTCAACGCTAGAAAAAAAACACAGTTAAAGATTCCTATCGATTTCCTGTTTTTAGGTATGATAGGTTTTTGGTATTAAAGACCGACAACTTAATTTCTTTCTTGAGAGAAATCAATGAACTGTGATTTTATTTTTAACTGGAGAAATACCTTGTACAGGTATGCTTTTTTGACTTAAAAACTCCTAAACAAATTCAAAGCGGTTGACTACACGATAAAGGTTTCTTTTTGTTGTTGTTGCAGCCACATCGCGCACAGACGACTGGGATCCCGTCATGTGGTTAACTATCCCAGTTCAGCTGGCGGTTTTGTTTTGCGGATTCTTTTTATCGTATTCATGTAAGTATTAGAAACGTAAATTCCTCTCTAATTTCGAAAAGCGTTCGAACGCCAAAGCAAAGATTTTAATTCGTTTTTTGACTGACAGCACACGATGGAATTGAAGCATATTGTAGAGATGGTATGACGGAATATAAATAAAATTCGAAACAGTTTTGGCAGCAAGAACAAAAAAAAAACAGACGAGATGGACTGAAAGAAATTATACTGTTAACGGCAAACAGCAAAACTTGTGCGAAACTCAGTTCAGTTATATTTTTAATTCTCTACGGAACTTCAATATAAAATGGGCTTAATATTTCACTAACAGTCTGAGCTTTTAAAATTTAAATTTGAAGATTCCCAGATTTTTTAATTTATGTTTTTTTTTTTCTATTTTCTGCCGGATAACATTATGTACCAACCGGCCGTCCCAACTGTCCTAAGTTTGGCTTTTGACTGGTGTTGAGATTCAAGTTAATGTCTTGCAATATTGTTTATTGTTTTGTTTTTGTTTTTCTTGCTGCTTTGTTTTGTTTGCTTTATTTTTTGTTGTTTCATTTTGATTATTTTTTTCTTACCATCAAATCAACTAAGTAGATTGAGTAATTTTAAATTAAGATGTTTATGTTAGCCATTTAAGGTTCCCTCTTTAGTTGTTTAGTTATCAAGGCACTTTTCTTCAAAGCAGGTGAACAAAAGTTGGGTTAAATTAAGAAAAGGAGTTTTCATCTTTTGTGAAAAGCCTTTCAACAAGGAACTACATCTTAAATGTTCAAGGAAAAAAAGCTATGTTAATGTTTGCGTAAATAGCATAACACAAGACTTATTGTTTTCGACTTTTGCTTCGTGGTTTGAAAATTCTTCTTATTTTAATCGTTCATGTCTCATCACCACTTAGGAATAGTTTTACTATTAATAGTTAATTTTTTCCTAATTCGTTTTAACTGATGTGAAGAAAAACTATACATCAAACAAGCAGACAAACTCTATTGGAGTTATTCACCATCGGCTCTTGCTATTAACCAAGTAAAATTTATCTGAAACTATTTTTCAGTTGGCTCAATTTGGGTGAAATAATGAACTGAAAAACTAGTGATACAGCTTTGATTGTCGCGTCTGACGAAGGAGCATGCTCCTAATTTTGTGAAAGGCGGAACAAGCTTTTGTCTGCTTCTCTGTTTCGACACCAATTTAGCCCCCCACCCCTCACATATTTTCAGCGGCTTTTTGTCGGCCGGGAAATGATATACACTTTTTTTGACCTCGCTTTCACGGTGCTCGTAGTTTATTGCGTATGATTTCCTTTATCATAGCCAGGTGTCTATAGCACTGCCGCGTAATTTATTTATTTTGCTTGATTGATTGATTTTTATTTTAGATGATCGGTAAAGCTGCGCGTCCCAATTCACCGCTTCTTTTGTTTCTTTTTGTAATTGACAACCAATCAAAAAAAGTTTACATTTTCTAATGAAATAAATATTCTCCAAAATGCGGAAAAATATCCATTTGGTTTCGGGTTTCCGATGGTCACCCATCCAGGTACTATCCCAACCAAACTGGGCTTAACTTTACTGATCGGACGGACACAGGACATGCTAATACACGTACCCTTTCACGGTTTTTCTCAACTTTTGATATTGGCCATGTATCGACAATCTAACGACACTGCTGGAAAGAGCACCTCAAAATTAGTAAAATTAGTAAAATAGCCAAGTTTGTGAGTCGCATCTTGTAAAATTTATAGATGTTTGTATGGACTGGAATCTGAGACAGAATTAGTTGGAATAATTAGCTTATGTTCTTCATCATGATTGTATTTTAAGTATTTTTTTTTCCGTGGGTACTGTAATGATAACGTTCGCCGAATGAGCGAAGTCAAGCCCAGTTAGGCTGGGTTAGTGGCAGGGTTAGTACCTGGGATGAGCGAAGTTAAGCCCAGTTTAGGTTAGTACCTGGGATCAGCGAAGTTAAGCCCTGTTTGGAGGGTTAGTACCTGGATGGGTGACCGCCCGGGAACCATGGGAGCATTTTTTCGGCATTTTTTAAAATAGTAACAGCGGAGTGCTGAAACGGTAGCTGATAGCAATAGGAAAGCAATTGAATATATTCCCCTCCACCTCTCTCAACATTTCGCCCTATAAATAAACCGGCGCCTACTACGAAGGCTACTCGGCATATTTCCATAATAATAAAATGACACAAAACTTAAATACCAAATGTGACTATGTTTTATTTGGCATTTTTTGACTATGTTTTATTTTTTATTTTGTTTTTTTTTTTACCAATTTTCTACACTTTCTGTAAAAAAATGAAAAACATATGTGTAATAGGAGGTGGATTCACGTGTCAACCAATTCCATTCAATTTGTAGCTGTAAAGTGCTTGTAAATGCCCTTGTTAAAGGTTAGTACGTTTACTTGAAATTATGTCAAAAGTTGGAATTATTTACTACATTGAAAATAGATCACTTATAAAAAATTGGACTGCGAAAACTGACATCCACTGAGGCCATATCGAGTTATGAATGCCGATTTTTCAAAAGGTGGGTGTATTTCCATGCCTCTTATTTAAAAAAGAGGTCGGTGGTCCCCTTAATTTTCTGAAAGTGAGTTAGTGATTTATACTCTGGCTGTGGCACACGTTTGAAAATTCAATCAAATTCGTTATTTCTTTTTATTATAAAAATTATAATGTTTCTAAAAAAAACCCCTGAAAACTGAGAGGCCCACGACAAGAGGAGAATATATCACATATCCCCTCCCTCCAGGTCAATGACCCTTACATAACTAAAGTCTGAATATATTCACTTATATATTCTAACAACACTTTCAGCTGCCGCGAGATCATGCTTTATGCAAGACTGGAGCGGCAGTAATTTTAAGAAAGACGGTGAAACATCATGTCGATCCGGGTATGGATATTACAATCTTGTGGGTTTTGAAAGAGATGGTACAGACAACCTGCAGGGAATAAAGAAGGCCAAATGCTGTAAACGAGATCAAACCTTCTGGAACCAGCCACCCCAATGTCAGATGCCTGACTGGATCAAGTCATTGGACGGGTAAGACCTTCAGACTGCAGAACACTTTGTATTTCCCTCTAAACGGCTCGCGCGCGGGGAAGGATCGTGCACCGATCCTCGCGCCCGCTCACTTTCCGCATTCAATATCGCTCCAGATCTATTCGGTCACCCCAAACATTCTCCGTTTTTCAGTGAACTGCGTAATAATACGGTCTGTATTGCGATCTAAGGAAAATTATCACGTGTCTTCTTTCAATGTTTGAAAGATTTTCACTAGCGACGTAAGCATAAGTAAAGGAAAGCATAAGTAAAGCGGAGAGCTGTTACCCTGTTATGCTTATGTTCGCTAGTGAAAACCAAGTTTTAAACTGGCAATTTTCTGCAGCAATATGCGTTAAATTGGGGGAACGAGGAATGATTCCCAGATCATGTTCCACAATCTGAGAATATCTCTTATTAAAAGATAACCGTAAGAGACCAAGCTCAATATAGGAACTGCAACTACACATTATAAAGTGAGGTCGTCTCATTGCATGGGATTCGGCGGTGTTGTGGGCGGTCTTGTTCCAATCACTCATGAGTCAGGTGGGCGGTGGAGTCAGATAATAAATGAACCAATAGCGGCTGCTATAGGTTCCTTCACTTGCTGTCTTTCAAATGTACCTTGCCGTTGAATTGTAAAGCTATGAAAAATGTTACGTTTGGGAGGCGGCGTGGCCTAATGGGGCGTTGGACTTGTAATTCGAAGGTCCTGGGTTCAGATCCTCCTCTCTGGCCACTAGTTGGATTTGTAACACGGTAGTCCCGAATTTAAATCCCTGGTCACCCCGTGTAAATATAGTCAAACTTCTCTACAACGGTCCGACCTTCGGACAGACCTTTCTGGCAGTTCGTTATGGGGAGGTGATCAATTAGAGGATTTGAGTGAGTGAATGACATGGCGGAACAAGAAAACATGGCCGTTATAGAGAGGTGGCGGTTATGGGGAGGTGGCCGTAGAAGTTTCACTGTTATAGCTTATTGGTCAACCTCCCCCAGTTGGGATTTTTTTTCATTATTTTATTATCGTAAATTCACTATTCTGTGATACTAAAACCCACTATTAATACTGATTAACGATGGTGTTTGCATGGAATGCTCTCCTCAGCACCGGAACAAGCAACTGCCAACAGGGCTTTTTCCTCAGAGGTTTATATCGGTCTAACGGCAACAACGTCGGGAATTTAGAATGGGGCAAATGTTGCAAACCATCTCACCATCCTTATCACTGGGGAGACTGCTATAACGAGGACGTCAGCAACACGTTTAACAAGGCTGGTCTCAGTGAGTGTAAGAGAGATGGATACTTTATTGCCGGTTTCCAGTCACGAGCTTCAGGAGGCAAATTGTCCAGCATCAAGACATTTAAATGTTGCAGAATGGTCGAGGGTAAGTTTGGAAGAAACCATCTTTTGAGACAGTCTGCTTCATTCTGAAATCAGAATATCTATGTTGTTTACCTTGCCAGACAGGATATCGTAAGGTATTTCTTCCAGTTATGACAGAGAAAAATTTCGGATTTTAGAATGGCAAGGACATGTCTCCCCCCTTGAACTGTTGTATGAATGTGAAATGACTGTTCTCCTCTTAGGGAAACCTGCTCTTCTAAAAACAAAAATGAACCGCGATTTCACATAATGTCAACTAGCAGTGAGTTTCATTTCATCTCACACTGTCAGATTTCATAACTACCTCCCGTCACATAAACAAAATTCACCCGATAAAGGAGTTAAGTTATAATAATAACAATAACGTGACATACATTCAAAATAGTTTCAATTAAAGAGTACAGAACAAGCTATAATTAAAACTAACTGCCACCTCCCCCAAAACGACCACCTTTCTACAACGACCATGTTTTCTTGTCCCCGAGATGGCCGATTCATTCCGCACTCAACTCTTTTAATTCACGGCCTCGGAAATTCTTTTCGATGGTGGCCGTTCTCGAAAGCTCCTGGATAAAGATTATAAAAATTAGCCCGAGTAAATCCAGGTTCCATAGCATAAAGCGACTAGAGACGACGCCACTCCTTTTCGATCCTTTGGACAGGCATATTTCTCGACAGATATTCGTCTACAACATTTTTATAGGTTTCATGAACAAATCGTAAGTTCTCATCATTGATATCGACAAAATCAACGCCAGTCTCATCAAGTGGTACATTGGTTCGCACCCTTTGAAATGCATGTCGAATGTGTGAAATGATATTCGTATGACTCATGTGTCAACTGTGGAAAAAACATGTTTTTAGGTTTCTTCGCAACTGCTTTAGTTGCTAACATCATATGATATATACTTACATGTTGATGCTTTTGTAGCCTGTTCTAAGAGTTCAGATTGTGGAAAGCGACGCGAAGAAAAAATTGCGAGCGTAGAAAAAAGGGAGAAAACCCCGGGAGGTATTCCCTTAAATACGCTATATAGGTATGTGCGGTCCTAAAGGGTATGGTTTTCAAGCCGTATTGGTCTGAAATATGGTATAGATTTTGACCATTTTGGTCTGAAATAGGGTATGATTTGCGCACTCTGGTCTGGAATTGGGCATGGTTTTTAGAAGAAGCCACTTTTCACATCCTTTGAGAAATGTGGTTTGATTAACATCTGAAATAGGGTATCGAATTTTGGGTAAGGTCTGAAATAGGGTAGGGAAGATCGCATATTTTGGTCTAAAATGGGGTAAGGGTTTAAAGAAGTGTTTCACACATTCCCACCCAAATTTTCGGGGAGTACACCTCCCTCCCCAGGGAGAAAACCTGCTTCGCTCTCTTTCTCGGCTATCCTCCTAAGTCAACAATCGCAATATTTTTCTTCGCGCGCCGTCTATCCTTAGCTCCCCATTATCTGAACTCCTGAGGCTATTGCTTTTGTTTCTTATAGAAATCCCTGTCCTTCAAACAATGGACGGACTAAAGCAGCGCGTGATGGACGCCACTATGTTTAACATTGGCCAGCTGGCGAGCATGATGGGATTCGCGTGGTCTGGTGGATGTTGGGCCGATTACTCTGGAGATGATTTCCGACGGAATGGTGACACTTGGGAATCTACCTACAGGTCAGTAATAGCACAATTACCAGGTTTAGAATTGTATTTATTGAAAAGTCGGGTTCATGAATAGCAAACTCAAGGCGGATATATATAGCTGATTGTTTGACAACGTGACTGATGAAACTGATTTCAACTTTTCACTACAACGACGCTCAAACAAAGGTTTTATGGCCCCGATCAACCTGAAAATCACGGAAAGAGAAAAAAGGGAAAGGAAGCGAGTGAAGGAGAAAACAAAACAGCAATACCTTTTATATATATGTTGTAGTTCAATGTTATCCTTGGTTCAATTTTGATTTTCCTTCCCATGGATTAAATTGAACTACAACATATACACCCAAGTGAAAAAACGTTGTCTGCAAAAAAAAAAGCACAAATCATAAACGACACGCCCCAATGGAATTCTTGGAACAAGGCAAATGAGGCTTATTAACATTTCATTTATTGGTGTTTAAGATCTATTCCTTATTAACAATTTCCAGAGGATGATTTTGAGCGTACTTTGTTGTAAAAATGTGCAATTTTTCTGAGAATACAAGAGGTAATTTTCAGTTTCCCAGAGAACCATTCGGTCGTATCGTTCATAGTTTATAGTTTTTATCCGACAACGTGTTTTTAAAAAACATTGATTTCCAAAAACATTGCTATTTAATATATATATATATATATCTTTTCAGAAACCCATAAGTGGGTTGAAACACGTAACGCGCATTCGCAGCTTCCGAATATTCGTTTTTTGCTTAGTACCATATTTGGGAACTCCTCGGTCCCTCGAGATTGGAAGGAAGTTGTTCTAGCGAATTGATTTGTTAATATTTTTCTTGATTTTCCAAATATGGCTAAAACGACTTCTTAGCAAATTGAATAATCGGAAGTTTGTTAGTTGCACTTTTCAACCCACTTATGGGTTTCTGATCTTATATATATACTTTTTGTATTCCTATAAAAAAGGTGATACACGATGTACGTATATGTTGTAGTTAATTTTTCATTTCAGGTAATTTTTGTTTTTTTTTTTGTTTCAAATTCATTAGCATATATTACCATACCCAAAAACAATGGAAAAATAAAAATTACCTGAGATAAAAAATTAACTACAACATATACAAAAGGTACATATATAAGATACACCTAACTGCAATAACGTTGTCATATCAAAAAGCAAAAACCATAAACCAAAGACCAAAAACCAAAAACCAAAAACCAAATAGAAATTAATTAACCATGTGATGTGATTTGAAATTCGCTAGATGAATCAGCCTCGAATTGCATCAAAATGACACCATAAGCTATAAACGTGCGTGTTGTGAATGTTGCAAGATATGATGATTATATGCTAATTAATTCCTATTTGGTTTCGTTTGCTTTTTGCTTTTTGATATGACAACGCACTTATTGCAATTACGTGTATGTATTACTCAAATAGCAAGTATCCACTAGTTGAAATAACTCCTCTAAAACTATATATGAATAAAGGAAAAAACTAGTTTGATTCAATTACACCTATATTTCAACCACTTAAAGTGGTCTTCATCAGTGCGATCTTTGTTGTGAAAATTTCTGTTCTCACTTTAACTGTCTATGTATATTTCAGAAATCGCTGTGAATCGCCTTCCTAACGAGAATAGGTTGGTGATCCAAAGATTATGAGGCAATTAGTTGTCCATATCTCCCTTCCCACACTAATTTGTAATTTAATTTCCTTGGGGAGTGGACTGTGAATCGCTGAACGACTGGGTAAAGTGACGCGATCCCAATTGCAGAATTTGTGTAAATGTCTCCCAAGAGCTTTCCACTATGAAGCCACAAATGTGTTGTTTGTGTTTGTGTAAGTGTGGTTGTCTCAGTGGCCTGGTGGTTAAGGCATCTGTCCGGTCATCAGGAGACCCGGGTTCAACTCCCGGCTGAGGCACTTTTTCACTCATAATCTTTGTTGTGAAAATTTCTGTTCTCACTTTAACTGTCTATATATACATCTGATATATAGCTTATGACTGTGACGAGAAATTAAAACTTAATTATATTGGTTACAACAAGGTTTTGTAATGTTCAAATAAACTACAAAATACATTGTAACGGAAAAGCGAATAATGTCTGTACCCAAACAGAAAAATATTTTTTTTACTTACGGCATGGAAAAACAACAACAACAACAACAAAATACAAACAAACAAATAACAAAACAAATATAAACACTTAAATTGGGAACAAAAATCAAAACGACTAGGTAAATCAGTTAAATGAGTTAAAACATTGAACTTTTTTGCCGGCTGTAGATCGAATTGGTGCACCGGTAGTGGTCCTAAGAAAGATGTTCGTCTCAAGATAACTTACGGGGACTTCGCTTTCACCATGAAAGACGTGAAATTTGGAAAGTCTATCACGCAGTCGATTCCCCTGGATAGAGAGAAGGAATTGATTAATTCGCCAGACAGAAGTTATAGCAAGGTGGTTAGAAACAGAAAGAATAGTACAACTTCCTCCGTGGTCGAGGTTGAAATTCGCAGTGCGCGAACCCTGAAAAATGTAAAGAGGAGCAGCTGGGATGCAAATATTGGAATTGAGGTTGGGTTGGAATACGAGCCACCAAGCACTACTGGCGGGGTTGGCTTTTCCGCCAAAACGAACTTTAAGTATGAATGGGGAGGAGAAGAGGAAGAATCCACCGCTGATGAAGACTGGCATATTGTGAAGGTGACAGAAACTAAAGAGTTACCCGCTGGCACATTTTCTGAATGGCATGCTTTTAGAAAGCCGCAAAAGGTAACCATTCCTTACACAACTACGATCATCCCCACATTCACTGTTAAACTCGAGGGTTATATGGCATGGGGAGGTGGTTACCATGGAAACAACCCCAATTTCCATCAGGAGCACCGCGGCTCTGGCGATCGAAAAAAGATTACGTACAAGTTTGGGAATGCTGGGAAGCCATTCTATGAAGACCTTGAGGAGCAGATCGAGCAGAACAAGTACCCTTGGCAGTGGCATGCTTTGAAACAACAATACCCTTACGCAAAATACTTCATCGATCAACTTATTAACAAAGATCTGTATTCCTTCACTATGGCGGGTCAGTTTGAGGAGTCCACTGAAAACGAGATCAAGTCAACGTGGTATCCATCCAAGTCCCTTGACCAAATAGGAGACGCATTGGCAAGGATGAGAGCACAGGCAGACCAAGGTGGGAAACCAGTGGAGTTCCCGCGCGTACTGCCTGCGCCACCCAAGGTTCAGATCATTGACAACAGCAAGGAAATGAAGGCACCTCCTGCTAAGCATTTTAACGACAATGATCGTGACGCGGAGTATAAGTTTCCTCGAGTTCATCCACCTCCACCAAAAGTGAAACCCATCGACAATACGGAGGAGATGAAGCCCCCACCTGTGAAACACTATAGTGTGTAATTCAGTGATCATTGTAGTGTGCGATTTTATGGGTAACAATTGTCTTGTAAGTCACTCTCTAGAATGTAAGAAAACCCAGTCAATTTCAGTTTAACCTGATTAAAACAACTGAATGCAATGCGATGCAATGCAGTGTTTGCGTCCTCTTTTTAATGCAGCTCGACACTAAACTGCAGTGTCCTTCTTTCGGAGTTTGAGCTCCTGCTCATTCAGGATCATGATCAACCCAGTACTTAGTCCAGCACCAAACGAAAGTCAAATACCGGCACAAATGTGCTTTGGTATGCA
The DNA here is from genome assembly GCA_024195265.1 of Dendrophyllia cribrosa. Classification (NCBI taxonomy): domain Eukaryota; kingdom Metazoa; phylum Cnidaria; class Anthozoa; order Scleractinia; family Dendrophylliidae; genus Dendrophyllia; species Dendrophyllia cribrosa. The sequence goes on along the minus strand of JAJLRJ010000002.1, from coordinate 9,326,838 downwards.
TGCATGTAGCCACAACTAGCTAGGGCGCTAACGCCACATTAGTAGCGGGCATTACCCATTGATCCATTAAAATAAAGTGTTTTGTCAGTCCAAGTATTAGCCGTCTATGGCCTCGTCAGCATTACCCAACAGGCGCTTTTGATAGTGGAGGGATAGTCGCCTGAGCGCAGGGACCGTGCATTGCAAAAGCGCCTGATGTTCAGGGTTCATCAGCATGGTATAGCTAATACTTGGACCCAGGGATCCCACATGAAGAGAACAAGAGATGAGAGTGTGGGGCTTGTGGGATTTGAGAAAGACAAACACAAATGTGGCCTTATAGTACCCTACTTAGTGGCTACAAGTATACGAAAGCACATTTGTGCTGGTATTTGACTTTGTCAATCTTAGCCAAATTCCACAAGCCTCGCCTTTTTAACTCGTGAACACGCAAAGCTTTGATTGAGTTATACCCGTGGGACAAAACGTCACTCGATCGGTCGATCGGCTGTTAACACTGAGCCAGCGATGTGTAATGATCACCTGCCTTACTCAAGGTGACGGGGGTATGTACTTGGTGTATCCCTTATTATTTTGTATTTAAACACTTAGTTTTTATTTCAGTAGAAATAAAAGATAAAACAACAGTAGAATAGGGAATCGAACTCGGGCTCCATGCACACTATCCACTACACCACCGAGGACTAGCTGCTGGAAACTGTAATTTTTAAGGGATATAAGATAATATGCTGCTAGCCCAGACCATATATAAGAACTAACCCTTTCGATACAATGGAAATAGTGAAATCAGTGCTTAACCCTAAATACTAAAATCAGTGCTTCAACCCTAGATACTGTAATCCGACCCTAAATTACACTGCAATATATCTAAATACATTACAATAAGGGATACATGAAGTACCATACATTATGATCAGGGATACACCAAGTACCTAGGGGTGACGGCGTTGGAGGAACGGGAGGGTGGGGAGTTAGATGCAAGGTTTTGGGGTCGGTGGAGTGAAATGCTTGGGAGAGGGGAGGGTTGGTGTCATTGAAACACGAGAATTTAGTTTTATCGACTGAGTCGATAAGGTAAATTGACCACCGTAAAAAGATTCAAATAGCTGACGTTTCGAGCGCTAGCCCTTCGTCGGAGCGAATCAAGGAATTGTGGGTAGTGTGTGGTTTTATATACTAAGCTGTGGAGCTACGCTACTGGTGGAAATTTGGTGACGTGAAAAACAAATGTAAATTAGTTGAATGAAAAGCGCAGAGTAGTGATGATGAGATTGTTGGCGGTAAATGGACTCCCCCAGAGGGCCAGTTTTCTTCTCTAGATTTTTTCGTCAAAAAATGTCGTCACGATGTCCAAAAACTTAAATTCAACCGCCACACCAAAATTTCCAACCTTTCAACAGGAGAGTGGGCAGCGCTCAAAAGTCTTAGCAAACGACGCGACATTGTTATCAAAGCGGCCGACAAAGGCGGGGCGGTAGTTGTTTGGCGGACCGACCTTTACCGACAAGAGGCTTTTCGGCAACTTTCTGACACCGATTTCTATGCCAAAGTTGATAAAGATCTCACTTCTACCAACCAAAAAATTGTCAAAGAAACTATCCAAGACCTCATTACTAAACAACAATTACCAGTTACCGCCAACAATCTCATCATCACTACTCCTAGAACCTCACGCGTTTATTTCAAACCAAAAATTCATAAACCAAACAATCCTGGCCGACCAATCGTTTCCGCTTGTAGCTGTCCTACCGAACTAATTTCTAGCTATTTAGACAAAATCATGGCCCCCATTGTCAAATCACTACCCTCGTACATTAAGGACACCAATCACGCACTCGAAATTTTCCGGGATTTCAGTTTTCCCAGCGAAAACAAATTAATTTTCACTATAGACATTACCTCTTTATATACCGTCATCCCCAATGACGAAGGACTTCAAGCACTAAAATATTTTTTCGACCAGCGCTCCATTCAAAACCCAAGCTCAGAAACACTGCTCCGCTTAGCCGAATTAGTTTTGACACTTAACTGTTTTTCATTTTCCCAAAACTACTACAAACAAGTAAATGGAGTCGCCATGGGCACCAAAATGGGACCAAACTACGCTAACCTTTTTGTAGGCTACATCGAAGACAAATTTTTTAATCAGTACCACGGAACCAAACCCGAACTCTACGGCCGCTACATCGACGATTGCATTGGCGCTACCTCTTCCAGTAAAGAGGAACTTAATCAATTCATAACTTCTGTCAATACTTTTCATGCAGATCTAAAATACACCTGGGAAATTTCCGAAACCCCAGTCGCTTTTCTTGACATTAATATTTCAATCAACGGTAACAGTTTATCCACAAGTGTGCACTACAAACCTACAGATTCCCACAGTTATCTGTTACATTCATCCTCACATCCATCGCACGTTAAAAACGCCATTCCGTATTCTCAATTTCTCAGACTTCGACGTCTATGTAGTGATGACTCTGATTTTTCCAACAAATCAGAAGAAATGTGCCAGTTTTTCAAGAAACGTGGGTACCCTGACTCTGTTGTTAATACGGGCCAACAACGTGCACAACAGATCGACAGACAAACAGCACTACAAACGCCACAGAAGGAAGAGAACGAGAGAATTCCATTCACCCTCACTTTCCACCCACACAATAACACAGTTAAAAGCATCATTTTAAAACGTTTCAAATTACTCCAAAACGACCCCGAAAACTGGCAGAATTTTTTCACAACCCCCACTAATTTCATTCAAACGTGACAAAAACATAGGCAACTTTCTAGTCACGAGCGCACTGAAATCTGACGATGAACCGGGAACTTTTAAATGCACACGCACACGATGTAACACTTGTCCTTTCATTCACAACGCGGACAAAATAACAGGACCCAAACGATCTATTAAAATCACTGATCGTTTTACATGCACCTCCGTAAATGTTATCTACTGCATAACTTGTACTTTTTGCAAAAAGATATACATTGGCGAAACAGGGAGGAGACTGGGCGACCGTTTTCGTGAACATCTCCTAGACGTTGAAAAAAATGACAAAGACGCATCCAAACCAGTCGCGCGCCATTTTAATCTTACTAACCATTCTAAACAACACATGACAATCTGCGGCCTTTCCCTACACCAGGGTAACACAGAAAGCCGTAAAAACCTAGAACAAAAAATCATCTTTCAAATCGGCACTCTCAAACCCCACGGAATCAACGAACGCTTTTCATTCAACTAATTTACATTTGTTTTTCGCGTCACCAAATTTCCACCAATAGCGTAGCTCCACAGCTTACTATATAAAACCACACACTACCCACAATTCCTTGATTCGCTCCGACGAAGGGCTAGCGCTCGAAACGTCAGCTATTTGAATCTTTTTACGGTGGTCAATTTACCTTATCGACTCAGTCGATAAAACTAAATTCTCGTGTTTCATTCCCCCACCGACGCAGCACCACAGTTTCTCTAGAAACTAACCCCATTCATTTGGTGTCATTGAGCCCGCGATATGTAATATTTTCCTGACTTACCCATGGGGACGACATTGGATGGAGGGTAGGGTGGGGAGTTGGACACAGGGGGTAGGGGTCGGTGAAGCAAAACGTCTAGCAGAGGGAAGGGTCCGAACGTTTCGTATTCACGAGTTGGCTCAAAAGGAGCCTTTTACTTAATTAGGCCCGGTGTTCACTTTGCAAATAGTACAAAAGGTCCTGAGAAAGGACAGCATGCTTTCTGGAATCAGCTGCTGAACTATGAATAACTGAATTAACGCAAGTGATTTGTATGCTAATCCGCATTATGTATGCTTTCCCCTCTCGAATTCAGTCTTCCTTGGACATTTGAGAGGGTGGCTCTACACAAATAAAACACAAGTTGGCATCTAGGGACTAGTTCGAAATAAAATAATTTAGAACGAGTACCTGCCTAGCAGAAGTCAGTGTGACTGTCCGCTAACGGCGAAAGCTCAGAGTCATCTTTAAGAGTCCACTTCTCTCACAGCCTTCCGGAAATCAGGCTCATAACAGACACTTATTTTTCATATAGCTCGGTTTTCTTTGTTCTTTTTAGGGGAGTATGTTACATAACTCCGTTCATGAAAGTATGCTACTTTGATTGTAATAGGGGAGGGGTGGGGATAAAAACAATAGCTGATAAAGGCAAGCATTAGATATTCACCTTGTCATATATTCACTTCCCACGTCTTTTTATCTGGAACCAACCAAACACTGATGTGCGTTAGAAAGGTATCTGACTTACAGGACTGTCAGCTTTGAGAAAGTTAAAATAAGACGCATTATTTGGCACCAGGATATCATAGTCGTTGATTTTCGTTTCTTTTGCCATTCAGACAATTCTTGAACACTCCCAAGACCATGGGAAAGTTGCACGAAACTTTATAAACTAATTTCGATTTTGAGACGGCAATACTGCGTTATATTGACGGCTAGTTGGGAGAAAATATATTCCGGATTGGGTGGAGTCGCGAAGCGACGGAGCCCAATACGGAAAATATATTTTCTTCCAACGCCGTCAATATAATGCAGTATTGCCGTCTCAAAATCGAAATTAGTTTTGTATCACGATTCAACTATTTTTCGGGCAAAAAGAAAGCAAAACTGAAGATAATTTGTACTGATCAAAACTGAAATTCTTACTAGTCATGAGCTGACGTACACGACGTTTTGTACGCGTTATCATAATTTTGTTTAGCAAAATGTTTCAAAAACACGGACTTTTCACGCTATAAATTGCTACTTGAAATAGAACAAATTTGTTAGAACATCTTTTCGAAGTTTTTCAAAGTTACAAACGTCGAAAAAATTAATAAATAACGCAAAGTTGCCGAGGTTTTAGCCCAAAACTTTTTTTCAAATTATAATGGCATGATTTTAACCATTACTGGGAAAGCCAATAAAGTTTTGGGCATGATTAGAAGGAATCTTTGGAGTTGTCCACTAGATGTGAAAGCCACTGCATATAAATCATTGGTTCGTCCAAAGCTGGAATATGCCAGTCAAGCATGGGACCCCCACTTTAAAAAGGACATTGCATTACTTGAACGTGTGCAAAGAAAGGCAGCGAGATTCTGCTTAAACATCTATCACCCTACTGCCAATGTTACAAAAATGATGAGGGACTTAGGGTGGGATAGTCTAGAACTAAGACGTGAAATGTCAAGGTTAATATTGTTATACAAGATAAGCCGTGGACTAGTTGATTTTTATACGAATGATTATCTCCAGCCTCATAGTAGCAGAATTAGAACTCGTACAAACCATATTTGGAAATTTAGGCAGGATAAGGCTACTAAAGATGTTTATTTTTATTCTTTTTTTCCTCGTACTATTAGAACCTGGAATGCCCTGCCTGGTGATTTAGTTGAAAGTAACACGTTAGAATCCTTTAAAGCCAAGCTTTTTGACTATTATGCTAATTATATTTTAATTATATTTTAATTTGTAAAATGTAATATTGTGATTATGATATATTAATTTATTTATTTCATTTATTTATTTTATTTTATTCTATTTTAATGTTGTTTTATAGTTGGTGTGATGTCTTCGGATTTTACCGACTTATTAAATGTAGATGTAGATGTAGATAATAGCGTGCGCACAGCATAGCTCAATGTAAACAAACCGTTCAAACGAACAAAAGCAGCTTTTAAACTCATCTTATCGTTAACTTTCGATAGAAAGGGTCGTTGCATTGAATACAGCGTTGTTTATCTGCCAAACTTGACAAAGTAATGAACATTTTTGTCCCTCCTTAAAGATAATTTTAAATTTTGGTTTTCTACGCAAGGAACCCATTAAATTGCCGCGGGAAATTTTCATCCAATCACAGGCTGGTTTTTGAGACGACAATACGACTTTATATTGACGTCTCAAAAGCAGACAAAAGTATCTGAGAATTGTGATACAACGGCGGTAATTTTGACGGGGCTAAACGTCCGATGTTAGCAGTTATGCCCACGCTAAGTTTTAGTTAACTTGCCCTAGTATATAACCTGTACTGATTTGTAACAGTACTGCCAATGCATTGCATTTCTTTGCGTCCGCGCTTCTAAATCTCGAGCTCGTTGCGGCATGCCGTCCAAAGGAGAAGTTGAGACTAAAGTAAGTGCTCACAACAACTACGTCAAACGGAATGAAGATTACGCCATAATTGCAGCAAAACAGAACGGAAAAGAGACAATTCAAATTGGAGTTCAAATTTGAATTCAAATTAGTTTTTTCACCCCTGCTAAAACCTTCGCTCTTAGTTAATAAGATATTTTTGTTACTGACAACTTCAACACTCGTATAATCGTTGTCACTCGCATGCGTGTGGATGGCCAAATGGGACCCCTGGGGGTATAGTGACTCTGCCGAGAGCGACTCCAGTTTCTTGAGTGCTTAACAAACCTTCCAAGTGCATCCATAACTTGATGAACGCACATTACACGTGGCGGGTGACCAAAAGTAAAGAAGTCGCCACGAAAGGTCCGCGATCGCGCGAAAGGTCAGAGGCGAGATTTTTTTAAGTAAATCGTTCTAATAGGTAACAGGCCTTAAGCACAAATCCTGCTCGTTGCAAAAAGCAATTTAGCCCAGCTTTGGAAAAGGGTTGCCACAAGTACGTGCCAGAGAGATTGTTCCTTTTAGATTAAAATTTATGTAAAAGGAGAGATTTGGAAAACGATTTTATCATAAAATTGATGTAGTTGAGTGCGATTGAGCGCAAGGTGGCAGATGCCAGATCTTTTTTCTTGGGGTCTTTAATGAGAGGATCTAATCGCCAAAATGCTTTTTCGAAGATATGGCTTGGATATCTTTTTTGGAGCAGTGCTGAGAAAGAGAGAATTTGAGACCTCTGCACAGGATAAGTATCTCGAAGAATGATAAACGAAATATTGTTGATGTGTTCATCTATATCAATGTCCTTGGATGTTAAGTGAGAAAGTTTCTTGGTGTGACACTTCATCATCTCGTGAAACTGTTTTCTTTGCAGCGACCGAAGTACTTTGATGATGAACATATTTAAATGTCGAGCAAGTTTGCGTAAGTCACGAAGGCTGTTGGAGAAGTCTTCTTTAAATTGTTTGAGCTGGGACAATTTACCTTTCAACGCCTTTTCAACGATTTCCCTTTGAAAGTTAGAAGAAGATTTCTTCCATCTGTTGGATCTTGTAGCAGCAACTTTGGCGAAGGTTGGAATTACGTCGAAGTTTTGACAAAGTTGTAAGAAATCGATGGCGCCTTCACATTTGATGAGTCGAGTACCCATGGCACTTTTCCAGGCATCTGAAGAGGTGCAGTTGATAGTCGCGTTTTAACGTATGTAAAGGGAGAGATTTGGAAAACGATTTTATCATAAAATTGAACGCTAAAAGATTTTTAAAAAACATTTTAAAAGTTTAAAAACTTTAAAAGACGACGACGCTTCGATGCTACTTCACGTCATTATGAAGTCAAAAAGGTAAAATTGAAACAAGAATAAATATGAGGTAAAACAATACAGAAATATTTGGTGGTCCTATGGGTATAACTACAAACAGGCCTCTATCTCCAAAAGATAGTAATTGCTGCGGTAAATTAAAATTTGTTGTAATAATGCTGTTTTATCGCCTCGCTGGTATTACAGAATTTTCTCTTTCGTTTTTTGAGGGAAAGCAAAGCAAATGTAACCGGGATGAATCGACGAAAACTCCAGCTGATAAGACTAATTTTGTTTTGTAATTCACGCATCAAGTTCTTGCAATGTCTGTAGAATATTGTTGAGCAAAGGACGCGTTCACCACGAGGAAGGTGTGAAAATTTAGGTTTAACTTAATTATTGATAATGAATATGTTGCGTTACTAGCTAGCCGTATCGTATTCGCGTCTCCACGCGCTCAGCTCAGGTTTCGCGTCCCCACGCGCTCAGCTCAGTCCGGCATCGACCGCTGTCGGAGTGATTTCAAAATAAATTTGTCTTTTATTCCGTACACTGATCTTCGAAAATCTTTGCTATCCAACGGTCCTATCACCATGCCTCACAGTACTCGCTCAACTCGCGGTAGTCTTCGACACTTCAGTTCCGATTACGACTGGCACATGGTGGACCAAAATATTGCAAATCTCACAGCCAACAGCTTGAAGCAGCAAGCGAGGCTATTGTTCGTGGCGCAGTGAATTATGGCCCAAAATGTGTGCGTGGCGCAGTAAATTCTGGTAAAAAGCGATCAAATCGAGATTTTTCGTAGCTTATATTTTTTTCTCATATATTTCTCTTAAATCCTGATTATGTTGCTGCTCACTCGCTACGCCCGTTCCGCAGCAATAAAACGGCCTAAAATGAACTCATATTTTCACGATCGTAACGATTCATTGATCGATCTATCCAAGTATACAAATCTTGAAAATTTTACACTTTCTCGTGTTTATATCACCCCGACACTTTCGATGGCCACTCCTGGATTTTCTGTCTCTTTATCTGCTGTGCGGAAGCGAGCAAAATACTCGCTTTCTGGCCGAGAGGGTCTGGGAACGAAAATATATATATTGTGTATGCGTCACGAAATGTCCCCGAATAAAACCCACTATTTTTTTCTTTTTGATTTGTGGCAACCGTTTGTATATGATTTGTAACTGTTAACTTGTAAACTTTTTTATTTTAGTTAGGACAAATTTGTTTTTGGACGATATTTAAAATGAAACTCAGAATTTGAGAAATAGTGAAAACAAATGATCTTCCATCCAAAACAAATAGATTGTTCTCCAAAATTAATTCTTAAGCCCTATGGGTGGTTTTCATGTTACGTCATCGCCGCCATGCTGGTGGACATAAACAATAGTTCTCTCATTAGCTCCTTTTGTTCGTCCACCAGCATTTGTTCGTTTCACTATTGTTATCTATGTCTCTAGAGATTGGTTGCAAACCACCTATTCCATTTACGTTCTGCCACTCAAAATTCACATCTTCATCTTCATCTTCATAAAAATCGAATTCAGCGTCTTCTTCGCTTTTATAGTTTTGAAATTCTGTTTCACTAAAGCCACAAAAACATAAGAAATTACCTTCACGAAAACATTCACATTTGTTTTTGTTTTTGTGCCAAGCGCAACTGTTATTTTTTATGCCTCCAAAGAGCAAAATAACTCAGTGCTCAGTAATTAGGTGCCACATTTTACACATGTGTAATCTGCCATCGGAATTACATACAGCGAAAATATTTCTTCAATAGAAAATAAATATTAAGAATTTCGAGTGTCCGTTACCAGGATTCATCGAAGTAAAATATAAAATGGGTTCTCTGGTAAAAAATTATTAAAAACTACGAGCTTTCGACAGTCAGTCTACTGTCTTCGACAGATAAAAATGTGTGATGAAATGAGATGTAAAAATTTTGAATATAGCGGGTAATTCGCATGAATAAATAATAATGTAAAAAGAATGTTCGGAAAAATGCTAAGAAGTGCTAAAATTAATGTTTGATTAAAAGAATGTTATATTGTCTCGGGAACGGGCATGAGTTGTTGTCAGCCTCAATAGTTTTGGCCGTGTGCCACGATCCAGTGTCTTTCTGGTACGATTGTTTCCTTTGTCAATGATCGCAGTCAATAACATGATCAAAAGTCCATGCATGTTTCGCAACATTAGAACCTTTAACACATTGTTTTGTATTTCTGACATGCTTTTTTTTTCTGGTGCTAAATGATCTTTTTGTTTCGCCAATGTAATTCCAAGGACATGTTGCACAGGGGATTTTATAAACAACATTACATCGATCGTCTTCAGGAGGTCGAAACTTAGGAACAGGAAATTCTTGTAGTGTTTTTATTGGTTTGTTGGTGACTTGAATGTCATGACTCTTGAGAATTCAAGTGAGAGGCTCAGTGATACCTTTGATGTAAGGAAGGATCGCGAAGTTCTATCGGTTCGTTGGGTCAGCCCATTTGAAAAACATTCCAACCAATTCTTCGGGTGTTGGTGTTAATGGAGGCGACGATTTCTTTCTTATGACATCAGCAATGGTTTTTGGATGACTTTAAAGTGCCTATGAATTGAAATTTGCGACCCATTTTTTATACCAAAAAATTGAAGTCCATGTTCCACTGATTCATAATTTCCAATTTAACCCTTTTTTGCCTGTTTTGCTTTTGTTTTTCTGCCGTAAGGATCAGTTTGCCGTTTTTTGTTTCACTTCAAGTATTTATACTGATCTGGGTCTGGAAACCCAGATCTGGCCATTCTCAACAGTTTGTTGCAGTGATCGTGCATTCTATGTTTCTTTTTATACTAGTTCCAGGCCCCAGGACAAGAAAAGTTCATTTTTGACCAACTTTGGACGTCCAAAAAAATACTTTTCGTTGCTTGACCATAACGTAAATTGGAAAATTATAAATCAGTGGAACATGGACTTCAATTTTTTAGTATAAAAAAGGGATCGAAAATTTCATTTCATAGGCACTTTAAAACAAACATTAATTTTAGCACTTCTTAGCATTTTTCCGGGTGTTTCTTGGTGTTGCGGAAGCCATTGTTGGATAGCTTTTGTGTTGTGGTGTGGGTATTGTTTAGTGTCTTTTGAATCGTTTGTTTTATGTCATTTGGTGATCACACCATCCGCAACACCAAGAAACTACCATTTTTCCGAACACTCTTTTTACATGTATTATTTATTTAAGACATGCGAATTACCCGCTATATTCAAAATTTTACATTTCATTCCATCACACATTTTTATCTGTCGAAGACAGTAGACTGATTGTCGAAAGCTAACAGTTTATTTTTTTTACCAGAGAACACATTTTATATTTTACTAAACTAAATATTGTTACCCAGTAATGATTTAATTTTGCAAAAACAGTGCTAATAGCTCGCGGCTTTGAAGTACTCACGCACACATGTCCACGCGACATTTGAATACTCGCACACACACATGTACACTGCCGCTTCTGTCTGCCAAGTTTTTTGACCCTAAGGACTCGCGACCGAACGTGTGAGGTCGTGGGTCCTTAGGTGAAAAATAATGGCAGACAGAAGCGGCAGTGTACATGTGTGCTTCCCAAACCGTGAATTATTTCCGTAGTACATTTGAAAATACTGAAATCAGTAAAAATCGACATTAAAAAATCAAAGAAGTCCAGTCCCGAAGTCCTATTTTTTAATCTGATGAGCTGCAGTAACGACGCCGTTTTTCCGTGTGTTTCTATTGTTCTTTCGTTAAAAAAGTCTTGAAATTAGTCAGTAAAATGTGGAATACATTGACAATATGCTTACGAGCGCGAGCCTCGGAAGAGCGCCGATTAAAAATAACTCTAATTTCTACATAATCTTCGGCCTCAAGTTGTATGCTGTGTATATAAGCAACGTGTACTTCGATGGGATAACACAGGATTGACTTATACACAAATGAGATCAATTTACAGAAAACGTATGTCATGCGCACGCGTAAGAAACATTTGTCACATATTTTAACGTACCATAAGAAAAGAAAAAATTTTCTAAAGCAACAAGACGATAAGAACCCGCATGTTCCCAAGAATTGTACCTTGTACTTAATACCGCATCTGTGTAAAGCACGTTTCTATTCTTAAGTGTCATTGTCGGAGAAAGTGTTCCAGAAGTTGGAAATGGGGAAACTAAATATATAGAGGTACTGGGTGTTGAATTATTGCTTTTTACAATATGCAAATTTTGTGACGGTGTGCTTCGAAATGGGCCTTGAAAGCACCTAAACGTTAAATAGGCCAATTTTTTCTCTGTTGATTTTAATTTTACTGACATTGAGGAGCTAACTAGGCAGTTAAGAAATATGAACTTTTAAAATTAGGCAATTTTGGATGGTGTTTTTTTCTTCAAATTTTGGCCAAAACTCGTGCCAGCCCCCACACTGCCAGAACCTTCTCTGCCAAATTTGCACATATGTTTGTTTGTTTTTATGCTATTTCAAACTTACCTTTTCCATGATCCGCTGGCCTCAAATGGTACCCCCCACCCAGAAACTTCTGAACTAAAAGTCAGAGAACAAAACCACCTTGGCTTTTGGAATATCTTACCAAAGTCAACTTCCCCCAGACAGTGACACTTAATTGCTTTTATAAAAACTTTAAAAACGGCAAGACCACAGCGACAAAACGTTAAGAGGAGCCGGATCTGTTGTAGACCTGGATCAGTGAAAAACTTCAAATGACAAAATATAGACGGCAAGAATGATCCTAACGGCAAGAAGAAAACGATAAGAAACGAAAAAAGATATATAATATAATTGCCTGATATTTCGGTTTGACAAACAAACCTTCTTCGGGGGCAATTATATTATTTATCTTTTTTTCGTTTCTTATCGTTTTCTTCTTGCCGTTAGGATCATTCTTGCCGTCTATATTTTGTCATTTGAAGTTTTTTAAGTAACTGTCGCTAAGCGACGACCCGGTTAATAATGTAACTAAAATATGCGTGCATAAATTTGCATGCACAAATGTGACACCAAAAAGAAAAAGAAAGACGGAGGAAAAATTTGAACCCATGCCGCTACGCGCATGAGTGAAACTATGCGTGCATAAATTTGCATGCACTAATGTGGCACCAAAAAACCAAAACAGAAAAAAGAAAAACAGAGCCGAAAACTTAATTCATGCCGCTCATGCTCATGCGCATGAGTAAAAAGAAAAACAGAAGGCAAATTTTAACTCATGCCGCTCTGCGCATGAGTAATAAACTCGTTATCTCACAGTCGAAAACTCCCCCCGAGCAATATTTTTACACATCGCCGTCAGATTTTTATGACCACTAACAGACAACTCGTTACTGGCGTTGGTCCCCCAGGGTTAAAACCGGTTTGGTGCGATATCCGATCCATAAATCGCATGGAAACGAGTTTGTATACTCGAGTGACCAGAGGTTTATTTTTCTTTCGGCGCGTTGCGCCTCGTTGTCGCGGATTCGCCGCTCAAACTCGCCGGTTTTCACTAAAAAATAAACGTCCGACACCCAAGATACTTATTTGTAAAATTCAAACGGAATTAAAATGAAAAGTTACCATTTATCATTTTACTGTTTTTTTTTTCGCTCCTTGTTTTAGGCTCATTCACTCAAATCGCTGCTGGCTGCTCGCATTCGTGCATGAAGCGCCGAAAGCGTGGATTCTCGCGCGTTTAATACCGTAAAATAACCCCATCCCCCTTCTGGCCCTCGCTTATAAGTGTTAACTCCAGATTACAAGGGTTTTTGCACACTGTCTTGCTGGCTGAAACACTGGATAATTCTTCGAAGTTAAAGGATTATCAAAAGCTTGAAACTTAATTACAAAACACCAAGAAAAACTAAAATTAACCTTACTTTGTTTCGTATTCACGAGATGGCTCTTAGAGCCCTTTGATTTATTCTTTTTTTTAATCGTTTCAATAACAAAATCCTCGAATATGCTTGGTCATCCGCACACCTATTTCGTAATTGGCGCGCAGTCACGTGGGTGTCCAATTGCCACTTTCCAATTACAACTTTTTGTAATTGGATAGCTGTAATAAGACACCTACCGGCGTTGCGCGCGCGTCAGCCAGGTACTCTTAAATGGGTTCTTTTTTATGAAAACGAGAAAGCAAGGGACCGTGAACGAAAATGCTGCTAGTATACGCAGGATCTGTAAGAGATCTGATCAGCCAAAAATAAACGAAATACTATAAGAAGCAACGGCGAAATAGCTATCCACAGTTGCATTTAAACTTTCGGTTTGGTCTCAATCATGCCATTGTTGCGTTACTTTTTCTACGCAGTTGTCAGCCCTTGCTTCTTATATTATTTCTTTTTTATGCTGTTTCCTTCCCGGTTTCAAACTGGTAGAAAATATCCCTGGCGTTTTGAATACAAAAAAGGTCCACATAGACATTTTAATCTCGAATTTTGTTATTGATGCGATTAATTAATAATTGAACTTCTTGTCGTACAATCCAGGGTAATTTCCAAATTTCGTAGTTTCAAATTGGCCTCGCGCATAAAATTTCTCTCCCGATTGTACTCCACCAAGTCAAATTACTATTACTAAGTTAGCAAAGAGGAATGGAAACAAAACTTAGAGTTTCACCCAAGTTTATTTTTCTAAGCTTTATTTATTTTTCTACGTTTATTGTTTCTATTTTAACTACTGTCGATCAATTGTTGTTGCTGTTGTTGTTTCGCTTTTCGATAACACGCGAATGCTGAAGTTTAAGACTCAACCAACAGTTTCGTTCAGTTTCTCACTTCCGCAAATATCGTATCGAATGTCTCGGAAAACAACGATGCTTTACCTAAAATAGTCACGTGGTCATATTTGTGGATTGCGATTGGTAGAACTTTCGATCCATATTGTCAGTTTCTGTTTTTAGGGATCCAATGTTTGTGATTGACGGCATCATAAAACGTAAACCTTAGTTGGGCTTTGAACTTCAGAGTTCGCGTGTTATTAAAAGGCGTAACAAGTCTCCTTTTCACAGTATATGCGATTTTACAACTACAATCAAGGACAAAAGTGCTTGGGACAAATGTTACGAAGTGCTCCTATCAATTACTAATTTAGTATGACGGACCAATAAAGCCATGTTTTTCGTTTCAAGTCCATCTCAGCAACCCCACCCCTCCCCCCGAGACAATGTTGAAATCCACAAATCATTTTATTAAACGGGCTCAACATTGTAAGGGGGTAGGGGTGGGGAAATGGACACTTATCGTTTGCGCATACCGTTTTTTTGTCGCGCGCATTGGAAAACAGCGTAAATGAAAATTTGTCCCAACACTATTGTTCTTGATTGTAGCAACAATAACAAGCTTTAATTTAATTTAAGCAGTTCAGAGCTAGTAATGGCTAAATGCTTTGCGCACTTGTGCTTTCACGTCTGGTGTTCTGTAAAGATAACAGTTGAACAATACTCAGAAATATGGAATTAGTATACGCAATCGCAAGGGCCCGAGTAAAATTAACCCTATTCAGCCTGGGGGAGGGGGGGCAAAGTGCCCGCGCTAACTTTCAACATTTATAACTTCTTTAATATGTATTCAAACGCCATCAAACTTTGTGACTTTTCCTAAAATTTATCTGGCAACAATTTCATATGACAATTTATTGATCACATGACTTGATGTTTCCATGGTAACAAGATTTTGACAGCCATGTTTTTTGAAATTTGCATATTTGTACCTTTGAATGAGGAAAAACAATGTTTATTGGTATAACTTTTATATTTTTACGTCATTTAGCATTTATTTATTAATTTTGATTAATTTTGAGTCAATTTGGACGGTTTTTAAGAGGTTTTAAAAAATTTCAGAAATCCAAGATGGCGGCCGTATAACTAATTACCTAATAACTACGTCATCGTTCCATTGTGCGGACCGCAAAGGAGACAGGTTTGGGCGTACTATGTAACCTCTAGGTTTCATTGTCAACCTTAATGTTCTTGAAGTTAAGAGGGGGGGGGGGGGGGGGGCACAATGTGCCCCCCCCTTCACTCCAGGCTCAGGAACTCAAAAAAAGCCCAGGCCGAATAGGGTTAAGGATTAATATCACACGTGTTTTCATAAGCTGTAGTTCGCGACTCGGGCAATTTCCACAGCTTCTGAAAACACAAGTGATATTAATCCTTAATTTTAGCTCGCTTTGAAAATTTCAATTATTGATTCCCAATCAAATCCACACTCGTCTAATACTTCCCAAACCGTGATTTCTTTCTGTTACATTTGAAAAAAAAACTACTATTAAAAGCAATGAAATCAGTAAAATCGACATTAATATGCCACGCATCCCACAACTATTAACCGACGGCCCGGTTTACCCATTGACTCCTGCGAGATTTCTCAGTTTTTGAACAAATCAACGCAAATCAATTATAAATTGCCTCTGATTATAACAAGGTTTGTCCAAAGTTATCCTCTGAAACTTTTATGAAGAAATAAATCTTAAACATCAACAAGAAGCTGTACACAGCTTGAAATTGTTGATTCCTGTAATGGTTCCCGAGTATTTTGAATGCTTTTACGGAGAAACATAAAATTATGTATAAAAAGTAAGACTACACTACATTCCCTACGTTCAGTAGCCGATACTTGAAACCTCGATCGCTAAGCAAATGGCAAAAGTTATATATAAAACACAAAGCTTGCCGGAACAAAACTCCCACAGCAATTAGCGGCGGACACAATATCAAACGGTGCTATCCACCCATTAACGTCTTGAATGCATTGTCTTGAAAACCTGTACGCTACGGTAATTCTTCCTTCTCCTTCTCAAGTCAACACACGGGGAGATTTTGCCGTTATCTTTGTAACTGAAAAACCCTTTTAGGGAGTTACAATAAATATGTATGTATGTATGTATGTATGTATGTATGTATGTATGTATGTATGTATGTATGTATCTTGAAATCAAGAGCGAGTTCACGACATCGCGTGTCAACCAATCAGACGAGTGAAACTAAAATATGCGTGTATAAATTTGCATGCACTAATGTGACACGAAAAAAAAAAAGAAACTTCAGAGGGAAAAACATAACTCGTCGGCTACGCCAAGAGCAGTAATAAAGGGAATGTTATTGTCTTGGTCCCATAATTCCATTGTGGCGTATCGTTTATGATTTATGCTTTATTACCGACAACGTTTCTTCAATTAGGTGTATCTACTTACCAAAGCTATGCATAGCAGCAATAACAAGAGCCACATTCATCAACACATGGACAATGAATTTTCTTTGTGTGACCTCCTAGGATCCGTTCAGCAAGGCTTTCCACCTAAATACAAATGGTCACACATCATTTGCATAATTCTGCTAGTTTCTGCGCACAACACAGAATACAGTCGAACCTGTATTAAGCGGCCACCGGCCCTCAGGGCTTTGGAAATCGACCGCTAAATACAGGTTGGCAGGTTTATTAAAAATACTTTATGGGCGTGTTCAAATGTGAATTTCATTAACGTACAGTATTACTGTATACACTGGCAAAACAATAACACAATCAAGCGATTTCTGCCTTGTAACCGCGGCGGCAATTGTTCGCCACAAGCCTAAATTATGGAACTCAGTGTTTCAAGAGTTGGATGTTGCAAAACTGCCTCTGAACCATATCCCCACCCGAGTATCATGAGAAGGATCCTCTTTAAGTGAAATAAAATCGTAAAATGATATGTGGTTTTAGGTTTCTATTCATGTGTGGCCGCTTAATACAGGTAAAAATAAAAAAGACAGACACACATGGGTCTGTTGAAGGGTGGCCGCGACCGCTTATAATAGAGGTGACCATTTAATACAAGGGTGGTCTTTTAACGTTATATACAGGTTCGACTGTATGAAGTAAGCCGCGCTTATCTTACGTAAACTAAACCAGGACTAAATCTATCAAATTCGAGGGATGTAGCTGTGTCATAAAGCGTGCAGTTATTATTTTTTTCCATACATTTGTCTGTAAATTTTTCTGTGAACTTGTTGATAAATGTATGGAAAAGAAAAAAAAATACATGCTTTCTGACACTGATACATCCCTCAAATTTGATAAGTAAAATCTTCTTTTGTTGTATCGTAAGTTTTCAATTCACAAATATTACCAAATTTAGATTTTACCGAAAATATTTGACACTGAATTTCCAAACAGAAACTGTGTTTGGCGACATGTTTGCCCTGCCCTTCTTTTTACTTACTGTATAGCGCCTTAGAACCTTAGGAAAGGGCGGAGGGCCACGATTTTTTGAGCGCTGCATTGGGAAAGGCCAACATCTTTTAGGCTGCAGTTTAGGGAGGGTCATAAGTTTTTCAGCCTCTGACTCAGAGGCTGAAAAGAAGATTGAAGATAATCGAACGAAATGTTACGATGAATTATAAGCACACAGCAGAAAACATTTTACTTTTTAATTTCCATACTTATTTAGTTACCAATTAGCATACAATTATGACTCATATATAATGCCAAGATATAGTAACGTAATTGCTGTGCTGCACTTTAGAACAGCCTTAAAGTTAACCGATGGTGACATGGCTCGTTCTTCTGTGTGCGTTTTGCTTGTTTTCTCTCATTTAGTGAAACAAACGCTTTTCTGTAATTTCAAATAAACGAACCTATTTCTGTGAAATGATAGATATGAAATAAATCATATATGAACTGCGGAAATGAAATCAAATGAAGAATGACCCTCGCAGTTATGAACGCAATTTAAGCAATTGCGAAAAGAAGCCTAAAAAAAATTCAGGACTCGAACGGGGTTCGAACCCGTGACCTCGCGATACCGGTGCGATGCTCTACCAACTGAGCTATGAAGCCACTGACGTTGGGAGCAGGTCAATTGTAGGTTCATATGTTCCCGTGAAAGGAGTGAATGTGAAATGATATATATGAAATAAATCATATATGAACTGCGGAAATGAAATCAAATGAAGAATGATCCTCTCAGTTATGAACCTATTACTATAGTTCTTGGAGTTTGAGGCTTGTCGCAAACATTAATTGGCTGAGATAAAGGTAAACGTCAATTTCAATTTTTTTATGAACGATTAGTTTACAGTTTTAACTGTAACAAAACGAGATAACAAAGGTTTCTAGCCTGACAAATGGTCTAGGAACGGCAGACTCGTGTAGCTGAGCTCGCCCAGCAGAGACCATAGTCATCATAGTCGAAATCCTGGTAGTTAGCTTTAGCAGACTCGCCACAATCATCATCACTTTCATCTTCGTCCTCGTCTTCGTTCTCTTCGTCTACGTCTCCACTTTCTCTGACCGCTTCGTCCACGCCAAGGAAAATGCCCAGGATCTCCTTGACGTCGCTTAAGTGAGTGCTGGGTGGTTTTTCTCAAGCAAGCAAAAGGCCCATTTCCTTTCTCTCTTCCCTAATTTGGAAATGACTTCCTGTTTGAGGTCGGTCTTGTTGCAGAGAGGGCCTTTTTGCATTCAGGGGCGATCTTCTATAGAAATTCCTCTGTTCTTTCCCGAGAGTGCACCTATTTTTTCGTTTTGCTGATCTGAGTTCGTTTTATTTCTTGCTTCTTGATTTCCTTTTGGTAGCAGGAAAATTGACCTTAAAAATTGACATATAGCCTTTGTTTCCAGATCTTTAAGCATTGATTTTGTCCTGGCGAGTTTAGCTTTCAGGCCATTCAGCTCAGAAATGATTTCTCGTCAAATTTATGTGACGTTTGACGGCCGAATTTTATTCTTCCAGTGGCATGGAATGGAGCCATTTATTTGTCTGGAATACACGACAACAATTTTACTTTCGTTCCTCTTCTTACCTGAAGGTTTAATGGATGAACCAGGTGCTGTTTAAGATTTCAGTAAGGAGTTTATGTTGGACGAAAGTTTGGTTGAAAAGTACCTTAAATATCTCCAGGAGTTGAAGTTGAGAAAAAATAAGAGAGAAGAATCTAGAAAAGAGCTTCAATGCGAAGAAAAGAAAAAAAGTATGATAAATTCAATTGGCAATTTTTGTACAGGGAGCGGTAGCTAAGAAAATTAGAGGTTGCCACCTTTGAGTTATACCTGGACAAACACGGTATACATTGCCAAAAGGACATGCGTAAACAGCACAAGATTGACGTCGTTGCAGCACACATAGCCAGGTCCGGTTAATAGGGGCAAATGCTATGGACCAAGGTGACGGAACAGATGAGACAGACGAGGAGTATGACAATGGAGATGATGACGATGTTGTGTTAGAGCAGATTGGTGATGGCAGTGAAGAAGAAGCGAAGTATCAGATAATGAAGATGACTTCATCGCATTTGTCGATGATGGAGGAAATAAAACGGGCGATGATGGCGATGATAGTGAAAATGGCTTCGATGAAGCGGATGATAATGATAATTGTGACGAGGATACAGTTGATATTAGTGACGTCCTATATACTACCAGATCTGGTAGAACGTGTAGGACTTGGCAGGGAAAGTCATTCTATTATTAGAGTGCTGTGGTTTGCCGGTTGTCATGTTAAAAACAACGAAACCTCTAATGTCTCGCCGACGCATGCATGACAGCTGAAAAGCGAGTACTCAATATAAGAGAGACAACCTTACTTGTGAAAGGGTTTGTGGTTTCCTTTTGTTGTACAGCTTGATGTTAAATCTCTCCATTAAATAAGCCAAAACGGCTTGACATTCTGTTAAATGCACATAAATCTGTTATTTACCAGTAATTGTTCTATTTTTGTATCTCTATCCGATGGGGAGGGTCACATTTTTTGTGACCTCAGTTTAGTGTGGGGCTATAATTTTTAAGCTTAAAAAACGGGGTGGACCGAAATTTTTTACCCCCACTTACTCTAAACTAGGAGGCCTTCCCCCCAATAAATAATGACCGGTCCATTGATAAGATGCGTTATCCAGATTTAACTGCATTTTTATGTCACTTTTCCCTCGAATTAGCTTCCGAGGCACGACAAATTTATTAGCCTCGCAAAGCTCGCGCGAACTTCGCTCGGAATTACCTTGTTTTCATGCTGATCGTCCAGAGGAAGAATTTGCTCGTCGTTAACCAGCGCATTCCGCTCATGGAGATTGAACGCCATTGCCAGGGAAAGGAACAAAATGAAGGCAACTACAACACGCATCTTCACTGTATGATTTTGACTTTCTTTAACTGCAAATAATAAAAAATTTTGTTTAGCATCCAAGCTCCCTGTAATATAATTGATAATATACCTTAACCCTCGGACGTACACGCAATACCCCCACCGTGGTACAAGGGGAGGGGGGTGTTGGTGTTGCAACCCCCCTTTGGGTTTTTGCGATCTTGCAATATTTCGAAAATATTTTAGATCTAATAGATAACCCGCGATGTGCTCTACAAGATAAGGTAAACATTATGGGTTGTGACGCTGCTGGGAGTCCGTGACTTCATCCAAAATGGCCGCCATCTTGGATTTTACTAAAAATTCAAATTTATCGGGAAAATGTGGAAATTGCAAATATTGTTTGCTAGAGTTGCAAAATAACATAAAATTAAACATTTTGATGCATTTGGTAGCATTTTATATGATTTTTCACTGAAAAAAGGTGAAAAACACGCATGACGTCACATCTCGTTACCATAGCAACCGGTTGTCGCCAAACTTTACCAAAATGTGTCTTAAGGATAAATGAACAGCTACTAAGAAAAACCTTAACCAGCCACTCCCCTTGTACGTCCGAGGGTTAAGGCTACTATTATTTGCGGTGCTAAAATTTTGTGATTTTGCAAACTGCGTATTTTGCGAGTACTTTGTCCAGAGTAAAATTCTAATAACGTAATGACGTAAAGTACGCATTTAAAACCGACTGATACGCTTCATGTTTCTAGTTTATTATTTTTATGAGTTAATTTTTAAGAATATGTCGTCACTTGGAATTATCGGCTGCACATTAGTGTTTTCATTTAAAAGCTCTTTGCCACAAATGTTCGAGGTATGCCAGAGGTTGTTCTAAATAGGGCTTTCCGATTTAGCGTGAAAATCCGCGGAAGTGGAAGTAACAGCTTCTCGTGCAATGTAATAAGGTCACTTTGGTGCTTTAAAATACTGTAAAATCTGGAAAACATCGCTTATTTGTTTTGTGATATGGCCACTCATTTCAAAACAAAATTTGTGTTTCGCTGTAATTTCGCGCGCACAGGAATGCCACGTCAGTTGAGTACGCGCCACTGCGAAACCTTGGTTTATTTAAAGCCCCAAACTTCCATGACATCTTGATTAAGACAAAATGACGCCGTATAGGGTTGGGTACAAGACTTTAGAGGATTACTTCCTCAGTAGTAGATAGCCATTAGATTTAACCCCGCGAAGGGATTCCCCTGGATTCCCCTGTTTAATAAATGAATATTAATAAATGGATTCCCTTTTCACAGTGACGTCATTAAGGGCATGCCTTTTGTGTTATCCTTGCATACTATTTTTGTCTTCCTGCATACTAATTTGGATTTCCTGCATACTAATTTGGATTTCCCTGACTGAGTGTTGAGGTGACCAGTCATCTCATTATAAAAACCTATCCTAATTATGCACTGTATTTCGCGTCGCTTTTAACAATAGGAACAATAAGCAGGTCTAAACATGCCCGCTTTATACCAACTTACTTCAAAACAAAACACAACTGACACAGATATCCTTTACAGATATGGATCAAAACAACTTGCCTTGACCAGGACTCGAACCTGGGTTACTGCGGCCACAACGCAGTGTCTTTACCACTAGACCATCAAAGCTGTGCCGATACTATAGCTGCTTAAAACTATAATAAGAGGGTTCCGAGACATTCAAGTTTAGAATAAATAAAATTGCACAGTATAAAAAAACCGCTTCTTATTCGTATTTACAGCAACATTCTTGTAGCCGTTACATCGCTAGACTCTATGTCGATTTTCAGTTTGCCAGCCATCACCCACTTTAAGTTTTGATAACATGACTTTACCGGTAGCTTCAAAGTTCAAACTTTTAATTATGCGAACACTGAACTATAAATTTGCATGGAAGATTAGCACCTCGGAAAGATAAACAAAGCAACCAATTACATGCGCGTGTTTAAACAATAAACCCGCACTTTGTTTAAGGTGTTTCCCTCCAGTTTCCATGCAGCCGCACCGACCATTTTTCAGCGGCCGTTTAACTAACTTTCCTTTATTGAATTAGTATGAAACTTACACATACTTAGTTTGAAGTTTATAAGATTGTAATAATTTTGTCAATCGGATTTAAAATTGCGGAGATAAACGAGAAACATTGAAATCGCTTGAGTCTAAATTCCGAGCGATTGCGATGACATCTAGAAAAATCAAAACTATTACGATAAACTATGACATATGGCAAAGAAAATATCTAAAAATTAGAAACTTTTGTCAAGCCGATTTTGAGTGAATCAGAAAAACATTTCGAACTTGTGATTTTGCATGTGTATGAGCACATCCATAAGTTCCTTAATTAAGCTTATAAAAGTTTAATTTCTCAATCTCAAATTTACGCCAAAATGTGTGTTTAGAGTATGAGATGAAACTATGAAAGTTTGAAAGCGTTTCTCGTTTTAGTTTTGGAGATTCGATTTTCTATAGGAAACCATAGTTTTTTGACTGAGTCCTTGATATTGTAGTTTTAGCGCTTTTCTATATATTTCAAAAACCGCGAGATAGACTTTTTTTAAACTTTCATAGTTGTTTTTTTATAATATGAACAACATTGTCTCAAAGTTTCATCTTGATTGAAACATTGCAACATGGTCAAATAAAATAATAAAGTTCACCCGAAACGCGATTGAGACTTTGTGCTTTGATTGCACGGTTGAAGGCGCACAAAGACGCTTTAATTAATTAATTCAGGTGAAGCGCAACGCATTTCTGCGTGACCATCATGTTTTGCGGAGTGACGTTAGGGGCTGTGTTCCACGTTATTTTTATCATTCCCACAAATTTCAGTGGGACGTTTATTTGAAA
Organism: Dendrophyllia cribrosa; assembly: GCA_024195265.1. Taxonomy (NCBI): domain Eukaryota; kingdom Metazoa; phylum Cnidaria; class Anthozoa; order Scleractinia; family Dendrophylliidae; genus Dendrophyllia; species Dendrophyllia cribrosa. The sequence continues at coordinate 9,303,458 of JAJLRJ010000002.1, read as the reverse complement.
GCAGGTTTTTTATTCGCATTTGACGTGCACTGGACACTCGCGACATTTTGAATTGTAGGGAAAAGAAAGAAGTCAACGCGATTTGCATAATTCTCAACACGTAGAAATGCGTTACATATCACCTGAATTAATTAAAGCGTCTTTGCGACGTGCGCCTTCAACCGTGCAATCAAAGCACAAAGTCTCAATCGCGTTTTGGGTGAACTTTATTATTTTATTTGACCATGTTGCGATGTTTCAATCAAGATGAAACTTTGAGACAATGTTGTTCATATTATAAAGAAACGACCATAAAAGTTTACTGAAAATCTATCTCGCCGTTTTTGAAATATGCTAAAACTACAAAAAGTGCTAAAACTACAATATCAAGGACTCAGTCAAAAAGCTACGGTTTCCTATAGAAAATCGAATCTCCAAAACTAAAACGAGAAATGCTTTCAAACTTTCATAGTTTCATCTCATACACTAAACACACATTTTGGCGTAAATTTGAGATTGGGAAATAAAACTTTTATAAGCTTGATTGAGGAACTTGTAGATGTGCTCACACACATGCAAAATCACAAGTTCGAAATGTTTTTCTGATTTACTCAAAATCGGCTTGACAAAAGTTTCTAATTTTTAGATATTTTGTTTGCCATATGTCATAGTTTATCGTAATAGTTTTGATTTTTCTACATGCCATCGCAATCGCTCGGAATTTAGACTCAAGTGATTTCAATGTTTCTCGTTTATCTCCGCATTTTTTAATCCGATTGACAAAATTATTACAATCTTATAAACTTCAAACTAAGTATGTTGTTACACTCTTATAAACTTCAATCTTTGTACAATACTTTGTGTAAGTTTCATACTAATTCAATAAAGGAAAGTTAGTTAAACGGCCGCTCAAAAATGGTCGGTACGGCTACACGTAAACTGGAGGGAAACACCTTAAGTTCAAAATATATTTATTGATAACAAAACGCGTTAAGGTTACATCAAATCATTATCTCAACAAAAGCTGCTTTATTTAAAACAACACAAATCCATGTACTACACAAATGATAAGGGAATCAAGAACAAAATGTTAGAATGAAATAACTTTACGGACGTAGTGCGAATTCACTATATAAGGCCGTATTGCAGTCCTAAAGCTTTGTTGACTTTTTCGGTAGCAAAGGTTTCCTCTAAAAATCGATTTTACGTTTGGTTCATCTTCGTGTACGTTAATCCACTTTGTTTTACCGTTTGAATAATGTCTTAATTTAGCTGGCCAATTATTTCCTCCGCACCAATAAACTGTAGAACACGGACGGGGATTGTAAGGATTTCGGGAACTGGTATATTTCTATAACGCCACGTTTTATGTCATCATATTTACGTATTTCCGTTGTTACGCAAGCTAGTCTCTATATAATCACGTATACCAATGTAAAGTTTCCTCATTGCACCTGAAGAAGGCTGGTTTGGCCAGCCGAAATATAGTACACAAAAAAACTAAAAATCTACGTTGTATCGGTCTCTGCTTCTACAGTAAATCTTCACTCGTAAAGCCGATTAGATCATTAATTTGATCCAACGTACGTACACTAGTAGGATTGTTGTCAACGGTTGTATGCTTGAACATTTTATCATATATTTTGTTTAGAAGAACCCATGTTTTATGGTTTAAAAAAGCAACCTTTCTTAAATTAGGTGTACTCACCACATTCTTAAAAGTCTTCGTAGGCGTTATGGTCGTCACGACCAAAATAACGACTGCGTAGGAGACTTTCACATTCTCTGTTTTCGTACGTATGTATGTATGTACGTACTCTAGCGGGATCAATGTCATTTTCAAAATAAAGTGCCTTTTAATAGGTGTTAACTAGAGGGCACACGCATTCTCACTTAATAATGCGGAAAATTGGCCTCATATTCTGCTAAATCGGAAAGCCCTAATGGGTGCTTCGTTGAAGCATATTTACCCAAGCAGTACCAGAATGGACTTCGTAGAAAGCAAAGAAGAAGCAAAGATCTTACCTTTAAGATGCGGTGACAAGAAACGGTACTGCAAAAGCTAGCATAAAGAAAGGAAACTGGCTGTCTGATAGAAGCAATGTATCTCTTTGTTGTACAGGAGTGTTAAGTCTCAACAGTGTGTATTCGTGATAACACGTTTGCATTTATTAAGCTGTCAACCTTTAAATGCAAATTGCAAATGCAATTGAATTTACATTTAATTTCTTATTTTCTGTTAGTGTCGTTTCTTTAACACTGTGTCTTATAAATTCGATGTACTGTATATGGCACTCGTCTTTTCATATCCTTTTCTTAAAAAAAATACATATTAAAAGAACTTCTTTTCATCGTAACCGATACCTTATTTTAGAATACAGCGATATTTCTCGTTACGTCACCTATTGTTATTAATGTGCCAACCAGAGAACTATTGGCCGTAGAAACAAATAGTTCTTTTGTTTAATAGTTGGCAAATTTGAATTACAAAACAAATTTGACGTAATGTTTGTACAGAGAAATATCGCTATTGCTTCGAGCAAAATACAGCATGAACGAAATATAAACAGTGTTTCATTTTGCTATAAAGTTATGGCAACAAGAGGACGTTTGTGAGAACGACAAATATCCAGGCGGTGTGCGTCACGAGTTGCAATACCCCATGGGTTAATTTGTGGAGCGGCTTATTTTCCCGTTGTCGCGACGGAGTGAACATCTCCCGCGTTTGTGGTATTTAGGCTGAATTTAAATCTAGCGCCTTTTCTTTGGTAAAGTAATCAAAGATACAACCCTACAAACGCAAAAAGACTTCGTAAAGGCCGGTTTTTCTTTTCTCAGACAATTTCAATAAAATGTTGAGCAAGCTGAGGCAACTTAAAGACAACCCACTCTGAAGGGACGTTGAAAACCTTTAATATCCTTTACTGGAGCAGAGAATTTGGATCAAGTACTGATTTTAATAAAGATCTCCGAAACATGCTAAAAGGCCTCGTTGTTTGCTTTGTCGAGTGTCATATGACGATATAACGTGAAACTAATTAAGCTGAGCGAAATTTTGCCATTTAGGAGGGACAGTGTCCCTTTAATCAGTCTTTCGCAATCACTCGTGCATGAAAGGTCAACTTAATACTTCCATTTATCTGTTTTTTTTTTTTTTTTTTTTTTTTTTTTTTTTTTTTTTTTAGTTTAATTGAAGTTTATTGATAAGTACAATACAATATACAATATTAACAAACAAAGAACAACGTTACAGAACTGAAATAAAAGGAACAGACAAAATACAACTGCTATATCAAGCTTGTTTGCGGCTAAAGGCTCAGGGATTCACGGACACTTGAAGGCTCTATAGATAATTTGTGTTTCAGAAAAGCTTTAAAGGCTAAGAAACTATATGGTTCGCTTTCTTTGGCTGCGGTGTAGATATAAAAACGAGCGACAATCAGGCAAAGATTAAACTTATGGAAGGATCTATTCTCAGGGAGATATCCGTAAATCTTATCATTATTGGTCAAGGACACTGAGAGCGAGTTATTATCGTTCCACCAAGAGGTAAAAAGGTTCCAGAAGGAGTGGACATGCTGGCATTCAGCAAACAGATGCTCTACGGTCTGCTTCAATTCACACACATGACAGGAGGCACTGTCAGCAATTTTGGCCTTGAAAAGTTTGTCGCGAGTGTACAGAATGTGATGGTTTATTTTAAACTGAAACATAGAAAGCTTTATGTTTTTTGTGAGCTTGAATGGAAGAACGTATAACGCCTCAATTGTCCGATCTGTGAAGCCAGCCTCAACAAGACGAACTTCTGATGTTGGTTTTTGGAAAGATTTAGATACATAAAACGCGCGTGCTTGCCGGCAAGTGGGAGGTGAGTTGTTAAATGGCTGAACTGAGTCATCCGAAACTACCAAGTAATTTTCGTTATCACATCCAAAGACTTTCCTCCAATGCTTTGGTATTGCATTACACAAGCCAATATAGCACAAAAAGGTTGTGTTAATTTTGTACTTTTCCTTGAATGCTGCAAACGTCAAGAACTTTCCTTCCTTGTCTAAGATGTCTGGCAAGGTCTTAACGCCAGCATCATACCATTGCTTATAAAAAACAGATTTGCCGCCAATAGTGACTTCATGATTATTCCACAGAAACTCATTTTCGATTTCGTTCTTTGTCTTTACTGTGTGCTTGGATATGCTCTCCCAAGCACTGAGAACGTCTCGGTAAAAAAGCGGCAGGAGAGGGAGCACAGGTAAAGTTCTTAACGAGTAATTACATTTAAACAACAACGGACCACCTACACTGTCTAAAAGGCTAAACGGTATTGTCTTCCAAGATTGCGCTTGAGGGTCTAAAAGACGTTTCACCCATGCTAAAAGGCCTCGTTGTTTGCTTTGTCGAGTGTCATATGACGATATAACGTGAAACTAATTAAGCTGAGCGAAATTTTGCCATTTAGGAGGGACAGTGTCCCTTTAATCAGTCTTTCGCAATCACTCGTGCATGAAAGGTCAACTTAATACTTCCATTTATCTGTTGCTCGAAAAGAAAGAAAACGAAATCGTTATCGAATGGAACTCTCGCCAAACCCGGCAATAATGTATGTTCCTTTTACTTGATATGTTTCGTTTCGTCATTTACTCATTTTCCCTTTTCTTATGTTGTAAATAAATCCAATCATCTATAAGCTTGAAGTTGCTATATCAACTGATATGACGTCACTAACACTTCGTCCCAGGCTATAAACCACTTGAAAAAAGTGAACTTTTTCACTTTTTGGAGCCCATTTTATAAGTCGTGCGCTTGGCTCAGAGCCAAGGCACGACCAACAAGACATCCGGAAAAGATCAAATTTACACCAGGTCAATTCTACGAGACCTAAATCACGCAAAGACCTTTTCACATGGCAATCCGCTACGGACCAAACTCTGCAAACGCCGACACAAATAGTCACTTTGAACATCAAAACCTATGAAAGTTTGAATATATTTTTTCCTTTAACTGCAACTGAAGAAAAATAGGTCGGGAAAGATCAGACAAGGGGATGATAAAGGACGCGCGTGACAGCCGCGTGGGCTCAGAAAATTATTGTTACACACCAGATGACCTTCTAGGCAAAGGTGAACCTATCAATTTTAAACGGCTTCAACCAAGAAAACTAAAAGGGTAGACCCGGGTAGACCCCAAAATTCTAAAAAAAGAAAGGCTTAATTAACTGTATGTCCCAAATTATGGATGAAAACCAAAGGTGTAAAAGAGTGAGAAGACTAAGAAAAGGTGTGAAAGTTCAGTTTACGACAGCGTGGCAACTCAACCGAGTAGGTTTAATTTGAGATCAGCTAACGCAGTCATTGAGCTCGAATGTAACATTTCATTGTAGCCACGAGAAAGAAGGGATATTTCTCTTTCATTCAGCCTGAAAATATTTTAATTGTAATCGCTAAAATCCTTGAAAATGAACAATTTTTTAACTCTACGAGCTGAAATTCCTTCTTGTTTGCCACGAGGACTACTGTTTAAACAACGGCTTTGCTATTGGTCAAATCTCGTGACGCACACTGCCTGTTCACAGACTTTCCATTTTTTTCTCGCCCTCCGGGCTCGTTCTCGCGCGCTCGGCTCAAAAGGAAAGTCTGTGAACAGACTAGTTTTCTTCATACGAGGCATTTATGTAAATACCGACCTAAAAGCTGAAAGTTACTCAGGCAACCTTTCATCTGAGAAAATTGGCGAGAGTTCCATTCGATAACGAATTTCGTTTTCTTTCTTTTCGAGCCACAGATAAATGGAAGTAATAAAGTTAAAGTTGATGAGTTGACCTTGCATGCACGAGTGATTGCGAAAGACTGATTGAAGGTTTCAAATGACGTAGTAACGTTCTTGACGGATCACCTTGTGTGACCAGAAAAGCGACTGTACATGTAAAACAAATCAGTGACAATTGAATTAAATCTCGTAAATGGGCACTTACGTACAAGACTATAACTACTCGTTGAAGTTGTTCTTGTTTGTCATTCAACTGTGAACGAGACAATAGTTTATAATTAGGGAATAATGAAATGCTCCGAATTTTTATTTCATAATAGGCCAAACTGGAGAGAACACAAAATATCGAAATTTTAGATTTGGGGTTCACAAAAGAAGAACTTTTTACTCCTTTTATGGTCTTTTCTATTGTTTAGGTTTTTGGTTTTAGGTTTTTTTTATATAAGCTACGCTTGTTTTGCAAATTTGTCCATCGTTTGAAAATGGTTTTGAATTAAACCTTTCTATCAATCTATCGCTCGTTGTTGACTCAAATAATGAGTACTGCAGGATGTTCTTCGGAGTTATTTTCATACTTTAATTTTTGGGCTCTATTGTTCGTAAAACAATGGTTGAAAAGAACCGACGCGAAAGCCGACTACCGAAGCGCGAAATTAAAAAATCTTCGTGAGTTGTTAGAGGTAGAAATTCAATCCTTTAGGGGTGGGAGTGAAGTATAAATTGTGAAGCTAGGAACGATCTAACGGGCGATGAATGGGGAAAGGCAGTCTTGTCAGTACGCTCATGCGGCAGCACTGTAACTTGTTGCCTTTCGCGTTGGGTCCTAAAGTAACCCTCGGACGTATACGCAAACTTGGGTTTTTGCGATGTTCCAATATTTCGGAAATATTTTACATCTAATAGATAGCCCGCCATGTGCTCTACAAGGTAAGGTAAATATTATGGTTTGGAGCGCTGCTGGGGGTCCGTGACGTCATCCAAAATGGCCGCCTAGATGGCTGCCATCTTGGATTTTACTAAAAACTCAAATTTATTGGAAAAATGCGGAAATTGCAAATATTGTTTGCTAGAGTTGCAAAGTAACATACAATTAAACATTTTGATGCTTTTGCTAGCATTTTATATGTTTTTTCGCTGAAAAAAGGTGAAAAACACGCATTTTTCTTCAAAAATGGGTTGACCACATGTTACTTATGACGTCATATCTCGTTACCATAGCAATCGGTTGTCGCCAAACTTTACCAAAATGTGTCTCAAGGATAAATGAACAGCTACTGAGAACGTCGCAATGTGCTAATCTTAAATGGTCTTGAAAATATCGAAGAAAAACCTTAAGGGGGGTGACAACCGCCCCCCCCCCCCCCCCCCAACCCCTTTTACGTCCGAGGGTTAAATTAATTCTAAAGCCTGGTTTTCACTAGCGACGCAAGCACAAGCGCAAGCATAGGCACAAGCATAAGAATTCTGTGCAAGTGAAAACGAACGCAAGCACAAGCACAACAAAATATTCACCAGCAAGATTTGATCATTGTTAAAACCAGGTTTTTGTGCATTTGACTGACGGAAAACATGAATCTATTTGTTTTATTCATTGACTGACAGCTCAAATAAAGCTATTTTCGCTTCAAAACGAAACTAACAGTTTTCACGGCAACGACGTTTGTAACCAGCAAGATTCGTAGAATCAAGGCAAGCAAAATAAGTGAATAACTCACAACTGAATGACTTTCGAAGATGATTTTCTTAACTAACCTTTGTTTTGTTCAAAAATGTCTTCAAAATCATATCAGAATCACTGCTTTTTTCTTGTGCTTGTGTTATGTTCCGTTTTCACATACGACGCAAGCATAAGCGCAAGCACAAGGATCAAAATATTTTGATCCTTGTGCTTGTGCTTGCGCTTGTGCTTATGCTTGCGTCAAGCTCGTTTTCACGGAGAAATAAGGGCTCTCATGCTTGCGCTTATGCTTGCGCTTGTGCTTGCGTCGCTAGTGAAAACCAGGCTTAAACGTCTGCAACTATTTTTACATAACATTTAAAAACTGTGTGTGACTGTCTGAGACCAATGCACTTGGAAGGATTAGAACCTAGTTAAGTATAAACAGCTTGGTGTATTGAAGCCGGACAAGGTGGATTATTGAAATGAAATATTGAAAGGTTTTATTAAAGACGTGAGCAAATTAATCTCTTAGTTCACCGTTTAGCGATCATAATTACCAGAAACCATATAATGAGCAAGTAGTATCTATCAAGCCTTGTTTATCACAACTATATCCTCAAAGCGTATTCAAACATTGCGAGAAACGTACGTGTCCCGCAAGAGACAAACTTTAGAAAACGTTCAAAAATCCTTTCCAAGTTCAAATTAGAAAAAAAAACAGACATGATTCACAGAAGAGGCCCGAGGCAATTCCACTGAAATGGAAAAAGTTGCTAACCCATTCAATCTTTTGATTACCTACGCTTGCCGGCTAGTGTATTGTTCCCTATCTTAGATTTTAAGAACGTGTCCACCTGAGGACCATGCAGACGAGTCTACACGACCCCCAACCGATTTCGCTCAAATTTGGCTCACTTGTTGCCCACAACGAACCTACAATCTAGGCCAAACGGTTTATCCAGATACTAATTTTTAAGAGAGTTATACGAGTTTAAAGTTTTTGTTAAAAAATGTGCAAAAATCCGTGCCAAAAATGCAGCGAATTCATGATGTGCGTGTTTCTCCAAAATCTCAAGCCGACAAAAAATATTCCGCTAAGTGAAAGTAGAAACCTGGATCTTTATGTACAAACATAAAAATATATGATTGTCCTGTTTTTATATTTGTGAGCCATCAATCAAACTTGACAATTTTCACAATTTTACGAAATAACGGAAAATACCCCTAAAATAGCGGGCAAAAGCAAACAAGCGGCCATGTTTTGATTCATTTCAATGCTTTTTCCAGCTTGAACAATTGATGATCTAAGCAAATACAAAAATAAAAGTGTGTGAAGTTTACATTTGCCCTTGAAATACGGCAATCCGGCGTACCTGGGAGGGTCACGTGACACGTGCCAGAATATCATAATACAGAGACCTCGCGTCCGTTTGTTCATAAGTCTCCATAATGCAATGAAAACTTCGAGAAGATCTTTAGGAGTATTTTGAAAAACCATTTTGATGTTTCATTCCAGTTTTATCTTATCTAAAAATCATATGGGAAGTCCGGCCGCTTTTTAATGCTTTTTTTTTATCGCACCGCAACTTTTAGGCCCTTTTAGACTGCCTCGGTTACAGATAAAAAAGTAAGAAAACTACTTATTTGTTTATAGTAAAAGCAAAGTAAAGATCAAGTATATCAAAAATACAAATTCAATATATTTAGACTAGTTTTGTTTTCCGCCAGCATTATTTTGATAACGCGCTGAGAGGATTGCGTGACACGCACCAGACACCAAGAACATTTCCCACGCTTTCCCACGCATAAACATACCAGCAGATGGGCGATTTTAAATGTGTTTGTTCTTTTCAGCAATATTCTAAAAAAGAATGTAACCTTTTTACTCGAAACAAGAGCGCTAGATCTATATTTATTGTAAAGGATTTTTATAGTAGCACAAAAGAGCACTTGTGGTTGTTTTAAAACCTCACGGAAAGGAGTCGAGGAAGACGGTAAATTATGTTTGGCCCGCGTTGGATTGTTCGACGAGTGCGGAGAAGATCTCACGATTTGTCCCGAGCATAGGAACGAATTTGGGTTGGGATGGCGGCCAACTAAAGTTTGTAAATATCCTGAGCATCAGAGCAAACAGAAACCGTACAGAGGGATATCCAGGGAGATGTCGAGAAAAATATACTTACACTTCGGTGTACTTTGTGAGACTGGACAAGGTGACTCATTGTGAGGGGGTGAATTGGGGTATGCAAAACTACTTTTTGGCCCGATCCGTCGATTCGACGTTATTTTCGTTCAAATCCGGGTCCGCATTACTTGAAAAGTTTCGCAGTATAAATATACTGCACACGGGTATATATATATATATATATATATATATATATATATATATATATATATATATATTTATTTTGTTTTTATTGTGCAGTACTAGTAGATTTTACTCGAAGTTTTCTGCCTTTACTGGTGAAACTGAAAAGGCAGTCGACAAAACACCAACATACCGTCCAAGGCCGACAAAAAATTAATGATCAGATTTCAAGGCCAAATCTGCCGATCCGCGAACCTATTCACCCCTCTCCATTGTAATAATGTTGTGTCGGAATACCGGCTACATTTGAAATTGAACACAGAATGAGATGAGATATAAGTTTTATCATGCTTCCGAGTTAAAATAGTATTTTTTGGTTTTCTAGGGATATGTAGGAAATGTTTATCTAATTATAGCGAGACTGTGCGCCGCTCCGATGAGACAACTAGTGATACACAGGTAAAATACTGTGAAATTAAAATATTAGTGCTTTTCTAAACCGGTAGTCATCCCAATAAATTTAGTTTTAGGCTTTTATGCAACAAATTATAAGGCGACATTTCTCATACAATTTTTATTTCGAAAAGTCCTCGCAGCGAGTGCCAGTCGAATCTATATCATACTTAGCCGCAAACACCGAAGTAAATTGTTTGCAAGCGCGATAAACCGAAATAAATTGCTTGCAAACCCCCAAATAAATTGTTTGTAGCTGTATAAAGAACAAATGAATTGTTTGCATTAAAAAAAAATTTCCCCTCCCTCCCCCCTGCCTCACCAACACCACCACCACCACCAGAAAAATAATGGTACGTCCCTGGCCCTTGGGGGTTAAAATCTTGGTCTGAGGTGTATTTTGGGGGCTAAAAGTTGAAAGAAAGGAAAACAAAATTTTGCAACAGATAAAATGCAAACTTTACACAATATAAGGTCTCTGCTTTGTTTTTTTTTTTCTTTCTTTTCTTTCTTTTATTCTATTTACTATTTGCATTTAGTTTACTTGCTGTAATTTAATATTCCGATGCCTAAAAGTTCCATGCCAGCGGTAATCCTCTGATAATAATACCCTGATACCTTGGGTACCCTGTGGTACTAATATTGTCAAAATAAAGATGGCGGATGTACCGATCGTCCTCGATATGTAAAGCATTTTTTATTAGCTGGGATATCTTATCTATTTAAACGATTGATCATCCAAACAAGTGGCCAGTGTGAGTCTTGAAGAATCTCTGAGCAGTTTGCAGCCGCGGCCATCATTCTCAAATGTTGCATACGATTTTGTGTATAAAGTCAGCGACCGGCCGGTAGTTTCCCACATACATGGCTTGGTAAGTGCACTTTTATTAGCACTCCAAATTATATTTATTTCATCAGGTACATTTTATAAACCTAATATTGTGTATTCAAATATAACATGAGCCAAGAATGTCTTCACCAGAATCAGTAGCATGTTTTACCAGATGTCAAAAGATGTCATAGTCCTCTATATTTGTCATTCGCCCGTCATCGTGAGCGAAATACCGATACAAAATATCTGTTTCGCATGGCTATACGTACGTAACTTCACACAGATTTTATCACATCTATCAACTCCTAAACAAATAAACTTTATGGAAATCGAGTAATTTTGAGCAGAAACTTGGCCGCATCCGAGATATTTTAAGCGATTTTCACTAGAAATTCGAATCATGAAAAATCTCGATTTTTGAAGGTTTTCTTGAAAGCATTAATATTTTCGAATATATTCATCGCATCCTCTTCAAATTTAGTTGATTTAAATAAGTATACTATTCATTTTAAATTGGCAAAGATTCATTATTATCTCTGCACCCAATCGTCTTTGAGCAAGTTGTAAACTTCACGGGCGAATTTACCATGGTTTTACTTAAAATTGTGTGTCATTTCACTCGAACCACTGTATCCCGTGAACTGTTCGGACTTTCGGAAAAATATTTGGCAGGCTTTTAAGTTGGACTAATACCAGTATGTACACAAAATATTATCAAATTCTGGAGGGTACCATGTAGACTCAAATGTTGATATTGCATGGATTTCATGTGGACACGTTCTTAATGTACTTAGCAAATCAACAAGCAAATTAGACTACGAGCAGTCTCTTATTTTACGTTCAGTTAGACGCCCTCGTTCCTCGCGGTTTCGTCGCTCGTTCGACTCACTCTCGCTCGACTTACTAAAAAAAAAAATAAGAGACTGCTCGCGGCTTAGCTTCTTTGGCAATCACTAAATAATTACTAGATAAGCAAAGTGTACTGCTACTCTGTTAAAAAAGGTTTCTGCTTACAACGTCGATGAAGCAATTTTGAGAGCGTTAAGTGCGAGGTTTGTCATATGCGCTTGGTCGATGACGACAATGCACCCAGAGCAAGTGACTCACCCACCCCCTGTCGGTTTCTGTCCTAGTTAAACGTTTCCCTCGCTAGACCACCGTTGCGTGCAAAAATATCGTCACCGACAATTTGCCGATTGGACGCGATTAAAGGCCGAGCGCTATTTCAATTCCCTATTGAAAAAAGTCGGGTATTGCATGAAATATAAAACAAAGAAACAAAAGCCGCATCGTTTTTTAAAAATTCCGTGCAATGCGATGTTTTGAAGACAGCAAAGACGCACAAATCCTCTCCTCTCAAAACGATTATACCTTTTACCTTACGAACAAATTTATTGTATTTCATGGCAGCCAAAGGGTGCGATTTCCTACGCGTTTTACAACGAGTTACTTTTCAGAATATTCAAAACATAAACAAAGGAAGCTTCCCGCAGACCTGAGAAAAATAACCTCACTAAACATTTTTAAAAGACAGATTTGCCGTGTTGAACTTTCTTCGTTGATAGGCAGTGATTGCACGAACTGCGCACTATGTACCACCTAATTTTATAGGTTCTTAAATTTCATTTTAGACGCAATTTTATCTAATTTTTCGTGTTTTTTTTCACAAGCTTAAATTCCTAAATTTTAAATTAAAAATGTAGTTAGATGCTATAATTGTAATAGTTTGTAAATGGACCATTATAATTTTCATCTTAATAACTAGTTTTAAAGTGTCCCCAATTAGTACAGGGTTTCACCATTCGGCTATTTCTTATTTCCTGGCACGTTTTTATTATTATTATTATTATTATTATTATTATTATTATACCACAAATCATTGTGGTAGATCACAATGTGATCATCACGACCACAAATCATTGTGGTAGACAGACAGTCTTTCGCGGGGTGAAATTGACTGAGCGTTCGTTCAGGCCGAAAACAAGTCGCTGTAGTACCGTGAGTCGGAGTAAGGCGGATTAAACAGCAGTCTTCCTGTTTTGGTCTTATTAATATGTCCCGCCAGTCTCCTAAGTAAAATGTAATTGGCAAGGAGATAAAATCATCCCGCTTACGAAACAACCAGTTCTATAAGAAAGGAAATTATATTATGTTCCCTCACAGATAGAATTCCGCCACCATTTAAAGGTCGCTTTTTCACCTTCTAGTAACATGAACAGCAATTCATAATAACCGGCATCATTTGCTGCTTGACAGGTTGGCGCCTTGCAAAGATTGTTTATAGATTAGAACCGGCGAAGAATTTCTATGTGCAGAGTTTAATATGTAGTTTTAAGTAGTTCCTGTTATCTTGTTTTGTAAACCTTATTTCATTCCAGTTATAATCCCCATCCCCCAAACCTACTAAACCCCTTACGAAGAAACGCAAGAAGACTTCTTGATAGGATTTTACTGCATGCCTATTCTTTTAAAAATGATAGAGCAAATTTACCCTACTGGTCGATCAATATGGCTCGCGTCCTTTTGAGGGGCGTCAAAAGCATCCAATCACGTGATCAGTCTCAAATAATTTTCTAACATGATTTGAATAAAGTCCTTAATTTGTATTGAACGACAATATGCTTTAACTAAAATTGCAGTAGAACACGTACGCATCTCTTAGGCGACAATATAGTTATTATTTCAGTCGAATCCATAAGGAATAACTATAGCGAGCGACGCCCAACATTTTTATTTTTGACTTACTTAACTTAAACAACGGCAGGGAAGTGTTTCTTTAGAAAAATCCAAAATAATCCGGATTTCGTTTTCTAACACTGAAAACCAGATTTTGGTCTCTTCGCTATGATCCAAAAACAGACTTTGAATCCTTATGATACACAATGGAGAATTAGAAATAAATATACGACGGATCTGAAAAGAGTACGCACAGCCAGGGGAAACTCGAATCATATAGCGTTACGAACTGTTCTGTGGAGTCTGTTTATTCCATCATTTTATCCCTGCTTCCCGGGCTGGCGCCTTACATGCATTATTTATATATTAGAACCGGCTAAGAAGTTTTATGCGCAGAGTTTAGTATGTAATTTTAAGTAGTTCCTGTTATCGTGGTTTGTAAACCTTACTCGCATTCCAGTTATAATCCCCACACCCAACCCTACTAAACCCCTTACGAAGAAACGCAAGAAGACTTCTTGATAGGATTTTACTGCATGCTTATTCTTTTAAAATGATAGAGCAAATTTACTCTACTGGTCGATCAATATCGCTTGCGTCCTTTTGAGAAGCGTCAAAAGTATCCAATCACGTGATCAGTCTCAAATAATTTTCTAACATGATTTGAATAAAGTCCTTAATTTGTATTGAACGACAATATGCTTTAACTAAAATTGCAGTAGAACACGTACGCATCTCTTAGGCGACAATATAATTATTATTTCAGTCGAATCCATAAGGGATAACTATAGAGAGCGACACCCAACATTTTTATTTTTGACTTACTTAACTTAAACAACGGCAGGGAAGTGTTTCTTTAGAAAAACCCAAACCCGGATTTCGTATTCTAACACCGAACACCAGATTTTGCTCTCTTTGCTATGATCCAAAAACAGACTACGAATCCTTATGATACACAATGGAAAATTAGAAATAAATATACGACGGATCTGAAAAGAATACGCACAGCCAGCGGAAACTCGAATCATATAGCGTTGCGAACTGTTCTGTGGAGTCTGTTTATTCCATCATTTTATCCCTGCTTGCCGGGCTGGCGCCTTACATGCATTGTTTATATATTAGAACCGGCTAAGAGGTTTTATGCGCGAAGAATTTCTATGTGCAGAGTTTAATATGTAATTTTAAGTAGTTCCTTTTTTAGTGTTTTGTAAACCTTATTTCATTCCAGTTATAATCCCCATCCCCCAACCCTACTAAACCCCTTACGAAGAAACGTAAGAAGACTTCTTGAAAGGATTTTACTGCATGCTTATTCTTTTAAAATGATAGAGCAAATTTACCCTACTGGTCGATCAATATGGCTTGCGTTCTTTTGAGGGGCGTCAAAAGCATCCAATCACGTGATCAGTCTCAAATAATTTTCTAACATTATTTGAATAAAGTCCTTAATTTGTATTGAACGACAAAAATCCAAATCCGGAATTCGTTTTCTAACACTGAACAACAGATTTTGCTCTCTTCGCTATGATCCAAAAACAGACTATGAAGCCTTATGATACACAATGGAGAATTAGAAGTAAATATACGACGGATCTGAAAAGAATACGCACAGCCAGCGGAAATTCGAATCATTTAGCGTTACGAACTGTTCTCTGGAGTCTGTTTATTCCATCATTTTATCCCTTTTAAACCATTGCTTTTTTTGGAAACGAAAACTCGAAATGACCAAATGTTTCATCAAAATTTGTAGATTTTTACGAATATATTCTTGGAATCTTTCCTTTAACGGCTTCATAAAAAAATCATTTTATCATTTTATAATACTAAAAATGTTCTGCATAAAAAAGAAAATTCTTAGACGATTGTAGGATTTCTCTCCGGGGACGGCTTTTTAAAGTCCTTTGTGTTACAAAATACGCCGGGCTTGTACGTCAGTGAAGCCGTGCCATGCGTTGCATTGACAAAAAAGCACCAAACACGCGCAATAACACGCCTCTCTCTTTTCCAAACCAATTTATCAACGCTATATTTCATGGTTTTTGCCTGCTTGAAACTTTTTTGTCACAGTGTTTCTTTTCATTTTAAAAGTGTCATTTTTCTTGGCACTTTTTGCGGACACTTTGTCATCGAAAACCAACAAGTGAATAAAGCTTTCAGCTGTTTCTCAGTTTAACAGTCGGCTGTCAATTTGCTACGTGCTCCACTGAAACACGTCAGTTTACATATTAATAACTGTACACATAGAAATGTTCATAGTACATGTGAAAGGATATCAGCGTTCTGCATTGTATTGTTGAAGTGAATCGAAGAAGGATTAAAGGTAAGTTTTCAATTCGTCATTTTGGACACCTTTAGAAAACCAATACTTGTAATATACAGGTCTATTTCCGATTCTTATCAAGGAATTATACCATAAGCTCGTTGATAGAAAGTGGTCAATCGAGTTCACGTCCGAATCATAACTTATTTCCGACCAAATATTCAAAATTTCGGCCAAAAATTTGTCCGAGATACTAGTTGTAAATTTAGACATGTCGTCTTTGTTAAGGTTTCCTCTGAAAACGGCCTGGCCGCCAAATTTGTGCAATTCATAGTCAAAAAAATATTTCCACTTACCATGGTTCTCTGGATCAAGGTATTTTTTTACCCAGGTAGATTTTAGTGCTTTGTTAAAGGAATACAAGTCGATCATCTTTAATCCACCATCTGAATAATTGCCTATAATAACATCTCGTTTGATCTTGTCCCCCCTACCATCCCATAAAAACTTAAAGAATATATTGTTGATTTCTTTTAAAACGCGATGATTTGTTGGTAAGGGCGACAAGATGTAAACAAGTTGAGAGGCTATCAGACTCTTTAATACTGTAATCTTTCCGAGTAAGCTCAGTCGCCGGTATTCCCAGCAGCCCAGGCTATTGTTAATTTTGGTTAGTTTTTCAGAATAGTTTATCTCCAGACTTACTTCAGAATTGGTCGAAAACCACACACCTAAGGCCTTCACTTTGTCTGTGACCCATTTTAAACCTTTTTCCGGGCAAAGTATGTCTTTTCTTCCGGCATTGGCTCCAATCCAGAGTACTTCAGTTTTTCTATTGTTTAGTTTTAGGCCAGATATTGTCTTAAAATCATCCAATACCTGAAGCGAGGAAGTTAAAGATTTTTTTGTGCCATCTAAAATAAGAGTGGTGTCATCCGCATACTGGCTGATTTTGATTTCGTTTCCATGCACAAAGATGCCCTTGATGTCTTTGTTATTTCGTATTCTTTCAGCTAATATCTCAACGCAAAAAGTAAACAAATAGGGCGAAAGGGGGCAGCCTTTCCTAACTCCCCTTTGGGGTTTAAAGAAATGTGTCGACCAACCATTGTTTAGGACGCAACTTTCAATGTTATTATAAAAGGTGTTGATCCAATTAATAATCGACGGGCCGAAGTTAAAGTGCTTAAAGGTTCTCTGTATGAAAGTCCACTCTACAGTGTCAAAAGCCTTTTCAAAGTCTAAAAAAAGTAGTAGTCCTGAAATATTTTTAGCAGCTGCAAATTGTATTACCCCATCAATTAATCTAATGTTTTCTCCGATAAATCTGCCCTTGATAAATCCCGTCTGGTCACTATTAATCATGTTTGGTAGAACGTTTTTAATTCGGTTTGCAATAGCCTTGGCTGCTATTTTATAATCGCAGTTTAACAACGTTATTGGACGCCCGTTTTTAATGAGATTTATTTCATTGATTGTCGCGCATATAATGAAAGATTCCAACACCTACCTCTCACTCCAAGAATTAAAAGATAGTTTCAATATTCAAACAAATTTTCTTACTTTCCATAGTCTAATATCTGTAGTGAAAGCTTTAGAGAAAACAAACAAAGATCGTCTTTTAGATAGGAACACCAAGTTCGAAAGTTTTCTTGAACGCTTTGTAAAGTCTAATAAGGCAAATAGAGTAGTCTATGAAAAACTTATTGATCTAAAGCAGCAACCCCCTTACCGTAGTCAAAACAAATGGTGTGCGGATTGCGAGGTAGAAAATATGGAAACAATTGATTGGGAGTCAGTATACCAACTGTCTTTCAACTGTACCAAAATAACTAAACTAAATACTTTTCAATTCAAACTACTTCATAGAAGACTGGCAACAAATGATTTCTTGAAGAAAATAGGAATAAAAGAGAATGACATGTGTACTTTCTGTAGAAGTGAGGTGGAGAGCCTAATCCACCTTTTCTGGTCTTGCAATGTGACGTCACGCTTTTGGCAAAGTTTTAAGCAATGGCTCATCACTGACAAAGGCATCGCAGACATAGAGACTATTAACTTTACTTCAACCATAATATTAGGCTTAAATACTAAAGTTTTTAAGAAAAACCAACTGGATGTCTATTTTTTGATTGCGCGTTATTTTATTTGGATCTGTAGAACACAGGGCAAGGACCTAAACTTTCAGAATTTCACGAACTTTGTAAGTTTTTTTCTCTGATTGCCAACTTGTCTCCTATGCCTCGTTTCTATTTTCTATTAGCTTAATATGAAGAAAGTTTAGCCCTAGCAGTATTTCCCTAAAGACATAACTCATTAATCAAGTATACAAAATGTAAGTAATGTAGCAACTTGATGTAACGTGAAGTATTGTTAGTAAGTTGATGCATTGTATTATATTGTAAGTATGGTACTGTAATTAATCGTAAGTAATGGAATGTAACATGTATTGTAAGTTAGTAATGTATGTGTTGAAATAAACGAGTATTTATGAAAAAAAAAAAAAAAAAAGTTTTCAATTCGTGATCTGTTTAAAGTAGCGATTTATTTTACACAATGTTTAAACTTACCCAATTCCAACCCTAAATCTAGACCTATGCTGAATAACAACAAACGTTTTTGGACTAATATATGAAGAAAAGATTCTCGACTGAAAATTATACTATTTCTCAACGACCCTGAGAACAACGAATCAAAGCTTGAAAAGGAGACAAAATTGCTGCCTCTCAACTCATTGCCATTTTTCCTCTTTAAATACGATTTTATTTCACGAAACAGTTTAGAGAATCCTGGCAGTTTGGCGATGGAAAGTATTAACCTCGACGTAAAATAGGTTCCTGACTGTAGAGAACCATGCGCTAAGAGAGTAAAAGGGCGCAAAGCTTCACAGCGAAGCCCAACGAAATAATTGAGTAATGAGACACAAATACTTATAACTTCATACGGTATTTCTGTAAATAGCAAAGAATAAATGCTATCCATTTTTATATTAATCATTTATGCTCTTTTATAAATGTGCTTTACGCAACGTAAGCTTTATGCGTTATTCGATCGAGTTAACGAGTCTTGACGCAACGCGAAATTTGTCTGTAAAGAAAACACCTTATTTTGTCCGATGGTTCTTTATGCAAAAAGTTAAAGATGCGAAAATTCGTTTTCTTTAATCCTGTGTCTTCGTACTGTTTCGAATGACCAAACGAGCTGCATATTAATGTAAGAGTAACACAGCAGCAAAGGCAGGAGACATGCATACCTTCGGAATTTAAATACGCAGAGTATTCATTTGAGATGAAACATTTTACACAACGCCGGAGAAATCAGTTGCAGAATAAGAAGGTGTTTAAAGTACCCCGAGAAATCATCGTGTTAATAAACTTTCTTATGCAAAAATATAACAAAAACATGTTGTTATCAGTTAAAATGGTCATGATTTGGGAAAGTTCCACTTTTTCATCTGAAAACAAAAGGAAATGTGCTTTTATTTAAGTGAGCAAATTGTGCATGCAGCAAACAAATTATGCGTTGCTTTTTTTTGCTGGGTACAATAAGGCTACTCTATTTTATTCACAGACACAAATTGCAGCATTTACTTCGACTAGATACTTTAATATGCTTACTCGCATACGAGCGCGGCTTCAACCTTTCGACACGGTTTTGTCAGCTGTTTGCAGGATTAAATTATATACCTCTCTGAATCAAATTATCCCTTTTGTCGTGAAAATAAATTGTCATTTTGAAAAGGAGACTAAGACACTGATAGGGCGGAAGATGCTCATCGCGTTATGACTGTATGAATTACAGAGCTTCTCGTCGTAGCTCATATTTACGGGGTGAAATTGACTGTGCTTTTGTTCAGGCCGAAAAGAAGTCGCTGTAATACCGAGTAAGGCAGGTTCTACTGAGCAGTTTACCTGTTTTTGTCTCATTAATATGTCCCGCCAGTCTCCTCAGTAAAATATAATTGACAAGGAGCTAATATCATCCCCCTTAAGAAAGAACTAGTTCCGTAAGAGAGGAAATTATATTATGGGTCTATTATGCACCCTCACAGAAAAAAATCCACCACCTTTTAAAAGTCGTTCTTTCACCTAAAGTTTCCTTGTCAGTGACAAGAACAGCAATTCACAAGAACATCAGTTGCTGCTTGCCAGGCGGGCGCCTTACAAGCATTGTTTATATATTGGAACCGGCTATTAAAAAGAAGTTTTATGCGCAGAGTTTAATATGTAATTTTAAGTAAGTTCCTGTTATCGTGTTTAATCTTTATTTCATTCTCGTTATAAGCCCCATCACCCAACCCTACAAAACCCTTTACGAAAAATCGCTAAAAGTCTTCTTGATGGGATTTTACTGCAAAGTTACCCTATCAATATGGCTTGTGTCCTTTTGAGAAGAGTCAAGCACCCTATCACGTGATCAGTCTCAAATAATTTTTTAAACATTATTTGAATAAAGTTCTTAATTTGTATTGAACGATAATATGCTTGAAGTAAAATTGCAATAGAACAAGTGCGAATCTCTTAGACGACAATATAAACGTTACTTCAGTCGAATTTATAAGGGATAAATATAGCAAGCGACACCCAACATTTTCATATTTTTCTAACTAAAACAACGTCAGGGAAGTGTTTCTTTAGAAAAATCCAAATCCAGATTTCGTTTTCTAAAGACCCGAATTTGCTCTCGTCACTATGATCCAAAAACAGACCGCTATGAATCCGCATGATACACAATGGAGAATTAAAAATAAATATTATACGACGGATCTAAAAAGAATACGCACAGCCAGCGGAAACATATGTGGAGCCTGTTTATTCCATCATTTCAGTCCGTTTTAAACCATTGCCATTTTTGGAAACTAAAACTCCAAATGGCCGAGTGTTAGATTTTTCGAATATATTCTTGAAAATATTTCCTTTAACGGCTTCCTAAAAAATCATTTTATCATTTTTAAATAATAGCAGGAAGCTATTCAAAGTTTGATCTCGTGGCGTCTTTAACCCATCGAGTCTTTTGAGTGCTTTTACGGAGAAACATAAAATTACATGTATGTTTAAAAGTAAGACTACATTCAAGGCTAAACTGCGGTGATATACCTGATAGAAATTGACTGAAAGAAATACGAAGCGTTTTTAGAATACTGGCTGGCCACTACTCCGATGCATGATATTCAATTAAAAGTAGCCGACACTTAAAACCTCAATCGCTAAACAAATGGCAAGTTACATAAGACACAAAACTTGCCGAAACAAAAATCCCACAGCAATAAGCGGCGAAAACAATATCAAACGGACCTATCAATCCATGAAAGCTTTGCCTTATCTTGAAAAATTGTACACTGTAATTCTTCCTACTGCTTATCAAGTCAACACACGCAGAGATTTTCCCGTCGTCTTGAAATCAAGAGCGAGATCACGAGGTCGCGTGTCTTCCAATCAGAAAGGGAGGCACAAAATGGCTGCCTCTTGACTCACTGCCATTTTCCCTCTGCAAGTACGATTTATTAATGAAGCAGTTTAGAGAATCCTGGCAAGTTTGGCGATGAAAAGTATAAGGCTCGACAAACCAAAAGTTCCTGACTGTGGAGAACGATGCACAAAAAAAATTAAACAAGATTCACAGCGAAGCCGAACGAAATAAGGGGGCAACCATGACTCTTGAAAGATTTTTGCATCTGGACTTGGGTAAGAGTAATATTCGGTATTTCTGAAAATGCCCCTTTAATGTGCTAAACGCAACGCAACCTTTATGAGTTGAGCTGGATTTCCCGCTCAGAAAAATAAACTCAGTTATTTTATTACAAACACCTTTTCACCGAGTTATTTTAACCGGATTATTTTAACCGGGTTACTAAAAAATAACCCAGTTAACTCACTTAGTGCGGCAGCAGCCATATGTAGCATAGAAAGGTCACTCTCGCATTGCATTGAATATACATGCGTATATTGTTACGAAATGCGTTTATATTGTTATGATCGGAGAAAAGAGTGAAAAATAATGCATATGTCTTTTTTGCCGACGGCAAATTGAAACAGTCCATTTGTGTTTCAAGAATATCGTTCCTGTTTAAAAGGAATTGGACGATTAGAGAACCTTCAGTGACTTCTCGTCCATACATCTTTTTTTACCTTTAAATTCTTAGGTATGTTCTTCATATTGAGCGCCAAGATAATTATTTTAGAACTTGAAATAATGAAATCGTAAAAACGAGTATGTCTGCTAAATGAAGAAATTGTGTGCCTCTACAAAGATGTCGATATTTTACAGAACACGAAAATAAACCTCGGTTTTGCCGCGCATTGAATAAAATATATTTATTCTGTGGCGAAAGGGAACTTGATCCAAAAAATACTAGCAATAACATAAATTAAATGTAACTGGTACATGATGGCCTCTTTCGAGCTTCTCGCGCGCGTCCACAAAATTATATTGCCTATATATTGCATCCACCATCAAGACTTCTATTCTTAAAATTATAAATAACTTTGCTCCCAAAGAAACGGTCCCTTGCGTTGTTCATGTCATTAGTGAAAACAATCTCTACTTTTTTTTACGCCACATTTTACTTTCAGTCATTCAGCATTTTACCAAACAAAACTTGGCCTGCGTTTGCTGGCGGTTCAGTTGTTGGGGCGCGCGATGCTGAATTCGCGCGCGCGCCAACAAAACCGCCAGCTTCGCAGGCTAACAAAAAATAATTCGAGCACTCCAATTCACGATTATCGAGACTCATTGGAGATCAATGCACAAATATCATTTCTTTGCGATGAACTGCTTTACATTGCGATGAACTGTTCTTTCTCAAGGTTTCCGCTCTGCTTGAATCCTTACCTTTTAACTTGCTAATAAAAAGGTTGCAAACACAACAAGTTTGTTTTAGTAGTTTTAATGTGACGTTAGCCCAATTCACGTTCATGCGAGACGTAACTCAGTAAATATCTGAAATATGTATGGACCCGTATGCTGTGCTTATTACGATGCTATGGGTGGCCCAACTCTTGGCCACGAATGGCGAAGAATCATGCCATATGTCAAGATCCCTATTTGCAAAGACGCTCTCAAAAAACGAACAGAACCGCGAAATTTACAAGACCTGAGCATGGAAAGCGCACAATAGGACTACTTGGCGAAAAGCAGCCTTTACCCCTTTGAACATCTGATCCGACTCATCTGCTCACAGTTCACTTGTCCTTTAGTTTGCCTTGCATATCTGCCACTTGCATCCGTCACGCCGAATTTTCATCTGTTTTGCCTTGTCGTTCTGTTTGCCTCGATGTTTATTTTAACTGCATCCACCCTTACAACCGCATCAGTCTACCCTGGCCACAACACCTAAATTGCAGCAACCTCCCAACGTTTCCACCACTCTGCGTCAAGCCTTCTTTATCGCCAACACCAGCCTCATCAAAATCACCCTCATCAACATCACCCACGCCGACATCAGCCCCCTCCTCAACAGCCCCGCCAACCTCCCTTGAGACCTTGCCTTTACATTCAACCACGCTTTCAGGCAAGACCACAAGCACTGACACTGACCCTACAAATGCACAGCATTTTATTTTATTTCTCGTGGATTTGTGCCCACATTTTTTTTTGAAACATTGTTTTTTGTTTAAACATTGTAAACAGAGTGGCTACTAAACATCAACAGTTCCAATTTAATGGCAGTCTTTATGAACAAATTGTTGGTGTAGCGATGGGGTCACCCCGGCCTAGGGCCACTCATGGCGAACACATTTATGTGTTTTATCGAGGAGAAGCTAGAAAGCGAGAATAAGTCGTGACCCTCTTTTACCGGAGATACGCGGACGAAACCTTAGCCGCGGAAAAAGATCGATTGGAATATCTAGATATTCCAACTGCTACATCTTTCCTGGCAACATTAAATGAAGCCCACCCGTCAATCAGCTTTACAATGGAAGTAGAAACAACAAAAAACTACCTTTCATCGGAATGGAACTCATAAAGATGGGTGAACAGTTGAAAACATGTGTCTCAACAGGAAACCAACAAAGGCCTCCTTCTCCACTGTCAAAGTCATGTCGATGCCAGATACAAACGATCCCTTCTTATGACTACGCTAAACCGTGCCCACTGTCTCTTATCCTCACCTGATCTATTTGCTGGAGAATGTGTGATAACCTGAAAGTGATCTTGAAACTGAAATACCCTGAGACGCTCATTAATTCCACCATAACTAGATTAATCGAGTCCCAAAATCAAGAGCAAGTTCGTGATGTTGGGTTTACCTCGGTGTAAGAACCTGTGACTTTTTCCTTTGTTTTTTACCTTTGTAGTATTGCATTCCCAGTTGACTCTATTGTTTTATGCCTTTTGTTTTCTTTGTTTTACGTCACTCGTGAATTTGACAGGTTCTTACACCGAGGATGAGCCGTGATGTTCAAGCAAATGCAGCCCGTTCGGATTATTCTGCCGTTTAAAGATCAAAGATCAGCTGACGTTGTGCGAAGACAGCTTTCCGATCTTGGAAAGAAAATAAACAGCGATCTACGCCCAGTGTTTAAGAGTAAGAAAATCGCCGATGAGATCAAAGTAGCAGAAGCCAAACCATCGTTAGTAAATCAACAATGCGTTGTTTACGAATTCAGATGTGATCTTTGCGATGCAGATTATGTGGGTTATACACGCCGACACCTTTTTCAGCACATTGAGGAACACAAGCACTCTGCTATTGGAAAACACTTGCGCGACGCTCACAATCAGAGGAATTGAAAATTCTCTTCGGTTGCTTCGCATTAGAAGAGAATTGATTTCTGTTCGCTATTGTTAGAGCTGTTAATTACGATTTTTGTTATCCGTAAATTAGGGCCTGGTCGGACTACAGTCAAAAACAAATATTAGCCCGTGCAAAATGACATAAAAACAAAAAGAGGTACACATTTGGTAATCGGTCTCACGACAGTGTTCTGGCCTACTTGAAGTTTTACTACGCGCACGTGTCCATCAGGACCTGGGAATACTTCTAAAACTCTGCCAAGGGGCCATTGTGCTCTCGGACAGTCCGGTGAAATGGCCAAAACGACATCTCCAACCTTGAGGTCTGACTTAGCTTCGGTCCACTTCTGACGTGCGTTTAGCAATGGAAGCCACTCTTTTAACCACCTCCTCCAAAAGTGGGTAATTAATTCCTGAACACGTCTCCACCTTATCCTCGGGTTGAATGCAATTTCGTCAACGGTTTTGGGTGCTGAGAGGCCTCCTAACTGACCATGAAGAAAATGATTTGGCGTCAATGGAGTGGCGTCTTTAGGATCGGCTGTCTGGTAGGTGAGTGGGCGAGAATTTAGCAAGGCTTCCACACCTACGAAGGCTGTCATTAGTTCCTCATCATTGACGTCTGCGTTGCTTAGAACTGCACGGATAGCCTTCTTTGCTGCTTTTATCATGACTTCATGAACTCCTCCGAAGTGGGGCGCTAAGGGCGGATTAAAGGACCATCTGACTCCCTTGTCGGCGGTCTTGTCTTGGATCGTATTCGAATCTAGTGCGTCTACTAATTCACGAAGTTCTCGGTCATCTCCGACGAAGTTTGTGCCACGGTCACTGATGATCTCTAATGGATAACCACGACGACTTACCATTCTGAGAAAACATTTTAGAAAACTGTCTGTGTCCAAGCCATAAGCCATTTCCAAATGAACCGCACGACTCATTAAGCAAGTAAACAGACATAGCCAGCGTTTCTCTCGACGTCTTCCGCGTCCTTGTACGGTAATAAAGGGACCTCCATAATCAACGGAGACTTGTGCAAAGGCTCGAAGTGGAAGTCGTAGCCTGACCTTCGGCAGTGGAGCCATGATCTGTTGAGCAGTTTTAGACTTGCGCCTCTTACATTCATTACAAGTCATTTCCCACTCTCGGATTTCTTCGCGAGCTGCTGGTATCCAGTATTTAGTGGACAGGTTGGCTAGGATGTGGTTAGTTCCTGAGACATGATGTCCGACCTCATGAAAATGTTTGACGATAAGCTTTGTTGTCCAGTTACCTCTTGGTAAAATGATTGGAAACCGCACATCGTAAGGGAGGAACTCCGCATATTTCAGGCGTCCGTCACAACGAAGAAGGCCGTCATGATCCAACTTGGGCGTTAACTTTGTCAGACAGCTTTTCTGGGAAATTGCTTTGCCCTCTCGGAGGGCTCTGAATTCTTCTTTAAATTCGTCCTGTTGTGCTTCACGGATAAACCACGTTTCAACGTTTTCAATCTCTTCAGGATTTAGGGGACCAACTCGACGGTCTCCAGGAATCGATCGGCAATTAATAACGAACCTGAAGACCCAAGCGGATACTCTCGTCAGCCTCGTCCATTTCGACCATTTCGATGGGTTAAGCTTCCATGTGGGATCTCTGGATCCAGACACGAATTTCAACGGTAAAGTGATGAACCCCCTTTTCGCCTCGGTGTTGGCCTCCGTCCCTTGGTTAATTTTTTTCCTCGGCCACTCTGACTCGTTTTTTGAAAGGTAATCTGGCCCATTCCACCAAAGATTGCTATTCTTCAGGCTTCCAGCGTCAAGACCACGAGAGCAGAGATCAGCGGGATTCTCTTTTGAAGCAACGTATTGCCACTGCTCAGGTTCCGACTGACCTTGGATCTCCCCGATTCTATTTGCCACAAACGGACGGAATTGTCTGCCTTTGCCACGAATCCAATACAAGACATTCATGCTGTCAGACCAGAAGTGTGCTTGGGTTATTGGAATGTTTAGAGCTCCAAGTATCGATATCGTCAGACGGAGGCCTAAAATGGCAGCCATGAGCTCTAGTCTCGGTGTACTCATCGGGGTTAGTGGAGCAACTCTGGTCTTTGATGCGATGATAGATACGCCATAGCCCTCTTGGGAATACTCGCTTCTCAGATAGCTGACTGCTCCATAAGCATCATTTGAAGCGTCCACAAATGTGTGGACTGAAGTCGATTTCTCCGGTCTTGATTCTTGTAGACACCTCGGATCTTGATATCCTCCAAATTTTCCAAGTCAGAGAACCAGTCACGTGCTCGATTTTCAAACTGGCGATCAATAAGTTCGTCCCTGCCTAGGCCCTTGGTCCACATGTTTTGAATGATAATCTTCGCACGTACAATGAAGGGGCTCGCCAAACCCAGTGGATTGAACACTCCAGCAGCTTTACTCAGGATAGTTCGCTTCGTAAGGTGATCGTCTTCGGTAGGTTTCTTGACTTGGAAGGTGAACACGTCCGGCTGTGCTCGCCACAATACTCCAAGTGTCTTCGTTGCTGGCAAACTGCTGTCAAGATCGATTTCGAAAGCTCGTTGTTCCTTTGGAATCTCTGCGAGCACCTCTGGAGAATTGCTCAACCATTTTCTAGCCTTCATACCAGCTTTGCCCCAAAGTCCTTGAAGCTCCTGGTAAAGCCGGATTGCAGTTGCATTATCTCTCACAAAATCCAAGGAGTCATCCATGTAGGTAGAGTTGCTCACGGTGGCAGCTGCTAGAGGAAATTCCTTCTGATGTGCTCTCGCGTTTTCCTGCGAAACGAAGTGGGCCCGGAATGGCGCTGAGGCGTCGCCAAATACCACACGTTCAAATTCATACACGTCAGGCTTCTGATCAACGTTCAAGTTCCTCCAAAGAAATCTGAACTTCGGACGGTCTTCAGGTGGAATGCGGATCTGTAAGTACATCTCGGTGACGTCACAAACAACGGCAATAGGGAAACGACGGAAACGAAGAAGCACATCGAACAGGCTATTTTGAAGCTTAGGCCCTGGAAGAATCTCATCGTTCAGAGACAGTCCCTGGAACTTTGCACTGGCATCAAATACAATTCTCGTTTTCGTAGTTGCTCTTTCCGGGCGGCAAACCGGGAAGTGAGGAAGATACCAGGCACCTTGGGCTTCTCTTTCAGACTCCTGGACTTTCCGAATGTACTCCTTTTCAACGTACGAGGTGATAATTTGCTTGTAGTTTTCTCCCACTGAACTTTGTCGTATCAAGCGTTTCTCTGTGGCGTTAAGTCGACTGTAGGCCATCTCGTAATTGTTTGGTAAGGCTGGACTATCTGACTTCCAAGGTACGGCGACTTGATAGCGTTCCCCATCGTAGACAAGGGAGTGACGCACCTTGTCTAACGCAATCTTCTCTTCTCTAGTCAACATTTGCGGCTTGGACTGCTGGATTCCTAGAGTGTCTATCTCCCAGAATCGTTTCAATGTGTCGTTGATCTCGTCAAATATTTGTGGTCTTGAGAAAAAGGTGCATGTCAGGTTCGTCCGTGGATTCCTGCCAACAATTTTTCCTTCTGGTTGACCAATACATGACCATCCTAATGGCCCCAACCTTGCAATGGGATTCCCCGGGTTTCCTCTGACGTCGCATTTCGAGAAATGTAGATCGATGTGGTCCTGACCAATAAGCACGTCGACTATCGGGTCAGCGGTCGGATTCGGGAATTTGCACACGCGTAGATGAGGCCAGCGATCCTGGTACCTTTGCCAATCAACGGTCTTGTAATTTCCGGTTACTCGGCGTGGGCAGGTTAGAGCTTCGAAGGGGAGCTTTACATTTCCATCGCAGTTCTCCAGAGTGAGGCTAACAGGCATCGAGTCGAAGGTTTCCACGCACTCGTTAAGGACGTTTACTTTGACTTGCTCGTATGTTGAAGACAGACCGAGAGCACCAGCTACTTCCTCATTTACATAGGAAACACTACTTGCGTCGTCTAACACGGCATTGACTTTCACCTTCTTTCCACCTGCTGACAACCAAACTGGTACGGTTCGGAGCGAGACTAACTCCTGTTGCTGCGCAGAGGCTAGAGTGGTAACATGGGAATGGTCTTCGGTACCCTGTTCAACGTTCAGTTCGTTTTCTTCGCATGTGACGGTCGTAAAAACCCTTGTGGGAGGTGAAGGAGAATTCTGAGCATTGGAAGTCCCGTCCTGGGTTCCTAATTCTTCTGGGGGGTGGAGAAGTTTGTGGTGGGTCCTCTTGCAGCCATTCACTCCACACTCTCCTGACCTGGGACAATCCTTCCCTTGGTGGTTGTTTGACAGGCATCGGAAGCATAACCTCTTTTCCTTGGCAACACGTCATCTTTCGTCCACATTCGCCACCTTGAATCCTTGACAGACCCAGATTCCGTGATTTCGTTGACAGTAGCTACACTTTTTTGGGGGTTCAGACTGCTCTTGACGACGTTCGTCGGTTTGCTCGGGTTTACGTCTTCCCTTAAACGTAGTAAAGGTGCGGTTTCTTCTTCCTTTAGCGCTGAGTCCCTCGATACTTTCTACAGCTTTAACCTGATATTCTGATTCTTCAGTTATCCATTCTCGAAGAGTTTCAAGTGACTCTGGTCGATGGGCCTTTGAGGCCCAACGAAAAAATCTTGACAGCATGGACTTCGGAAGTTTTTCCACGACAATAGTAAATAGAAGACTTCCAGGCTCTAACTCGTTCCACCGTCTATGTTCACGGAGCGTCACGACTGTACTTACGAGAATGTCAGCAAATGTCTCGAGATCCTGGATGTTTCCCTCTTGAAGTGGTTTAACTTTCTTCAACTCTTCGAGGTAATTCTGGACTTGCCTTCTTTTCCCACCAAAACGACGCTCAAGTATATTCTTCGCCTCTTCGTAAGCTTCTTTGGAGAAACCGAACCTTGAAATCGCTTCCTCGGCTTTTCCCTCGAGGCAAGATCTTAGCCTTATCATCTTGTATTTCGCTGGTTCGTCAGTTTGATCCACGATGGTCTCAAAAGCCGCCCAAAAATGATCGAATTTGGCTTTATCTCCGTTGAATTTTGGCAGCTTAATTCGCTCTAGTTTCCGGTCCACTTTTTCGAAACTTGTATTGGTTGTGTTTGCTGGTTTAAACGGCTCCTCGTAGAGTTTGTCGATGTCCTCAATTCCGCTCGACTTCGCTAATTTCGGTAATTGTAAATCCACTTGGTTTGGAGCCCTTTCCTCGGGAAAATCGCTCTGTGACAAAACATCGGAATCTTTGAGTGATGATCTTGATTTCTTGAAGAAGGAAGATAGAAATTCTTTCACCGCCGCGATTTCTCTATCGGTATCTTCTGTTATTTTGTCTATTTCGGCTTCGGAGCGCGCCACGTTTCTTTCGTCACCTTTGTTCTTGTACACATTCACTAGATCTTCCAATAGTTGTGTAACTTCCAATTTCATTTCTTCGGTGTCTTCTACAGCAAGTAAAATAGCCTCTGTATCCACTGATTCTGTCGACGTCAACCTCACCAAGGCGCGAATACAGCTTCGTTAATTGCATCTTGCTGACTCGCTTTCGACTCTTCAATTGCTCGAGTAACGCCTCGCTTGTTTCCGCGTTATTCTCTTCTAGTTCTCCTGTTTCCATTTTCCTGAGATATTCGAAGAACCTCGCTCTGCTACCAATTGTTGCGACGATAGACCAACAAGAAGTCTTTTCTAACTGTTTACATTCAGGTTTAATAACAGCGATGCTTCAACTTCGAAAAACGACATGTCTCGAGCTTAGCACTTCGACCGACTCGACTAACTCTATTTTGAATACTAATATATACACGTTTTCTATTGCTAAGTTAAAGATCACGCGCATTTTACATAACAACTATTTCGAGAATTACTATGGCAGAAACAATGACTCCTAATTATAAACAATGTCTTTTGTTCAGCCTTGGTTAGTTGTTCGGTTGTGTTGTCTATATTTGACTGTTGGCTCAGGATCAGAGTGAAGCAAGGAGAGAGGTTGAGAAGGGAGCCACCGATTGTGCATGCCGTACCGCTGAGACAACTGCTAGGACCACTTCCCCCTATTCCTGACCAGTGACTTTGTTTAGAGTTTTAAGTTTTTTTCTGTTGTCTCCGAATGCCTTTTATTTGCTTCTCGATATTTGATAAATCCGCTGTAAATTTTGCTTTTTTGTTATTTCTGCGTTACTCCACAAAACAATAAAATCACTGAAATGGAAAACGTTGCTAACTCATTCAATCTTTTGATTACCTAAGCTTGCCGGCTAGTGTGTTATTCCCTATATATCTTAGGTCGTGTTCTATTGGGGACAACCGTTTCAACCTAAACCGGTTTTGGTTGATTTGGTTGAGGTGTCCCAATAGAACACTTCTCAACCTTTTCAACCAGGTTCAGAGCTGGTTGAAATGGCTGATCAACCAAACCAACCGAAAACGGTTTTTTTTCCCAATACAACACGAAAAAAATCCAACCAACCCAACCAACCGAAAATGCATGGTTGTCCCCAATAGAACACGCCCTTAGATTTTAATTTAGGGCCTGGTCGCACTACAGTCAAAAACAAAAATTAGCCCGTGCAAAATGACAAAAACAAAAACAGTCCACAAAAAGCGTGTCCCACCGGAGCGGTTTCTTTTGTTTTCCTCCGCGATTTTTGCATGGGCGGATTTTTGTTTTTGACTGTAGTGCGACGAGGCCCTTACTCAGCAAATCAACAAGCAAATTAAACTGCGAGCAGTCTCTGATTTTTCTTTCAGTTAGACGCTCTCGTTCCTCGCGGTTTCGCTGCTCGTTTGCTTGCGAGCACGCGCGCTCGACTAACTAAAAGAAAAATAAGAGACTGCTCGCGGCTTAGCTTCTTTGGCAATCACTAAATAATTACTATATAAACCAAAGTGTACTGGTCGATGAAGCGATTTTGCGAGCGTTAAGTGCGAGTCATATGCGCTCGGTCGATGATGACAATACACCTAGAGCAAGTGACTCACCCACCCCCAGTCGGTTTCTGTTCTAGTTAAACGTTCCCCCAACTAGACCAACGATGGGTGCAAAAATGTCGTCATCGACAATTTGACGATTGGACGCTGATTAAAGGCCGAACCCTATTTCACAATACCCCATTGAAAAAGCCCGCTATTGAAATATAAAAGAAAAGAAGCAAAAGCCGCATTGTTTTTTAAAATCCCAACCATAACAATAGGCAACGTTTGATATGAGAAAGATGTGTTGTTCGTGATTAATTGTTTTGTTTTTCTAGAAAGAGTACACAATAGTCAGAATGCGTGCTGCAGTAGCCTTTCTCTTGTCCATCTCTCTGTCAATGGCGTTTAAACTACACAAGGAGGAGCCAGGTTTACTTGAAGATAAGGTTAACGGAGTTTATTATTGTTATGAAACCATTTGAATGACAGCTTGATTTTCTATATTCCTGCATTTGATTACTAATAAAAAAAAGTCGATCAGTTGTAACCAATTCATAGTTCTCATAGCACGCGGACTTTGTGCGTCTTCCTTTGGATCTAGAAGAACCAAACTTTATTTTCAACATCTCTGTATTCCACATTTTATTACAACATTTAATCATACATTTATACATGGAGTGTGGAGTTTCTTTCTGTTAATGTGTTTTTAGGCCCACTCATTCATATTTTTTCCATCTAGTTGAACGTTCGTGCTTACATAACGGCATCTGGATGTTCCGAACCTGCCCGCCAAGAGGATTGCGACTGGGAACATTATGATTGCTGCCGAGTTAAGTTACAGTAAGCAAACACTTAAACATTTCTTTTGTCCCCTAACATATATCTGGTCAGATAAAGTTAACTATGCTAGGCGGTTTTCAGACTGGGCTAGAATTAAAGAGTCTGTTAAGTGAGAATATTTCTTCCCAAAATGATAAATTGCGACTCCCTCGATCCGTATATGCGAAATTTAGTGAGTAAAACCCTTTGTCCCATCCCATATTTTTCGAGCCACAAAGTTCTAATTTGGCGGCAGGAAAGTGTCCCCATTTTGCACGCGGTCAAAACGATCGCATTCTGGCAGGATTTGACGTCACTAATTTGGGGGTTTACCTCGGTGTAAAAACCTGTGACTTTTTTCTTTGTTTTCTACCTTTGTTGTCTTGCACTCTATTGTTTCAGTACCTTTTGTTTTCTTTGTTTTACGTCGCTCGTGAGTTGGCAGGTTTTTACACCGAGGATGAGCCAAATTTGGCGTTCGGAAGACACGAGTGTCATGGCGAATACATCGAACAAGAGGGTTTTGAGGAGATAAAGCACTTTAACGTGGCATTTTACCGCTTTATATCGAGTTTCAAGCACTGGGATCGATCTTTTAAAGGGAGGGGATAAGAAAAGAAGCGGACGCATTTTGTCCGTGTAAACAGCTTTATGGTCGGCGATGTTCGGCCAGCTTTTAAGCCAATTGTTAAGGGTGTTGTTGCAGCTCTTAGAAGGTCTCACACCATTGGCTTGCCACCCTTAGAGATAACAATAGGACAAACAACACAACAATGGACCCTAACCCTAAAAACAATAGCAGCTGTGTTTTACAAGGCCAATGAAAATAGAGGCTTCTAAGAGCTGCGACCCTACCGATTGTTAACTACTCTTCTCAAAGAAATCCAGCGCCTTTTCTCTAACATGTCATACGCAAACAAATTGCGAAACTATCCAAGGATTTGCGAAGAGGTTCTATTTCCACAAAATGGACGATTGTTTCATGTAGTTCTGTTAATTACGCGAACGCATCGAAGAGTAAGTGTGCAATTTATATATATAGTTTGTTGACATGATTCGCTATCGGTGTTTTAAATATTTTTAGGCCTCTTTTATAGCTGCATACTGGTATGAGAGAGTAAAGGACTATACAAAACAACAGTGTTTTTACTGTGAAATTTTTTTTTGTGAAATGCGGACGAATTGTTTCATAATGAAAACAGCGATAAAACTGGCCTTTGCAGTGAAACCAAATTCAGTAAAAACATTGGGTGAGCGACGTGAACCGCTGTACTGTTCCTGACAATATTTATTCATTCATTCATTTATTTTGTCATTAACCACATTAAAAATATATAATAATAATAATAATAATAATAATAATACAATACACTAGGAATTTATAATAACTTAAAAGACGATAGACTACAAAATGTTTAAGGTGGTAGTGACAAGGAAGCCTATATAGAAGCCGGGGGCTTATGAACTATAGGCTTCCTGACAATATAGAATACATCATACGAATTATGAGGACAGCATGAAATATAAAATGTATTATTTTAAAAAGAAAAGAAAAGGAAAGGAAAGAAGTATGTAGCTCAACAAAGAGTATATTTGACTAAGAAAGAAGGAATTTTTTAAGTCTATTGCCAAACAAATGGATGCTTTCACTGTTTTGAATTTCATGACTTAACGAGTTGAAAAACTTAGGTCCTTGAAACCGAATTGAGAAGTTTCGAATATTAGTTCGACAGGGAGGTATGTAAAAAAGGTTGCAATTTCTAGTATAATGAGAATGTAACTGGCTTGCAAGAGTAAACATATCACGAAATAATTAGGAAGTAAACCTCTTTTAAATAGATACATAAATTTACCTATCTGATATAAATAAATGTTAGAGAATTTCAAAATTTCCTGTTCTTTGAAAAGAGCATCAGTGTGAGAATCGAAAGAAACTTTAGATATTATTCTTATTATCTTCTTTTGCAGAATAATAACGCGATTTAAGTTACTCTGATATGTCGATCCCCACACTGAAACACAATATATTAAGTAAGGGTAAATTAGACTATAGTATAAATATACTATAGTATAAATATAAATATAAATATAAATGTAAATGTAAATGTAAATGTAAATGTAAATGTAAATGTAAATGTAAATGTAAATGTAAATGTAAATGTAAATGTAAATGTAAATGTAAATGTAAATGTAAATGTAAATGTAAATGTAAATGTAAATGTAAATGTAAATGTAAATGTAAATGTAAATGTAAATGTAAATGTAAATGTAAATGTAAATGTAAATGTAAATGTAAATGTAAATGTAAATGTAAATGTAAATGTAAATGTAAATGTAAATGTAAATGTAAATGTAAATGTAAATGTAAATGTAAATGTAAATGTAAATGTAAATGTAAATGTAAATGTAAATGTAAATGTAAATGTAAATGTAAATGTAAATGTAAATGTAAATGTAAATGTAAATGTAAATGTAAATGTAAATGTAAATGTAAATGTAAATGTAAATGTAAATGTAAATGTAAATGTAAATGTAAATGTAAATGTAAATGTAAATGTAAATGTAAATGTAAATGTAAATGTAAATGTAAATGTAAATGTAAATGTAAATATAAATATAAATATAAATGTAAATATAAATGTCTCATGTATGTTAAGAAATCTCTTATCAAATAAATATTAATAATCATCAGGCCCTGGTTCCTGAAAAGCCGATTAACGCCAACCCACGATTAAGGGGCCGATTACATGGCGAGTTTCAGCTCGGGCGGAAATTTCAGTCCGTGGGCCAAATTTGAAATTTGGCGGGATGAGTGAACAGAAATCAAAATGGCGTAAAGTATAATAATAATTATAATTATAATAATACATGAATTTCTATAGAGCTCATTACTAGAGCTCAATGGCGTTTTACAATGTATATGTTGTGGTTCAAATTTTTCTTTGGTTTGAAAATTTTGAAAATTTGTTTTCCTTTGTCTCAGAATATGGTAATAAATCTGAGACAAAGGAAAAATAAAATTGAACTGGTTTGAAAATTTTCAAACCAAGGAAAAATTTGAACCACAACATATACGTATAGATTAAAAATGTGAATTAAAAAATCAACCTAATTCTTAGAATATAATACAATTGTCTTGTAAAAGTGAGAAAATCAACCAAATTCTCAGAATAAAACACATTTGTCTTGCCAAAATTGAATAAAAACTAGTATAATTCTAAACATATATAACTTTAGTATTAATCGAGTATATTCTTAACGTAAATAAAAAGCTTCTGTAAAAAGTAGTGTTTAGCCTTTTGTTAGCACTCAATTTCCAATTTTTTGGGATGGTGGCAGCCTACAAGATGATGGAGCACAGACGAAAACATTTCTTTGGTAGATTTTCCATTTTATCGCCGTTATTCCACTGAAACCTGGTAGCCGCCATCTTGTTTCATTGAAAACAAATCATTGCGCATGCCCAAGTGCACTTTTCTACCCAGGTGACCTCGTTTTTCAGCCCGGGCTGAAATTTTATTTTGATTACATCAGGTTTTTCAGCCCGTTTGACCGTTTGCTGAAACTTTCTTCGTGTAATCGCAAACGTCGTTTTAAGAAGAATAGATGAAGGAAACCGGGCTGAAATCTCAGCCTGCCTAACCGGGCTGAAATGTCTGATCGGCCTCTAAATCAGCCTAATTAAGGCATAAAGTTTATCCTTCGATTAGATTATGTTCCTAAAAGCACGATTAGAAAATAAAGGGATAAAATAAGGGTTAATCTTCCAGCACTGTCGTGACGTCCCATGGTATCGTTCTTCTCTTGTCTGCTGTTGTGTTTCTCATGACCCAGTCTATAACCAGTATGAATAAGAATCCTGAAATCACACTGCCCTGCTATACTCTGGACTTAATCTTAAACCGTTCTGATATGTCATACCCGTCGATAACGGCAAATTCGAATCCCTCGTATACATCTGCTATCGCTTTCACCAAGTCAGCTTGTGTTTCGAGTACAAAAGCGCCTTTATGATTCTTTTGCTGATCGGCGTCCATTCCATGAAGGCTCTCTTTGCTCTCGCACTCATCATTATGGCTACTTCTCCTTGTTGCACCTCGCCATCCCCTACAAACACCACTGTCTCAAAACTTTGTAGTGTTATCGATTCCATCCCCTTCGACTTATTCTTAGCACTTCAATTCCATACTCCTGCCATTTCCTTGGCCACTTGCGCTGTTCTTGTCGGTTCTGCGATGGTCCTAACAATCCAACAGCCGATGTTTGTCTTTTATTTTAGAGCTACTTTGAGGCCCATCGGCCTTGGGCTTCCGCAAGTTTTGACCCAGAGCATTATGTCAGCATCAACAGCAGCGCTCCTAGTTTGGGTTGTATCATTGTCAACGCTTTTGGTTTCTGTAACAGTAGGCTTTTAACGGGGCAGGGTTGTAGGCCTGCGCGCAACCACCAGCCTGGAGGACCAGTGAATCGCACTGGCCCCTACTCTTCTACCTGTCCGGCTTGGGTAACCCTATTAGGAGGCTAAGCTCCCGCCGGCATAGCTCCAGGGGTCACTGGGACACGGAAGCCTCCCGACCACAACAGGGTGGCGATCTCCCAGGGTTTCATCTATGGGTTTCCATAGATGCAAATACGCCTTTTGGCTTTTCAAAGTGACGCTAAATATGTTGTTGAAATAGCGTCTTTAAGTCGAGTGTATCAGCACATTTTTGGGAAGTACAGTTTCTTTAAACTATTATTTAAAGCTTTCGAAGAACAACGGATGTCTGGAGTTAAAGGCGTGTACGGGAAATGGGGCGAAATGCTGTATATTCAAACCAAAAGATTTGTATACAAAAAGCTCGTGGTCAAGTTCAATAATAATTCCTTTTGTACAATGTAAGCAGTTAACATAAGGCGATTCCATAGTATTGCATTGCGCATCACTACTGCGCATAATATTTATTGCGTTATTTGCGCGTACACGAGTGCACACGCTTTCTGAACAAAGAGAGTTTCCTTTGAGGATTGTTCATTTTCTCCTAGACGAGCATGATGGCCTATCGTTTATATTCAATGTATTTGAAGAAAATACTATTAAAGAATTTTTAATTATTCGACTGAGTTGAAATATTCTCATGGAATCACTTTTACAATCTAGTTTTTCGCGTTTGACTGTGAGCGTGCAGATGCTGAAATTGTCCTATGATTTCATTAGTTTCTCTTTTTCGGTAACTTTAAGGCGTTGCACTGTAACATTGTTCTGCTATCATAAGAATAATACTAATATTTCATTACTAGTTATAACTTTCTGGAAATAATGATTGCCTCCCGCTCAAGGCTAGGCTTTTTGACTATTGCCGTCACAAGCTAGCAAATAAGTTATATACTACAGCCCCATAATGTGATATATTAGATACGATAATAACTGTGCAAAGTTTCATATGAGGAAAAAGAAGCAAGGACAACTGCAAATCACTAAATAATGTACAACTGTTCTTCTTTTGCAGCCCACCCACAGAGAAACCACCTCATTTTTATCCTGTCGGGTGACTCTACTGCTGCTTGTCAATACTTTCTTCCTACATCAAGTTGAAGATAAAGTCAATTAAAGTCACCTAATTTATAAACGTCAGTTCGTAAACTAGGTTAGACACAGGGCATTTAAAAATAATTAAACTCTGGGTATTACTTGCCTCCCTCTTTATTAATTTTATAAAGTGATAAGCACCTAGACAAATAAACTATGGCTCTATTCGAAATAAAGAGTTTTTACTTTTCTGTAGGGAGAAAGCTCGCAGGATTGAATGCAGCTAGACTGTCGAGGAGTTAACACCCACTCCCCTAGCAATTGCTTTTTGGTTAAAATAAAACTTACCAATAAAAAGTTAAAGCCGATGGAAAGAAGGAAATATTTGTTTAGCAAATATGTTATTTACATGTGTGAAAAATCTGAGACTTTTAAGCCTGGTTTCCATATGATCGTCCGGATCGTCCGGATCGTCCGGATCGTCCCAGTCGTTTACAAAAAATTGAGACGATTGGGACGATCGGGACGATTGGGGCGATCGCTGGTTTCCAAATGATCAAATCGATCGTCCCAAAGAGTGGGAGCTCACGGTCGTCAGCAAAATTCCTGGGCCCGACAACAAAATCGCAAACAAATTGGCGGATGTTAATCGATGAGCAAACCTTGTTGCGTGCTATCTGCTTATTCTTTCAATTTTGCGCCGTAGAAGGTATCGGCCATATGCGGTCCGAATGTTTTTATATTTCTTTTCGGCTTCAGCGGCGTCCAAATCAAATTTTTCACCGATTTTCCTCCAGCAACTCAATCTTGTATACTTGTTTTTGTACTCTTTCGAAAAATTGTTATACAGGCACTCGCATTTTTGCACCTCTTCCATAAATAGCGTAGAGTTCAGCTCAGACGTTGCCGCCATTTTGGTCAAAATTCGCTTACTCCAAGGCATTCTTCGCTGGAAAGTGCGAAAACTGGTGACGAGAATGATGCTTTCTGGGATAGACTTCGATCGTCTCGATCGTCCCGTTCGTCTGAGAGTGTTTCCATTTGCTCGCTTCTGATTTTTCACAATCGCCCCGATCGTCCTGATAGAACACAGTTCTATCCAAGCGATCGCGGTCGTCCCGATCGTCCGGGTCGTTTGCGATCGTCTGCGATCGTCCAGGAAGTGTTTCCATATAATCGTCCCGATCGCTTGAACATTTTTTGAGACGACTGGGACGATCGGGACGATCCGGACGATCATATGGAAACCAGGCTTTAGGTGTACAAAAGGATGGGAAACCAAGCATCCCATGATGCCTTGCGCTTAAAATTTCACAAGTTTCATCGTTTCAGTCGTGTAAGAAGCGTTGAAAACCATCTTTTTTAATCGCCGAATTGACAAAGATCCAAGCACTTTAAGGTTGGTTATTTACTTTTATTTGAATCTTCATTGTATTTTTCGTATATGCAGTGTGACTCCAGCTCTGGTAATAACCTTTTGATCTCCTTTCAGTTCAATACTTCGGACCACATTATACTTGCAAATGAGTGATGGCTGAATGACCCTATACAATCGTGGTAAGTGCGCCTTGTTTTATAATAATATAATATCAAAATCAGTTAACTTGAAACCTTGAAGAACCTCGCGATTTCAATGCGTTTTATCGCCGCAAAGTTTGGTATTTTTTGCCTATTTGCATCACCAACATGTGCTCGCGAGGTGTGAATTTTTAAGGGAAAATGCGTTTTAACTCTGCTATGAATTTTGCGGGTTTTTTTTTATTTCACTTGCTGGTTTTCCAAACGATCGCGTTGTATGTTTGTTTAGCTTTAGTTATTGTCTTCTTATGTATTAAGTTTTCTAGAATATTACTGTGATGGATGGATCAGAAAAACGTCTACATGTTGTGGCCGGCAATACGCCAAAACCAAGTGAGAAAAGGGCAGGGGAAATCCATCATGTCGAAGAAAGACCTGCACGAAGAACGCTGGCTTTTCAGGGAAAAGGAAGCCCTGTGCAAAAGGTATGTATATTACATTGTTTATTGATTTATTATAGACACCACTTGTTCGCAAAAAAAAAAGTTACATAAAGAAATTAAGAACACAATTATTTTGAAAAGGCCAATCGTGGGCAAATTTCCCTTTCGTAAACGGTCGGTGTCATTTTTAAAGGGATAGTATCACGAGGTCGAAACTTGAAAAAACGTCGGCTCACTTTTCAAGTTTGATTCCGCAAATTCAAAAAGGCCGTCGAGAAGTGGAGGTATTTGTTGAATCAAAAAATCCGTTTTGATAGCCAGAGGAAAGAAAAAAATCACTTTTAACAGTGATATGTCCAAAATTCCGGTGCAAGAATAGTGAACAGTGCCGCGCGTGGAACCTCTTGATACTATCCCTTTAACGGTCGATACCATTCTTGCTAACGGTCGATGTCTTTCATAATGGTAGTTGCAATTACTGCTTCCGACGAATCATGGGTAATAACGCGAAATCGCGTGATTTTCTGCTCAATAGGCCATTTCCGAGTTGCCTTTAGCCTCTCTATAAAAGCGAGGCTAGGTGCGAAGCCTTACATATGAAAATGAGTTTTCATTCACATGCAAGTAAAACTTATTTGCATGTGAATGAAAACTCATTTTCATATGAAAGGTTTCGCACTTAGCCTCGGTTTCATAGAGAGGTTAAAGGCAACTCGGAAATGGCCTATTTACCCTTTGTTATAAAAGGTGACAGGCCTAGCACAAAACCTTCTCGTCGCTGAAGGCATTTTAGCCTAGCTTAAGAATAGGTCTTCCCTAAGTACGTGCCTGAGAGATTTTTCATTTTATATTGGAATAGTGACCTCTTGCAATTTGTTTTAGCTCCTCAGAGTTTATTCTACGTTTAAGTTGACGTGTTACTCGGAGCTAGGCAGTACCTCAATTGTCAGACGTATGGCGTCATTGCATCCGGCTTGAGATGTTTGAATCTCCAGCATGGTGGCTGTTTTGTAATTCTTACAGATGCAAGTGGTTACTTTTGTACTCTTTAAGCAAGACTCGAGAATTTCGGTTCTTTGGTGAACCTCATCAATTGCTCCCATGTAGAAAGGTCTCGTCTGAGAATGATTTGACATTGTAGAATGTTAGCCACTTTTGACTTATTTGCATGTGAATGAAAACTCATTTTCATATGAAAGGTTTCGCACCTAGCCTCGCTTTGATAGAGAGGCCAAAGGCAACTCGGAAATGGCCTATTTACCCTTTGTTATAAAAGGTGACAGGCCTAGCACAAATCCTGCTCTTCGCTAAAGGCATTAGGCTTAAGAATAGGTCTTCCCTAAGTACGTGCCTGAGAGTTTTCATTTTAGATCAAAATTAAGATACAGCAGGCCTGTTGTTCTAAATGTAGTCGATTCTTTGATCTTAGGAAAAGATCCAGAGCCGCTTAGATCAGTAGTGCCGCTTAAGTTTGTAAGATCCAAATCTTACGCGATAGTCATGGTTTATATTGGAATAGTGGCCTCTTGCAATTTGTTTTAGCTCCTCAGAGTTTATTACCTCAATTGTCAGACGTAAGGCGTCATTGCATCCGGCTTGAGATGTTTAAATCCCCAGCATGGTGGCTGTTTTGTAATTCTTACAGATGCAAAGAGATCCGACTTGTTGAGAATCCGACATCCGACTTGTTGAAAATCCGACATCCGGATTTTCAACAAGTCGGATGTCGGATTCTCAACAAGTCGGATGTCGGATTCTCAACAAGTCAAATATCGGATGTCGGATGTCGGATGGCACTTACAAGCTTCCGTAACGCCACGGACTAAATCAACCATTTCGATTTCGTTTGAGTGTTTCCACAAGTTTCCTTAAAATATAGTAAAGCATCACGCAAATGTTAAGCCCCCTCCTCTTGAGTGACTTATTTTACCCCTCATCCTTGCCTTGATTTTATTTTATGCCACCCCCTCTGGTTTTCCAACCCCAGTCCCTTATATAACCACCTTGTCATATATTCGCTCCCCATGATTTTTTATCCGGAACCAACCAAGCACTCATGTACCAACACAAAAAAAAGGAGAAGAAGAAAAAGAAGAAATTAAAATACTTTACCCTCCCCCTCCACCTCCACCATAGCCTGAGAAAACAGACGTCTTTTCGCGAGGCCACCACTGGGGCCCACACGAAATGGAATGAATGGGTTAAAACGGTTGCACAAGCTAAGAACAACTTTTTGTAAGGCAACTACTGACAAGCTACGCTTCCTTCCCGCCATCTTGAAAACAACGTAAGCGCGCGATCCACGCGTGCCGCGAGGTAAATTTGAGCAGCGGCTACGTCACAACTGTACTGGATTTTGGCGCTCATTTTTGTGGGGGCCCCATCCAGTGGTGGCGCCGCGAAACGACGTCTGTTTTCCCAGGCTATTAAAAGTAGAATCCGCTTCCATCAAAAAATAATTATATCACACCATTCCAAACCTATGCTCGCGAGCAGAACATCTTAACTGGTATCAGTTGTGTTTTGGGTCCAAGACTGACCGAGCGCAAATCAAATAACAATGAAGCCGTCCCATTATCCATTAAAAATAGAGTCCGCTTCCATCAAAAAATAGTTATATCATACCATTCCAAACCAATGCTCGGAAGCAGGACATCTGAACTGGTGTTGTGTCTAACACACTAACAAAGCGTAAAAGTTAATAGAAACTCTTGTATTTTTTATATTTATAAGAAACATTTTTGCACGAAAAGTGAGAGTGAAATATGTTAAAATTTTGTCCTGCTACTCTTACAATGAGCTAAATCTAAAACGAAAAAAAAATGCAATAATTTGTTCTGAGTCAGTGCACTAACTCAAAAATGCAACAATCCAAAGGAGGATATTACCATCTTCCCGGCATGCACTTGAAGCAAACTATATTATCAAACGGCGGCGACCCGCAAGCAGCTCATTTTACACAGATGCCGCTGAGGTCGGAAGTCAGTACAGTTGGTCGTAGCGGAAACCTTTCAAAAGAAAATCTACTATTACCTATGTTATTCTGTTCGCTTTTAAAGGATATCTTCCATTTTAGGTTATATATTCTACAGTTTGTTCTCAAGGTCTCAACTTCTTAGACGGGCCGAAACCCTCGCATTTTCGATTGGCGTCGCGTGAAATCTCTTTATACATTCGTGGAATCAATAAACATTTTCGCCATTCGAAAACAATACCCGCCTAAATTTAAAGAAATATCCGTATATGCTTGCCTTGACCTATTGAATCTAACACGCGCGAACAGAGCCTGTGAAATATTCCCCGCTCACAAAAACATAAAACCACAGCTACTCAA
This sequence comes from Dendrophyllia cribrosa, assembly GCA_024195265.1. Lineage (NCBI taxonomy): Eukaryota > Metazoa > Cnidaria > Anthozoa > Scleractinia > Dendrophylliidae > Dendrophyllia > Dendrophyllia cribrosa. Next base: position 9,260,249 of record JAJLRJ010000002.1, on the reverse strand, counting down.
TTTCAATCAGTTCAACTAGGACTACACTGCACGCAACTGTCTTGCTGTGTCTGTTTACGGCTTTGTTAATATTTTTAGTTCAAAATCAACCGTCGCTTTTCTCGCTATTTTCTGACCTTTTTATGGTACGAGTACTAATTATTCAGCTTTATTTCACCTTATTTTTTACTGTGACTGAATCGAATCGGTCCGCAAATGCAAATAAATCTTCTCACAAACGACGAACCGCTTGGAGCTTACCGGACTAGTCAACACCGATAAAAACAGACAGCCGCCGAAATAGATCATATTCACCATCAAAATTTGGGATGAAATCGTGGAGTCAATTGGAGTCAATTAGGTTTTCGAGAAAGTTTAAGCCTTGAATGACTGGATTTGGGTATTATTTGGCTTTTGACTCCATTTTTTGGTATCGATCCAACGAATTTAAAATATTCCTCAGCGAAGACTGCACACAGACATGGACGATAACAGTCAAACAATGCCACGATTATTTTTTTCAACGGCTCTACTCCAGTCTAAGAAAAACATTTCCTGGACCATTATTTCTAGAGTAATAAGGTACTTATTGTTCTCTTGCCATGCCTTTAATTTAAAGCGAGGAAATCCATGTGCAAGTTTGACTAAAATACGTGCGTTCTTCGGTTCCACCGGAAGTCATTCAACCGAATTTTACCCAAAGGATGCTGGGAAGATGGTAATATCCTCCTTTCAACAATCCGTTGCCTTCAAAAGGTAATTATAACATCCTATTCCAAATTTATGCTTTGTTGAGATAAATAAGAGAAATACCTGAGGCAAATTATTTTGTTTGTGGTATTATTATCCATTATTATCACTGCAATTAGAAATGGAATACAATTACAATTATGTTCGAGCAAGTCCTGCTTGCCTTAAACAATTTATGTAGAAACCATTGTGATTTTTCATAGTTGAGATATTTGTTGGTGATTCTCTTTTTTGTAAATGAACTAAGCCCAAAATGCGAGAATCCGTTGCCTCCAAAAAGTACATTACAGTATTATTATAATATCCCATTCTAAACTTATGCTTTGTCGAGTTCTTGTGGCATCTGGGCCTAACAGATTACATATATTTTCGATTTCTTCAAGGGGAAACGTTGCGCCAATACTGGTATATTAGGACTATGAAATAAAAATGTCAGAAAATTAGGTACCAGGAATATTTTTATGCTGCCCATGACGTATATTTTGTTACCATTTTCGTCGCTCTTCGAAGGTGGTTTTTAAATGAATGCAAAATCACAATATCAACAGATTTGAAAATCTGTAAACGCTAACAATGAACAAAGATAGTTGTTCCGAGTTTGTGCAAAGTTTGATTTTAATTAAATTTATTTTAAGGCTTGAGCGGCGCTTTCTTTCTCACGCCTTATTTTGTGCATTTAATTTAATGGAGCGAAAAACCGGACTTTGACCGCACTTTTAGACTTTCGCGAATTTCTGAAAAATAATAAACCACTGGAACTTTTAAACACGATTTCTGAAAAGCCTCCACCCAAGGGTATCTTTGTATAAAATATGAGCGATTCGCCAAATCGGTCGTTGACGGAGCGTTTTCAATCCTAAAAGGGAACCACTCGGAAATCAATCCTCCTGGTAATTAATTCAGATAAATGAGGGAACGATAGTAAACAGCAAGGGTTCGTAACTTGCTTTTAATTTAGCCATTTCTTTTTCACTTAAAATAAACCTCAGTACAACTAGGAAACTGTGTTGGCAAATTCGCATTTTATGGAGCCATTTGGTTGTAAATAAAAAGGAAAATATTTCCGTATAACCCCATACATTAGTAAATATGCAGACCATTCGTAAAACTGAAACAAAAGCCGAAACAATACAACGCCTTAATAAAAACAAGTTAATGTATGGGGTTACACAGAAATCAACCTGAAAACTGCGCCACATTTCCCTTACAAATTATTCACCAAAACACAGCGTGTAATAACTGCTTATAAGGAACATTTTTGCAAGAACAGTGAGAGTGAAATATGTCAAAATTTTGTCCTCTTACTTTTACGATCAAAAGATAAATCGAAAAAAAAATAAAGTGGAATAATTTGTTCGGAGTAAATGCACAGTAACTAAGCCCAAAACACAAGAATCCATTTTGTCAAAAAAGCAATTATAATAACATTCCATTCCGGCCAAACTTATGCCCGGGAACAGATCATCTTAATTGGTATATTGTCTTTAAATTATCCTATGTCCTTTCGAGAACAATTGGGTGTATTTTATTAATTCAAATTTGTCCCCAGGGCTTTCGATGCTTTCAAAATGGCGGGGCGGGCGTAGAAACCCTGGACAAGTCGGGCGACCCCGTAGCTATCCAAACGATGTCTATGATTGACGAACGATACAATTGATATATCACTTGAACAATGCCCCTATCCCTAATGCCTATCCCAGCGGGACAAATCTATTGTTTTCTTAGCGAATCACATACCTCGTTTGGACAGGTGCTGGACTACCCAACAAGTCTGCTAAAATACGCCAAGAATCGTGGAGTATTTTGTCACGTGACACACGATGAAATAACGTTTCCGGAGGTTCGTTTCAGCGATTGGCAGCCATGTTTTGAAATCGTTATTCAAACGAAAAGAAGACATTTCACAATCTTTTACTCGACAAATAATTCAGGAATTTTGCAGTATTTTGGCAGCCTTTCCCGAGGGATTCTTTGCTCGGCCCGCCATTTAGCAAAATTGAAAGCTGGGGCTTCCCATTCAACGCTGATTTGCTGAAAAAACAATAGAACAAACAACACAACAATGGACCCTAGCCTTGAAAACAATAGAGCTGCGTGATACCCAGGTCCAATGAAATTAGAGGTACCGTTGTTAAGAGCTGCGTGGTATCTGCATTCAACTGTGAACGAGACAATAGTTTATAATTAGCGAATAATAAAATGTTCTGAATTTTTATTTCATAATAGGCCAAACTGGGGAGAAGACAAAATTTAAAGAAAGATGTTAATTGTTTTGTTTTTCTAGAAAGAGTACACAATAGTCAGGATGCGTGCTGCAGTGGCCTTTCTCGTGTTTATCTCTCTATCGATGGCGTTTAAGTAATGATCCGCATGAAAAGGAAAGTGCTGAACCAATGCAAGGTGGAATGTCAACGTTTTTCATTGTTACAACTAGTGATCTCATTGGTCTAGACTCAAAAACTGCTAAAAAGTCAAGGTTCAAAGTGCATTTTGTCTAACTTTTTAAGGGTTCAAGTAATTAGAGACCCAATCGCACCACATGCAAGTTTTAAAATATATTAGGCCGGTTCACACTAGGGCCAAAGTGCACTTGAAGTGCGCTTGATAATCAAGTAGACTTGAGGTCCACTTAGGAAAGACGAGACAATAGATTTCCAGGCATGACTACGCACAGCGTGCGTATTTAGATGCAAATTACTTGCGAGCGCAAGTTGGTATGCAGTTGATTAGCCGTGATAAACAAAGTTGAAGCACTAAAGTACGACCGATATGCATATGCATATTATACGATATGCATAAAACGCTAAGTCATTAGTAAAATATTTTTTCTTATCATGTCAAGTTTTATTTGAACTTAATTCAGCAAAACATCGTCTCAGAGCCTGGTGTAACGCTATACTCACTTTTTGTTATTTTTTGGGAATAAATATGTTTTTGTATCTTATGAGTATTGAATGCGCGCATAGCTGTAGTGTTTTTGATTGGCTAAACCTGAGAATTAGACTACAACCTTTTTTTCTCAATGCCGCAGAATTTTTTACCCTAAGTCGGCTTGAAATACGCCTTCCAATACAACAGCTAAAGTAAAACTTGAGATCCTGCTTGAGACACTTTTAGAAGTCGTCCGTGACTGCGAATCGTACACCAAAACGCAGAGAGCTCGTTCCCTGTGGAATTCAAAGTTGCACGCACACGTGCTTTTAGCTGCACGGCTGCACGGCTTTACTGTCATTGGTCAAGTGCGCTCCCAAGTAAGGGGTAGACCTTACTTTGAAGCGCACTTAGATTCTTTTGTTTTACGCATATCGCCAGGGCAACAAAGAATCCAATAAGTGCGGTCATTAAAACGTTCACACCCCAAGGACGCGAGCTACACTTGGGTGATTCCGCACAAACCAACAGCACGTGCCATTCAAAAAGACGTTTTTGATAAAAAAAGAAGGGAAATATGGAGCTTTTCGAAAACGAACTACTGGAAATTATTTAAATTTCTAATTACATTCAGCTGATATTAATTTTTACCTCTTCGATACATTTAACAATGAGATTGAAACGTGTAAATAAATCAGATGACTGCTTCTATTGAAACGTAAGTCAGACTTAGAAAACGCTCTCAGAAAGGAGTTCACACTACAAGTACGTACCAAGTGCACTTCAAGTGTACTTAAGAGCTCTAGTGAGAACCGGCCTATTGTATTTGGGGAACTGCTTTATCAAAGAAGCAAAATTATTAGCTATTGTCTTCTGCTATTCTGATTGGTCAAGCACGAACATTTTCTGACATTTACTTGACGCAAATGGATTTTCTTACCTTTTATACTGAAATATCATTATGAACCATCATCCCCTCCTCTATTCTTGAAACCAAAGATATTCTATGCGAGAAAGAGCCAGTGCCGCAGAACAATGAAGTTTACGGTAGTTATTATGTGGAGCATTACTTATAAACTACACAAGGAGAAGCCGGGTTTACTTGAAGACAAGGTCAACGGAGTTTATTATTGTTATGAAACCATTGTAATGGCAGTTTGACTTTCTATATTCCTGCATTTGACTACTGATAAAAAAGTCGATCATTTGTAACCAATTCATAGTTGTTCCATAGCACGTGTACTTTGTGTATATCCTTTCCTGGAACTCGAAGAACAAAATTTAATTTTAATATCCCTGTATTACAATTTTTAATCGTTTATTTTAATATTCGTGAAAACAAATAAGTAACATACATGTATAAATACCTTTATGTGAATCGAAAACTTTTCTCAGAAAACCGATACAGTAATATTGTTATTTCTGTACACAATTCAATATTAATAATTTGAAACCCAGCTTGTGCAACAGTTAATTCCAAATGTTCTGGAAGAATAATTTGCTCGGACTTTAGTAGGAAAAGTCAATATCAAGGTTTTTGTATGAGCTCTTGGGTGCCCACCTGAGTGAGGAATTACGCAACAGGTTATAAATGGTATTCTTTCCTTGGCTTGAGGCCGTTGAGGGCCACCCAGAGACTATGGTTTCCTTTAGTGATAAACCAGTTTGGAGATCACATGAGATTATTTTTGGTTCCTGGAAACCATTTTTCAAAATATAATGCCTCACTTGTTCAAGATGATAATGTGTTGGTGATCTGTCAAATTCTTTATATTTCCAAAAATCTTGTGTGCTTACTATTTGAAATTCATGTGAGTAATGAAATGAATCAAAGATCATTTTTTAAGATTTGGTCTGCATAGATTGCTTTTCACTTACTGTAAGTTCATCAAGTGTATTTTTATACTTAAAAGTACAAATCTGTGTTGTTTTATTATGGTTTAAATGCTTGGTCAATAGCACTGTGACTACACTATAACTATTCGCTGTACTATGACTATTCACTGTAGGCATTATAAATAATCATGGTAGTGTTAAAGTGCTGTAGCAAGAGAGCCTTTAAGTCAGCTAGTTTTATATTTGGTGGTATAGTGATGTTATGATAGAGGGGAATTGCTCTGATATTGCCAAGTTTGACATTGTTGTCAGGTAGAGATAGCAGGCTTCCATGCTTGTTTATAATGTCTTTGATGTCAGTTATTACAATGAAGTGGTTTATAGAATTTTGTTGAAACACCAGGGTTGTCGGTACAATCATTAGTCAGACATGATTTTTTAAAACTTCAGTAAGTATAGACTCTCTTTTTACAGATAAATCTTGCTTTTTAGCATTGTTTGGATTCAACTAGGTTGTGGAAATTGAATAATTCTTCTTTATCTTAAAACATGTTTCAAGCTTTTTTGTACTCATTCCCTATTTTAATAGAATTTAAAAAGAAAAGCTGACATGACATACATATGTAGCCTATACAAGATCCATTACAAGGATCTATGCATGTATCAGTATAAGTCATTGTGCAAATATATTTTGTTAACCATAAATTTCATCTAAAAAGTTGCAAGTCACTGAAAACAGGTTATTCAAAATAGTGATATTGTGTTTCTTGCAGGGAACATCACTGATTAGGCAAAACTTGTTGTTGCATTCTTGTGAGCATGTCACAATGGATGGTGTTGTCTTCAGAATACCTCGCTGGGCAAAATTGTGTGATCTCGAAGAGCCCTCTGGGATGTAAACTGCAGTAATGTTTATCACATACTCTAAGATTCTTGAGATTTTCAAGAGAGAGATGTTATATATGTCACCCGGGTTACATTTCATTTCATACTGCCTAATCATGCTATCAAACTTATAGATCTCGCCTCATTTGCACACCCCTTCAAACAGCATTCTATCCCGGGGGGACTCCCATATAAAAATGACGATTAGGGTGCTTGTTGAAAAACACCCTTAAAGGTGCCAGAATCTTGTTTGTTGGTCGGGCTGCAGGAATTTTTTACCCCTAAGCCTGTGAACCAATTCTAAAACAACACATGTCATATTTTGTCATAATTCTAAGGGTAGGCATTTTAGATTTTAGCACCCTAAGCGGTATCAATCTACAAATTTTGACCCCTAGTAGGTATGATGAGTACCTTCGTCATTTTTATATGGAAGTCCCCCCCCCCCCCCCCCCCCCCTAGTCATTGTACCGGTATATCTCCAATCAACCATCCATAAAAACTGTTCCGGTTATTTCCTCCAAAGGTACAAAATCATGTAAAGGCTAGCCACAGTATGACAGCCAGACTTGTTATCTTGCATTTGGTATTATTTAACCAGAGATCACAAATCTTTTATAGTGGTAAACAGTGCAAAATTAAATACAGTCAAATCCCATTAATACAGACACAAAATCAAGGGACCATAGACCCTATTCATAAATGGCGGCCGATTTATTTATTCTTTTATATTCATGCTAATCAGCCCAACTAGCCTCATTTTAAAGCAAAAATTCTTTTGAATTTTGCACATGCTAACGAGGCTAGTTGGGCTGATTAGCATGAATATAAAAGAATAATAAACCGGCCGCCATTTATGAATAGGGTCTATGGAAACTGTTTATATTGTGGGGTCGGACCATACGTGTGATTTGCCTTTTATGTAGATAAGCGAGATGGTTGTTTCAAACCTTTTTAACCTGATCACCGTGTTAAATAAAAAAAAAAACCTTGGTGTAATTAAACCATTTTTGCACAAGGATACACGTAACTTGACAATACACTAAAGCAAAGATGCAAAAATAGGATAAAACAGTGCCATTTCTGAATATTGTCTGGAGCTAGCATCAAAGTTTTCACAATTATTATTTCAGTAATAACATATGATATGGTCTAAACGGCAGCAACAGTTACTGAGTAAAGAGGAGCAGAATGAAGCTCACTGTCCAGTACCAAATTATGAGTTGTGCCAAGGTTTAACAAAATGCCATGAGATCAAACAAAAGGCATATTGCCATAAGACTGCAAAGAAAAAAACTTTGACTGCTATACTCCAAAAATGCTGTACTAGTGAAACTTTATTTTGTGTCTGTATATGTAACATAATTTTGTAAACTGGATCAAGCAAACAATTCAATGCTTATTGTTCTGTATTTGCTTTTAACGAATCCTTTACTCTACTTTTGAGTAAAACAAAAAAAATGTGTATTAATAATAGAAACATTGAGGTTTGACATGTTAATGTTTTGAAAAAGCGTTACTTTCAACTGTATTAAAAAAGGATAATAAACGAGACTACATTTGTAGCAAATCCAGATTTTACATTGTTTGACTGTGGAAAATGTCATACAATACCCCAGATAATTAAGGCATTAGCTTCTCAAAAGATTTTGAAGGGATATTTATTTATTTTTATTTTACATTTGCCACATAGAATAAGAAAAGAAAAAAGAATATTACTAAAATTGCAAGAAGAGCTACAAAAATAGTTCAAAATTAAATGTAATATTAGGTGACTTAACTTTGATAGATAGAGTGGCAAGGAAGCCCAATGGAAGCTAAAAAACTTGTAGAAATTGGGCTCCTTATATTTAATTATGATTTAGTGTAAGCTGCCATATCATGGTCAGGCGAGTTTAATTTATAGCTCTCTCTATAAGGTATTTTTTTAATGAAGTCTTGAAACTAAAGTAATTTGTCAGTTGCGTAAGATTATGGAGAAGGGAGTTCCATAGTTTAGGTCCTAGATGGAGGACTGTGAACTGTTTAATGTTTGTTCTACAGAAATATGGTCGGTAGTTATTAGCATTTCGAGTATTATATGTGTGTACTTGGCGATTAGTAACAAAGGTGGTGTTAAAAGTATTACGAAGGACGTTATTATGATATAAGTACATAAAACACGCAACAAAGAACGCATTAATGTTAAAAATATCAAGATATTAAGAGTCCGAAAAAGGGATGCAGTATGAGCAAGATATTCAGCTCCACAAATGATTCTGACGATGCGTTTCTGTAGGTAGAGAAGTCTATTCAAATTGGATGGATACGTTGAGCACCATACAATATTACAGTAGTTAAAATACGGGTTAACCAATGTATAGTATAAGGATAACAAAGATTTAGAAGAGAGAAAGAAACGAGCTTTACTTATGATTCCTATAGTCTTTGATACTTGTTTAGCAACATGACTTATATGATATTTCCAAGAAATATGCTGATCTAAAAAACCCCAAATGTAGTTTGTTTTGGCGATATGAAGAGAACATGGGAGTTTTGAAATCCTTGGAAAGGATAATGAAATGACTGCTATTACAACATGAGCATACGGGGCAGCCATTACTAGATGCACAATATAATGAATGTGTGGGCTAAAAAGCCAAGTAATACAGCAATAAGGCTGCTGCAAAATATGTACACAACAAATTGTTTTTATTCATAATCATATTTTCCTCCTACTTTACACTATTAAAATACTACATAAACGCTCAGGCAGTCAATAAGCTAAAAAATGTAAACAGTCAGTCAACAAGCGAACAGGTTCAAACACGGGCAGTCAACAAGCCAACAAAATTAAACACACTCGGGCAGTTGTTAAACAGCCAGCAGGCAGCCAAAAGCTCAGGCAATCAATCAGCAAGCGGCCTCACACTCAAACGGATTGATATGAGGAACGGCTGATTCAATCGACAAAAATATATATATATGGAATTTAAACGCGTGTAATCAGTGAATAAGACCTCCTATCCTGAAGACTATTCGTTGCGTATTAGAGAAAAAACGTGTCTGATTTATGTTGACCTTGCTGGTCCCGAACAGAAGATGGCGGTCCCGCCACTAAAGCCCACAACACAAATTCAACAAGAATACACAATTACGCACACAAAACACTATAACAGTTTATACAAACTGATAAAAGCAACAACAAAGCTCACACACTTACGATCAAATTAGCGAACAACAGCGATATTGGCCTAGCGTTTTGCCTTTCTTGACCTCAGTTGTTCTGGCTTCAATGGCGCCCCACGCTAATCTGCACAAGCGACTCGAAGCTCTTACCCGTTACTATGTGACGTCCCACTGGTAAGCGGAAGTAGGTCAACAAACATAATTAGAAATGCAATAGTGACGCTCCCTCCCTCCTGGTTTAATTTGAGTAATTTTAGAAAGCATTTTTTTCTAGCACATGACAATGAATTTTTAATAGATCCCGGTAACAGAGCAAATTCAAATATGGCGTGACTCAAGAAAAAACTTCCGGGAAATTGACCTTAGCAACTGTCTGCCACTTAAATAAAGAATAGATAAAGTTCATTCCTTCAAGTTGCTGTGTTGCTTTTTTATCATGGCTACCAGAACTGAAGCAGCGATTACCATTGTTTTCGTGATTACCTTCGCTGGTAAGTGCTTTCAGCTTGTTTAAATCTACTAATAATAACTAAGCTGTCTGAATAATGTTGAATTTACTTTTTAGTTTACCAGTCTCCCTTCGGGGAAAGGAACATTAATTTATCAACCCTCACGACACCTCAAACAAACATAAGTCGAAGCAGAAACCTTGCCAGACAACTTTTTAGCTACGACACAGCTCTACGTATAATTATAAGTATGTCTTTCGGCTCCCAAAACTCGAACCAAAATTGATTTTCCCTGGATTTCTGTCATACACTGTAATGTTATTCTCGGTAACTCGAACCCTCGATAACTCGAACCTCCACCGCTAACGCGAAGTAATTTTCGTTTCCCTTCAGGACATTTTCTATATAATTCTACCCTCGATAACTCGAACCACGTTTGTCAAGACGTGACAAGTCAAAAAATACAGTACTGTAGTCCAAAACATTGAATTTATTTTGAAGCAGCCGCGTATTCTGTCTTTTTTTTAAAAAGTAAAAGTATTAAAATCGCATGAACTCTGTAGCAGTAGCCCGACGTTGTTCGCGTTACAGTACCTCGTCTTTTCCTGCTGCTTTGCTTTGTTTTGTTTCACGTTACGTTACGTTCTGATTGTATAATATTTAGAAATATTGTTGCATTCCATGGAGTAACAAAATTTGATTAAAATGTACACTGTATAGGTGGTTTGCAATCAATCTCTAGAGACATAGATAACAATAGTGAAACGAACAAATGCTGGTGGACGAACAAAAGGAGCTAATGAGAGAAAGCGTAAACACCGTTTTTTTTTCTTATTTCCGGTCATTTGTTCTCAACTTCTCAGCTCGCATTTGAATTTGTACAGTCGACTCCCGATAACTCCAACCTTTTTCTATTTGCCTTGAAGGTTCGAGTTATCAGGAGTCGACTGTATATACAAATTTAAATGCGAGCGGTTGTAGGTCCGTGCTTAAAAAGGCAAAGCAGAAGAGATGTTCTCAATTCATGTGCGTGCGCTCGTGCACGCGTCTCGGGGCACGCGCTAATGACGCAAGAAATGCACAGTAAGTGACGCGCAACGCAAAACGGTGAAATCTAATTTATGAAAAACATTGGAATATAGAATTTAACTAGTAGATGTTAATTTTCAACATATAATTTGGCCAATTTGTATGTCTACTTAAAATTATTTTCCAATCTATTCAACAGTGATTTAGATAAACATATACAAGCAAAAACTAACGATAAACGAATTGGGCAGTTTAAACGGGGCATTAAGAAAGTATCTGAGATATCGGATTCCCACACGGCAATCATGTAAAGCAGTTGTACAAGTTTTAATTTTTAATTATTAACTTAACTGATGATTCTCCGTGTTTAAATAAAGATTTACATTACATTACATTACATTACATTACATTACATAAAAACTAACAATCTGTTCGTACGCGTTGATGGACATAGAAGAAAGACCGTGCGCAAACACGAAGTGATAATAGACACGAAGGCGGGATTCCGGATGACCTTCACAATTGTTTTAATGTGTAGAAAAAATGCCAGAACAAGTTTGATTGTCTCGTTAATGAGATGTTACTCATTAAACAATTACGACCATGTTTAAACGTACAATCAGACTCAATTCGCGCTAAGGTCTTTGTCTAACTTATGCAAATTAATGACTCTGGACTCTTGGTTACTCTTGAGATCGCATATTTAATTTAGTTTCCCTTGACCAGGCCCGTAGGAGTAGGGGGGCCGGGTAGGCCCGTGCCCCCCCCCCCCCCCCACCCCCCCACTTTTCGGTTGAAAATTAAAAAAAAGAAGACTGCCACTTAACCGTCGAAGATATTGAAGGGGTCTCGGCCGACAACAGTCGATCGTGCCCTCTCACTTTCAAATTCGTTCCAACTGGCCTTCCCTTGACAATGGCGCCAAGATTTCGCCGAAACGTCGGACTCTTTTATCGTTAGTTTTTGCTTGTATATGTTTATTCCAATCTATTACCAGGCCAGTAGGAACGAATTTGAAAGTGAGAGGGCACGATCCGATCGACTGTTATCGGCCGAGACCCCTTCGATATTTTCGACGGTTAAGTGGCAGTCTTCCTTTTTTTTTATTTTCACACGAAAAGTGGGGGGCGGGGGGGGGGGGGGGGGGGGGCACGGGCCTACCCGGCCCCCCCTACTCCTACGGGCCTGATTACTAAGGTTTTGTAACTACAGACAAGTAGCAAACGTACAATTGTTATGTCTGGGTCATACAAAGGTCCGCATAAAATGTCCAGACTCTGAACTGTGGACTTACTATCTTCGCTATTGAACGAGAAAAAAGAGAAAAACTTTCATCATTAATCGAGCCAAGTTACTTACAATTTCGGAAAGCACTTTCTAGCACTGGACGATGAAATTTAAATCTCAGTAACAAAAGGTCTTCCAATGATAATAAAAAACAAACTTGTCTTCGGCGTGACTCCAGCTAGATTGCTCAAGTGAGTCAAATGCAATCAAATTTAACGAAACGGTTATACAATCCCTTTTTTGTTTTTAGATAAATATCTTGGCACGCGCTAGTGCATGACGTAGAATTACATTGCGACATGAATAGTGTGCGCAGACAGGATGCGCAGAACATATTGCTGCTTTGCAATGAGAAAAGCAGAAAAGAAAATTATTTTTTGTTTCCAGAGACCAAACAGTTTGTCTGTATCAGAAAGGTATTTTATATTGACATTTCTTCAGCCAATCTGTCAGTTCAGACGATGTTTGTACAACGATTGCAAAGCATGTTGGGATGTTTTAATACCGCTTTATTTGCTCGTGCGATACAGCTATTTTAATTTAGGTTGTCGGATGAGAGCTTCAAGCGTACGCAACGAGACCGCAAGTAACTATGGGTAGTTGTAAATTGGTCTTAGCTTAGTTCGCGGTTTTTGCGTTTGTCAGTGCAATGAGTGAGGTAAATGTTAGCACCATAAATGTTTGCCTTCGTTGTATGGACGAGCTATTTTAAATTGCTTTGGTCAATTTATCGTATACATAAAAATCCCAAAGTACCTTGCGGTCTCGTTGCGTACGCTTGAAGCTCTCATCCGACAACCTAAATTGAAATAGTTGTATATGATCGTGTCTAAAAGTACACACGAGTGACCACGAGTGACCACGAGTGACCACGAGTGACTACGCTTTATGAGCTTTAACTGGGCTACCCGTATATATTTATACAAATCGAAGCCTATACTAACCGCTCTTGATGAAAAAAAAGGCGTATATCTGAATTTCCTGGTGGTTGGTGGTTGTTATTAGTTTTAGTTATGTTGTAGTTAATTTTTTATCTCGGGTAATTTTTATTTTTCCATTGTTTTTGGGTATGGTAATATATGCTAATGAATTTGAAACAAAGGAAAAACAAAAATTACCTGAAATAATAAAATTAACTACAACAGTTATCTTGTATCTAGCTAAACTTATCTTTGTAACTGGTTTGTGTTTCCGACACTTGAAGCCGTGAATCTTTGTTTATTTTGCCTGGTCCGACCCGGGGTCAAAACAACTTTTCGAATTGAAAGTTTTGACGTATTCCCGCCATTATCATAATAAAAATAGGCACGCAATGCGTACAGAAGCGACGACGAGTTTTAACTTGGCGTTAAATCAATAGGTCTGGGGTACTCTGATAAAATCAGTGAATCACTCGATTTAAACGTGAAGCTAAGTTCCACTAAAAAGGGTCGGTGTGAAATGCAAATTTCGGCGACTTTCAGTCGGTGCATGCTGTTGACCAGAGCGTCCTATAAATGAAATTTGCTTAAAATGCTCATTAAACCAGAATATTGCCCCAGCAAATAATATAATACCAGAAGTAGCCAAGGACTTGTGATAGAACTTTCATTGGTAAAATGACTTTTTTTCCAAACATTTTCAATTTTTGTACTTCTGGTCGTAGGAATAACGTATGTTTGTCAGTTGTTGATTCTCTTGTATTTGATTGAAAACCGAAGGTGTGAATGGCCAGGTCAGGCCCCGGGCTAAGCCCTTTTTATACCAGAACTTCCCGTTGAAGACCCAGTAGTGACCATTATGCATTGTGTGATAAAAATAATGTAAGTCTCGATCCTGTGAAATAAATAACAATAACAGAGGCGCGCGGAGCGTAATGGTCATTACTGGGCACACCGATACTCATGATATGCATGAGAAGATTTATTACACAATTGTGGTTGCTGCATTGGTAATTGCACATTTTATTTAAACCATGTTGCACAAACACGTGTGCAAAATCAAAACAATTCATCATTTTTCCTTCATATTTGTGACAACTATGGATTGGAATTTATTTTGTCATACTTGGTTGGTATAATTCTATGCTGATCAGGCTTAATACGTGTCACACACCTGTCAAGAACAGGTAACATTTTCATTTTCAAATTATTTGAGATTAAAATTACATCTTAGTTTGTTTTACTTGTGTGCAATTCAATATTTGTAGATTTTGTATATTCAACTCTACAGATCAGCTTCTGTATTGTTATATTGTCTTACTTTCATTATTTTCAATTACATTACTTTTTCCTGCCTCGAATAGCGTTTTTGCTAATTTACAGGGCAATTGTATTTAAGTTTAATATGTCTAATAAATTTTTGTTTGTTGTTGTTGTTGATTGATAATCAGTCCATTGTTGTCTAAATAGCTGTTTTTTCTGAATCCTTACAGCATTACTACAGTTGTGTATGAAGTGTTAATACAGGAAGCACAATTCGAACTGTACAATGTACATGATTAAAACTGTTACAATTGCTAAATGACAACAACTGGAAATTGTTTCCATGTTTGTGCTTCACAAATTGAAAAGACTTTGTCAGCTCTGAACATGTTTTCAGAGATTATTGGTAGTTCGACATTTTGTGGTTTCATTAATACATGGACAGCAGGTCCATGTATTAATGAAACCACACAACAGGTCACCAAATTCTTCAGCACTTGAGACTTTTCGTCACTGTTACCAGCATTAGTTGATGTGCTAAATGTTTGCAGATGCATTGACTGGAGGTGATTGAGTACCTTTAAAAAGAAAATAAATGAATACCTTGAGATTCAGTTCATTTTTTTAAGTGTTTTGTCATACTAAAGTTTAAAACCAAAATGGCTTTATGGGGACTTTAAAGAGGAATTAAAGTGCTTCATTTAGAGATACAATGGATGATGAAGAATTCAATTTGGGAGCTGAGAGATTTCATTTTATGTATTGATAAAACTATTACATGTGGATAGTCACATGAAATAACCGGTGAAGACAGAAAGAAAACTCTGGAACAACCTCAAGGCAAAATAAAAAAATTCATGCGCAGAAAAATTGGAATATAACAACGATACATGCAGATTTGTGTGAATCAAAGCTTAGTGTAGTAACTCATTTGCCACGCATAAACAACATTTCTCAACGTTGGAATGTATATAGCTTCTAGATAAAACAGAAATAACAACATGGACCAGAATTTTCCTTTGACACGATTTAAACATTCTCTGGCTTTGAGATAAGCATTATACAACCCCACAGCGGCTCTATATAGGTGGTTTTCATGTTACGTCATCGCCGCCATGCTGGTGGACATAAACAACAGTTCTCTCATTAGCTCCTTTTGTTCGTTCACCAGCATTTGTTCGTTTCACTATTGTTATCTATGTCTCTAGAGATTGATTGCAAACCACCTATTGCATTAAAGATACCATAACTGTATACACAATATGCCGGTAATGATGGCTCACCTTTATTAATAGCTTGAATCCGAGATAAACTGTTTAATTTCCTTCTCTTCATTCGATACGTACAATAAAGTTGCTCCGATGTTCTGTACACAACTGATCATGAACCACCGCACATTTCGTTTTCAGGTAACAGCTCTCGTAGGATACTCAGTTGTAAGTCAAGTTCAGTAAATCAATGCTATTTTGGTGCTATTTCTGGCCTTCAGTTCTGACAAGTTCTTTCTGAGACATGAGACAAGCAAAGATCCTTTCCGAAACAGCGGATGCCAGACCTTTTGCCTATCGCTAGTGCGAGTATGTACTGCCGATGTATGTATATCACTTCGTGTCTGTTTGTTTGCAAGTGAGCGCAAATGTATTCACCATAAATAAAGCACGGCGGTGTAAAATTTGAAAACAGACAAACCATTTCTCCACAACTCTCTGGGACGAGGTGGTCACGTGACCTTATTCGCTAGTTCCCAGTGTTTCTCTTATCCTCCAAGGCTAGTTCCCAATGTTTCTCGGGTGTAATCCGGACATCCGGACAGCCACCACGGCACGACAGCAATAGCGCGATGACTTCGTCATCGCTTAAAAATTGAATAAAACTTGTCAATTTAATCAAAGTTAACGACAGAATTGATAACTCTGGAGGAGAAAAACAAATTTAGCCCTTTGAATCAAGTATACTTTTTCAGTTGTGGTAAAAAAATTTCGCAATTTGCATAATGTCAAAAGTAATTTGAAACCTTCCAGTAACAAAACGTGACCATTTCAAAAAACATCTCGCAATCAGACACAACGAAAATATTCAAGTTTTATTCCTCTATATCTGTAACACAGAAAAGAAAATTAAATGAAAAAGTGATCGCTTTAAGGTTATTTTCGCCCGAGAAACAAGCGAAACTCACGATGACTGGTTTCTCAGAAATAGTACAGCATTCAGTGGAAAATCTTCAAATCTTCTCGAGTCTTTTTCAGCAACGCGATTGTTTGACAACAAGAAATGGATCGCAAGACACGTGCAATTTACATTTTATAATGGTGGTGAATTTTTCGCAGCTGAAGTTTCTGTTGGCTGTTCTATCCCTCTTCAACCTGACGAAATAAAAATTCCTGAAAGGCAAACAATCGAAAGAAGAGAAATTCATTTGAACACGGTATTTGAATTTTATAGTTTCGGTTTCTTTCCGCTTCAAAAGCGCAAGTGCTGTGCCGAGAGTGAGCGAAACGATCAGGCTTCGTTCGTTGTATTACAACAAAATACTTTTTTAAAAAACATTTCATTAACTGTCAAAAAGGATTGAGATTGAAGACATTGAACTCACCGAGGGGGGATAGGTACATACCTACATACATAACTTTGTTTAAACACGGTAAAAACATCAGTTACAAAGAAAGATAAAAACTGGTTTACATATTTGCCGTGTGGGAGAACGAGGTGGACATAAGGCGATTGATTTCGTTATTAAACTTTTTATAAGATCTGATGGCTCTGACATTCTGTTGAAGATTATTTCACAACAGTGCCCTACTGTAGCAAAAACTGCGTTTTAAAAAATCTGTATGGGGCTTGGGCAGACAGATTTGTTTTCCTTTTCTCGAAGTTCATAGTCTGTGCTAAAAGGTGTAAACAGGCCTTGAAGATACTCCGGGGTTTGATTGGCTTGTCTTCCTGGGCCTTTGCCGTCACATATATTATCTTGTTCATCCCGTTTTGCAACTCTGCGCTTTCCGCTTCCTCGTTTTCCGCCTCCCGGCCCGCCCCTATCCTTCCAGATTCGGGTCCATTTTCTGACAAAATATTGGACGTAAAATCCATTTCCCCAGCCGTACACAGACAGCTGTTCCCTAAAATAAAAAAAATGTAGCATTTTACAATGAACTATATATTACTTTACATTTTGCTGGAAGAGCGTAAATTAAAAACATATTTCTTCAAGTCTGCAAAAATTAGTTCAAAAAAATTTGTCCTATAACTAAATGTTTGCTTGGGACCATAAATAGAATAGCGGTTCGAAGTAAAAGCTTACTTTTTTCCTTGTGTCGGTATAACGACTCCCATTGAATTTCCCACGCCGATTCAAATGGGCCAAGTATTTTCGTGCACGACAAATACATTGCATTTGTAGTTGTCGCGTCTTTCATTCGCTGCCGCGGTTTTAAATACCTTGTTGACAGTTTTTTTTGGGTCCCTCTTCTTCGCGGAACTAGTTGATTTTAACCTGTACCGCTACACCTTTGTAACGGAGTCAGTTGATTAACCTGTAAACGATTGTTAGCGGAGCCAGACGATTTACCTGTGAGACAACAGTGATTTATTAGCCTTCGAAAGCTGACGCCTTTTGAATAAAAAAAAAAAATGAGCCAAAGAAGCGCCTTCTCTCGCAGGCTAGAGTAGTGATGTTTTGACCTTAAATGTTTAGTCATTGAAATTGCCCAATTAACAATTGACCAGGATGTAAGACCGAGAGAGTGGTTATCTGAGGAATTAAGGCAACCAAACCAAAACATCAATAATAATAATAAAAACTTTATTTCTGTGTCAAGATAAAATATAGCAGTTACCCACTAAGTAAGGACACCTATCTAAACTATCTAAATATTTAAACAAGCTAAATTACATTAATAAATTATAAATAACTAGGATTTTATATAAAACTCTATAACATAAAATCTTATAAAATATCAATTCAAATGTAAAAACAAACTAAGAATTAAGAATTACACAGGACACAACTTTTCAATCATTCGTAATAAGGCTAGTTAGATCTTGTTTTCTGATTAGATTCTTAAAAGCTTCTAGAGTATGTAGTTCCCTTGCCTTTGCATCTAACTTGGACCAGAGTACTGGTCCCAAATATCTTACAGAGTGTTTACCAAAACACGTGGTATTAACCCTAGGAATCACAAATTCTTTAGTTCTTAAATTGTACTTAGAAGTGTTATAAGAAAATAATCTACTTATGTAACCTGGGCACAAGTCCCTTTTAACCTTAAACATAAGTATTGCTATGTCTTGCAATCTTCTATTCTGCAAAGTAGTTAATCTGCAAAGTAGTTAATCTTCCCTTTTGGTACAAATAAGAAGTAGTTAATAGTAGTCAAAGTAGTTAATCTTCCCTTTTGGTACAAATAAGAAGGGGGGGGGGGGGGGGGGGGGGGGGGGGGGGGGGGGGGGGGGGGGGGGGGGGGGGGGGGGGGGGGGAGTTGGTTGTGATTTAAAAAAAAATAAATAAAAATAAATAAATAAATATATATAAATAAATATATATATATATATATATAATCAAAATATCTGGCAAACAGACTTGGAGCGAAAAAATTTTTGCATGGAGTTTATGGTCTTATATTTTAAACGAAGAAGTAAGGAGAAAATTCGATTACACTAGACGGCTTGGAAAAAAATTTGCCCAAAAGTCAAATGGTCGAACAATTGGAGATTTGACAAAACCGATCCCCACTGTTCTGTTGCTCTGTCAAAGGTCATATTTTTTGTTGATTTATTGCAAATTAAAGACAAATTTCATTGTCAAGAGTCAATTATTATTCATGGGGTGTCCGCTTACGAGAGGGCGTAAACAAAAGAAAAAATCCAATTTTCATTTTTAAAAGTGTCCGCGTCCGCTTACGAGAGAGTGTCCGCTTACTGGAATGTGTAAATACAGAGTTTGACTGGGAGGTAAAACGGGATTTGAAAAGGCGTCAGTAAGTAGAGCTGTCCGCTTACGAGAGTGTCCGTTAGCAGAGAGTTGATGTAATTTGGCTTTGGGAAGTTTTAGTTAACACCCATTGTTTCTAGTGTTAATGTTGTGTTCAATTTTTGTAAATTAAAAAATATCCTTTAAAAGGGGTACAGACGTTATCCTGAAGACAATGAAACACAAGCTGACAGGACTGTCTCTTATTAAACTCTCCACTGTCTGGACTTGATAATTTCCACCAATGACTTTCTGACTTCGACGTTCAATGCTTTCAATTCGACTTTAACGGAACGTGGCCAACGGAGACCCAAAGTTCCACAATACGTAAAAACAGGTTGAATCATTGTTTTGTATATTTTCTCAGCACTGCTCTTGTCGATTAAAGGTCGAATTCTCCTGAGTACATTAAATCTTTCAGCTGCTCTTTTATACATTTTGTCAAAATGTGATTCAAGATTTAAGGATGAATCCAAGTTTACACCCAAGTATTTATAGGATGACGTGATATTAATCAGTGTTCCATTTACAGTCAAAGCTAGTTGTCTTCCATTCAATGCATTAAGCCTTTTGGCAGTACCAAAATCATACACTCAGTTTTGCCCTTTTTAGATAAGACAAGTCCATTATCACGAAACCAAGAAGATAGGTTGTGACAATCTTCACTGAGATGCCTTTGAATGGATTCCAGATCTTTACAGCCGTGAAAATTACTGTATCATTCGCATAGGTGATGATTGAAGTTGATTGAAGAGGCGTATGCACATCATTACATCATTGTACATTGCCTTTTTTGTTTCACTAAGACAAACTGTTCTGTACTTTAACACTTTCACTCCCAGAGTCAGTTATGGAGACATGTAGTGTAGTTTCTAACTTTTGAGTCTGTGAAATAAATCCATGTGTGACTGTCGCGTTCCCAGTCAGGTGTGGGTCGCTAGTGTTCAACCAAAAATGAACACGCGGTTAATTTTCCATATAAGTTTATTTCCATCTACGTGATCATTCAATTGTGAAAACTACAGAATAAAGGTTAAAAAATTTGGTTAAATGAGGTAAAAAATATACTAATGAACATGAGAAAAATACGACAATGACATTGAACCGATCAAAACTTACATCTGATGTGTAAACTCCGAGGATGAACCGAACAGGTTAGAAATTAAGAATACTAGCTATCCGAAGTTGATGATAATTGAGACTAAAAAAGAAGGATTTGAAGTGTACTTAAAAAGGGAAACTTAATATGCATTCCGCACATAGTAAAAAGGTAACACAAGGATAAAACAAAATATAGGATAAATGTCACGTTAGCGTGACGACGTCACACTCCTCGCCCAAGGATTAGTAAATCCTTGCTACTCTAAAAAATCTCAGTCTACTAAATCAATGTTTGATCATGTTCAATCAAAGTTTCTGGGAATTTTGAGTTCACGTTTTCTTTACTTCGGCGTTTGTTTGGATACATCTTGTTGGGGAAGAATCATAACAAGCTCGACAACTGGACGGACCGTGGTTTTTAGCTCTCCTTTTTTGAAGACGCAATCTTCGCTTTCCTCACTTTGTCGTCTTCGCTTTTAATAGCCTCGAGAATTCTTCCAAGTGGCCAACTGCTCCGTTTACTTCGTTGTCCTTCACTAAAACGATATCACCCTCGACTAGGTCTGGTTGACTCGGTTCCACTTGGGCCTTGCTTGAAGATCTGGAGATACTGCCTTCTCCAGCGAATCCAGAACTGATCTGCTAGATATTGTGTTCGTCTCCAACGTTTTCTGAGCATAGAGATCTTGTGGGATAAAGTCCTCCAGGTGGTGGTGCAAGTGGGCGTGTCTTCATGGTGAGTAGTGCATTTGGGGTCAATGGCTGCGGTTTCATCGGTGTCAGAAGGTATGGCACTAATTGGGCGTGAGTTGACTATTCCTGTTACTTCCGCCATAAGGGTCGTGAGAAGCTCGTGGGTTAGCTGCGAGCTTCCAATCTCCATGAACATTGCATCCAAGATGCGACGAACATACCGATTTGGCGCTCCCACACTCCACCAAAGTGAGATGCGTGAGGAGGGTTGAATAACCACTCGCAACCTTGTTCCGCTACAAATTTCTCTACCATCTGTTGATCTAGTTCTGCAAGAGCGTCATCTAGTTCGGACTTTGCACCGATGAAATTGGTACCTCTGTCACATCTGAGTAAGGAAGCTGGTCCTCTTATTGCAAAGAAACGGCGGAGGGCGCAAATGAAGGCACTGGCGTCCATCGATTCGAGAACTTCTATATGGATGGCTCTGCTGCTCAGACAGGTGAATACGAGTCCCCAGCGTTTGCTGTTTGCAGCACCACCTCTGAGCTTTCGAGTGCTGATTGACCACGGACCAAAGACGTCGAAGCCGACGTTTGTGAACGGTGGACTTGTATCTGTTCTGTCTGCGGGTAAATCTGCCATGAACTGGTTCAATGCTCTACCTCTCAATCTCCTGCAGGACACGCACGAGTGTATGACTTTTGCAACCATACCGTGGCCTCCAATTACCCAATAACCTGCTTGGCGGACTGCCCCATGAGTTATCTGACGGCCTTGATGATGCACTTTCTCGTGGTAATGTTTAATCAGTAGGATTGACAAATGATGCCCTTTGAGTAACAAAATTGGATGCTTTTCTTCGAGACTGAAGTTTGAGCGGCGAAGACGGCCACCAACTCGCATGACACCATCCTCGTCAATGAATGGGTCCAGGCGATAGAGTTGTGACGATTTCAACTTCTCCTTTGACTGCTTGACTCGTTGGCTCACGTCAGAATGGTCACTGGTGGCGTCTTTCAAGGCTCTTAGTTCATCTGGGAAGGTTTCCTCTTGGACGGCTTTGATTGCTACTATGCTAGCTTGATTAAGTTCCTTTACTGAAGGGAGGCGTGGGAGATTGACCGTTTTCTGTTGGTTGTTTTGCCTGGATGTCCTGTTGTTAGCCTTTATTCTATTCTCTACTGGCCGTTTGGAGTCTCGATTAGTCTTGAATTCTTTTGCTTTGACGATAAGGTTCGCTAGGCC
This sequence comes from Dendrophyllia cribrosa, assembly GCA_024195265.1. Classification (NCBI taxonomy): domain Eukaryota; kingdom Metazoa; phylum Cnidaria; class Anthozoa; order Scleractinia; family Dendrophylliidae; genus Dendrophyllia; species Dendrophyllia cribrosa. The sequence goes on along the minus strand of JAJLRJ010000002.1, from coordinate 9,237,804 downwards.
ACGACGAAGCGATGACCATGTAGAGAAGCGGAAGATCCGTGCTGCACCGAGTCGCTTGGGGACTTCCACTCCATTGGTAAATACATTCACTTGTCTCCGAACTTCAGGGTCGTTTTCATCGATGGAAGCATCCTCACATCTAGATGAACCGGTAATTTGTTTCTCCCTCAGGAAATCTGGTCCGTTTAGCCACTGAGAGCCTGGCAGATTCTTTGCAGTTACTTCTCTTGTTGCGAGATCCGCTGGGTTGGCTCCGGTTTCCACGTAATGCCACTGTCCAGGAGAAGAGACGTTCCTTATCATCTGTACTCGGTTAGCGACATACACGTAGAACCGCCTTATCTCGTTACGTATGTATCCCAGTACCACTTTGGAGTCAGTGTAGAAGGTAACCTCGTCTATCTCGAAGTCGAGTTCCTTGAGAACTTTGTTAACAGCTTGCGTTGAAAGCACTGCTCCACAAAGCTCTAAACGAGGGATACTGGTGGGCTTGGTAGGCGCAACTCTTGACTGGCCGAAAAGGAAGGAGACGTTGACTTCGTTTCTCTCATTTAACTGGCGAAGGTAGACTGCTGCTCCTATAGCTTCCTGGCTGGTATCGGAAAAGGCGTGGAGCTCATTTCGGATGCTATGCCCGAAGTCCTCCGGTTTGTAACAACGGGAATGACAACTTGCTCCAAATCGACAAGGGACTCTTTCCAGCATCGCCATTGCTGCTTCAGGTCGTCTGGGAGAGGGTCGTCCCATCCAAGTGGGTTACTGCTTCTTTTGTTCCCCATGGAAACGAGCCTTTGAAGTAGGAGTTTGCCTTTTAAAACGACGGGTATGGCGAGCCCAAGGGGATCGTAGACTGAATTTACTGTGGATAGGACTCCTCTTCGTGTAAATGGTTTCTCTGGCAACGAGACTTGAAAGGTGAACGTGTCCTCAGCTAGGTTCCAGTAGACACCTAGAGAGCGCTGGGTGGGTAATACGTCGTGCCGAAGGTCTAAGTCTTGAACATCCTTTCCGCGGTCTTCAGCAGGCAGGGCCTCCATTACTGCCGTGGAGTTTGATACGACTTTGTGCAGCCGTATGTTGGCTGTGGCTAAGGCGGCTTGAGTGTTCTTGATTAGTTTCACGGCTTCCTCAGCTGTTGGTCTCGATGCTAATCCGTCGTCCACGTAAAAGTTTCTGTGAATAAAATCTCGGGTAGCTTTGCCGAACTTCTCCTCGCCGTCATCTGCAGTTCTCCTGAGTCCGAACGTAGCTACAGCTGGGCTAGGGCCGTTTCCAAAAAGGTGAACAGTCATGCGGTACTCCTTGATCTTCTTTGTTGGGTCGTTGTCTTCAAACCACAGGAAGCGAAGGAAATCTCTGTGTTCAGGGTTCACATGAAAGGAGTGGAACATCTGTTCGATGTCGGCCATAACCCCTACTTCATGATGACGGAATCGAAACAGAACGCCAACGAGACTATTCATCAGGTCCGGGCCAGGTAGCAGTTCTTTATTAAGAGATGTGCCTTTGAACTCCGCTGATGAATCAAAAACGACGCGAATCTGGCCTGGTTTCCTTGGGTGGTAAACCCCAAAGTGGGGGAGATACCATACTTGTCCGGGGCGAGAGACGATTTCTTGCGACTTCTCTTCTTGTGGTGGGGTTCTTGGAGCGGCGTTTTCTGGCTTGAGGGAATGTTCGTTGGGAGGGATAGGGGTGGCGTGTCCGCGGTCGATGATCTTTCCCAGGAACTCGCAGTAATCTTCTTTCATTTTTGGTCTCCTTTTGAATGACCGAACAAGACTATCCAGCCGGCTCAGTGCTAGACTTCGGTTGTTAGGCAAGCATATGTTCTCCGAGCGGAAGGGAAGGGGCATTTCCCAGTAACTCTGTTGATTCTTGTGGACACTCCTTTTCATAATGTCCAGAAAGCGACGGTCTTCCCACGACAAGCTGACGTCGTTATCGTCTCCCGTTGTTTGATAAACGTCGTTTCCTAGGTCATCCGTGCATTCGGTATATCTCTCCTTGATCAAGAAGTGGTTGGGACACGGAGTGAACTCGTATGAATTCTCTTCCGCGCTTGTGACAGTTGTACGGTGGGCAGAGATGTGAATTGGTCCACCTACTCGATCTAAGCATGCTTGGCCAGATATCGTCCACCCTAGGTCTAACTTCTGAGCCCACGGTGCTCCTTTTGGGCCATTCTTGAAGGCTCGTACTTTCAGTAGTTCAGGTGCGTCTCGACCGATGAGGATGTGAATTTTGGCGTTTTCATCGATTGGGGGAATTTTGTCTGCGATGTCTTGAAGATGTCTGAACTCCCTGGCTATTTCTGATGTAGGAATTTCTTCTTTGCTCTGCGGAATCTGGTTACACTCTATCAGAGTAGGTAGTTTCGACAGTTTCCCGGAAGAGGAGCGGAGAGCCAGTCCAGGAACACGACGACCATACTTCATCTCCTTTTCGGTACTGCACGTGGATAGGTAGTACTTTTCCTTGGGTCCCTGTATTCCAAGTATGTCCGTCAGGTCAGTGCTGATCATAGACGCAATTGCTCTGGTCGTCTACAATTGCGTAGATCCTGTGGGCTTGCTCCTCTCGGTCTTGCGGAAAGACGTCGACTAGAACCACTTTGCTACATGACATCCCACCTTCCCTGCCCTTGCAGACTGATGTACAACTGGCTTTTATGTCTCTATGTGGACCGGTTGGCTCCATTGGCTTCTCCATGTGTAATAATGCTAGATGGCGTCGGCTGCCACACCTATCACACTTGATGTTTGCTTTGCATTCCTTGGCGATATGCTTGTCCGCCAGGCATCGGAAGCACAGTCTGGCCTCTGATATCCATTGGTTTTTCTCTTCAAAGGACTTCTTTTTGAACGCATAACAGTTGATAAGATCGTGGCCTTTGGAATCGTGCAAGGGGCAGTACTTCTCGTTAGTGGCTGGTGGATCAGTCTTATTGGGATCAGATCCCACATCGCCTTTCAGAACTTTCTTTTCGTGTGTGTCGGATGGTGGTATGAGTGGCTTTAATTTTTGTGGTCTTCCTTTCTTCTGTTCTTCTTCTGTTGATACTCCACTTGCTAGGACGTTCGGATGATTCTTCATTCGGGAAATGCCGATTATCATGGCGGCGAAGTTACTGAATCCCGGGTAGGAATCCTGATGATTATCGGCGTACTTTGCGACATCCTTCTCCCATTTGTTTCGCAGAAAAGCCGGCAGTCTCTCCACTATCGGCCGAAGGGCATTGGGATAGTTAAGGCATGCGAGTCCGGGCAGGTGGGTAAGTTGGCTATCGACGTCGGCGCATAGGTCAGCAAATGCCTGTAATTTAAGCTTATCTTTCTCGGTGAATCTTGCTGACTCGGTAAGTCGCTCCAGGAGGGTGTTTGTAATCGCAGCCACATTTCCAAAGCGCCTTTCAAGCTCCTGCCATGTTTCCTTAAGTACAGAGGCTGGCTCGCCATAACGTCTTTTCCGGAAGTTATCCACAACCCTTTGAACCTCGCCCTTGGTGTAGCTCCTTAAATAATTCATTTCTTGTTCGGCGGGAACTTCAGCGTCCCTAATCATGGCTTTAAAGGCACTCTTCCAAGGGTGGAATAATGTGACTTCTCCGTCGAAGACATCTGGTTGACACTTTGGGAGACTTTGCTTCGCTAACCCTGCGACCAGCTGTTGGTTTGTGGTCATAAATGACTGGATCAGCACGTTGTTGGTCGGTTCCTTCGGTGTCGATGATATTATCGGTGAACTCAGAGCGTTGGTTATTGGAGATTGTTTGTCCTCGGGTTGTACATTCCGTGTTCTGTCCTCAGAGGGTGAAGTCCCCTTTAGCTCGGGTGCGACTGGGAGGTCTGTTGTTGGGGGGTTTTCTCTTGCTTGGGGACCATGGGTGTGGTCGGGTGTAGTCGCGTGTTGCGTGTGAACCCACGCGAGGGTGCGTTCTCCATTGTTGACAAAATCTCCGTGGCTGAATTCCTTTTCCTCTTCTTCTTCGCGGATGGATTCTAAAATTGCTTTCAGCCTCGCCTCGGCTACGGCTTCGGCTTTGTTGGCCGCTAGAATTGCCATGTCACGATCGTATTGCGCACGTTGCTGCTCGCGGTGCTTCTCTTCCTCCGCTTCTTGATGTCTTCTTATTTTCTCTTTTTCTGCCATGAGACGCTCGAATTCTGCTCTTTCCTTGGCAGCCGCAGCCTCGGCCAATGCTTCTCTCCTTGCAGCTGTGGATGATTTAGACGCTCGTGACGATGAAGTACAACGAGATCGAATTGAACTCTTTGAAAATGTATCCTCTCTGTCGTCCAGCCGTCTATCTGTCGCTCCTTTGGCGACTGCGCGTACATTTTCTAACGTGCAATATTCTTTGGTGAGATTTGCCTCCTCTGTGTGATCTCCCCAGCGGTCTTGTGCGTACAGATTGGCTAGCTCATTTAGAGTTTTTTCGTAATTCGATGTTGCGGTCTGTAGATGACCCAGTAACTCCATATTTGCAGTGCTATCCAGTGGGGTGGGGTGAGCCTTTGAATCTCTGTGCGCGATTTTTAGCTGTTTGGCGTCTTGCTGAAGCTGGCGGCGTTTGACGTCTATGGCGTTTTGTAGAGCCTTGCGTGTGAGCCATCGATTTCGTTTCTCCTCTCCTTGGTTTTGCTCCATCCGTAAACAGACTTTTCGTTGAAGCGTGGACTTCTTGTTACGAAGGTTAACAGGATTCTTGCATTTACATTCGGGGCTTTAACTCACGTGTAGAACGGGGAACTCCTTCTTCAATCAGATTTTTCACTGTCGCGTTCCCAGTCAGGTGTGGGTCGCTAGTGTTCAACCAAAAATGAACCACGCGGTTAATTTTCCATAATGTTTATTTCCATCTACGTGATCATTCAATTGGTGAAAACTACAGAATAAAGGTTAAAAAATTTGGTTAAATGAGGTAAAAAATATACTAATGAACATGAGAAAAATACGACAATGACATTGAACCGATCAAAACTTACATCTGATGTGTAACTCCGAGGATGAACCGAACAGGTTAGAAATTAAGAAATACTAGCTATCCGAAGTGATGATAATTGAGACTAAAAAAGAAGGATTTTGAAGTGTACTTAAAAAGGGAAACTTAATATGCATTCCGCACATAGTAAAAAGGTAACACAAGGATAAAACAAAATATAGGATATAATGTCACGTTAGCGTGACGACGTCACAGTGACATTCAAATGGAACCTCTTCGGCAGTACTTTTGCATGGTACCATTTGTTTTCTAATATTTTACAAAATGAAATTTGGGATTTTTCTTGAATACTCTTGGGAGTGAAAGTGTTAAACACATAAAAAGAGGTTAATATTGTTTTTTTTTTGTTTTGGGCAATTTTCCATAAGGTATTTCGGTAATTTCAATCTTGAAGTGCAATATTACGGTTTTATCTAGTCCTTTAAGCCCTTTAATTCGGTACTCGATATTTTAGTGTTTTGGTCTACGGTATTCGGCAGAAAAAAATATTGTTTTCAGTTTCGCGGTGCCTGTCCGCCTTTCTGTCCATCTGTCTCTCTCTCCCTGCAATAACCTTATTCCTGAAACATAATTCTTCACTGGTTCGTTCTCTGGCACTACAAATGCGGCATGAAGATCTGGAAATGGAGCTTTTACCTTTAAGTCGTAGCGTGCACCGTAAACGTTCGCCTTCGGGGCGCAAACAGTGTGTTTACAGCGAGGAAACGGTTAATTTATTCAATGCTTCTCACTTCTCTTTCAGTGATTCGTGATGTTTTCAGCCAAACTACTTGGACGGTGCCTCCTTTAACCACTCTGGATGTTTCACCAACTCCTGTTCAAAGTGTTTCACAGTCTTCAAGCGCACAGGCTTGCAACTCATCGACGTTTATCTGCGACAATGGTCGATGCATAGCAGCCAGAAGGAAATGTGATCATGTAGATCACTGTGGTGATAACTCAGACGAAAAAAACTGCAGTAAGTGTACAGCGTTTTAGTTTTGCTTCCCTAAAAGGGTAAAAGTTAAAAGTTATTGTTTGCCTCAGAACAACTTCTTAAAATGACTTTTCTGTCTTCATTTTATGAAATATCATCTTGAAATATTGATATATCAAACTAGCCTAGCATTCCTAGCATCGGAGCTTCCAAGGAATATAAGGGGTTTCAAACAGAAATTACAGGAGGTTTCCCAAGCACTCGTAACGTTTGATAGTTTGGAACGAAATTTTTCAAGAGCCCGTCAAGAAATCAAACCATCAGATACCTCAAAAGCTACACCTGAATTAGCCAGTTCCAGGCGTTCAGGCGGCGCGCAGAAGGAAAAAAATATCGCAAGTTCTGACGGAGGGGGATAATTAAGCAGTCGTTCGCGCGCCGTTTTTAGGTTCTATCCGGCCCCACAATCTTACAACACCTGAATACAAATATTACCCTTCGACAAGCACCTACCGCACATCACTATAATATGGGAATCCTCCCACCCATCCAAGAGAGTCTGTCTGCCTGCCTTTTTGTCCGTCTGTTTCTCTCGCTGTAATAACCATATATTCCTAGAATAGAATTATACACTGGTTCGTTTTACTACAGAGGAACGAAAAATTGGAACTCGCTGTCCTATGAATTAAGGGCTTCAGAATCAAAAGCAATTTTAAGCTATTATCTCTCTCTTGTAATGCGCTGATCAATTCAAAACTTCAACATCCTCCCAGGCATACCCCAGGCATTTGAACATTTTTCGTGCTCGGGGGTAGGGAATTTAAACTTTTCCTGGTTGGGTGGGAAACCGGTAGTGTTAAGTTTAAAACACTCTTTTTTTTATGTCGACGGAGGTTGTTGAGGGGTTTAAATAAGTGTTAAAGAGTAAATCCACAATCACAATCGAGAAAATTTACTTTTTCAAACGCGATGTACTCTCCGACGACCGGAACATCCAGTAAAGGCGACTACATTACCACATAGAAGGAACAATTATAAAACCATACACCGGTCAAATGCAAAATGTCATTTTTGCACTATTTTAAAATCAAAATCATCAAAATCCGGCACTAGGGTGGGGCATTTGAAATAACTTGATCAAGGGGGGCTGGAATTTGAACGAACCAATTTTTAAAAGTTCAAATGTCCGGGGGTTTGCCCGAGGGTTTGCCCGGGGGTTTGCCCGGGGGGTTGCCCGGGGGTATGTTGAAATTTCGAATTAATCGGCGCATAAACGCTTAACGAATCGGAATACTGTATTCTTTATGTGACGAACCCGAAAACTTTTGCTATCTTGAAACCGAATGCGCATTTCAGTCAGTGTCCAGGTCACGCGGCATTTGCTTCTAAAGTTCAAGGCAAAGCCCTTTTTTTAAACGTAGAAAACGAACCGAAGATCAAATAAGCTGGTTTCTAGGAGCGACGCCATTTTTGCGTCGACATGTACTTAGAGAAGCACATGCAGATCCATGGTTTCAGTTTTTGAGGTCTTCGTGTCTTGTATTTAAGTCACGTCAACTCGACTAAACGGTCATGCCATAGTTAGTTGTGAATTAAAATTATATGATTTTTGTTGTTGTTGTTGTTGTTGTTTCAGCGTATGGCATAAGGTGCCACAAATGCCAGCCCGACGTCGGCAACATAACGACTGCTTTGAGCACGGGAAACATCTCGGCAGTGAACCTTTGCAACAACCCAACCGACACCTTTGACTGTAGTCAAGATCCAAATATCGCAAATTTCACTGCTAACTGCTACACCGCCACTGTTACTTTAAACGTATCGCTTCTTAATATTGGCGAAATTACGTATCACGTGCTAGACTGCGCAATGAAATCAACGTGCCCTCAATTAAAGAAAACCACCTGTGACAATTTGAACACCATATATTCGAAAATATCTGGCATTGTCATTTCCCATTGCGATATCAGTTGCTGTGAGGGGGATCTTTGTAACAATCTCTCGGGATCTCCAACTGCAAGTCCCTCCGATCCCCAACCACAAGTCCCTCAGGATCTTCCGCCACAAGTACCTCGGGATCTACAGCCACAGGATTCCCAACATTATCTGTGAAAAGCACACATAGGCAACCAAATGCCGGTATATTTGGGATCTTGGGTTGGGTTACTGTTAGGGTTAGACAGATTCTGCTCAAAAATTGTTAAAAAGTTGCTAAAAATATCCCCAAAAGTTGCTTTCAAAAGTTGCTTAAAATCGAAAAAGTTGCTCTCCTGTCACTAATTATATTCTGTAACTCCTTCCTTGTTTTTTAATTTCTAAATCGTAAAGTAACCTCAATAAATTACAAAACACGGCCTAATAAACAAGAGACATGCTGCGGTCAAATTAAAGTACTTGCCCCTCCTTCAAATTCATCCGTTACGTTCTATTATTTCAATGTATTTAGATTAATGGTAATATGAAGTTTTAATAATAGAATGGAAAAAGGTAGCTGATCTAATCACAGGATACCCAGGAATATTAACACAGGATACCCATTCTGGAAATGGAGTCACATCTGGCACATCCACATTTGGAAACTATCAACACATGATACCCAACCGATCAAAAAAGCAGAGATTTTCTAGTGAAATTCTTGTGAAATTCTAATGAAAACGTGTTAAAATAGCAGTTACTTGAATTCGATTAAAAGATAGTGAAAATATGCCAAAAATATGTGAACTTTTAGAAACGATGCTGGGAAGTTGCTCACTCTCCGAAAAGTTGCTCAGAATCGTAAAAGTTGCTCAAAATCGTACAAGTCGCTCAAAAGTTGCCGAGCAGAATCTGTCTAGGCCTAACATTTAAGGTCTTAGTGTCATTCTGGGACAAGACTCAAACTCACAAAACAACATATATGATAACAGTTAGAAAGAAACAAGAGACTGCAAATGACAAATCGTGGCCAAGTTTGTTTTTACGGTTATCATTTTTTTTTACCACTAACGGTTAAAACGTTTCAGTTTTTACGCCTAACGACTAAATTTTGGGCTGTTTCACGACTAACGGTTAACCCCATTGAGACCCTCTACTAAGATGTCTGACTTTTTGTGATACAATCTCTGTTTGACTCTCAATACACCTTATTCGATGGTTTTAACAGATAATACGGGCGAATATTTTACGAGTTGCATAGTATTTTTTCGAGCCTTGTAGAGGTGAAAGAAAATGCAAACAATGAGTAAAATATCCCATCGCCCAGAATCCAGCGACACATCCGGGACCTTTTGTGTAGCCAACAGCGCTATTCTCGTCGGCGAGAATATGCATAACAATAGAGTAAATGGTCTGAAATTGTCGACTAAATAAGGCTTGTGATTTTTTATATTTTGACAAAACTGCGTAACATTTATTAGTTTTAGCATATGGCTTTTATAGGAAAGGCATTAATAGAATATATTTTGCAATTGCAGAATTTCCAGCCCTCCTATAAGTTCTGGCTATTTCACTTTGAAATTAGGTTTTTTTTAGCCACAGGTTCACATCAAGGCTATTTTTCTTATGAACTGAGTACAGATTTCCTGTTTTAGCATATGGTTATGACAGTCTGACATTTTTTCCCATTTCATTCATTTTTCCCATTGTCTGGCAAATAGAAAGAGCTATATTACTTTTTAAAACCACATTTAATGTACTCTAGATCTGGACTGCGTTAACGGTAAAAATCCGGTCGAGTAAAAAAAGTGCAAGGTACAAGCGAATGACCCGCGCATCGCGCTCGCTATTTGGTAACGCTTTTAACTGAAAACCCTGTTCTGGTGTTGGTAGTTTCTTGGTGTTGCGGATGGTGTCATCACCAAATGACGTAAAACAAAAGATTTAAAAGACACTGAACAATACCCACACCACAACACAAAAGCTAACCAACAATGGCTTCCGCAACACCAAGAAACACCCAAAATGTTTTGGCCATCGCGCTCTAACCTTTGCGAGTCTAACTAGTAAAAAAAATCTTGCTGCACACGATGTTTGTTGACAAAACGCTTTGCAAAGAGCGCAGTCCACCTTTAATTAGAGCGCCATTGTTAACTTTATCACACCTTGGGATCTGCAAAGTATTATGCCGCGTATTGAGAAACTGGGCTCTGTAAGTACATGTCGCAAAAGACAAAGGCATTCTGGGCAATGCAACGTATTATGTGTTAAACCATCGAATATGGATTTATTTACTCGACTGAAGCTCTTTTATTTAAAATAGCTTCCGTGTCTTTGAACCGGTACACTAAGGTGTAAAACGGCAATCTACTGTGTAATACGCTCGGACATTTCGCGTTTTGTCTTTCCCTTATAAGGTAAAATGACATCCAAGTCGAACAATAAATTCATATACTGTAAACAATTTTGAAAATGTTATATTTTATTTGCATATTGTCTGACGAGTGTCCGTCGTGTGAATCGGATTACGGGGCGCAAACATTGGGAAAAGAGGAGGCGGTAAACGCTTCCGATTGTAATGTTCACACTTCTCTTTCAGCGACTCATTATATTTTAAGACAAACCACCACTCCATGGTTGCCTTCTTCATCCAGTCTGGATGCGCCTCGTTTTACGATCCAGCAACCAGTATCAAAAAATGTCTCACCAACTTCTACCCAAAGCTTTCCACAGTCTTCAAGCGTGAAGCAAGCTTGTAACTCACTGCAGTTTGCTTGTGACAATGGCCACTGCATAGCAACCGGAAGGAGGTGTGATCGCATAGATGACTGTGGCGATAAATCGGACGAAAAAACCTGCAGTAAGTCTACAGCTTTTTAGCTTTGCTTGCTTAAAGGTATTGTCACGCAGATTGTTCTGTGTTTTGGACAAAACACACCAAATAGTTGACAAAGTACCTTTGCTCAAACATACAATTTCTCCTAGAACACCAAGAAGAAAATATCAAGTGATTTCTTCAAGGAAGAACACACCATAATAAGTGTTTCTGCGATTTTTGCACGACACTTGGGAGGAACTTGAAAAAATTGGCCAATTTTTTCAAGTTGTAATCCATTTCCATCCTGGTCATCCGCAGCCAAAGATAACGAATACTAGTTGCTATGCACTGGTAGAGTATTTATTAACACAACGGGACCCTTATTTGTATGTTTCCATTGAAACAAAATTGTTTTTTGGCTTTTCAAAGTGATACTAAAAATAGATGACAAAGCCCCTTTAAGAGACTTAAAGCTCAAAATAAATACTTTCGTTTATTCCAGAGATTCAAAAGTTGCTAAAAATGACAAAAATCCTCACCTCTGTCGATCCATCAAAGTTATAAGTCGCCATCTCTAGTGAACGTGTAAATCTAAAAACTGTTCTTTTTTTATTATTTTTTTTATTTTTTAAACATCTTTTCCGCAAACGCTGCCTCTACGTCTGAGGGTGGTCGTCTTAATATTTGAAAGGATACCCCTGAGACGACCAATTGTATCGCACATGTTCTACGTTTCAATCTTTAAGAAATCCATTTATAAGTATTTCTTGTTGTTATATTATAAAAAACAACTAAAATTCAATAATTGCATGGCAGGAAATAACATGATTCATTTTCGTTATAAAGGTGTTCATCTTATAAGGTGCTTGCTTTAAAAGAACGTCATAAAACGTCATTTTATTATTCTGTAATTATTCTGTGTTTTTATTATCATTCATGTAGGAGGCCTAGCATTTTCACGAAAACCGAAGAGTCCAAGTTACGTCAGAAAAGGCAGGAACGCTGTCTTTGAATGGGACTACAATGATACACCGCAACTGATGTTTATCGTTTGGAGCGTATATAACAAAACAGTGGCAAAGTTCCAAACACTGATACTAGAAGTTGAGAATAAGAATGTTATTTTAAATCCTGGTATATCACCAGTATATGAAGGGAGAGTCGAGAAGAAAGGGCGAGCTACTCTAGTTATAAAAAACGTCAGCTCTGTTGACTCTAACAGCTTTAGATGTATTCTCATTGGGAAGACGTCTACCATAACGAGCAAAGTTGAGCTTGTTGTTACAGGTACTGAAGATTATGAACTTTGTTAGGTAATTAGAACTTATAGTTAACTGTGCTGGTTAATATGTATAGATTTGTACAATCCGTACTGTACAATGCACTCTATTAATTGGCTTCCAATTGCTAACAAGCATTGTTTTCGCCTTCAAAATACGCTTTAATTTTAGCCTCGAAAGTATCCCGGCTACAATTAGCCCGCAGCCAAAACTTCACGTGATATGGCTGTTTGACGTAATGTTGTGTATACCCCACAGCATTCAAAACAACCCTTGCAGAAAGATATCTGCTCATCGTGAACATCTAATACGACAAGGTGCTCCAATAATTCCTATATAAATTCAAGACAAAACAGTGCATTACTTTATTTATTTATTTATTTATTTATTTATTTACATTATTTATACACGGTTTAAAACAGAAATACACCAGGTAAATAAAATACTAATCTAAACATTACAACTATAATCATTAATTAAACCTGTTTTCCATGAATGTCGTGTCTCTAATTTATAAAGTTAAGAATCACTAATCTCTTAATTGATGGAGTGATTTTTCCGATCTGAGAGTGATTCCAGTTTAAAGTTGTACGGCTTTCCCTGTCGGAAAAAATGCAACTTTGGTTGCCCGTAGTGGGATAAAGGGGTAATGCTAAAGGCTATTTATTTATCTATCTATTTATTTATTTACAAGGTTTACTAATGTTTGTTCATTTGACCCTAAAACTCACTTAAAAAAGCAAATAATTGACAAATAAGATGTTTGAAGGGGGTAACCTTGCGGTGGACTAGCATCCCATCAACTGCTCATAGTCGATTCCTGCTACGGAAATAGGAGATCATTGACAACCCAAAGGGGGCATTTTTTGTTTTTCAGTACGTTCTTGAAATCTGTTTTCACTATTACGCCGGTATTTTATTACCGGGGAAGGATGGGGGATAGTTAAACCCCGTCTTAAGACTGCAAGAGTCATCAACAGATATAAAATTGAAAGGAATTAATTTTGCACCCTATTTACTTGTTCTAAGAAACTCCACCTAAACAAAACTTGTATCCTTATGGGCCGGAACAGAATGATAACGAGTTCAGTGTAAACGACACTGTATACTACGACAGCTGTCTGAAGATCAAAACAGATCAGTTTGGATTTCCATTCTTCGCTGAAAGGCATTACAAATTACACGTAAGTATCTCTCTATATATCCATGTATATCCCAGTGAATTGTGGAGACGATCCCCCAGCTGAAGATGACAGTGACTTAATGATCATTGGCTCTCAGCTTTCAATGGGAGAAAGAGATACATTTGTATAATGATACATTTGAATAAGGCTCTCTCCTCCGCAGAGGCCTCCTAGTCCGCTCCACGCTTGGCAAAAAACGCGCGGAGGCTGGGTCTTCCCATCGTTCCCCGCGCTCCCATTTTCTATTTTACTGTTCTTTACTGATAGGAGCCTCTGCGGAGGAGAGAGTGAATAAGGGACCTCTTAAATAGATGTGTAGTTACAATGTATTGTTGGAATTGTTAAAAATGTTGATAACCTATGAAATGTTCCCATTCAAATAAAATAGCAATTTTGTAGTCGATGGAAATTCATAAGCCCTCTAATGACGGCAGCAGTAACAAGACATGACCCACCATCACCCTGATTAAAAGAGTTAATTATAGAAGATTGAAAAAACCTCGATAACTAATTGTCCTTTTATTTTTAAATTATAGATATGTCGCAATGGCATAATCCAGCTTAACTATAAATGGAGTTGGTGGTGGCCACGCAAGTTTGGTGTTTACCGATGGTTTAGAAATATGGCAATCTTTGCACCATTCTGGGCCACAACGGATCAGTTTATGGCTTTTAAGGCCGGTCATTCCAAGGTGTATTATCAAGTGTATAGGCGAAGCCGAAACGACACAGTCCAAACCAATAACATGCTAAATATTTCCTCACAGCATGTTAAATTGTACGAGAAAAGTGGGAAATTTGCAAACTTCAAAGCCACATGGGTTCTCGTTGTGACCTGGGAGAAACTTTGCCCGTACGTCTATTATCCATATTACTACTATTACAACAACTGGGAAATCCCTACGCTCAACTGTCAGTGGGTAAGTACAGAATTTTCACGTCATCTATGCATTGTGAAAACACAAACGCTTGAAAACAGAAAGGGCTAAACAATTTAAAAAAAAAGTACAGCATTTTTTAGTTTAAAAGACACGTCTCTAACTTCTGCAAACGCTTAAAAATAGTTAATGCCTCTCTTATGCATTATTAACAATCACCATTTTTACGTCACTTTTTATGGTCAGACACAATGAGATCAGTAGCAACTTTTGAAAGGCTGTTGTTAAAATCTAGAAATAAAAATGCGTTTTCTTCTTTCAAGATAGGCAACATGTTGATTGGGGTAAAATACCTTGTCCCAAAAGCTCTCCGCTCACACGCGCGCAAGCTTTCACGTGTTAGATGTAATGCAGCCTTGCTAGGTTGGCGAAACTAACCGGTGTCCGTGAGCATCTTTCCACTGACATGGCCTCTCACGTTTTCAAGAATTTCCAAAAGTCTGAGGCATGCCGCATGCATCGCATATCACTATCTTGAACTCTGCACCTACTAAATTTCAATTGAAAATCAAAAAGGCCTTTAAAGCCCGCCTCGTGAAACCAAAAAATCCAGTACGTTAATTTAAGTCGCTCTTTTTACTGTTGATTTTCGTATGCTTTGTACCGTATCTGTTTTATTTCGTTTGTTTTGTTGTCAACCATGTTATTCTTTGTTACTGCTCTAGTTAACATTACTAAAAACTATAATTCAACGTTCAACATTATTTTTAAACTGATGATGGTAATTGCACTACCGAAACATGTTTCTTAAACTAAAAATGTTGTACTCGTTTTAAAAACGCTTTTAAGAAAGTAAGTAAGTAAGAACTTTTTTTAAGTGTCAATTTGTTTAGTCAATATGGACTAATTGGGGACACTATAATAATTATGATACAAGTTATCCTAAAATTATAATAGTATAAAATCCTTATAAAATGCTAAAATCCTCCTAAACACTATACTGATTATAGTACAAATTATCCTACGAATGTACTACGTAATAAAATTCTAAGATAAATAAAAATGCTAAAACTCCTAAGTTAATTATTCGTGTATGTTTGCCATAGCCCCACCCCCGGGGGGGGGGGGGGGGGTACTCAACAAAGTTTTGTATACTATTAACGCAAGCAAGCTGGTGTAAGACTGTGCTTGACCTTATACATCAGCAGCCAGGATATCTTATAAGCGTCCGTTGTATAACGTAGTCAGATTGGCACGTCCTAAGAGTTCATCGTATGAGTCAACGTAGAATCTGTATATTGCTCTCAACGCTCTTCCTTGTATTCTCTCAAGCTTCCTTTTGTCCGATGACTTACAAAAGTGCCCTATTAAATGGAAATAGGTTCACTGAGGCAAAATAAAACATTTAATATACAGTTGACAGTACTCCGACTTTTTGGCTAGTCTTAGTGCATATCTCGCTAATGTGCTCGGTGAAGTTTAAGTTATCGTCAATGAGAACTCCTAGTAGCTTGATTTGTCGTGCTTTCATAACATTCAGGTCGTTAATGTTAAGGGTAGTGTCACTACTGAAAGAAAAAAACAAATTCAATTACAGATAGCGCAATAAAATTGAATACCACGTAGTTATCGCAGGCATCGTGTTGATTTTTTTACTGATATTGTTGCTGTTGTCGAGGATAGTGTCAAGGATATTGTCGATGATGACGCAATGATGCCAATGATAATGACGATGGTGCAATGACCATAATAATGATCACAACAATGAGAACGCAATCGTTACAAATCTTAGAACTCAAGTTTATTAATTAATTAATTAATTAGTTAATTTAATTGGAGCCTGAAAAATGTTTAATTCAGACTTCGACTGAATTCGGTCCCATGACTCTTGCGATTCCGCCGGGTGCAAACGCTCTACCAGTAAGCTACAAGGCCAGATGGGAGCTTGGTCAATTGTGAGTTTTCTTCTGATACCCGTGAAAGGATGAATACGATATGTGTTTATTAATATAAATTCATATGAACTATGGGGAAAGAATTAAAAATAATTTGCCGATTTAAGCCTCATATTAATTCATTTTCAGTAATACCGCCTAATATAGGCAGAGCCTAACAGCGTAGCACTATGAACAAGCTTAACTAAGGTGAAACTTAACTAAGGTGAAAGGTCGGAAGCACAAGAATTAAGATTGACGACTGGGCTATTTTTCAATTTTAGCAGTTGTCAAAAAACAGTATTACCCAACCGTCTGCACAGTACATTTAGACCGTACAAAAGTTCACAAAAACAACTTTTCTCTGTCTAGAATAACAGGTACGACTAACTTCCGAATAAAATACAGTTTTTGTTTGTCAAAAATTGCCCGAGAAACTGATTTGGAAATCAAAATTGCAAAAATACACAAATATATTTGCATAAGGCGACGCGAGTGAAGACAGAAAATCTAAGTCTTGTTTTGTTTACATAAAATCGCTTTTCAATCTACGTAATGAATGAACAAGCACATAAAAATGGACAACGCAATCTTCTTTCGAAAAATTTTATTCAAATCTTCATTAGTTTATGTTCCATTTATAGCATCAAGGCAGAGCTGTCCTCGATGAAATTCAAGATAACAACACGACTTAATTTGAGCACGTTTCATAAACAGGTCTCCAAAACTTAAGATAACACAAAGAAAAAGTCAATCAAAAATTGATATCAACATAAATTCCCATCGAAAAATGTGATTTATTTTTACCTTTAAAGCACTGGACTGCTTGGAAATTCGTTAAAACTCCGCTTCTTCGGTTCTGAAATCCGTAATAAAAACAAGGCATCTCCCCGCATTGCTCCTGCATTGATCATGTTGATAATATGAAGTTCCTCGAAGCAAGATTTTATCCCTGAAAGCTCTTCTTTTTCCACTAAAGCGGCTTCTGAGTATCCCTTAATTAGTATCCCTGTCTTGAGTAGCAAAGCGCGAAAAAATGCAGGGAAATAACGACTTTACTGCTCCGCCTAACACTGCGAAAGATCCAACTTTTTTAAAAAGTGTTTACCGAGCTGACGGCTGTGTAGCCGCGCGTGTGGCGTTATACGCGCATGTTTTGTGACGTCATACGCGCCCGCGAGCTAGCCTTGGGCGACACACATGTTGCAGACACGCGCCCGCGAAACATTCTGCTAGCCATGACCATGAAAAATGACGGGCTAGGTTCTATGAGTATGGGGCTGCGCAGCCGGGCCTTCGGCCCGGCGAGTGCTCCGCTAAAAATCTTTTAAGAGAGTTCTTTCATTAAACGTTGCAGGCTAAATTTAAAAAAACACACATCAGGATCGGCAGTTGTATAAATGAATAAATTATGTTATATGTTAAGGTCTAACAATTGATTAGTCGCATGTATCCAGCGTTGATGGCATTAATATTTTACATTTAACGACATGTTTGAGACGAGATAGCTTAGTTTTGGATTAGGAATTTTTATTTAAACTGTAGACGCCTTACAACTACCTATTTTTCCCTGCAGAGTAATACTTTTCAAGCTGTCATCGTAACAAATGGGATTAATTCATTTTTAATGTACAACTATCCCAAAGGAGGAATTCAATGGGTTGTCCCAGTACTCCCGTAAGTTAAGTTTAGTCTTTCATCTATTTTGGAGGGTCACGCAGCAGAATTGCCAAAGGACGACTTGTTGGTGTCATGTTGTCTACTGTCTTAAAGAACTACAACAATAAACTACAACAATAAGAATAGAAATTCTTACAGACTGAAACAAGTTAGTACGCGACGATATAACAATAGATATAACAAACAGTATAACAAACAGTATAACAAACAGTTCTATGTATCTATGTATATAACAGGAGCTGCACCATATGATTTAAAGTTTGTTATATATGCTCTGATAAGGATCGGCAGGTTCCTTTGTCACTTTTCTTCACACCTACATGTTTCAATGACTGAGAAACAATCCTGAGAGAACATATGTACAGGGAAGCACAGATATGACGACGTGTTTGCAATATATTGACTTTATAGTCTACGTCCGTTTTAATTGACAACTACAAACCATAAACCACCGTGATAAATTGCCTACTACACTTCTTTCCTTCCCCACAAGCTAAGTGCATGAAACAGACTGCCCTTGGAATGATGAAAAAAAACGATTAATAGTGGCTATTTTACGATCGATTAATCTTGTTTTTGTAGATCTTACTATCGCTACTGGACAGGTGCGTACGGTCTTCCTGTCGCCGGGTGGAATGCAGGCGACGATGGCAAAAACTACGTAAACATGAAAGGGTGAGAAGAAATGTAATTCATTGTTTTAGTTTTGATTGCACAGTTTACTGAAATGAAGCAGGTGAATAACTTCATTCGTAGTAATAAAGCATATTATCGTTTGTCTTACATACCGATAATCTTGCCTATATAGAGATTACTTCATGGTTGGTTTGCACGTACGATTGTGAATAATCACAAACGGACGAGCGAGTCTTCGATGTCAATAATGACAACAGCGATTATACGAGGAAAATAATGAGTTTTATTCACTCAAAAGCTGAAACGAGTCGACATTTTCTCTTCAAAATTTCTAGGCGATGAAAATGAGTTTTATTCACACAAAGGCTTATTTTCTATTCAAAATTCCAACAAAACGAAAAAAAATGGAAATAATAAAAGCTAGTTATATTTACTTTGAATTATTCAAAGCAATGTTATTCAAAGTCAAGCTTACTCATCATCACTGTCGCCCAAAGGCCTCGGTCTCTTTCATCGTGGCATCGCGATCGCTTGAACTTTACATCACCCCAGCACATATCTCTATGCTCTTTGCAGTCTCTTGAGTCCAAAATGCATGGTGTTATTTAACCACACTGTGTTTTAAAGCGCTTCAGGATTCGTGTACCAGGGAGGACTTTTTCATAGGGCGTGTTCAATTCACCACTAGGTAAAGCTACCGAAGCATTTGGCTTATTTCCTTTTCCTTTTCTTTTTTCTCTTTCTGTTTGGACAGAAGGACTTTTCTTGTCTTCTCAAATACGAGATCATTCATGATACTGGCAGAGTAGTTTCAGTTTTCTTCTTTAGATGTCGCTCCAAACTTGCCAATAAACTTTGGAGCGAAGAAGGCTCATAGTCTTTGCCATCTTTGGTTCTGACCAAAGTGATGAACTCACACATGTACTCGTTCATCTCCACTGCTGGCATTTTTTCAACTTTTCTAAGTTAATTCTTGGTTTCTAAAAACGTTTGCAAAAGTTTTACATCTCGTGTTTTTTTTCAATGTAAAGTGGCTTTGCTTTCTTGTTCTGCAATAAAATTGACAACCGAACCGGCGTCCGCAAATCTTTCCGCGCCAAGGATAACGTAGTTTCCCGTACGATCACTTTTCACTAGTGAAAAAACGTTCGTCCAATCAGACGCCGCGAACGATGTGTTTTCACCAGTAAAATTTCGTCGTTCGCGTCGCTGATTGGCTGTGACTAAAAAAACAACGATTTTTCATCACTGTCATTCTATGAATAAATCTCAGTACTTATATCATAAATCTAATTATACTAAATTATCAGAAAGCTAAATTATTAAGAAAGCTAAATTATCAGAAAGCTAAATTATTAAGAAAGCTTTAATGGTGTTGTTAAATTAGAATGATCTGAAATATACTATCCACAAATAATAATCATAACAATTTCTCTTACGAACTTTTCTTTTCTGCCCAACATTATCCTCTGAGCCGTTCGTCTCTCTATTAATCTTTGTTTCAGCTCGGGTACTTTGCGCGGGATGTATAGTCTTGATGATAAGCCTGGAAATACTGACTTGCTGGGAAGACATTTTTGGAGAATTGAGAACAACAATGCCAAAGACGCACTGGATAAGTGCATTGCCTGGGCTTCATTTCACGAAGATGGTATAAACATTCTTTCCTGGTACAATCTAATGGTTCGCGAGGACTCGCGTATGGCATGTCCTTGCACCGAATGGCAGGCATGGTTCGACAGCAGATTCATTTGGGAATGGAGGTCTTCATGGCACAAGTTGTGTTACAGATCCAGACGATCCAAGTCTTTTCTATATTACATTCCTGAAAAAGGACTTGTAACGGTAAAGATAACACAGAAATGTTGTTATTCCACGGAGTGGCCGGGGGACTGGGGTGCTCTCAAGAAAGGTCCACCCGATGGAGGCCGCATGCATGTGCAGACGATTTATCACTGGTCGAGTGGCGAAGAAGAAACTTTCACTGACGAACAAGCCTATAAATATTGCTGTGTTGATGTACCTATGTGTAAACTGTTTTATCATTATCGCCCGTCAGACAACTGCGACCTTTACATTCCTCCACCAAGACGTAAGCATGTATTTCTGCTATTATCTATTTTTTAACGATCATTCGTATATATATATGTTCACTGAAATTAGCAAGTTTCAGTGAACTTGACTAAACAAATATTACATGTCACAGAGTGAAACAGGAGTTTTGAGCAACCCCTCCCCTTGGATTAACCCCCCCCCCCCCCACCCCCCCCCCCCCCCCCCCCCCCCCCCCCGAAAATAGTCCGCTGGGACAGGGTGAAATGCCTGCCTCGCGGAGAAAAAAAAAGTGTTTCGTTTTCAAAATTCCAGGTGTTTATCATAAGATAATTCACCTGCTCTCAACATTGAGATCATATTGTCAGTGAAAGAACTCCTTCTCCACTGGACCTCATTATGCAGATGCAAGATTTCATTAATGTATGGCTTGCACAGTTAAGTCCAATAGATGCATACTGATCTTTTGACTTGTACAATTTGGAACCCCTTTTCAAAAATCCAGCTATATATATAGTTTTATGTATTTAGTTGCTTATTTGTTCATTTATTCGTGTATTGATAAGTTCTTCTGCACTTTGAT
This sequence comes from Dendrophyllia cribrosa, assembly GCA_024195265.1. Classification (NCBI taxonomy): domain Eukaryota; kingdom Metazoa; phylum Cnidaria; class Anthozoa; order Scleractinia; family Dendrophylliidae; genus Dendrophyllia; species Dendrophyllia cribrosa. The sequence goes on along the minus strand of JAJLRJ010000002.1, from coordinate 9,216,924 downwards.
ATATAAAGACAGTGCCGGCTCTGGGCCTTGCCAGTTAGAGACAGATAAATACAAATAATGGTTGTATTTGTGTTCGCCAACAAAGTAAAATCACAAATAAGTAGAGAAACAGTTCTTTCATTCTATTATGTCTTGGGGTTTCCTTAAGGAAAGTGAAAAATATAGCGACGTAAGTATAACAATATTTGGATTTTCCTTTATTCGGTTTATAAAGCAAAGCTAAACAGTAATGTCTTCAAGGTAGGATTGTAGTACCCGGGTACCAGAGGTTTCCTCGCAGCAAGCTTCAGTGAGAATCTAAATAGAAGTATTTCTAAATTTCACAAAAAGGTGACATAAGCTTGATTTACAGGCTAAGTGAAAGAATTTGGTTTTCTGGAATTAATAAAGATAAATCAAACCGATCACGAGTAGGGCAAAAATGGCCGCTATTTCATTATCAACAAGACGCTGTGGGAGCGTATACTTGTGCGTCGTTGTATTAGGCATATTGGAGAATAATTGTCTTGGGAATCTGCATGCACGTTATTTCACGGTTTGATGATTGGGAGTATTCGGATAGTGTGAGTAGTCTAACAAAGAAGCGCGTTAACCGTCTAAAACAAGAAGACACAGTACACTTAGCGTGTGAGATCGCACGCAAATTATTAAAGTAGCGTGTCCACTGTGTCAAAAGACGAGTACATACTGAAAAATACAAATCGATGCCTACTTTGTACTTACCGTTGAAAAAAAGGCCGTATGTCAGAGTTTCCCGATGGATGTTATTGGTTTTAGCTAAATCTTGTAACTAGCTGGTCTGTGTTTCCGACACTTTTGAAGTGAATGTAAATGTAGCCGCAAAGTGGCCTTTCGAAGCCATGATGTAATTGCCTGGTCCGGACCCGAGGTCAAAACAACTTTTCCAATTGAAAGTTTTGCTGGAAGTATTCCCGCCGTTATTATAATAAAGTTTGAATGAAACTTATAAATTTAATCAAAGTTAACGACAGAAGTGATAATTTAGGAGGAGAGAAACAAATTTAGCCCTTTGAAATATATTTTTTCAGTTGAGGTAAAAATGTTGCAATTTGCATAATGTGAAAGTAATTTGAAACCTTTCCAGTAACGCATAACGCAGCTGTTTCGTAAAACATCTCGCAATAAGACACACGAAAATATATCCAGTTTTTATTCCTCTGTATCCGAAACACAGAAAAGAAAAATAAATGAAAAAGTGATCGCTTTAAGGTTATTTTCGCCCGAGAAACATTCACTATCGGAAGCAAAACTCGCAAGAAACGTCTCGCAAGACACCGCGTGCATTGTTTACATCTTCTCTCGGCGGTGAATTTTTGCACCCAAAGTTTCAGTTGTCTGTTCTGTTCTTTCAACTTCACGAAATAAAAATTAATGAAAGGCAAACAACCGAAAGAAGTGAAATTAATTGGGATTCCTACCACGCTTATATTTCCTCCTTCGCTGTCCACTGTTCACTTCTTATTAAATAAGTATGTATGTATTCGTCTAAATTATCTTCTTCATGTTCGTTTTAACATGTTTTAGCGGGTTTCCGTCATGAAGGTATCGTAGAATTAATCGCGAGTGTCAAATACTTTCGCAGTGTCTTCTTGAGTAATTTCCTTACGCATATTGAATATGAAACTGTTAGATGCAACAGAGAAAAGACAACTCGCACTTTGTGACGTTCGCCTCGCATCAACAAACAACAGGTGTACTCCACCGCGGTCAAACGAGAGAAATTTGCAAAAGTTAACCAAAGTACTTCAAAGTTAAGGTTGTCATTTTCACTGTTTATTAAAAGTTTCATATATGACAATACACTGTCAACTCACTAAACGTTTTGAAAGTTTACTAAAAAAAGTTCTTAGCGTTTGAAAACTACGAACCGCAGAACTGTCGGCGCCATTTGCCAACACAATTTCGCTCAGGCACGAAGCGTTTTGATCAGTTTTCAACGATCGAAAAGAAGCTCGTTATTTTGAGCCGGAAAGATGAAAATATAGTTACATAAACTAATTATTTTATACATCCTTGCCCACGTTTCCACTTAATTCTAAATGAATTCCACCAAATAAAACGAAAAACGCCTCGGACGTGTGACCGCAGTGAAGGTTTGAATAATCCCGCCGTCCCCAGAGTTGCGCAATACTGCACATTTGTGGACGACCAAACTGCATTTTAATACTTGGTCGCTACGCCCAAGTAATAATCAACTTCGAAAATGCAACGACGTAAAAGGGCCAGTTTTTGAGCACGTAAATGTAACAATTTAGTTCTTGACTTCGATCAGAAATGGAGTTTATAACTATTAAAAGAAGCCTATTATATTACGACATTACGACTTTTTATTAGGTGCTGAAATCTAGCCGTGAAATGTTATGGTTTAGCGAGCTGTGAAAGCTCCGCCATTTGTACCCAACATTTTCTTTTTTTCATTAAAATGATCAAAAATATTCTGTTATTTTTTTGTTATTCGGTCTATAAAGCAAAGCTAAATGATGCCTTTAAGGCGAAGGAAAAAGTCTAGTTCTGAGGAAACGTTAACTATGGGTAAATATAAGACAAATTAATATCTCGAGTGGACATAGGGACAAAATATCAGTGTAATTTACTTCCGCATATCGTGTGTGTCGAATTACTCAATGATTTCTTTAAGCAGCTGAAAACTGCATCCACTGATATTTTTTGCTTTATACAACTCGATTATAATTGATCTGGTTTTTCACTTTCAATACAGCCTGGACCACGGGTGATCCTCATTTTAAGACTCTAGATGGTCGAAATTACACGTTTAATGGCCTCGGAGAGTTTGTGATGATCGATGCGCAGAACGGAAAATTTCAATTACAAGCCAGGACAAGCCTTGCCCAAGGAAACTCAACTACTGCAACAATTTTTACAGCTGGAGCTGCCAAAGAAGAAAGTACTAGCGTTGTTGAAGTCAAAGTACAGAAAGCAGGTGAGATAGACATTTAAATGGAGCGAGCGTCTGCATGTCTCTACATTTTACAGTTACTTAAACTGTGAAATGGCCAGCAAATCACTCTGTTTTTTGTCTCTGAGAAATGTATGACATATAATATTCTTATGCAAGCAGTGTACTTCTATCCAAAGCGTTATAAAGCGGCTTTTCAATGGAGTGTCGAAAAGCCAATGTAATTTTTGTCGCATGTGTAAACGGGCGGCGATTTCAGTGCGACTCGGGTGCGATATTTGCTGCGATTTCCCAAAAATCGCCGCCAAGTTGCATCAGGTTTCGAACATGTTCGAAACCTCTGCGACATCGCGCGACAAATCGCGCTCAAATCGCATTGAAATCGCCGCCCGTTTACACATGCGATTTGAAGATGCAACTTGCGCGCAACAAAATTTGCATCGACAAGTGCGACAAAAATTGGGGAATGCACGAAAAATCGCCTGTGTAAACGGACCTTTACTGTGCTGCTACTGTTACCGGGACCACTTAAACTAAACTAACCAATCAGATTCAAGCAAACGAACAATACATTCCAACTAAAATCGTTTGAGCCAATCAACGTTCATAACAAAAAAATCAGCAAAAGATAACTTGTCAAAAGACTACGCAAAGGAAATTAATCTATGAATGAATACCAGCTGTATTCGAGAAGGTTTCTTCCTGCTGCTTTTTATGGCTGTGCGAGGGTTGAAAGGGATGCATATTCGAAGCCAGGGAGAAGAAAATAGTGAACAATGCGAAAAGCAGTCGTTGGGCAGTCGCGCCGCAAACTTGACGAGTTTCGCCTAGAACAGTCCGCAAGTGTATTTTTACGTTAACTTCCAATAATTATTATCCATTCTACATCGAGGGAAGCAGTATTTTCTAACGTTAATTTCGTTCGTGCGTCAATTTATTTACGTATCGCCGAAAAGACACATTTCCCGGGCCGCCGAAAAATTACACTGTAACCGTCGCAACTTAACACGGAAAGAAATGTGCAAATGTTTAGCATTTCAAAATTTTCAACCGACTTTTCAGGTGAAATGAATATAATCAGTGGTGGTGCTGTTTCTCATAGAAATAACATTTGTACCAGTACATCAACTGCAAATGAAAAATAAACCATTTTATTGGACTTAGTTAGTACATACACAAATATGAAAAATACTCGTTTACAACTTTACTGAAATCTTCTTCAGTCCACATACATTGTAGTTATTGTCACGGTCTACGATCTACAACTGCGTAATTCTCAACCTTACAAGAAATATTACAAATAGAATATGAAAAATACATAACTCAATTCATTTCCTTGCGTATTTTGCGGATTCAATCGGAATCACCGACGGTTTACTGCGAAACCGACGTATAAAAAAATACGTATTAAACTCAAGTTATTTTTCTCTGGGCAGTTCAATTTTTCAGTTCAGTTAACGCAGCGGCGGAAAAGTGAGCTTTCGGCTTGAAAAGGACTTCAAGCCGTCCTGAGTTGCCAGCCTACCTGTCTGAAATGGTGCGATGTTTCTCCGGCTAAATTGTTCAATGATAAGTGGTAATTGCCAATCGTCATTTTCGTCAACTGGGACTTTGTTGTTGAGCGCTTTCTTTAGAGTTAGCAAATCACGGTCCATCAGTCGTGGCCTCATTAGACCTCATTATAGCAAAGAAGCTGTTACTCACCCTTTCTCTAGCAGCTTTGAAACTCATCAATTCGGTCTTGGATTTCTCAGACCTTTTCTCTAGGTCTTTTATTAGACCTCGTAGCTCTGCATTTTCTGCTCTAATTTCCAGTTGTTTACTTTGGATATTACACTGACTGATCCCAGAACAAGTCGGATTTTTACATTGTCTCCTATCATGCCCAGGCAAATGGCAATTTGAACAGGTTTTCCCGCGTTTGGGGGCTGCTGCGTCGTACTCACTGGCTTGTTGCTGCCGTCGTGTTACTTGCATTGTGTTTGGCGATTCGCGTTTGAAGAAATTGGACTTCATTGGAAAGGCTTTCATCTTTCTTTGCAAGGAAACTGGAGATGTTGAGATCGAGGGTACCTGTGCATAGCTATTACCAGCTGTAGGCGAAGTCGAAATTGCTTGTGCTTTGTTTTGTTTCGACAACTGTTCAATCTCCTTCAGTATAATTTTCTTGTGATCTTCTGACGAAGTTGCAGTTATATGTAACTTATGGGTGCCTATGCTGGAACATCCGAGACAAACAATCACAGATCACGGCAACGATATTGTGTCATCGGGTATATTACGAGCTCGCAATTGACCATCTATCCATGTGGCTTGATAGCTCAGTCTATAGAGCATTTTATCGCAAGGTCATGGGTTCGAATCCCGTTCAATCCTGAATTTTTTTTCAGTTTGCTTTTTCAACTGCTTAAATTGAGAGCACACTGCGATGATCACAAATTTCACTCATGTTTATCCGCAGTTCAAATATATGATTTTCATATATTCACATTCATATATATTCACTATCATCGGGTATATTACGAACTCACAATTGACCATCTGACCATGTGGCTTGATAGCTCAGTGGATAGAGCATTGCATCGGTATCGCAAGGTCATGGGTTCGAATCCCGTTCAAGCCTGAATTTTTTTTTCAGTTTGCTTTTTCAACTGCTTAAGTTGAGAGCACACTGCGATGATCACAAATTTCACTCACGATATTGTGTAAATAAAAGTTCCCTTCTAAAAATATGCCATATATGGTATCGCAATGGTTGGCTGTTACTGTAATTTAATGTTCATTTTACACTGAACTCACAGACTGACATCAGATTGTAAACCGGCTTACACTGTGTAAACTATAAAGGCCGGACTGCAAGATTAATTTCGTGACAAATCTTCGACTAACCTCCAAGCTAAGCTTACGATTACAATGTTATTTTAGTCAACACATTTTCCGATTCGAAATTGTCGTTTAGTATGAACACGGTATAAAATAACCTCAAAGGTTTGGGGGTCTGTATCCATCCATGTCTCCATGGCTTTTACAACAGTTAAGTACAGTAAAGCCTGGTTCACACTAGCGACATAACGACATAACGGCCAGGTCACGCAAATTCAAAACACGACGTATATCGATGTTTTACGTCACCAGTGTGAACAACACGACATAACGACATAATAGGAACATAATGACATAAACATAACGACATAAGGAAAAACTGATCTTTTCTTTATGTTGTTTAATGTCTATGTTGTTATGTCGTTATGTCGCTAGTGTGAACCAGGCTTACGGCTAGATACGAATATTCAAATAAAATCATAGCAAATAACCACAGTGCCTGAAGTACGCTGAAGAATTTTCCGCCGTTATTTCAAAACATGCATCATAAATCGCAATATCAGTTTGCTGTTGAGCGAAAAGCTGGTTGTGCCTCAGGGAACATTTTATTTGATGAAAGCACAGCTCACATGTATTTAGATGTGGAGAATATGGAGGCTGAAAAAGGAGACGTACGCCGTACTCTGCCAGCAGATTAGTTAACAGAGATTCGACAAAATGCCCGTGATGAAAACCACAGTTATCCATGATTACAGTGTCTCCCCGTTCCAATACTGCAGAGCCGTCGTGTCTTTGTAGTTCAACGGCCTCTTCGAAAAACAAAAGCATTTCGTTACCGTTTGACGGACCATCGAGGACGTTCATATAATCCACACCTTGCACAGAATGCAGCAAATTTATTGTATATGTCGCGTTAAAGGCGTGTCTTTGAATCTCCAACATAACTGCTTCCATATTTACGATTTCCAGTTGTTTTTAGAACACTACTTTCATCAAAAAAGTGAAGTGTTGCTGGATTTAGCTCGCTTACTTGACCTAAGTACAAATCCTTCAGGGCAACATTATTTTCTGTTGTTGATTCTAAAGGAGTGACACTCAGCTTTTTGTAAGACATCATCAAATCTGATCTGGTACATTTACGTATTGCAACCGTACTAGGGACATCTAAGGGATGCACCACACCATCGATGACCATTCGCTCTTGTATTTCCGATGAATAAATGCTTGGTTTCATCAGCTTTTCCGTTTCAATAAAGTCAACAACATCGCGCGTCATTTTCGGCCTTGGATGAGTCGCTCTTGGAGTATGTAAGGACGAGTTTGTAACATCATAATCACGGAGAACATTTTGTACAAAGTGACAGCTTGTTCTGGTTAACTGAGCAATCTGCCGTTGGGATTAGTTCAAGTTGTGGTGAAATAGATCCAAAACTCTTTCGCGAAACATCGGAGGCAACATGCTGCCGTTGAGGTGTAACCCACCTCTTCTATTTACTTCGATCTTTATCACCGGCTGCATCGCATTACTGAGAAAAATAGAAACTATTATAATTTATTTTTTCGCGTTCTGCTGCAACAAGATTTGTCGAAGTTGGTTCAGCAACGAAATTCAAATTTTGCGCTTTGGGTCATTGTTTTCTCCGCGCTGTTGATTGGCTCAAACGATTTTTAGTTGGAATGTATTGTTCGTTTCCTGTAATCCGATTGGGGTTTAAGTGGCCCCGGTAACAGTAGCAGCACAGTAAGGATAACTTTAAAAAGTGAATATGTAACGCAAACTTTTCGGCCGGTTCGTATACGTCGTCTTCAACTTTAAATTTAAAGGCGTTCCAGTGAATCAATGTTTATGAAACTTTCAAATAATATTTTGCACATCGGTAAGCATGCTTGGTCTACGTTTTTAAAAAAATCCATCGAGCCGTTTTTCAGAGTTTGCAAAAACGATTAAAATCGAAAATTACCCAAAAACTGCACATGAAGCGATGTTAGAAAAAAACGTAGTTATCAAGATCGCAAAAAAGAAAGTAGACAAAACTTTGAAGGTTCACAAACATAACATCAAGTTACTTTTTGACACTATCTTTAAGTAATTTCACAAAACCAGTGTTTATCTCTCGATCAATTTAATACCAGTATACAAATGATAAGGTTTGAAATGTTATTGCGATTAATTTGAAATCAAACACTCAGAATTGTTTTACTCCTGCAAAATATATGTGCGATATACCATATTTTATTTTAAAGGCCCTGTCACACTATTGCGTATGAGAGAAACGTATGAGTTGCGTATGAAAATTCACAAAATAATTTTCGTACGCACAAAATGCCCTTGAAAATACAGCGTATGACCAGCGTACTTGACCTATTAGTAACGTACCTCCAGCGTAACTCTCGCGTATTCAGCGTGTGCCAAGCGTATGCTTAGCATATAAACCATACGTCCGAATACGCACAAAATTTTTAAGCATGCTTAAACATTTTTTTCTGCCTCGCCGTATGCCAGCGTATGCCATCGTATGCCAGCGTATGCGACCGTGCTTGAAACGTATACAACCTATGCCTAACGTACCCCTAGCGTATGTCAGCATATACCAGCGTATGAGTGATATTTTTCATACGCTGGCATACGCTAGTACGATACGCAATAGTGTGACAGGGCCATAAGATGGCTATGTGGGATTTTTAATGCGAAATCTAAAACGCGCAAAATTTTACTTTTACTGATTTCGAAGTTTCCTGTTTATCGTCGTCATGGTAATATCGATTTTACCAGAATATATATTTAGCCAAACTTTAATTCAAAACCAGTTAATAGTGAAAATTTTACGTTGATCTGACTTGGAAAAGACCAGTTAAAAGCCGATTGAAAAATGTAGGTATGGTCTCCAGAAAACTGTATCGAAACACCTTAATATATTTTTAATTGTGTTAACGTAACATTCAATAAAATGATTGTATTTTAAGTTTAGCTTAACCAAGAAAACATATTTTGAGTTTATTATTTGTGTAGTCAGTTTAAGGAGGCTTGACTCAGTTTTTTCTTCTTTTTTTGCGGTGGGGTGTATGTTTTGAAAGCAAAATTTCGCAGGGAAGACATGCTTCGATTGCTTTTATACTTCACCAAGTTTATGAAATGTGATTAAAGTTTAATGTGCCACTGGTTTCCAAGCAGCAGCGTTTTTTATTGCAACGCCAGCTTATTGCCCTTTGTTTCAAACATTTATTTATTTATTTATTTATTTATAAACTTCGCCAAGAGGCCTGGATCACTTACAGAGCATGCTTCACTACGAGGTCCAGAAAAGAAAAAAAGAAAAAATTGCAATACAAATACTAACCAATAGTAACAAGAATGGCAATACTTAGAAACTTATAAAAAATAAAAACAGAATTGGGGAGGACATTGATAAAAAATCAACAACACATACGATCAAGCAAGCTGATCAATGGCCGACTAGAGTGGCACTATATACACACTCTTGAAGGTCTAGGGGTGTCGACATCATAAACAGACTTAGTGAGATACATGTAGTAAACAATATCAATATTTTTCAAAATCTAGTTAGACACTTCATAATGCAACTGTCAAATTTTGTAGTACTCGCGTATCCTTTACTTTGCAATCATTATTTTAACGGCTGGCTGTTTTAAAATAATAGCGGAGCTCTCGTGGGCCCGCTCGCGGAGCTCCATACTCATAGAACCTATGCCCGTCATTTTTCATGGTCATGGCTAGCAGAATGTTTCGCGGGCGCGTCCGTACATGTGTGTCCGTCCGTTGCGCAGGGCTAGCTCGCGGGCGCGTATGACGTCGCAAAACATGTGCGTATGACGTCACGCAACATCCGGGATCTTGGCGGCTACACAGCCGATGTCAGGTGAGCTGCAACAAACACTTTGGTTGTGTTTAGCAAAGAAAACGGTTTGAAAATCGTTTTTTCCCTTCATTTTTTTTGAAAATTTGTTACCCAAGACAGGTTTCACATTTGTCAAACAGTGGTCAAGACCGCATTTGAGGGTACGTAACTCTGCAAGTGAAGCGTTTTTGGAGGAATATAGAGCTAAGTGGTTATTTTTAAACCTGATTTCGTCTTAGGACAATTAAAGCTAGTAGATTGTCGAAGCATTTGTTTACAGCTAAACTCCTTTAACCCATTGACGGCCGTGCCGGCCAAAACCGGCCGTGATTTTGCAATAACACACATTTAAAATATTCGAAATAAAAAGAGAAAGCTGTAAAGAATACTTAGAAAAAGAAGAGCTTTAAGCGATGAGATCTTGCTTCAAGGAACTTTATACCCGCGAAGAGGCGGAGTTTTAAAGAATTTTCAAGCAGCCGAGGGACTTAACGGTAAAAAGAAATATATACTTTTCTATGGAAATTTATGTTGATATAAATTTGTGGTTAACTTTTTTTGTGTGTTCTCGTTAGTTTTAGAGAAATGTTTATAAAACGTGCTCAAATTCAATCGGATTGATATCTTGAATTTCGCCATGAGCTCAGCCAGAGAGCTTCTCGATGCGCTAACGGAACGCCTTTTGCGTTGAAACATAAACTAATGGATATCTGAATAACATTTTTCAGAAGAAGATTTTGTTGTCCAATTTATGTGTTTGTTCATTCATAACATAGGTTGAAAAGAAAAGCGATTTTATGTAAACAAAAATTTTATAGTTCTAACTTCACTCGCGTCGCCTTGCGCAGAGATGTCTGTGTATTTTTTGCAAAATTTTGATTTCCAAATCAGTTTCTCGCGCATGAATTTTCGATACGCAACAGGGGTTTTTTATTTGGAAATTAGTCGCACTAGTTATTCTAGAACGAGAAAAAGTTGTTTTTGTGAGCTTTTGTGCATTCTAAATGTACTGTGTCGACGGTCGCGTAATACAGTTTTTGAGAATTGCTTAAATTGATATAATAGCCCGGTCATCAATCTTAATTTCGAAATTTTCTTGTGCTTCCACCTTTCACCTAAGTTAAGCTTATCGTCATTGTTTCTGTTCAGAGAGCTCCGCTGTTAGGCTACGCCTATCTATATATATTATGCAAGGGTATTTTGGAAATATATTGTGCTTTGTGCAAATTATTTGCCTTCTTACTGTTTTACTTATCATGCCCTATGATTTTTCATTTCCTTGAAAACCGTCTTATAAACTTTCTTGAAACTTCGTCTGCAGCTAATGATACGTGAGTGATGAAAATCAAAGGCACCTTGAAGAGCCAACCCGTGAATAAGAAATGCTAACAAGTAACGCAATATTTGCGGTAAGGGTATGTTTTCACACTGACACGGTTCGATTTTCGTTTTAAATTAAGCGTAAGTATTTTTGACGAGCAAAAAAAAATCACTTTCATAATGTCAAGTTCAGAAAAAAAAGGTGTGTGTGTGTGTGTGTGTGTGTGTGTGTGTGTGAGGAGTGAGCGAGTGAGTAAGAAAGTGAGTGAGCAAGTGAGTGAGTGAGTGAGTGAGTGAATTTGCCACCGTTACCGATAACTCGTTCACTACGCTTACGCGTATTCACGGGTTAAGAAAAACATTACACACAGGTTAACTTATTCATTTCCTGTCGCGTTTACGTGAAAACGTTATTTTGACTTAACAGAGGATTTTCAACGGTTACAATTATCTGATTGGACTGATTTAGCATATTTGTTGAAGATTTTTTAGAGCGCATGTGCAAAATGGAACCACCCTTTAGGGCCGTTTGCGCACGGATTTCTAAGGCGCCTTCTGCTACGGTTTTCAAAAGCTCAGCTTATTTCAAAATCATTTCTTGTCAGCACATGCCGTCTTCAATAGCTGATCGTTTATCCCTGAGACACATTTTGGCAAAGTTTTGGGATAATCAGTTGCTATGGTAACGTAATATGACGTCATACGTAGCACGAGGTCAAGCCATTATTGAATACAAATATCAGAAAAACCTTAAATTGTATCATATTTTACAAGTCTAGCAAAATATGATATGGATGATGACACAGATCCCCAGCAGCGCCATAACCCATGTTTATTTTATCTTGTAGAGCATTAAAGGTAAAACATTTTTGAAATACTATAACTTAACACCACCACAATACAATACAACAAATACTTTACAGTACTATATTCGACACTCCTCTCACGAGTCTTTTTAATTGTCAGTAGGGTAACACGGCAATTTTAACCTGCAACCCTATCTAAACCTCAACCTAATCAATCAAATTCCTGCACGGATGACTTCATGCGCTGTATTTTTAAAAGAAAAAGGGAAAGTTTGCGATGATGGTGCGCTATTGCAAAGGTCCAAAACTTGAAGGTTAAATGAATAAAATGTCGTCTTTCTGAGTATGAATTATGTTTTCCATTTTTAAAGATAGAAAAGGCTTGCTAAGGTAGTTGATTCTCTGTTTCTCATTTGCTGATTTTTATCACCACTTTTTTACTCTCTTAAACTTTGTCTGCCGTTGGGCAATATTCCTGTTAACCGTTCTTCGTGTTTAAATTGAAATTAAATGCAATCCGTGCAGATTGTTCAGTAAGCTCCGTCTTTTCTCTCCGTACCTTTGTGTCTTTGGCCATTATTCTTATTCTTATTTTTGTCAAAGCTCCAAACTGTCTTCATGTCATCACTGTTAATACTCACTAGTGGAACTGCAAATTTCATTATCGTTGTTACAACGTTGTAATTTTGGGAGTAAAAAACAGCGTTGCTACAACGGTGTCAGGCCGGCTAGTGGTACCCGCGGCCAATGATAACAAGAACAAATTGAATATAAGCAGGGATAAAATAAACCCCTTTTCCTGTTATATTTAGGTGGAATAATCATTTTGATTGATAACAAAATCTACAGCAACTACAGTGACTTGACAAACCGAAGTGTAGAAATTGGTGGAAACCTTTCTGCCTCGAAACCAGAAGAAAACTGCCTGGAGGTTTCTTTCCTGTCTTCAACCTCCGTGCAATTCTGCGAGAAGAAGGAAATGATGTCCTTTGTAGTAACTCCCGGGGACGATTATAAAAATAAAACCAAAGGGCTGCTGGGAACTTGGAATGATAACCCGGATGACGACTACACATTGCCTGATGGGACGGTGTTGTCAGCATCTTCAACATTAAGGGAGATTCACTTCCAGTTTGGTGTTAAGTGTAAGTATATATGCATTATTTGCATAATGCACTTATTAAGTTAATATATATTCGTATTCATACGCTATTTTTATGTTGCAATCATGGGACCATGGATACAAAGACACGAGTCCCTAATGGAATGCTCCAAACAACTGATCTACATGAAAACCAGCTAGGTCATTTTTACATACGTCCACCAACCATATTGCTAAGATCATTATTTTGTTTGGACGTCATGTGTGATAAGATGGTAAATAGTCAGCTCGGTCATGCAATGAAAGTAAAATGTCTTCAATTTGTCTCGAGTATGGGACTTCAAAGAAAAAAGCCAGTTCCCGACGGAAGTCGAACCCGGTCGGATGCTCTAAGGACTTGAGCTTACGGGGAGACTCATGGTACCTAATGCATTTATGTGGCTTATGTGAGACACATCCTGGATATCGCAAGGGAAGATAAGCTGTTGTACACTATTTGCGTGGATTTTTACTTACTTAGGCAACATGTAAGATTGTACTGAATTAAGAATAAATTATTCATTTGTTATGTTTAAGTATCCCTTATTATAGAGCAGTTTTCAATTGAGTGTCGTAAAACCAAAACCAAAGTAATTACTCTGACCAATCACAGCAGTCGTAAACAATCCAATGAACCAATCAGAGCTCGAAGCAATTACATGTCGCCGGCGCCAAGCGCGGGAAAACGCGTGCGAGCAAGTCACGATTGGTTTTGGTTTTACTTCTGATTGGTCGAGAAAGTGGCGCGAGATTTTTTAGCCAATCACAAAGCGTAGCAATGCAAAACCAAAGCAATTGTGTAATTACTTTCGACAGTCAATTGAAAACTGCTCTAACAGAAAAACAAAATATGGTCGGTTGTAGTTATTACTTCCAGGTCCAATAGCCTCAATAATAATAAAACTGTAATAATAATAATAATAATAATAAAACTGTAATAATAATAATAATAATAATAATAAAACTGTAATAATAATAATAATAATAATAAAACTGTAATAATAATAATAATAATAATAAAACTGTAATAATAATAATAATAATAATAATAAAACTGTAATAATAATAATAATAATAATAATAAAACTGTAATAATAATAATAATAATAATAAAACTGTAATAAAACTATAATATGAAAAATTAGAGGAAACAAATCAATGCTATTTTGTTATTTTAAAAGACGAAAAAATGGCTAAGAATAATGGTTAAAATGATGGTCAATAAAGTAGAACTTACCATGAGATTTAATTTGAACCAAAAGTAAACTTTATTCTTTTCTTTTTCTGTGCATATCTAGTAATTAATGCTGACGACAGTGGATTCGTTTGTTCTTTTTTTTTTCTCAGGGCAAGTCAATCAATCCCAATCTTTGTTCACTTACGCTCAGAATGAAAACGTGGATACCTTCGCTAAGCCTGACTTCATTCCCATGTTCGCCGACAATATCACGTGGTCTAACAGCAGTGTAAAGGAAGACGCTGAGACTCAGTGCGGAGATGATTATGAGTGTTTGTTTGACGTAGCTTCCACGAATGACCTGTCCGTTGGCATGGTAACAAAAGATAGCACTATTCAGTTGGTTAAGGAATCCAATGCCCTTGGTAGGACTGGGTGATAACATAGATATTTGAATATTATCACGATGAACATTAAATGCTCATAGAGACAGCTTATTTCGTTGCAAATAATTAAATAAATACATCACAAACGGATAAATAGTCTGTACAATACAATACAATACAATACAATACAATTGTACAATATAAATAATATATATAACAACAACAACAACAACAATTTATTCAACAACAAATTTATTCAACAACAACAACAACAACAATTTATTCAACAACAAACAATCACAACAATGTATTCTTAGTATAATAATGGAAGAGTTGAATGATTTGTTTGCCCTGCAAATAGCTGGAACGCTAATCGGGGCGGGGCAAAACAAGTACATGAATAATACAGTTATCTACAAAATCAAAAACATACTATTGAAAAGCCTTGCAGATTGCACATAATAATATAATAATATAATATATATAATATTGTACAATACAATTGTACAATACAATACAATAGTCTGTACACGGATGTATTTTTTAAGACAGTGGAGACGGGAGCACACGCGAAGCGACCGCGAAAGAGCAGAGAGATCGAAGAATTGTAAAAAGCAAAACAGACTAGGATAGTAAGGGTAGTTAACGATTTTCACTAGTAACATTTCACAAAAAATGTTCAACAAATTAGAAATATTTAGTTTGTCTTTATTTTTTACCCCTCAGACAATTTTCCGCCAAAGATGATAGATCCTCCCAATGAAATCAACGCCACACTTCATCAAACTGTTCAGTTGGATATTTCAGCTCAGGATAAAGACACGATTACATTTGATGTAATCAACAAACCTGCAGACGCTACGTGGAACCAAAGTGGAAACGTGCTTCATTTTACTTGGCCTGTAAAATCATCACGGAAGGTAGGCCCCATCTGTATTTACACCAACAAGCACACCAAACATTTCCTTAAAACATTTATGTAGCAATCACAAGCAATTTGTGTTGTGACGCAGGTGTGATCTATTTAATGCCATCTAATTTTAAAGACGACCTTCAAAAAGGCTCAATTCGCCCAACGACTCATTTTTGCTATAAAGCAAAACGGCTTTAATTGGAGTTAATTAAGCTTCCCTGCACCAGTATGAATCACGAGTCATTATGTTTTCTCCGCGTTCTGGTCTTGTTTATTGTCTGCTAATCATTATTAATAGACTTTTTTTTTAAATTTATCAAACAATTGAATTCAATCAGTCTGTAACCTCCTCAAGCCAGAATTTTCTGCAAACTTATTTGTTTTAACTGCTATATTCAAGCGACAACATTTCATTGTGTTGAAAACATTTTTTGTGTGTATCTTTTTTGTAAAACTATGTCTTTTTTGTAGGTAAATGTAGGCAAATGTAATTATATACTATATTAATACACTGTAAATGATTATACTTGCAGTAAGGGTTTGGCATGGTAACGGATTTTAGGCGGTTCGGTTTCATGTTAAGTGAAATTTCCTGCCATGTTATGCATTCATTTTTTCATTCAGTAAAGAAGTAAAAACAAATGAAACTTGCTTGAATTCTGGCAATTTCCAATGTTGCGGATGGTGTGATCACCAATAACGTAAAACAAAAGATTCAAACAATGCTACACAATAGACACAATAACCAACCAACAATAGTTTATGTGTAATCAAAAAGAGAAAACACAGAAGGTAGGCTTTATGAACAACGTACATGTATTGCAAAATTACGACTACCTGAGCCTTTGGCTGACTGTGCGGGCATTCGTTATTGTTTATTAGGCAAAAAACTCTTCCAAAACACCTTTTGCGTTCTTTTTTTTTAGTTTAATCTGTCGTTTGTTGCTACTGACGACAAAGGTGCGAGCACAACATGGAATCCCACCATTAACATGTGCGCCTGCCATCATGATGGCCAGTGCGTACAGCCAGAAGAAGGCGACCAGGTCAACACTGACGGCAAGTTTATTTACATGGGATGCGCATGTCAGGGAGGATATACAGGAAGATTCTGTGATAGTAACATTGACGCCTGCGAGATGAATGGTCAGCCGTGTTACGCAGGAGTTGACTGCATTGATCTTCCACCACCAGCCAATGCCAGTGGATACACATGTGGACCCTGTCCAACTGGTTATACAGGAAATGGCGCGCAGTGTGCAGGTAGGTGTAACCATGGAAGTAAATAAGCGCAAGTTAAATGTAGATGGTAAGGTAAGGTAACTTTAATTAGACAGGGTGGCCAATTCAGCAACGTTACTGGCATCAAGAGGGGTCCTGCTAAATCAATGATTTGTCCTAAGAATAGATAACAATTTTATAAAAAATATGAAATATCTAACAGTTAAAAACTAATTAAAAAGCAAGAAAAAAATTACAAGCATGAAGTAGTATAATATATTAAAAAGAAAATTTAGATTACGTTTAGTACTAAAGGAAGTGGACTTTAATGAGATTATTAAAAGAGGAAAGTGGTACGGCTTGTTGAATTTTAACAGGTTGTGAATTAAATAGGACTGAGCCAGAAAACCTTGAAGTGAATGGAGGTGGGCTTTTCTTCGAGTGTTGTAGCCATGTACATTGTCGAGGGCACTATGTCGGGGGGGAATATGTTGGGGGGAATATGTCGAGGGGAATATATAATCCTTTGTTTTGCTATTGTTATCAGCTATTGTTTTCAGCCCCGCCTCTCCCCTGATACAACCTGATACAATCAAAGCCGCACCCAGCTTTTCAGACACGTACTGTAATGAACGGGGTTATGTGAGTCCATGTGATATATTCCCCTGAAAAGAACAAAGAAAACTGAGCAAGGTGGAAAATAAGTCGCTCTATTTTCACTTTACAGAAATAGATGAGTGTGAGAATGATGTCACAAACAACTGTAAACAAATCTGCATCAATGTACCGGGATCTTTCGTTTGCGATTGTCGTGACGGATACGTACTTAATGCTGACGGACACAGCTGTGAAGGTAAGACTTTTAAACAAACCGTAACGATAACAAATGGTCAATTTTTATTAATTGTTTTGGTTAATGGTTTAATTTATTCTGCACGCTGTGCCATTTATTTATAGAATGCAGGAAAAGAGGCAGGGTTGGCAATGCTTCTTAATTGTTCGTTCGTTCCTTAAAACTGGGAAACGGGAGCTAAGCGGCATTTTCCCTAAAATATAGAAGCTTCTTATTTTTTATAGCTACGAATAACCGTTTTGTTTTTGGTTTACCATCTAACTTGTGTAGATAGAAATTACAGTTTGGAAAGAATTTGTTTTTTCTACACTCCCAGATACATAGTTTACCCTTAATTATCAAATAATGTAGAAGATCATTTCCATAAAGAATGCAAACTATAATTGTAACTTTTAATTTTTACCATTGAGAGCAGACCACCAAGTACTAAATATTTTCCATAAAGCCCGCGCGTATGAGCAGTTATAAAAGAGGTGGAACAAATCTCACTTTTCATAATTTCTACAATAGGAACACTTATTAAACCAATTTTAAACAATTTGGTATTCGTAAACAAAATACAGTGCTTGAAAATGTTGAAACGACTAGACCCAAGTTTTGCTTTGAGCATTATATGTCATCCACAGTACTTCCTGCATTGAATTTATAAGATCCAAATCCTTCGAGAGAGGTTTGAAACTGTTAGGGGTGTTTAGCTTTGTTAGATATTAACAATAAATAGAACGCAGCCTACACCTTGCTGAAAATGTGTACTACACTTTGATATAAGGACATTTTACGTTGCCCTTTTGTTGTCTGATCGTAGCAGATATGCTTTGTTTTCTTATTGTGACCGTTTATTTCTATCACATACTTGATTCTACTTGTAGATATAAATGAATGTGAGCCCACCAGTGATTGTATGCAGCTATGTAACAATACTCAGGGAAGCTACAACTGTTTGTGTGACCAGTATTTCCAAACAGATCCATCAGACCGGAGAAAGTGCGTAGGTATGTGATTGTTATTTATGTCGCCTTTTTTCAGTTTAAATCCCATAAGAGAACCACTCCTTTTGCACGCAGTATGTTTTCGACACAGCTGACTATAATAATAATAATAATAATAATAATAAGACTTAGGCTGCAAAATAAATGTAGCTAGTGCGGATATTTGAAATACACGGTTTATATGCTTTTATACTCAGGGCGATTTATGGACACTGGTTTAGCCGTCATTAGTATAATTCGATTGTATAATTTTAATATCTCTGTATCATGGAATTTGTAATTTTATAGAATTTTGAATTTTTATTATTAATTATTTCTATTTTTATTTATGTAATTAAGATATTTTTTAAATTGTTAATAAAGCTTTTATTAAATATAATAATAATAATAATAATAATAATAAAACCTATATAGAGCTCATCCATGTCCATTCTAAGCGCTATACATCTATTGTTAGGCACGTAAAAACTGGTAAAAACAAAAGATTAAGTCAACTAATTTATGTATTACAGTTGGTATTAGTTTATAACGTATTTGGAATTGATGTACAATGCTGGAGATTCATAGTATTTCATAGGCTCTTTGTGAAATGGATTCCATGGTTAAATAAATATTTATGTTGTTGTTCTTGCCAATAACTTTACTTGCTTGATAACTTTAGTTTATAAAATTCAAGTCATCATTCCCTGTCGGAGTTATTGTCGAGTAATACAAAGATGAACACCAGGGTGTGAAAGTACGAGCAAATTGCACAGGTTATCTAGAATTTACGAAGCCATTATGCCATTGCTAGATCTAGAATAGTTCATTAGATTTTTATTTTCTTTTGTTATTCAGCAAAGGACCCCTGTTCTCCAGACCCTGGTTGTGAACATGTTTGTTTCAAGGGAGATAATCGTCAACCAACATGTGCCTGCTTTGCTAACTACGAGTTACAGAGTGATGGAAAGACATGCAAAGGTGCTAACGGTTTTTCGTAAAAAATAACAATAAATTAATTAATATGTTTCATAAACTTAAGGTAATTTTATGCACTTAAATATCGCCTCAGTGAGCTTTTCACTAAAATAAATTATCTATTATTAAAATTTATTCATCCATATACAATTATTACACTTGGTTAAAAATTCCAACTGGTGAGAGGCTAACTAGTGTGCTCTTTATATAGTATGGCTAATAATTTGAACACAGCCACGTTGATTCTAAACTCGATTGCCAGCCTTTTTTGTAAAATGAGCTAGCCATCCTCCTTTGCACAACGACATGACTCAAGAGAGAATCGAAAATCGAGCCTACTATGCATTGCAGTGGATTATTCAAAGCCAGGGATCTCGGGTTAAACCAATTCAGCAACTTTACGTTTAATTTTTGTAGATATCAACGAATGCGATCCCAGCAAGCCTCGCAATCGCTGCAATCAGATTTGCGAGAATACTCAAGGAAGTTACAAGTGCTCGTGTCAGAAGGGATTCCAATTAAGCAGAGATGGATACGTCTGTGAAGGTATTTATCTTCAAATAATTTTTATTTAAGGACGTTCACGCGAAAATCTTCTAACATTGATTTTTTTCTAAAACTTTTGCAACAGCTAGGTAATGAGTTACTCGTGTCAGAAATGCAAAAAAGTTGGGGAGTCACCGAGTTCGTTTCGGAGATAAGATATCTGAAAGGCCACCTTCATTTGGAAAAATCGGTCTTCCTTACTCGATATGGCCCCGATGTCTGTCAGTCTAAAAATATTGCAAATGAATCTCTAGAATGGAACTTTCTATGTTAAATTTTATACGAGTGGGTCTATTAAGCAAATTAAATCAACTGTTGACGTCCCTTAAAGTAAAACTTATTTTTAAACGACAGCATTTGCGAACCATGACATCCGCAAGTTGGCTGGATTCGATGTTTCGTGGGAAGAAAAATCGGAAAATTTTTAACTTCCTACATTGATTTTTTTGTTCATTTTTTCACAATCTGTCAAGAATTAGAAAAGAAAATTATCCAGCTAAAAAAAGTAGGGTCACCGAACATCCAAGCTAGTAAAATCTAAGTAAAGTTAACGCAACAGCTACCAGCCCTTTATCTGTTTAGATTTCTTACTTTGCGCGCGCGCTCGTGCATGACGTAGCATGGCGTTGCGACATGAATTGCGTGCGCAGCAAGGATGCGCATAAACAGTTAGCGCGAACGTCCTTAAGGTGGCTGAACACAATTTGATGAAATGAAAAAAAAATGTTGAATTTGACGCTGTTCATATAATTTTTTCTTTACCGACGTTTCGGCAATGCTGCCTTCTTCAGGGTACAAAACTATAAAAAAAAACGTTAAAAAGTTCGTTAAATTAGCTCACGTGCCTAGTTACATGATCACGCACGTAGCAGCGCGCGCCGGCGTGCGAGTGGGCAAAAAAATGAATTCACGTGAAAGTAAAGTCTTGATTTAGACCACTCAGGGCCATGGTTCCTTGCCTGAAAATAAAGCGCATTTTCTGCTTCTTGCGATACTCCTGATAGGCCAGGCCTGCCTTCAGTACAGCGACTTTCATATCCTGCAGTGAGTGATTTGGTTGGTTAAAATGCGCAGGTACAGGAAGGTCATTTCTGCCGTTGATTACATCCCTGCGGTGTTCTCTGAAACGGTCAGCCAACCTGCGCCCAGTCTCTCCAATGTAGACAGTTGATGGACGTTGTCCGTGATGCAGGTAAAGTGCCCTGTGATATTGACATGCCCTTTGGGTGTTGTAATTGTAGTAGATGAATTTACATGGGGACATGTACGGCAAACGGTCCTGTTGCAAGGGAAAGTACCTGTTGGGTGGTTCGGAAGGTCCCGCGGTAGGCTGCTTCTGACTAACTGGTCCTTCAGATTCTTGGCACGCCTGAAAGCCTTCAGTGGTGGTTTTCTGTAAATATCGGTGGTTGTGCTGTCATCGTGAAGGATCCTGAAGTTCCTTGAAATTATTTTACAGGTGTCTAGGTTCATGGGGTGGAAGGTGGTCACGAATGGTATTCTATAATTAGCGGTGATGTTTCCAGTGCTATTCTCCAGAATTTCAGCTCTCGATCTGGTCGATGCTTGTTCTCTCCATCTTCTTATCAGATCATTCGGATAACCGCGTGCTATAAAAAAGGTCTCCATTTTTGTTGCTTCGATGTTTAATTCATCGTTTTCACTGCAGATCTTGCACAGTCTAAGACGCTGCGCCTGGGGATGGGGGGCACATTAAGGCTATGACAATGAAACCTAGAGGGTACATAGTACGTCCAAAACTGTCTCCTTTGCGGTCCGCACAATGGAACGATGACGTCATATGACGTAGTTATTAGGTAATTAGTTATACGGCCGCCATCTTGGATCCGCCATCTTGGATTTCTGAACTTTTTTAAAACCTCTTAAAAACCGTCCAAATTGACGCAAAATTAATCAAAACCAATAAATAAACGCTAAATGACATAAAAATACAAAAGTTATACCAATAAACATTGTTTTTCTTCATTCAAAGGTATAAATATGCAAATTTCCAAAAACATGGCTGTCAAAATCTTGTTGCCATGGAAACGTCAAGTCACGCGAACAAAAAATTGTCATATGAAATTGTTGCCAGATAAATTTTAGGAAAAGTCACAAAGTTTGATGGCGTTTGAATACATATTAAAGAAGTTATGAATGTTGAAAGTTAGCGCGGGCACTTTGTGCCCCCCCCCCCCCCCCCCAAGGCCGAATATATTGAACACAATTTGCACGCGCTCTTTAATTTCGGCTGCTTACGTAAGTTAGCACGTGCAGAGTTTTGAGAAAAACAAACGTGTCGCGGATCGCCTATTCAGCGTTCATTTTATTTTGCTCAGCGTGGATCGCGAAAGCATTGTCTTTCGTCTTAAAATCAAACAATTTGTTGTTCTTAAAAATGTTTGTTGAATCAATAGATAATTTATAGAACTATTTAAGAAATACACTGCCTTTTTGGTCGTTTTTGTCTTTGGATCGAGAACCCAGTCGGCAGTCAAATGCAACGCAGTTGACCAAACAATTGTGACTAGATGTTTTCCTCGGAAACGTGCTGATTTCTATGGAACCATTCGTTAGAATTTCACGAAATTTGGCACAATAAAAGTTCCGAATATGCCGAGCTCACCTGCCATCAAACATTTCAAATCCAACAAAGGAGATTTTTACAAAACGCAAACATATTAAACCACAAATTACGGAAGATCCCTCTGTCAAAATTACATGAGACCAGTGTTAACATGCCAATATTTTTACGAGTTTACTGTAGACAAATGATGGACAAAATCTAACGACTAAATTTAATGAAAATAAACGAAACCAAATATTGCAGGCTGATTTACAATTTACCGGGTTGCCATGGCAACACCCTAATAGCTCGACAAAAATATCAAATTATATAGCTGGTTGCTTAATCGTATGCCTCACCAATTTTGGGCACCCAGACGTTAGTGGTTTTAAAATGACAATGAATGACGCATAGGTACTGTGAAACTGTGTTCAGCCACGTTAAGTTTAGTCCATTCACATTTTCCACTTACTCTTTAGCTCTTTCTTGGCGGACTTGATCGATGTTTAAGTGGCAAGTGTTTAATGAGCCCATAGCCACTGACGATGAACGGGCCTTTTAAGCTTAAGCAGTTAAAGCTAATGGGTTTAAAGTGGGTTCGGAAAATATTGTTGATCGACAATATGTTTACATACAACAGGATGACACTTTTGCTAAAATTAATGTAAATCTTGATCTCTTCGTTTGCCTTTTTTGCCAGTATACTTAAATGAATAGATAAAAAGAAATGCAGTGACGCCCGTAACAGTTCTGACCAAAAAAAAGATACAATGTTTAATTATTTAATATTTATTATTATTATTATTATTATTTTTTTTTTTAATTATTTTGCAGATGTTAACGAGTGTATGGATGAGGACTTGTATAATTGCACAGATGAGTTCCACAAGTGCGTCAACACTCGCGGCTCCTACAAATGTGAATGTGAACAGGACCTGTACTTTATTGATGGCAAATGCAGAGGTAAACACAATATAAAGCTGCAGACGCAGTGAAGCCTAGGGTAGATTGGTGTTCTGGGGTGGATCAGACTTGAAATCAGATATTGATGGCTTGAGGAATACCTGAGGAATACCCACCAACGTCTTTTACCTTATATAAATAGATAGGTGGATGACCGGCCTGTCTGGCTCCTTTGTTTTTCTCACCGATGGGCTAAAATAACCTGGACGTTTGAATGATTAGGTTTTTGAAACATATATCTCCATAGTTTTGTTAATTATGAACATCATTTCCCACAATTTAAACAGGCCCTCAGATGATAACAAAAGATATTGTAAATGCCGGTGTTATTATTTATTGTTCGTACAAGAATTGTACAGCAAGAGACTCATTGACAAAAATTGGCTTTCATAGGTTTGGAGAAAAATGAGACGGCTCCTATTCCTGTGCCTCCCTCACCGCGTGTACCAGCAGAAAACGAAAAGGAGCAAGCTGTGGAGATATCAATCACAGCTAAAAAGAATGTAAGAATACACTTTTTAGCTATTTCAGAATTTGTTTTTTTTCTCTCGAATAGTATTTTACTTTAAGCGGCTAAACTGTGATAAATCCGAAAATTGTAAAAACAGTAGGTCTAAATTAATTTTTTTAAACATGGTCAAATACATGTCACTCATAAAGATAATATCCCATTAAAAATGATAGTAGTAGGAGTGGTAGAAGTAGAACGAGAAATTAAGAAAGAAAAAGAAAATACTTGTAACCATAGACCGCTCAAACTAACAAATACTGTGGATAATTTCCAACTTCATTCGAATAACTAAGCTCTAGCTGTTTTCATTTCCTTTGGTAGTTTAAATGGGATTTCTATACCGACAAGTCTTTCAAAGAAAAAATGGCGTCTGTCACCTCCAACTTCTGTACTGAGAACAGGACCAAATGTGCCCTAAAGGAAACATGGCGAACAAGGTAATTATCCCCATGCATTACGCTGATTTAAGGTGGCTCCATATAGTTATTGGCCAGTCTTCCAAATATATTATAGACGATCTTATTTCCGTCTTTCGATAGTTTTGTTTCGCGATACTAGGCATAATATACACATGCACGTAGCTAAGGCTTTCTCGTTTACGGAAAAAGTCTAATTTGGCAGTCGTGTCTCGTTACCATGGCAACCAATTATTGAGTTGTTGGGCTTATTGTTCAAGGCTAGCAAACCTCTCAACGGATTTTCTTGGTTTTCCCATTGTTAAATATTCACGATTTTTGGTAAAACAGAAGAAACATTCATTAAGTTTAATCTGACAAAGCCATAAAAAAAATCGGTACATAATTTTCGCTAATTTACTCTCTTTTATTTTTTAGGTTTATTGGGTTTGTGTATGTACAAAAATTGTTGTCATTTTTTGTGATCGCGAACCAAGAAAATTCTTTCAATTTGTCACTTTTTATAAAAAATTGCCGTGTGGATTGTATGCAAAAAACGTTTTAGCTGTCGTAAACCCTCTTTATTTTCGTGTCGTCATCAAAATAAACAAACGCGCGCTCGCGCCATTTTCGTGTCCATGCCTCGAGCGCCAAAAAACTATATGGAGCCACCTTATGAAACATTTAGTTTTTTAATATTTTACATTTTCAACTTGAATGCCGAGATTCGATGAAACTAACAGTTAGTTCATGCTTTTATTGGGTCTCTTACTAACATCACCTCTAACAAGGAATCGAATGAATTGATTATAAAATTGATGAATTCCGAGGATTATTTTATAGCGGAGCACTCGCCGGGCCGAAGGCGCGGCTGCGCAGCCCCATACTCATAGAACCTAGCCCGTCATTTTTCATGGTCATGGCTAGCGGAATGTTTCGCGGGCGCGCGTGTGCCCGCCGCCCTCCGCCGCCGTCGCGCAGAGCTCCGTCGCGCAGAGCTCCGTCGCGCAGGACTAGCTCGCGGGCGCGTATGACGTCGCAAAACATGCGCGTACGACGTCATGTTGAAACCAAAGCGAAGCTTTTTTTCGCGCGGTTACACGGCCGAATGTCACGTCAGCTGGGAAAACACTTTGATGTTTTGCTGTGTTTACTGAGCGGAGAAAACGGTTTAAATTAAAGTCGTTATTTTCCTGCATTTTTTCGTGGTTTGCTACTCAAGACAGGGATACTAATTAAGGGATACTCAGAAGCCGCTTTAGTGGAAAAAGAAGAGCTTTCAGGGATAAAATCTTGCTTCTAGGAACTATATACGTTTTTAACAATGCGAGAGATGGGTTCGTTTTACGAATTTCAGCACCAAAGCGGAGATTTAAAGAATTTCCAAGCACAGTAGTCGCCGGAGGGACTTAAAGGTAAAACAAATTACATTTTTCGATGGGAATTTATCTTGATATCAATCTGTGATTGACTTTTTGTTTGTGCTCCCGTTAGTTTTGGAGAATTGTTTTTAAACGTGTAGCTTAAATTCAGTTCTATTAATTTCTTGAATTTCATCGAAGACACGGCTCGGCCTCGATGCGCGTTTTGCGTTTTGCTTTTAAACATAAACTAATGGAGATTTGAATAAAATTTTTCGAAAGAAGATTGTGTTGTCCAGTTTTATGTGTTTGTTCATTCATTACATAGATTGAAAAGCGATTTTATGTAAACAAAACAAGACTTAGATTATACTCGCGTCGCCTTATGCAAATATGTTTGTGTATTTTTGCAATTTTCATTTCCAAATCAGTTTCTCGGGCATTTTGTGACAAGCAACAAGTGTATTTTATTCGGAAAATAGTCGTAATAGTTATTCTAGACGGAGAAAAAGTTGTTTACTACTGTTTTTGAGAATTGCTAAAATTGAAAAATAGCCCGGTCGTCATCTTAATTCCGACCTTTCACCTAAGTTAAGTTTCATCTTAGTTAAGCTTGTTCAGAGGGTCTTCAGAGGGCAACGTTGTTAGGCCAAGCCTAACTATATATATATTAAACATGCAGGTGTTAAAGTTCTTCCCCTGTTTTGATCAGTCTTACTAGTCCAGTCTAGTAAGATTTAATGCATTGTAATCTATTTATTATGATTATTTTTGTTTCTTTGTTATTTGAAAACCTTCTATATAATCTTACGCTTTTCTAATACTGTAATCGATTTACAGTCATGCAAATAATGCTTGTTGTTGTTGTTGTTACAAGGCCATTACGGTCGTTGTGTTTACGAATGTTCGATGAGATGAAACGTCGGTTTGGGAAAACGTTGGGGTTCTTTTACTTGTTATTATTGTTTGGCAAGGATGTCTGACTTTCTCTAGTAAACACATTCCTTCGTGTGAGGCTGACAAACATTGCCGAGCTGAGATTGTGCAGTACGGACTGTAATTCATCTTTAAAGCATTGTTGATAAAAATCACAGTGAATTTTACTTGCCACGTGTTTGCTATACGCTCTGGAGAATAACCCAGGACTCCCTCAGCTACGTATACACACGAAGGTTTTAGAGGTCCTTCTTCTGTTTGGCAAAAGATATTGGTACGTAGATCCGCAACATAAGGGAAGTAGTCATAACATGTACAATCTAAGAGGACCCACCTTGTGTAGGGTAGGAAAAGGCCCGATGGTTGTTTCATATTCACGACTTGGCTCGCAAGGAGCCTTTGATTTAGAGAGTTACCTTTTGCAAATAACTCGCAGATAGATCTCTCCTCCGCAGAGGCTCAGTAAAGAACAGTCCCAGAGTTCCCCGCGCGCTTTACTTTTTACCTCTACCCAGCCTCCGCGCGTTTTTTGCCAATGCGGAGCGTGACTGGGAGGCCTCTGCGGAGGAGAGAGCGCAGATAGTATTACTCAAGTATTTAACAAATTATTTGTCAGGCGCGCCCTTCTTGAGGCCCTTTACAGCGTTGAACAAGTTCATCTTCTGCCTGGTTACCCCAGCAATGCACTGGGCACTCTTCTGGTGGTGTTTTACGTGCAGCAACCTGTGGGACTGTTCATCGGAAATGTTTCAATACTGCCTAGCAACACACTGGTGGTTGTTGTTCGAACATACAAATCAGAACTCGAGACTGCTATCGGGGCAAATATATCAGATGTGAAGGCTTGGTTTAAACCTACAACATCACCAACAGACATACCAATAGATCCAACCCACAGCAGAAGTATCTTGAAGTGGATTATTATTGGTGTTAGTGCTGGAGTGGTCGTCATTATTTTGGTCATTGTGATCCTGTGGTGAGATATATTGAGCTCTCCGTAATATTTTAAAGGAGTTTTCAAAATACCTTCTGGTTCCCGGCTTTATACCTTGAATTGTTTATTGTTTGCTATAGGATACAAGAATACGAATGAATCTGGAAGAAGCTGTTTAATAATTAAAATCATGCTGTATAAATGAATGCAAATAATATATTTTATAACTTCTAAATGCTAGTAAAAAAAAACGTCGTGGTCTTCATGATTGTCGATGCTCTTGTCACGAAGACATGAAAAGTTAACGTTGCTTTTATATCCCTTTCCTCAAAAAAACATAACATAAATAAATTGGAATTTCAGTGGAATCCACGCGGTGGCTCTTACTTCCACTATTTCCTGATCGAATTGGAATTTTCTTGCCAAGAAAAAAGGACATTGGAAAGGCATACCTCCTGAATACGGTGCTAAACCTATTTCTTTGATAGTATTCTTATCCATATATCACTTTATGGCATGTATGAATTAAGATGTGACTGGATAGCGTTTTGATGGGAATAAAAAGGTTTGACTCATCATGAACAACGATTTTATAACCGAAGGCACTAGGTGTATACTAATACTTATGACTGGATGTTACAGACATCAAAGTTTAAAATCTTCTCTGAGCTAAATATAATAAAAACGCTTAATCATTCATTCTCTAATTCTTTTTCTAGCATTAAGAAGAAGAAAAGAAAGACAGGAGTAAGACCGTCCATTATTGATGCTCCTGGAGAGTCAGTTGCTCTGGAAAGCAAAACAGGCTTAAACCCTGGCTGCCTCAAGAACAGCAAATTGTGATGAGCTTCGTGTAGGGCGGCCTCCGGTGCTTTTTATAAAACCTTCCTTTCATTTTCCTTTGATAACATGCTTCAAACTCATTATTTATTAACTTGTGATCACTTTTCATAGTATTTTTCAATCGATTCCTTTTTCAACGGGTGTATGTTTGTATCACATTTGGCTTTTTTGGCTTTGCTGACTTCACAAAAATAAAAATAGCACTTACATTTTCGTGTGAGCACGCGCAAAAATACTAAATCTCGGTCATGAGCACGCGCGTAGCAATAAAACCATAGGGATATAGCTTTTATTTAGGGAGTATAGAATGCTTAAAAATCCGAATGATTTACCTAGATACCTACTAAATTCCTGTGATTGAGATGATTGCTTAATATATGTTTCTTTAAGTAAAGTGTACTTAAATTGTTTTGGATCAGGAGATAAAAACACACAACAAAGTATATATTAAGTCATTCAAGGCGAGGTTGCATTCGCGGTATGTGATGATGTTGAGTTATGTAGTAGTGATGTTAGCTTAAGTACTGATGTCTTTTCTAGAAGAAAATCAAATGAAAGTGTGTTGGTGTTTCTGCGAACATTTTGCTTTGCTTGCGGAAAACGAAAACGGACGGACAGCAAATACAACTGGGTTACTTGTCGATGCCAAGGTGAAGGATTTTAAATGACCCCATATCAGAGTGACAGAAATTTATTTTTGGAACCAAAATCGTTAGTCGGTTTTAAAATAAAGTACAAAACTTGGTTTTGTGAGTACTGATTCTCTTGTTCTAAGACAACTTAACATTCTATGGTAGTGTTTACTGCCACATTTATTGACCACCACAGGTTTTGTAAAGAGATTTAGATTCACTAAAGCAAACTGAACTGTTAATGCTAAATAGAACTTCCTAGTATGGGTGTTAAATTATTGCTTTTTACAATATGCAAATTTTGTGACGGTGTTTTTGGTGAAAGTTGAATGGGCCAATTTTTTCTCTCTTGATTTTAGTAACATTGAGGTATCTCCTGATATAAGTATCAATCTAAGCTAACTAGGCAGTTAACCCTTTAACTCCCAAGAGTGCCAAAGATCAAAATTCAAGAATTCCAAATTTTGTTTTGCAAAATATTGAAAAATAAATGGTACCATGCAAAAGTACTGGCGAAGACGTTTCATTCAGAATGGTCACACCATAGGATTTTGTCCACAGACTTAAAAGTTAGAGCTACAATACATGTCTTCATAATTGAATCTGGGAGTGAAAGGGTTAAGAAATATGAACTTTTAAAAATTTTGGATGGTGTTTTTTTTTTCTTCTTCAAAATTTGGCCAAAACTCGTGCCAGCCCCCAGAACCTCTGCCAAATCTGCACATTCGATGTAACAGAAACACACCATACAATTAATTAGTCAATAGGATTTGTTTTGTTTGTTTTTATGCTATTCCAAAATTACCCCTTGTAAAACGTGATTTTCTATGATCCGGTGGCCTCAAATGGTACTCCCCAGAACCTTTTGAACTAACAGTCGGAAAACAAAACCACTTTGGCTTTTGGAATATCTTACCAACTTCTGCAACACTTTCTCAGACAGTGACACTTAAAGGGATAGTATCACGAGGTCGAAACTTGAAAACGTCGGCCCACTTTTCAAGTTTGATTCCGCAAATTCAAAAAGGACGTCGGGAAGTGGAGGTATTTTTTGAATCAAAAAATCCGTTGATAGCCAGAAGAAAGAAAAAAATCACTTTTAACAGTGATATGTCCAAAATCCCGGTGCAAGAATAGTGAACAGTGCCGCGCGTGGAACCTCGTGATACTGCCCCTTTAAATTGAATGTAGTATAGTTACTCTTTTACAAGACTGAAACATCTTTGAACACATAGCAGCGGTAAAAAAATAGATAAAGTTTATTTTCTAGACACTGAAAATGATCGCGCGTGTATTAACACGTACTTATTTCGATGCCATTTTGATTGGGAGTTGTAGAGTATGAGTAAAAGCGAATAGCCAACGTTCCACAATAAACCTTTTCATAAGACATAAGCTCTCTCATATAAGCTATATTGGTATGTGCCAAGGGCATGGTTTTCAAGTATTTTAGTCTGGGATAGGGTATAGAAATCAGAGAGTTTTGGTGTAGAATAGTATATAATTTACCGGGCAACTGATCAATGGTACGAACATAAAATTTCTAAAAAAAATAGCGTGTCCGGTATAAGGTAGGGATTTTTGGTGTCTAGTTTAAAATAAAATGCAGCTGAACATGGTCTGGTATATATATATATATATAGCGGTAAGGGTTTCAGAGTCCCAGCACCACACTACCACCCAAAGATATACAGAGTACCTTCCCGGGGACATGCACCAAGTCATAGGCTCCTGACTGTCGCTTGACTGTCATGGCGTTACCTGGATGTATATCGAGCCTGAACATCAAATTGCGTCACACCTTGATTGTAATACCACGGCTGTGGTGTTTGTTATACCCTCCCTGACAGAAGATTGCAGTATCATCACCTTGACAGCTGTTTACCAATCATAGCGTTCGTTGTTGTTGTAAGGCCCATTTCACAGTACAGCAACGCCAACTACACCATTTTCGTAAAGATCGGACGGAAGCGCCAAGTTTTGAATTATATGAGTTTAACTCAGTATATTTTACGTATTTTTAGAGCGCTGGAAAAAGTCTACGAATTGATATCTCGCTCTAAGGAAAGGTTTATCTTCGATCTACACTCGAGTGAAGTTTTAGAGTGATTGGGATTGATGAAGGGTGAGTTTTGGCTTTCTTTTGTCGACTATTCTGTAATGTGTACGGTGACCGAGAGTGGCCATTAAAAGTGGAAATTCGAACTCGAAAGTCGATTCGCAAAATTCAATATTCAAACTCCAAAGTCGATTTGCAAGATTAAAAATTCGAAGGCGAAAGTTGATTTTCATTAACAAAGCAAAAAAAAAAGACGCTTATGTCGAAAATTCGATTTTTCGAATACTCAGTTCGCATTTCTCGATTTTCGCTTTGGCCACCCCCTTCCCCCCTCCCCCTTCCCCCCTCCCCCTTCCCCCTCCCCCCATTTTTTTCTCGGAGAAGGCGGGGGCGAATGTTTGAAGTCCGTCATCATGGACGAGACGAACCGAAATAAGGCCAGAGGAAATTACTTTATTTAGACTTTCTTAGTGAAAATTTGCTTGATGACTTTAAATCAGTTCTTCAATTCTAGAAGTTGTTGATAAATTGGAGGGGACTTTAGCATCCTTTCTTTCAAGCTTATTTCATTTAATTAGTTACTGTACATGTGAATGAAACAATGGAAAGCTAAAGTATTTATCATTAAAAAATACATTTTAGACATGTGAATGAAACAATGGAAAGCTAAAGTATTTATCATTAAAAAATAAATTTTAGTTCCTCACTCTGTTTTGACCATGCTATGACGCCAAACCATTATTTAAAACAGGACATAAAATTTATTTGCGTTTCACCATGCAAAAACATTTTACTCGAGATCAGACCATCATGTTCAATTTGGTCTCAAAATCCAGATAAACGAACTATCGATAGTATACATGTATTTCACGATCACATTGTTGCGTCGATCGCCACAACGTGTTACGTTATTTTCTTCCTTCGCGTTTTGTATTTCCCTTCCCTCCCTCACAGGCAAAAATATGTTTGACCCAAATGTCCCTATCAATAAAGTCTGCCCAGTGTCTGCCTACGTTTGTGCCGAACACTGTTGTCGAAGTAAGTGCATGTACTTAAACAAGGTCAAAAGCCATCAAATGTGCTGGGCGCACGTGCTCGCCCGCATTACACGATGACTTCAAAGCTCGCTAAGCTTTTAAATTTATCCAAAAAGTACACCTATAATGTGAAAAATTTTTTACTCCTACCTGATTCACTTCGAAAAATCCTCGAATGTCTTTTTGAAATAAGGAAGCCTTAAACTTACCCCAGAAAGAATCGGGTAAATCCATAATGTAGCAGATGAAGGCGAGACTTCGCAGAGGGGGCCTTGTCTTCTCCTCTGAGAAAAACGTTTTGGGAGGGGGTCGGGTGGTGGGTGGGTTGTGTAAAGTGGAGATTAAGAATTGCAAACGGAGTTTTCGAGCTGTCGAATTTTTAATTTTGCAAATCGACTTTCGAGTTTGAATTTTTTATTTTCCAAATCGACTTTTGAGTTTGAATTTTGAATTCTGCAAATTGACTTCAATTATGACTTTTCACTTTAGCGGGCCACTCTCGGCCACCGTACCCGTGGGTTATTTTAGGTTAGAGAGAACTAAACATTAAAAACAGGCTGACAGCTGACATGTGGCCTGTTTTAGGCGTTCAGATATGGGCCATAGGGAAGCGAAGGATAGGCGGCGCGTGATAATATTACGAGTGCTGACGGAGGCGGATTAAGGTGCGAAAGAGAACTCGTTTTCCGGGTGATCGCTGGCTGGTTTTTAGCTGCTTCTTTACGCTTGGATCGGAACAGGCTGGCTAAATGCGACTTAGAGACACAAGGAAAAAAAAACACAAGGATAAAATTTGATATAGTATGTTAATTTAAATGGCTGTTTGTTGTCATTTTTTGTACGCTTACTTAATCAACGATAAAGTTCAAAAAGGTCCATACAAATCCTTGTATTTTGCCACTAGTCGTTCTTTTCGGCAGCCTGGGGCCCGTGTGGTTATAGGATATTTATTAAACTGATTCGGTGACAAGTAAAAAAGCCAGACGTTTGTATTGGGGCATACGAATGTCAGTAGTATAGGGGTTGGGGGTACCAGCGCATTTTTGCAAAATGCGCTGTTACCAAACCCAACCCCGATACTACAGCCATATAATGGCTTCCATATAATGGTTTATATCTAATTTGCGCTCGTATTTCGAGTATATACAATGGCTTCCATATAATGGTTTATATCTAATTTGCGCTCGTATTTCGGGTATATGCGGTGGCTTCCATATAATGGTTTATATCTAATTTGCGCTCGTATTTCGGGTATATACAGTGGCTTCCATATAATGGTTTATATCAAATTTGCGCTCGTATTTCTGGAATATAGATAATGGTTTCTAACTTCTGGAATATATTTTTGGAATACCTTGACATAGTCTCATTGGATTTAATTAATAATTGCATAATGGCCATATGCATAACTGCTGATTCCATCTTCTTGCAGATATCTTTTGTCATCAAAACAACTGAGTGATACTTTATTGATTTCATAACTTCCTAATTGATGTTTTTGACTTCTGATTGTTTTCATTCTATTTTATTGTGAGGAAATGAGTCATCAGATTGTAAACAGGATGGAGTTATCGGTGTGTGACATTCTCGGAAAAAACAGGGGAAGCCCCCTATGAAATGAGTCATCACTATAGCTATTGTTTCAGATCACGAGAGAAAATATTTTCAACATATTATGGGGTTTGATTTAACTTTACAAGATCTCTCAACTTTGCCCGGTCTGTTCTAAACTCAATAAAACGCTGTTTATCCATCAGTGATATCAAAGGTGTGCGAAATATTATGCCTTCCACTCTTGTTTATATTGGTTCAGTTTCCCACGCGTGGGAATATTTATTGTTTCATCACCTTTTATGACAGCTTCCATGATTAGCATTTGGATTAAAAATAACATCTACGCAATGGAACAAAGATAGTTTCCCACGCGTGGGAATATTTATTGTGAGGAAATGACATCGTTCGGTAGCAATAAATTCGCGTTAGCCGATTTTTACATGTTCGCTATTTTTGTTTTCTGGGAATTTAGACACGTGCCGCTTATAGCTATTGTTTTAAAAATATTATCTCATATAATAGTATAGAATGAATTGTGATAAGATAATTCACGATGAGTTGAAAGCAATGGGTAATTTTATTTGTGATTTTTGTGACGTAAAATTAGTAGAAGTTGATAGTAGTGTGAGAGTGATCGAGTCATGTTGTAGTGAACAAGATATAAATAATATAGATGGCATGGGTGTTTGTCTAAATTGTGGTTCCGTACATGGATATAATTATGTTGAAGAGTATGTTAATTTTCATGAGAGTAAGTATAAAATACGGCGAAAATCGGTATATCATCGGAAATATCATATCCAAAACACAATAAATGACATCTGTAGCCAACACAAATTACAGATATCAAACAACAATAATAGAACTAAAATCATGAAAATTTTTGAGGAGATAGATAAAATTTTGCCACAGATAAATGGAAACCGAAAACGTATGATAAATATTGATTACATTTTAAAACAATTATTTAAGATGTTAAAATTACCAATTGAAAATTATATACCTTTATCTAAATCGAAAAGAACATTAACTTGCTATAAACAATATTGGGATAATATCCACAATTATTAATAAATGATCCAATATCGTCATGCAAAGGGGGTTTCCCTATGAATGAGTTATTGAATGAAGTTTGTTAGTAAAGTTTACTTGAAGGTTTACTCAAATTTTTTATCATACTGTTTCTCGAATTTATCAGCAAGAGGACAAAGATCGATGATTATTTCATCTAACTGTCTCATTTCATTGATGAAAACAGTGTGGTTGAATTGATTTCCTCTGAGACATGAGCGTAAATTAACTAATACTTTTTGATATGTTGTGTATGCAAATTTAGACATTTCTATTTTCGTTTTATAATTCTTAATTTCACTTACTGTTTTTAGCACTAAACCAGCTCCAGAAATAGAAGCTAGTATAGCAGGATTTAATGTGATACTACCAGCTACAGTACCAATAACTATTAAGCCTGTTGAAGTTACATTAATAGCTAAATTCAATCTCTTAAAATATTTGAAAGCCTTCATATAACACCAAAATCTTTTGTGGTAGAATCGGTATAATGCTTTGATTTCAGATAATTTTTCTTGGCTGATATATCTGTCAATATGATTAAAATTGAATATTTCTGTTTTCGTCATTTTATATTATATATTTGGATAATAATTATATTTTAGGATTTGAAAGAAGACAATAAATTACACCACTTATTTGACCCATTATTGGAGATCTTTTTAATTTCTTCGGCATTGAAAGGAAGCAATATGTGTATCCAGGCCCCATTTCATAGTCATTATAAAATCTTCCAAATGCATCATGAAAAATAGCATGTTTAATTAAAAATTGGTAATTGGTATTTAGAGTACAAGAACCTGGTCCTATTAATCCAATGTCAGGGTGTTTTTCTAATATTTGGTTAAATGATATTGGCTTATTCAAATAGTTAATGTACAAATATTGATAAATTAAAGAAGATTTCAAGATTTCATCTTTAGTATTAGGATGCAGGTTTTTTTGAGTTGTAAAAAATTTATTGCAAAAATTAATTGCGTTATCCAAATTCAGCATATATATTTATTGATTATATTAAATGTAGCTTTTATATATAAAAATATGGTGTATGTTTTTCCTATGTGATTAAAATTGAAGATGCCTGTTTTAGTTATTATATTAAAACTCTTCAAAAAGTACACTGATATGGCAATTATAAGGTGCATATGTAATATGATCAATTGATATTAATTTGATTTGTACAACTGTACCTTCCCTGAAATTGATAATTGAAGATAAAATATTGAAAGTGTAATAAATTTTATTAGATGTTTTATCCCATAGTTGAGGTCCAAAAGAATTGTTACCGATCAATATAACCATTTTTTTGTATCCTTCAGGCGGTTTATCGTCCAATATTATCAACCCTAATTTTACTATTTTCAAATTAGTTAACGCAATAAATGATGATGAACCGTTGAATATGATATCATTAGTGTTCTTATTTTTCATATAATTGCCTAAAAATATGAATTTTTGTTTCTTTATAGGTAAACCAATTATGTTTCTACCATTTATATCAATATCGGTCTCCATAACCATTTTTCCATTTTCAATTACAAAAACAGTATCAAATACATCTTGATCGACACTCGAGACATGTCCTTGAACACCATAAACGATTAGATGTGCTTTATTTGTATTTCCTTTTGTTATTCTTCCATGAAGATCTATCATTATATATTCAGGTGGAGAGACCTGCCATTTGTGTAAATGAACAATGCTTTTCGTATATGCTTCAGTGTTGAAAATCTTTGTTGTTTGCTGACCGATGTTGATAACTGTTGAGACAACAGTGACAGATGTTGAACTAATATGAG
Source organism: Dendrophyllia cribrosa (assembly GCA_024195265.1). Taxonomy (NCBI): domain Eukaryota; kingdom Metazoa; phylum Cnidaria; class Anthozoa; order Scleractinia; family Dendrophylliidae; genus Dendrophyllia; species Dendrophyllia cribrosa. The sequence goes on along the minus strand of JAJLRJ010000002.1, from coordinate 9,180,336 downwards.
CTTTATCTGGAACAAAAAACTCGATTACCAAAGTGAACTCACCTTGAGGAAGTTTGTATGCATTGAAACCTATCCTTGACCTGAAGTCATCATTATTGTCTGTTGTAAGTGTTATATCATAGGCTTTCTTATTGATTTGGTGAGGTGATGCAGCAAAATTGATAATTCCATTAACAACTATATTACTTTCTGAGGAGCTCTCATCTACATCTTCCATTAGATATCTGAAAACATCTTTCAATGTAGATGGAGTTATGTGTGACTTGTTTACATAACTCTTATAATCATCCGTTATTCGTGTGTACAAGTTTGTATTGGAATCATTGAGTTCGGTGTTGAAGAATGAAACATTTATAGCAGCGTTATTCTCATTTGGTTTAGGAGTTGCTAGATTAACAATCTTTTTATCTCCCATATCAAGATCGCTGGAAATAGTTTTATCAAGTTTGAGTGTTTCTAAATTATTTATTGCATTCGTATTTTGATTTATTCTTGTGTTGTTATCACCAGTTTTTGTGTCAACATATCCTTTATTTGTAGCGTGATCAACTGCTATTGGATCTTTTACACTGAAGATCGTATTTTTATTCATATCAAGGCCCGTTTCCATCATCAACATCTCTTTACGAGAAAGAAAAATGTTTTTTACATCATTATAACTAACAAGATTGTTGTAATTTGCAGCTAAATCCAAGTATGTCTGTTGTTTCGACTTAACAACATTAAAAAGTTCTTTCAAATCAATGTTTTTAGTAACTTCATGAGTGTGATCAGGAACATCGGGATGATATTTTTTTAGAGTTATCATATTCACAGCTGAAAGATCTTGGTTTTCATCTGTGTTGATATTTATGATTTTCTTATTCTTCGCATCATATTGTTGACCGTCATAATTTAAAAAATGTGTCTTCCCATGGTAAAAAGGGAAAGCATCATTATCCCCAGCTGCTTGAACATTTAATAAAGAATGATAATTAGCATCTAAATGATCATTCAATACTATTCTTTTGTTTTTCATATATGCATCTGTAATATTAGCTTTTTTATTATTATGATTTTTAAGAGTTATCATATTAACAGCTGACAAATCATTGTTTTCATCTGTATCCATATTTGTAATCAATTTTCGGTCCATATCAATTTCACCAGGAAGAATTAATTTATGTCCCCGCATATCAAGATCCCCCACCATATGAGTTGTTCCATCTAATTTTAAATAATGCGTGTCTCCATACTCTTTATTAACAGCATCTTTTTCTGAAATTGGTGTTTTTAAATTTCTTATATTATTGTTTTTCATATCAAGATTTGCTGTAACTAATGGTAAATGCTTACTAACAAATGTATTTCTAATGAATTTGAAATCAACTACATCATTCAAACCAGTAACTGTTCCTATATTTACTATTTTTTTATTTTGCATATCATAATTACCATCATCTGTCAATTTGAAGCCAACGCCTGGCGGGCCTGGTGGCCCTTGTGATGTTGTTGTTGTTGTTGTTGTTGTTGATGGTAGTAATCCGTTTGAATAACTCATTATATATAATATGAGTATATTATATTTTTTCATTGAAATTCTTGGTTGTGAATTTCCTTGGTTTATCAATATATATGAAGCAATATGAATCATTAATGGCTTTTTCATAGTCAGATTTTTTTATACCAAGCTCTCTACTAATCCTGTTTTGTTCGTTTGGAGAAGGAAATTCAAAAATGCAGTAATGTGTAGAGTTAAGACGGATACATTTGTCAGTGTCATAAAACGATTGACTAAGATATATGCAACTGCAATTTTTGTTTCTTGAGTTAGTGTAGTAGTTTCTTATTTCTGCATCATTTTTACTACCAGTATTAAGATAGTCATCAAAAATAACCAACTTTTGGTTATCACAATTTAATTCGGACAAAGGCAATATTTGATCATTACTTGCTTCAATAATTGGGTAACCCACCTCTTCACTGATTGGTTTCAATGTTTCCAGTAAATGTTGATATTTTGATTGTTCCAAGTTTTTAGCATATAGATAAATTTTATCGAAATAGAGTAGCCTATAGATCATGTCTAGCAGAACGTTTGTTTTTCCTGACCCAGATGGGCCGCAAATTAGCATCCGGAAGCATCGGTCAGGCATGAAAGGATATAACTGTTTATAATTTGAGGTTACATCATCATCGGCATCGTAATTTGGTATTATCATTTATATTATATGGGTATATTATTTCAATATAACATGGTGTATAACACGGTGTACAACACAGTGTACAACACGGTGTAAAATGCTCTTTTTTATATATGATTTCCAAATTTTATGTAACGTAATAATATAACAATAAATGAGTTTACTTAAATGGAAAGAACTTGCAAAGAGTAAATCTCTATTAGGTAATAAGATTAATCTTGTACATGATGCAATCACAAAACATAATCTTAGTCATAAGATAAGTCAAGAGTCATTGGCTAAGGTATTCAAACCTGTGACTAGTAAATTAGATGATGTTATCGACAGTAATGTAGATTTAAGGGTACCCATAAGAAAGAAAAGAGCACCTAAAAAAGCTGATCAAGGTATTGATTATATGCCTGAAGTTAACCCTTTCGAAGACATGCAAGTTGATGATTTATTTGGTGATTATGTCCCACCAAATCAAAATAAGCAAATTGTACCAAAACCACCAACATATGAAGAATCGTTGAAGGATATTTTAGAAGGGAAGAAGGAGATTTATGTTGATCCTCAGTACTTTGGTGATGAACTTGATGAATTACCACCAGAATATGATGACGACGATGAGATCGATTATGGATTAGATAATGAAGATATAAGTAATGAGATTTTGAATGATATTGGTATTACGGATTATGAAAATGTGGAAATGAGGTTAAATCAACCAGAAATGACAAATAAAAAGACTAAGGCCTATCTTAATAAGATTATAAATGATGCAAAATCAAAAAGGAGTCAATTAAGTGGTTATAAGTCACATGTTACAAAACAGTTCAAAAGTGGGGCTATATCAGAAGCTGAGAGACAAATGCGAAACAAAAGAATAGACAATGCAAGAGTTACTTTAAATGAATACATAAAACATTATAATACTAAATTGGAAACAATAAAAGGTTCTGGAATCCATAGTCGGGGAAAAAAACAGAGAGGTGGAAATATTATGTTTTTTAATGATGTAAAGCAGCTTTTAAAAAAATTGGAATTGATTATTGGTGAAAGATTGGCAGGGAATACCAGCATTGAGATGCGAAATATGGGAGTAACTATATTGGACACATTATTGAAAATATCGAAAATCAATAGATCGCAGTATAATAAATTGTATGGTCAATATTTTAAAAATATAATGTAACTTTATTATATATGGAACGAGAGATAGTATTATCCTCCTATAGTGTGAAGTCCCAATTAAATAATAAACCTGAAGATTTCACAACAAAATTTACTAGACAAATGATATTGGATAGTAATTCTCAATATGTTATCGGTCTTAACAGAATTATCAATATGAGTTTCACATGGTTCAATGTTAACGCAGGATACAACAATCAATTAATAAAATATAGCTCTAATAATGGTACAACTTATCACAACATACAATTTCCATCAGGAGTATGGAATTATACTGATTTCGATGAATATATAAAAGATATAACAAAGAACGGTGATGAATATCCAATCACTCTTGAATTTGATCAGACAACATTTAGGGTTACGATTACATTGGCTCAGAATTATCAGCTTGATTTAACGCATTCCAATTTTAATGATCTAATCGGGTTTGATAAGACAGTATTGACAAGTGGAACAAATATTGGTCCTAGAGTACCAAATCTAAGTCAAGACACCGATATTTTGAATATCCATTGTGACCTAATTAATGATTCACTTGTCGACGGTCAAGATACAGACATCATTTATAGCTTTTCTACCAGTGTACTCCAACCTAGTTATAGCTTCACTTTAGAACCTAAACGGGTTACATATAACCCAGTTAATAAAAATACTATCAGTAGTATCCGAATATACATCACAGATGGAAAAAGAAGATTAGTTAACTTGAATGGCGCAGATACAGCTTTCTCACTGATTCTGAAAAGTATAGAATAATATAACATAATAGTATAATGAAACCGTATGAATTCAAAAGATTTTACCATCCAAAACTTGGTAAATTTGTATACAGACACAAAGGATCGGGAATTATCGTTGATAATATTTTCAAACCGTTGAAGAGTGTTGCATCATCTGTTTTCAAGAAATTTGCTAAGCCAATAGCAAAGAAGGCGTTAGAATCGGGGATATCCCATGCAGGTGAGCGACTGGGTAAGGCGGTATCTCAAAAATCTGGTGATTTGATAATGAAAAGATTGACAAATTTGAGAAAAGGAGCTACAAGACAAACAGCAATTGTTCCATCCTCACCCATTAAACAGCTGCAGCAACATTATCAGCCAAAACTAGATCAAGAAAGTACTGATATGATACTGAATAGACTCATTTCTGGAGATGGTTTGAGGAGAAGACGTAGAGTTAGATTTGTATAGAATCAATGAATATATTTTTTAATTGTTAAAATTATATAACATAATAATATATGTCTTTTAGAACAGATAATTTTCTACAAAGAAATGAGTTGGTGCGATTCCAACTCGATGATGTAATCAGGTCTCCAGCTAACGGTCAACACCAAACGAAAAATGGTTATAAATTTACAATTAATGATCGATCGAGTTTCTACGATTGGTACAATGCCTATATTGAAGTCCAATTCCAACTACAGAAATTAGCAGACGGAGCAGGATATGCTGCTGCTGATCGAATAACGGTAATTAATGGAGGGCATTCCTTAATTGACCACATAATGATTAAATCTGCAGGAAAAATAGTTTATGACACTGACAATCTCCATAAAGTCACTTTTGTTAAAAACCTGCTAGAGTATTCTGATGATTACAGTAGATCAGTTGCTAAAAACAGTTTCTGGTATTTGGACACGAATGCTACAACAGCTGCGAATAACACAGGATTTGAAGCTCGCAGGTTGCAAACTCAAGCTCTGCGCGATAATGGTACAGGTGGTCCTAAAAACATTAATATGATCATACCATTGAACAGGTTCTCATTTTTTGAAGAACTTGAAGATAAGATGCTTGTACCAATGCAAATACAATTTAACATTGAGCTACAAAACGATGGTGAACTCATTCACATGGCTAATGGAACTGATGCTGGAAGAATTGTTGTTAACAGGTTTTTGCTCTGGGTGCCAAAACTAACTCCAAAGGATTCATTGTATGACAATTTCGTTAGTTCATTTCTTAAAGAAACTCAGTGGAAATATTTAAGGGAAATGTACGAAGCATCAGCTCCTACACAATCATCAGGATTTTTCCAGATTTCAAGCAGTATTGACAATGTCAAACACATTTTTGTTTACTTGAAAAGAACAAACCCGCCTAATGATGCAGTTGAAGAAGACAGTCCTTATCTAATGGACACTTTTAAACTTAATGCTGCTGATAATAACTCTTCCCTTTTAAACTGTAGACTAGAATATGGAAATGGAGTCTTTTATCCAGAAACAGAGTATGATACAGAATCAAAAGTGAGAATCTATAACGATTTGATGTCATATGCTATGCGGAAAAATGACTATAACAGCGGAACTCAGCTGAACTTAGCAAACTATAGTTCTTTGTTTGGGTTGATTTATTTCAATCTTACATATCAAACTGAAAAAATAACAAGAGATCCGAAACAGCTAATCTTCAGGTATAGACTAAGCCAGAATGCAGCTGCAAACTTCAATGTTCATGCTGTAGTCCTATATGAAGAATCTGTTGTCATTGACAAGGTGGGTAATGAATTGGTTATAGTGTAAAATTGTATAATAAGTAATGTATTACTAATAAAAATAAATATCCTTATTTCATATATGTTTTATAACTGGAAAAAATTATATAACATATATTATATACAGCAAATGACTCAGCTTTTTGAAATCAAAGTAAATTTGTCTGACAATCAAAAGAAGAATCTTAGCAATGCTTTCAAAAAAAGGGAAACTATTGTTCTCAGACTATCAAATGAATCTCTGAACGGAAATGATATTCTATATGTACCAGCAATGGTAAAGAAGAGATTGGAGAAGAATCGTATGATGAATAAGGGTATGGATATCAAACTTGTTAAAAGTAATATCAGAAAACAGGTTGGAGGTAGTCTACTAACTTCTATCTTAAGTATTGGAAAGACACTAGCACCAACTATAGGTAAAACCCTTGGGCTATCAGCTCTTGCTGGATTGGCTTCAGAAGGTGCTTCTCAGATTGTGAAATCAATATCTGGCAAAGGCGTACAGTCGGGTGGTTTTCTCGTACCACAAGACAAAATTAATAAGCTGATAGAATATAAGCATCTTTTATCGACGAAACAAAAACAGGATATATTGAATGCCCTTCAATCAGGTTCAGGTGTTCATGTAAAACCAACAAAAACACAATCAGGTGGATTTTTAGGCACTCTGTTGGCAAGCATTGGTGTTCCACTCCTTCTAAATGCTTTGACTGGTAAAACTGGTAGTGGGGCTCCACGAATGGGAATTAGTAAGAAAAAAGGGGGTAAGGGAGCTCCGAGAATTGGTGCATACAGACAACCACCTCCATTTATAGGTACATGGGATAATCCAATTGGTATGGGGATTAAAAAAAAAAACTACCAAAAAAAACAAGTCGGGAGAAGGCATACTATTAGGGAAAAACAGCCCATTCAATGGCATACCACTACTAGGGGCAATACTGTAAAACCAAAATTCCATAAAGATATCCCGTTAAGTAATCATGATCTAATAAAATGGTGTAGATATTTAAACATCCCAATCAGTGATGTTCTGTCAAGGGATGAAAGAGTTCCACATAAGCATAAACAAGCTTTATTCATTTACAATCTCGAACCCTCATATATGAGTGGAAGCCATTGGGTGGCCACATATGTCAATGACAACGTAATAAATTATTTTGACAGTTTTGGTATGCCCCCATTTCAGGAGATTGTAAATCATGCTAAAAGAAAGAATATGACTCTGTTACATCAAAACAACCAAATCCAGAACATAAAAACGACTACATGTGGTTACTTCTGTTTATACTTTCTGAATGAAATGAATAAAGGGAATTCATATTACAATCTATTGGAAGTGTTCGACATATATGACACAATGAAGAATGAGAGATTCCTCGAACATTATTTCAAAAATATCTAACTTATATATATAATGGTTAAATCATATTGTGTAAAACAGAAGAAGCAAACAAAATCGGTACCTGGTACTGAAAAACTTGTTAAAACAAAAAATAATCGTCTTATGCTAAAATCTCAATGTAGCGAATGTGGGGCTACTAAAACACGTTTTGTATCAATAAAGATTTAAAATAAATAGCCAGTCAGAGATGGCTGGCGGATTTTTAGATATAGAAGGTAGTCACAGTCTTGGTGAAATAGCAGCTAAAAACGCTTTAAAAGGTTTGTATAATTTAGGTAGAATCGGAGCATCAAAGGCAATTAAATCTGATTTTGCAAAACGAAAGATTAAAGGTACTGTAAACAAATACCTTGATCAAGCGCTTAACAGTTTCACATCGGATTTATCGAAAAAACTAGACCCTATTCATGGTGGTGCTGTTGATATTCATAAGGCTATCGGTAAATTACCAAAACCCAAAGGCGGTTGGACATTACCCGGTCATAAATATACTGGGCCTTATAATGATTTAGAGAGTCAAGTGAAATATGACCCAACAACTGGCCAAATATTAGAAATATATGACCAACCTACAGGAAGAACGGATGCCATTGCCATGCAGCACGATGTTGATTATAGTGTTTGTAAAGACGACAGAAAGTGCAAGAATAGAGCAGACAGAAAAATGGTCAAAGCTTTAGATGAAGTACCATATGATGAGAGACAATGGGGTCATTGGTTGGCTAGAAACACGATTGATATAAAACAGAAATAAGGCCTTGGTGTTAAACAAAAAAGGAAGCCAAAAAACGGAAAGCGGCGTTGAGTAAAAATGATTGGGCTCAACAATTAGCCGATGAATTACATAAGCCAATCAAACGAAAATTTAAAACAAGAAGAGTTATTGTTAATGGAATAGATGATATTTGGAGCGCTGACCTTGTAGAAATGCAGAAGTTTTCAAAATGGAATAAAGGATATAGATATTTGTTAAACATCATTGATGTGTTTTCAAAATTTGCTTGGAGCATTCCCATTAAAAATAAAACCGGTAATACAATTACTGAATCATTTGATGATGTTATTAAAAAGTATAAAAGAAAACCGAAATATTTATGGGTAGATCAAGAATCTGAATTCTATAATAAAACTTTCAAAGACTGGCTAAAGAAAAATAATATTGAGATGTATTCTACTTTCAATGAAGGTAAAGCTGTTGTTATTGAGAGATTTAACAGAACATTAAAATCTAAAATGTGGAAACAATTTACAGCTCAAAATACAACACAATATTTAGACATGTTACCAAAACTATTAAATGAATACAACAGTACAAAGCATTCAAGCATCAAATGAAACCGGCAGAAGTAAATAAAAAGAACGAGGGAAGTGTATATCTCACTTTATATGGTGATATGGAACCATCATCATCAAAAGTAAAATTCAAAGTTGGTGATAAGGTTAGAATTTCAAAGTATAAAAGAAAGGTATTTGATAAAGGATATACAAGTAATTGGACTGAAGAGGTATTCACAGTTGATAAAATCCAATACACAAACCCTATTACATATAAGTTAAAGGATCTTAATAATGAATCAATAGAAGGGTCATTTTATGAACCTGAATTACAATTAGCAGAACAGGATGTATTCAGAATTGGCAAAGTCATTAGGAGGGATTACAAGAAAAAACAAGCTTTGGTATCATGGTCTGGTTATCCAAAAGAATTTAATTCATGGATACCGTTAAAAGATGTAAAAAATATCTAACATATATGTATCATGAGTGGCATTGAGAAATATATCAAAAAAATAAATTTTCAAATTCAGGAATGTGAAGATGAAATAGACAATCTTCATGATAAAATATATGATAATGAGCGTAGATTGGATCTGTTACAATATAAAAAGAAATTATTGAAACTTTATCATAAAAAAATACATGAAATTGATGAAGATATAACATTGAAACAGTTATTGAATATTATCTGCAATGAGATAGAAAACAATAGATACGACGATGAATATCTCAAACGTGAAAATAATATTTTTTACACCTGTGAATACAACAAGTAATGCAAATTTGATTAATGAGACTTGGCTTTAAAAAAGGTTTAAAGAGATGTTACTATTTACAAGTATCCCAGAAATTTCTGAGATATTTATATCTTTGCATTCGCTATTCATTGGTAGCCAAAAATATTAATGTTTCTGGCTATTATCAACCATATTTAAACGCACTAAAATGACTTAAAAAAATAATCATACTATATAGTAATGGTAAAACAATCAAGGGGAAGACCTAAAAAGTATATGACCGATGAAGAAAAACGTATTATGGGACGTCTTTATTGTAAGAAGTATAATGACAATCCAGATAATAAATATCATTGTATTGAATGTAATAAATATTTTCATCCTGCAAGTAAATATAAACACAATAAAACTATGATTCATCAATTGAATTCACAAAAATACAACAACGAATAACACAAGGATATCATAAAAAGATAATCATATATGACCAATCATATATAACTATCTCAAATTATTTCCAAAATGATGCCAAAAAATAAACGCACTCTAAAAGGTACTTAAAGAATTATAATATAGTTATATATATATAGATAATGGAAGCATCAGACTTGACAAAATTTAGTAAGTCTCAACTAATCCAAATGATATTAAAAATACAGAATGCCAAACCAGCTCCTGAGGTTACAATGGTGGATAACAAAAAACAACGTAGGAGACCAATTCCAACACCAAGAAAAAGTGTTAAACAGATGGTGAATGAGTATGAAGACCATATTATTTTACCACCGACTGAGTTTAGAGATGACTACAAACCAGTGCCAGCACCTAGAACTAAAAAGTCAATTGCAGAAAAACCAGTTCCTACTACAAGAACTAAAATAGAGCAAACAGACAAAGCTCTAAAAGGTTATACTAAATCCTATGAAATTAATATAAAAAATAACAAAGACCCACTGGTGCAACTGCAGAACACAAGAAAGGCTATTGAACATCATATTACCAATACACTAAAATCCATGAAAGGACTAAAATTTGTTGAAACACTCAAGGTAATATTTGCAAAAATATCAAATGGAGAAACAGTGTATAAAACTGCCTATTTCAACAGTCAAGTTCAAACAATCATAAACAACCTAGAGATTGCTGAATCACTACAAGTGTCCAAGCAAAACATATTAAACAAGATTGCAGTTTGGATTTCAGAGGGATCTGGTTGGACTGTCCAATCAGTGGAAAATCATTATATTAATGTTGTAAAATATCAACTAATGAGAGGCTCTTCATATATTCAACTACCCCAAGAACTCAGCAACAGTAAAAAAGGATTGATCAACCTAAAAAATGAGGATAATGAATGCTTTAGGTGGTGTCACATCAGACATCTAAATCATCAAGATAAAGATTCTCAACGAATCAAGAAACTCGATAAGAAATACATCAACAAATTGGATTATTCAGGAATTGAATTCCCAGTCACCACCAAACAGTACAACAAGCTTGAAAAACAAAATAAGATCAATATAAATGTGTTCGGTTATGAAGACAAACAACCATACCCAATTTATGTCTCAAAAGAAAAACATGAAGACCACATGAATCTTCTTCTGATAACAGAAAATGAAAACAAGCACTATGTCTTGATTAAAGATTTTAACAAATTAATGTACAATCAAACCAAACACAAAGAAAGAAAACATTTCTGCATGTATTGTCTTCAATGCTTCAGCTCTAAAGAAGTATTAACTAATCATAAAGAAAACTGCATGCAAGTGAATGGCACACAAGCTATAAAAATGCCTGACAAAGATAATAATATACTAAAATTCAACAATTTCCATAAACAACTACCGGTACCATTTGTTATTTATGCAGATTTTGAAGCAATTACTGAAAAAATACATGGTTGTCAACCTGACAATGATAAATCATACACAGAGGCTTATCAGAAACATACAGACTGTAGTTATGGTTATAAGGTTGTTTGTTGCTACAATGATAAATACACCAAACCAGAGCAAATATATAGGGGTAAAAAAGCCGTTCACAAATTTATGGAAGCTATGCTGGGGGAAGTTAAAGATTGTAAGAAGGTGATGAAAAAAGAATTCAATAAACCATTAAGAATGACCAAAGATGATGAAGAAGAATTTCAAAAAGCTAAAGAATGCCATATATGTGATCAAAAGTATACAGAGAAAGATATTAAAGTTAAAGATCATTGTCATATAACTGGTAAATACAGAGGCTCTGCTCACCAAGAATGTAATCTGAAACTCAGAGTAAATCCAGCAGAGATAAAAATTCCTGTTATATTCCATAATCTCAGAGGTTATGATAGTCATTTCATAATGCAAGAGATTGGTGAAATAGTCAAGAAGCATACATACAAAAATAAGAAAGGAGAAGATAAACAGATGAATATAAATGCTATACCAAACAATATGGAAAAGTATATGGCTTTCATGCTTGGTAATCATCTTACCTTCATTGATAGTTTCCAGTTTATGAGCTCTAGTTTAGAAAAACTAGTAAGCAATCTACCAAAAGAATCATTAAAATATACCTCTCAACAATTTAAAGGTGAAAAGCTTAATTTAATGTCACAAAAAGGAGTCTATCCATATGACTTCATGGACAGTTTTGATAAATTCAATAAAAAACTACCACCAAAAGAAGAATTCTACAGCATATTAAATGATATATGTATATCAGATGAAGACTATAAGCATGCTCAAACTGTTTGGGAAACCTTCATGCTTAAAAATATGGGTGAGTACCATGATTTATATCTTAAATCTGACATCCTTCTGTTAGCTGATGTGTTTGAAAACTTTAGAAAGACCTGTCTGCAATACTACAAATTAGACCCATGTCATTATTTTACATCTCCAGGCTTGTCTTGGGATGCTATGCTAAAAATGACTAATATTAAATTAGAACTAATGACTGATATTGACATGTTTCAATTTATTGAAAAGGGGATGAGAGGTGGTATTTCTTATATAGCCAATAGGTATGGAAAAGCAAATAATAAATACATGAAATCATACAATGAGAAGGCGCCCTCAAAGTATATTATGTATCTTGATGCTAACAATCTCTATGGTTGGGCTATGTCACAATACCTACCAACTGGTGATTTCAAATGGATGACAGAAAATCAGATTAAGAAGTTAGACTTAACTAAATATAAAGAAGATAGCAATAAAGGTTTAATACTAGAAGAATTGCACAGCCTTCATAATGACTACCCATTAGGACCAGAGAAAGTTAAAGTGACTAGCAATATGTTGTCTGGGTATTGCCAAAAGATAGCTACCAAATATAATATATCAACAGGTCTTGTACAAAAACTGATTCCAACTTTAAGAAACAAAGAAAAGTATGTTCTTCATTACAGAAACCTACAATTATACACTGATCTTGGTTTGAAAATAACAAAAGTTTATAGAGTACTAGAATTCAATCAGTCCGCATGGTTGAAGCAATATATTGATTTCAACACTCAGAAAAGAACTAATGCCAAAAATGCCTTTGAGAAAGATTTCTTCAAACTTATGAATAATTCAGTATTTGGAAAAACAATGGAAAATATCAGAAAGAGAATAGATGTTAGATTAGTAACTGATGAGAAGAAACTATTAAAAATGACTGCTAAACCTACATATGTAAGTAGCAAAATCTTCAATGAAAACCTTGTAGCCGTTCATAAGATCAAAGAAACACTAACCCTTAACAGGCCGGCATATGTGGGTATGTGTATCCTAGATCTTAGTAAGACATTAATGTATGATTTTCATTATAACTACATCAAAAAGAAGTATAATAAGGCTAGACTTCTATTTACTGATACAGATAGTTTAACTTATGAAATCGAAGCTGAAGATGTCTACTCAGACTTCTGGAATGATAAACATTTGTTTGATAACAGTGACTACCCGGAAAGCTCATTATATTTCGATAAAACTAATAAAAAAGTAATTGGTAAATTCAAAGATGAAGCTGCAGGAATTCCTATTTGCGAATTTGTTGGCCTACGATCAAAAATGTATAGCTATATGAAAGACAACCAATCAGGAGGTAAGACTGCTAAAGGAATTAAAAAGAATATTATCAAAAATGATATCAAACATGAAAACTATAAAAATACGCTATTTGAGAAAAAACAGATGCATCATAGAATGAAAACAATCAGAAGTCAAAAACATCAATTAGGAAGTTATGAAATCAATAAAGTATCACTCAGTTGTTTTGATGACAAAAGATATCTGCAAGAAGATGGAATCAGCAGTTATGCATATGGCCATTATGCAATTATTAATTAAATCCAATGAGACTATGTCAAGGTATTCCAAAAATATATTCCAGAAGTTAGAAACCATTATCTATATTCCAGAAATACGAGCGCAAATTTGATATAAACCATTATATGGAAGCCACTGTATATACCCGAAATACGAGCGCAAATTAGATATAAACCATTATATGGAAGCCACCGCATATACCCGAAATACGAGCGCAAATTAGATATAAACCATTATATGGAAGCCATTGTATATACCCGAAATACGAGCGCAAATTAGATATAAACCATTATATGGAAGCCATTATATGGCTGTAGTATCGGGGTTGGGTTTGGTAACAGCGCATTTTGCAAAAATGCGCTGGTACCCCCAACCCCTATACTACTAATGTCAGAAAAGTTTCAAACTCTGTGCGGGGAACACCAGAATACCCACAATTTTACAGATTTTAGTAGCTGATTTACTGCACAGAGATTACACAACCCGACTCATATGAGAGAAAAATAAAACTAGACAAATTGTCTGGAGCAAATTAACAAAACTCATGCATCTCAAACAAAAACATCAATCAGATACTAAGAAGCCTTTGACAGACACGTCAAACTGTCATTCTATCACAGACATGCCGGGGAGGGGGAGGGGAGTACTCCCGACAATTTATGATAGGTGTGTGCCGCCAAGGTTCTCACATCCTGACCCTTTTAAGGGTAGAAAATCCAGATTTGATACCCTTTTTAAGGCGCAGTTTTAACAGACCATATCTTTTTCGTTTTGCGCGTTAGGGTGGATACTGCAATTTAGTGACCTTATCTAAGGAATATCCAAGGATCACAATACCAAAAATACCAAAAAGGATACCCTATTTAAGGACTGAGTACCTCAAAACCCCTACCCTATCGGGCGGCACATACCTATATAGCGTATATAAGGGAGTTCCCCCCCCCCCCCCCCCCCCCCCGGGAGACAAGCACTCAAAACAGTCATTGTAACCTCAGTTCGTGACAAAAAAAAGTCACGCGGCGGTAACGCCACAACAGAACAAAATCCTACTATGATACGGTTTTCGACACTCTGGACAGACATCTTACTTATTTTTCGATAAAAGAACTCTGATACATCAATTGAGCCTTGACAATTAATACTTATTTCAAAGAGCTCTTCCAGCAGTCTTAGGCCCGGTTCAAACGTCGAACTTTACATGTGCCGAACCTAATACCTACTTAGGTCGACCCAAACTATTTAATATTAAGTTCGACTGTTGATTCAGACGGTCGAACTTTACATGTGCCGAACCTAATTCGTGGCGAAAAGAAATATCATCCTTACTGCTTAAAATAGTGAAATAAACCGAAAAAAGTAAAGTTCACCAAGCCTGGAAATTCTTGTTTTGATTTCAGTGTGCTTTGTTTTCTGTTACGGCAAGGAAACAGCCTGGGGGGGGGTGGGGGTACTCCCTATAATGGGCTATACGGGGATGCTCCGCCCGAAAGGGGTACCTTTTTGATGCTGGAGATATAAGAAAGGGTCGGGATTTCACGAGTTGATGTGAAAGGGTAGGGATTTCACGAAGAATAGGAAAGGGTAGGGAAAACACGAGTTGAGGCATAAAAAAGGGTAGGGAAAACTGCAATTTAAGTATTGTAAAAGGGCCTTTCAAAATATATCAAAAAGACGCACGTGAAGGCTATACGAAAGGGGTACCATTTTCAATGAAAGGTATATGAAAGGGGTACCTTTTCTGTCAAAAACGGCATATGAAAGGGTAAGGGTTTGGACCTCGGGGCGGAGCATACCCGTATAAAACTTTGTCAAGTACCCCCCCCCCCCCCCCCCCCCCCCCCCCTCCCGGGGGGAAACAGCTGAGGAGATCGTGATCGTGATATTTGGACAAAATAAAGTAACGCCATAAATTTTAAAATACATTACGATTTCTTTATGGATATAAAGAAAAGCAATTTTTTAGAAGACCGATTTAAGCTGTCCAGTTTCAGTCTGAAGGCTACAACGTGAATGCTGGTAACCGTCGTCGCGCTTCTGTGAGTTCTGTCTGCAAAGGCGCCAAACCCACTAAATAGCCAATCAGAAGCGCGGTTATATTGAAAAATACGTTAACATAATTTATGCATTAGGTTCGGCACATGTGAAGTTCGACGTATAAATCGAAGTCGATCTTTTGCCGTTTTATTCGACAACCTCAGTCGAATAGAACGGCAGAGTCGACCCAAATACAAAAGTGCCGTTCCTAATTGATTCATGCGTCGAACTTTACATGTGCCGAACCTAATTATTAGGTTCGGCACATGTAAAGTTCGACGTTTGAACCGGGCCTTAGAAACAACTGTCTGCGGCGTGGCTCAAGCCAGACACTTCCGGAAAATTGATCCTAGCAACTGTCTGCCACTTATAGCATGATTAAAGTTCACTTCTTGTCGTGCAGCGAGTATCATGGCTACCAGCACCAAAGCAGCAATTATCTACTTGTTCGTGATTATCTTTCCTGGTAAGTGCTTCAGATTTGTTTAGATCTACTTATATTCATAATTATATTGTCTCGAAAATGTTGGGTTTAATTCCTTGGTTGCCAGTTTCCATTTGAAAGGAACATTTCCGCCTTAACGCGCGCAAAGAAACCCAGACAACATTTTGGCATCGATTTTATACATACAGTACATCAGCCACTTCATAATATTAATAGCAATAGCAAAACGTTGTAAATTCAGATAAAATAAGAAATGAGCCTCATAGTAGTAAGGAGCTGAGCGCAATTGATGTCTCAAAAAAATGTTCAAATTCTGAAGATTTCAACAATCATTGAACCTACGACCTCGTCATTGTGCAACGCTCTACCAATTGACCTTAAAACAATTGCGCACGGAACATCTAAAAATGTTGAGGCATTAAATTAGTATATCTTGTGAGCTTTGCCTTTCGTTAGTCTAAATATACAACCCGGCGCTTTAAAAATGATCGATGTTCTTCCAAAAATCTTCCTCTTCAGACTTTAAATACCCATAAATCCTTTATTTTGTGACGATAACTGCCACGTCAATATCATATCTATTTTCAGTTTGTTGCTTGTTGCTCGCAGTATTCATATAATTCGTTTCTCGACCATCATCGTTCGCTTCATCGGTGCGCAACTTTGAAACTTGCTTAATGCACATTTCAAACAAGAACTCTGCTGTTGCTTTTCGCGTGATTTTCAATACTTATTGTTATTATAATTTCAACCCGTGAGGTATGTTTGAGTCTTTGACGTCACTTTCTCCCATTTGCAATCAAGCCTTGGAACAAGGTTGATTAATGGCAGCCGTAAATTCCCGGAAATAAATGTTAAAATAAGATGACTTCTGATATTCGTAATGAATTGAAATTTGGCAAGATGAGTAAGAAAGTCTACTTGTACACGAAAATGTAAAAAAATGGAAATCAAAAATTTGATTACAGGGGCACTTTAATAAGCCTTGATTATACCCAGATTAATTCGTAGACTCGGTACTACCTAGGGTACGACAGGCCAGTGGCACATGATATTCCATTGCCGTTTAAACAATATCAAATAGGCCATTTCCGAGTTGCCTTTAGCCTCCCTATCAAAGCGAGGCTAGGTGCGAAATCTTTCATCATGTGAATGAGAGCTCATTTTCATATGAAAGGTTGTGCACCTAGCCTCGCTTTGACAACGAGGCGTAACGTAACTCGGAAATGGCCTATTATAGGCCAGCGCCTTAGATGTCATAAAACATGCCATACTCTGTCGTTGCAGAAGCTTAATATCCAGCTACTGGATTGTGTAAATCGCTTCTCATACTTCCAACCTCAACTATTTTTGCACCACCTTGGTTATCAGAAAACCATTTGACATGCGAATTCTCTAATACAGTGCAAAAGGATCCAAGCGCAAATGTTATTGCATATAACTCCCTCCACGTGGAACTTTTTCCCCATGAATAAAACTGCTAGACTAGATGTGGGTGGGTGGGAGGGTAATCTTGAATGAGCGAAGTAAACTCGGCGACTACTGGCGAGAGAGAGGAATAAGCAAACTGATAACACTGGATATATGGAGGACTGATCCAATAAGCATTGCCCAGGGGACACGTCAACAGCGTGCATGTTCAGTAAGCATTCCAGATATGAAAATATATTAATTACCTTGCGTACCAAGGGAAAATACATTTACGTTCTAATTCGCTTCGTTCAAACTCCCTGTAAGTAAGGGTTATCGGCCTAAAGCGAGGGGTTATTTGATTTATTCACATAAACCCCGAGCTAAAGGCCGATAAACGGGCTCATCCCAAGCCTTGGAACAAAGTTGATTAATGGCGGCCGTAAATTCTCGGAAATAAATGTTAAAATAAAATCACTTCTGATGTTCGTAATGAATTGAAATTTGGCAAGATGAGTAAGGCCCCGTTTACACGGGTCCGGACAAATTTTTGCACGGACAAAAACTTGCACGGTTCCACCTTGCGTTTACACGGGACCGGCGGAACTGGACGAATTTTTGAACGGCTAAGTGTGCAAGTTTCCGTGTAAACACCACTGCAATCTGTAACAGAATTTGCACGGATCCATGTAAACACGTGGTCTAGGAACAAAACTCGTCCGTGCAAAAACTTGTCCGGACCCGTGTAAACGGGGCCTAAGAAAGTCTAATTGTACACGAAAATGTAAAAAGAAAATGAAAATCAAAAATTTGATCACAGGGGCACTTTAAAAGAACTGATTTGCAGTTCTTTGCAGTAACTGTATAAAGTTTGGGAGCCGTTAATTCGCAAGAAAGGATTCCAAGCTCAGACAGAGAAAGGAAACCTCAAATTTGATCATGTGAGGTTGTTTTGCAGCTGAGAACGGCGAAAAAAAATGTACCAAAATGTGTAACGCACGTGCACAGTCGTTGTTTTGCTAATTAAACCTTTTTTTTTTTACGTTCTCGTTGCCGTCGCAAGGCCTAGGTAAATTAATTTACCTATAAATTAATTTACCTTGGAAAAAGTGCTTTGTGTGAACGCGGCTATTCTCTGCTTTATGGAAGGAATTTGAAGTTGAAACAAGAAAAAAGTAGTCCCGCCAACTTTTCGAACAACCGGGCGGGCGGCTCGAATGTTGACAAAGCGTCCCCTGAGTACTCGTGCGAATCCAGTTTTGAAACGTTTGTTTTGCTCGTGTCCCTCCCCAACAAGAGGGTTTGAACCAAACGACCTGGCTGCTAAGCCAAGCCAACGGGCACCCGTAATCCGCCCGTAACACGCTTTTATGTCTAAGCATCCAAGGACCAAAGAGCATTGGATTTTCTGGTTGTATTTATCGTCTTTATGAGGCGATGACTGCAGTTTTGGAGCTAAATGTGAGATGCATAGACAGGAACGGACTCGCTCTTTACTCGAGCGAAGTTTCGGAGCGATTGGAATCGATTGAAGGTATTTTCTGTTGCTTTTCGTTGGAGTGACTTGGAATTGCGAGTTCTCCCTTTAAAGTGCCCCTATGATCAAATTTTTTATTTTCATTTTTTACATTTTCGTGTACTATTAGACTTTCTTACTATTAAATCTTGCCAAATTTCAATCCATTACGAACATCAGAAGTCATTTTATTTTAACATTTATTTCCGAGAATTTACGGCCGCCATTAATCAACCTTGTTCCAAGGCTTGGTTGCGAATGAGAGAAAGTGACGTCAAAGACTCAAACATACCTCACGGGTTGAAATTATAATAACAATCAGCATAGAAAATTGCACGAAGAACAATTCCAAAGTTTTTGTTGCTTTTCGCGTGATTTTCAATACTTATTGTTATTATAATTTAGCAAGATGAGTAAGAAAGTTTAATAGTACACGAAAATGGAAAAAAATGAAAATCAAAAATTTGATTACAGGGGCACTTTAAGAGCAGATCCGTGCAAGAATCAAACAAAATCGCAAATCTTCGGCAAAGCTGAAAAAAATCAAATTCGCTCCTCTTTTGCATATAGATAGTCTATAGTAAGTACATGAATGCCATGTAGTTTTTTCCTTGAAATATCTATTTGTTTCCGAGAAAAACGAAGAAAGTCGTTATCATCTCAGGGCACAATTTGGCAATCCCAAACACATGCAAACAGGGTTGAAATAAGTCATGATTCACTCAACTCGCGTATGAAAACTACTGCGCTAGAAAAAGCTGTCATAGTTCCAATTTGTTGTATAACTTGTCATAGTCTAAACACCATGATTTAATAAAAATTGGATTAATCTAAGTATTCAAGGGAAGCCAAAAGCTTATGGCTCTCCCGTGCTCCGTAAAACGGTAGGCGAAAAACAACAATGATTTTGAGCATGTGCCTTTGTTCAGAATTTCGTAATATTACGAATGACAATACTAGAATTGACGATCTTTCAAAATATGTAAAGTTTAGTCTGGGGAAATGAATTTGAGATTTTTAAGAATTTGTTGAAAATCGTGAACGAAAGACATAAAATCACGCCACCTTGTGTATGCGTGACCAACAACAAAAACACTTAGAACGTTTTTCCTTGAGAAATCTTGCCATCTTGGCAATTAAACTCTGACGCCAAAAAACAATGGAAATACAGCTATTTCAATTTAGGTTGTCGGATGAGAGCTTCAAGCGTACGCAACGAGACCGCAAGTAACTATGGGTAGTTGTAAATTGGTCTTAGCTTAGTTCGCGGTTTTTGCGTTTGTTAGTGCAATGAGTGAGGTAAATGTTAGCACCATAAATGTTTGCCTTCGCTGTATGGACGAAGTATTTTAAATTGCTTCGGTCAATTTATCGTATACACCTAATTGCAGTAACGTTGTCATAGAAAAATGAAAAAAGCCAAATAGGAATTAATTAGCTTAATCATCAATCACAGCGACACGCGGCACGATTAAGCGTGCAGCGGCTATTGTTAATTTAAATTAAGCGTGCAGCGGCTATTGTTATTTGTATGTCTAATTAACTAATTCCTATTGGCCTTTTGTCATTTTTCGTTTTTACATTTTTCATTTCTCTATGACAACGTTATTGCAATAAGGTGTACATAAAAATCCCAAAGTACCTTGCGGTCTCGTTGCGTATGCTTAAAGCTCTCATCCGACAACCTAAATTGAAATAGCTGTATACAAACCTTAACTTGGATATGACATTCTTGAATGTCCAAAATGTTTCGTTTTGCTGTCTGTTCAATTTCATTCGTGAAGTTTATCATGAACAGTGAAGATCAGTGAAGCCGGTAGCCACGATCAAAACCGCTTTACTTTTCGTTGAATTCTTCGTAGCTCACTTTGCACTTTCGTACTCTTTATACTGTTGATGCAATTTTTTCTGGTGGAAACTGTAAAAGGGCTCACAATAAAGCGAACTAGTTCAAGCATGTGTTCCCAGTTGTCCATCCTTGCACAACCGTAAAACATTTTGAGACCATATGCAAATTACGTCTTAAATTTGCATATCAGGCTGAGCAAGCGTTCGTGACAGTCACGGTTGGTACACAGGGTGGAAAAACACCTTATTCATAAATGGCGGCCTATTTATTATTCTTTTATATTTATGTTAATTTGCCTCGCTGGCCTCATTATAGAGTAAAAATTCTTTTGAATTTTGCACGCGCTACCGAGGCCAGTGAGGCTAATTAACATACATATATAAAAGAATAATAAATCGGCCGCCATTTATGAATAAGGTGTATTAAGGTATTCTCAGTGGTCAAAATTCCATATTTTTTTCTTGAAGTTTGATGAGTGTTGTTCGGAAGTCTTCAATTAATACAGTTCAAAACAGGAAAGAGATCTCGTGGGTTTTAAAATACAGTATTGACAGAAAACCAATATTTATTACATGGGTGGGGTTGGGTTGGGGTGAATCTTGTCGGCCTGGATTTCACATGTTAAGCTACACAAATAATCTTTCAAACGAGAACGCAGGTACACAGATTGAGAAATTTTGATCCATTTACTTGTCATTGTTTTTACTTTTAGAGTTTTATAAAGTCTTCTACTTCCGCTTCTGGTATCTGATTGGACTGCTTTGGTAAAACAACAACAAAGACAGGCCAGCCCTAGTTTCATTTCTAGAGTGTGACAATCGACAATGCTTTAGTTGTGAGGGGAACATTCCTCCTTCATTGTCCCGCTTTTAATAAGAAATATTTCGGTTAATCTTCTCTTTAGCCGATAAATACATGACTCGCGCTTTCTGCTCATTCCTTGCTCTGGAATTACCTTTTTCTGTTTTTTAAGGGGGAGTTCGGCCAATAACAAATCAATTCCTGCGAAAAATTGCAGACAAAAAAAAATAAACACAATAAAATGAAGTTAAAAACACATTGAAAACTAGCGGAAAAGAATCAATGCAAGGCACGTTTCATGCACAGCATTAAGAAATACAATTGATCAACTAATCAATTAATTAATTAATGCAAAGAAGCCTTTGACAGACACGTCAAACTGTCATTCTATCACAGACATGCCGGGGAGGGGGAGGGGAGTACTCCTGGCAATTTAGGATAGGTGTGTGCCGCCAAGGTTCTCAAACCCTGACCCTATTTAAGGGTAGAAAATTGAGATTTGATACCCTTTTTAAGGCCTAATTCAGGCGTGTAGTACAGTTTTAACAGATCATATCGTTTTCGTTTTGCGCATTGGGGTGGATACTGCAATTTAGTGACCCTATCTAAGGAATATCTAAGGATCACAATTATACCAAAAAGGATACCCTATTTAAGGACTGAGCACCTCAAAAACCCTACCCTATCGGGCGGCACATACCTATATAGCGTATATAAGGGAGTACCCCCCCCCCCCCCCCCCCCCCCCCAGGCATGCACCCCATTGGGAGAGATGGAGCAGAAAACGTTTGGGAAAGTTCTGCTTTCTCTAGTTCAGGTACTGCAGTCGCACAGTGTTCAGAGCCTTGAAGCATACCGCACTGTACATAGCGCGAGCATTAGGCGTTTCTAAAAAAATACATGAAACATATGGCAAAAAGACCCAATGAATACCTTATCCACCCATGTACCAACCGTGACTGTCACGAACGCTTGCTCAGCCTGATATGCAAATTTGAGACGTAATTTGCATATAGTCTCAAAACGGTTCACGGTTATGCAAGAATGGAAAACTGGGAACACATGCTTGAACTAGTTCGCTTTATTGTCAGCCCTTTTACAGTTTCCGCCAGAAATCTGGTAAAAAATTGTATCAACAGTATAAAGAGTACGAAAGTGCAAACTGAGCTACGAAGAATTCAGCGAAAAGTTTTTAAAAGCGTTTTTTGATCGTGGCTACGGGCTTCACGTACTGTTCATGATAAACTTCACGAATAAAATTGAACAGACGTCAAAACGAAACACTATGGACATTCAAGAATGTCATATCCAAGTTAAGGTTTGTATATTTTCATTGTCTTATGTTTTTTGGCGTCAGAGTTGCCAAGATTTCTCAAGGAAAAACGTTTTTGTCAGTTTGTTGTTGGTCACGCACACACAAGATGGCGTGATTTTACGTCTTTCGTTCACGATTTTCAACAAATTCTTAAAAATCCCAAATTCATTTCCCCAATCTAAACTTTATATATTTTGAAAGATCGTCAACTCTAGTATTGTCATTCATAATATTACGAAATTCTGAACAAAGGCACATGCTCAAAATCATCGCTGTTTTTCGCCTACCGTTTTACGGAGAACGGGAGAGCCATAAGCTTTTGACTTCATTTGAATACTTAGATTAATCTAATTTTTATGAAATCATGGTATTTAGACTGTGACAAGTTGTACAACAAATCGGAGCTATGACAGCTTTTTCTGGCGCAGTAGTTTTGATACGCGAGTCGAGTGAATCATGACTTATTTTAAGCCTGTTTGATGTCGCCAAATCGAACCCCGGGCTGAAAACTAATGTTTTCCTTTTCCCAGAAACAAATAAGTTTTTCAAGAAAAAAACTACACAGCAATTGTATACTTACTACCTGTATGCAAAAGAGGAGCGAATTTTAGTTTTTTTAACTTTGCCGTGTAATGTTTGATTTTTGCACGGATTTGCTCTTAAGTCTTTTAGGTGAAGTAAAACCAGAAATACCAAAACTCGCTAAAATGCCGTTTAGAAGCCATAAAGCCGCCAAGAAACAACAGACAGACATTATTTAATGAGGTATGAACACTTTAATGGCTGTTTATTTATAATTTGGATATTTTATCAAACTCACGATAAAATCCCATACAAATCCTTATATTTTTGTCGTTGAGGATTCCTGTTGTGAGCCTGAGCTCCCTGTGGTTGTTCGTAGTGAATACTAGATACAGCCTAGCAATGTCGAGAGATTCGGAGTCCGAAATGTTTATTACTCAAAGCAGTTTTAGTGACAGTACTGCAATTGAGCTTTCGGAAAACAATTTTGAATCTTTATTTGCGGGTGCAGACAATGAGCAAGCAGTTGACAACTTCAATTTTCGCACCGAGGATGTTTTAACCGACCTCTTTCCAGATAAAGTTGATTTCGGGCGAGGGATCACTACTGTAACCGACAAGGAAATTCAGGCGAATCTGGCGCAAAGGAAAACACTGCTCAGTTTAATTTCAGCAATTGTAGCATCGTGTTTAATATTTCCAAGTAAACATTTGTAAAATTGTTCTTCATGAAAAGCTAATTAAAATGCGAGGGGATTATGTATTAATATGCAAGGGGAATAAGTGACTTATCCCCCTGCATATAAATACATGATCCCCTCGCATTTTAATTAGCTGTTCATTAGCCCCGCCTTTCCCTTAAAACAATCAAAGCCTCTCCCAGCTTTTCAGACAGTTGATTCGGGGGTTATGTAATATATTCCCCCCGAAAAGAACAAAGGAATCCGAGCTCATGTAAAAATAAGAACAGACAACAAACTACAACAGGTTTGGATGGATACTCTTGCAGAGTAGACCGAGAAATTACAAAGTATCCCAGAGGAAATTTAAATAGACCTACCAAGAAAACGTTGATTATCACCAACGTGAGCAGTTCTCTGCCGCTTCTCGTCGTAACGCTTGTTCTCGTGCTTAGCCTTTTTTTTCTGCTGGCCGCTTCTTTCGCTTTTTTGATCTTTTCGTCGTCGGAATTGGAAGCCAGCTCGTCAGATTAATATTCTTCGACAACATGCCAGCCGTCGACTGTTTCTTTGTCTATCTTCTGTTTGGTTTCAATCTTCTTTTCCTTAGCGTCCAGCTGAGTTGATAAATAATCCTTAAAAAGACCAAACACCTGCTGAGCCAGCGCCGCATTAGCTGAAGTGACCGGTTGATTTGACTCCTCGCTGCTTGTTTCGTTATTCGGCGCATCTTCAGCTTCGCGCGACATAACCAAGCCAAAATCTTGAATGAGAGTGAAGTAAACTCGGCGACTACTTGTGAGAGAGAGGAATAAGCAAACTGAGAACACTGAATATATAGAAGACTGATCCAATAAGCATTGCCTAGGGGACACGCCTAAAGCGTGCATGTTCAGTAAGGTGTCAGTAAGCATCCAGAGATGAAAAGATACTAATTACCTTGCGTACCAAGAGAAAATACATTTTGACCCGTAACGTGAGACCAGTCACGCAAGGTTTCCAGATGAACAAAAAAGAACTTGTTGTTTGACTGATTTTTCAGTACCATGAAAACGTACAAAAAGAAATTCCATCAAGGACGCGCATTATTATCGAAATTGACGCTCTTAGAGAAGGCTTAAAAAAGTGTTCCAGCTGCTTGAAAGGAATTTTTTTAATTTGTGTACAATATGAAGTTTATGTTTACTAGGACTATCTTGGGATGCTATCAAAATGACTGATATTAAATTGTAACTAATGACTGGTATTGACATGTAACTATAAATTCATAGAGAAAGGTATGGGGGGGGGGGGGGGGGGGGGGGGTATTTCATATACCAGCCATCGATATAGTAAATCTAATAATATAAACATGAAGAATTATGATGCATCAAAAGAAAGTAAATACATAATGTACCTTGATGCTAATAATTTATATGGATGGGCTATGAGTCAGTATTTACCAAATGGTTCTTTTAAATGGATGACTGATAAACTGATTAATAATTTAGATATATAAAAATATACTAATGAATGTAAAAAAGGATTGATTTTGGAGGTTAATATCGAATATCCAACAAAATTACATGATGCACGTAATGATTATCCATGATGTTCTGAAGCAATGCAAGTAATTAACAAAAAATATGCTTTCAAATTATTGTGAGCAAATGAAAAGAAAATATGGTATAACAATAGGACAGGTTCAAAAGTTGATTCCAACATTAAATGATAGAACAAAATATTTCCTTCATTACAGAAACTTGCAGCTGCATCTGGATTTAGGATTAAAAATAAAAAATATTTATAGAGTATTACAATTCAATCAGTCCCCTTGGCTTAAGCAGTATATAGATTTCAACACTCAAAAAGGAAACTCAAGCCAATAATTCATTCGAAATTTTTTTTTAACGAATGAACGATAGCGTATTTGGTAAAACAATGGAAAATATTCGAAAAAGAATAGACGTTCGATAAGTTACAAACAAAAATAAATTATTGAAATTAACATCTAGATAAGTCTTGCAAGCAGTAAAATCTTTAATGAAAATCTTGTAGCAGTGCATTAGATCAAAGAAACATTAACTTTCAATAAGCCGGATATGTAGGTATGTGTATTCTAGATCTTTATGAGACATTGATGTATGATTTTCACTATAAATATATCAAAATAAATATGGAAATAAAGCAAAATTATTGTTCACAGATACTGACAGTTTAACATATGAAATAGAAAAAAAAATGTTTACAATGATTTTTGGAATGATAAAGACAAATTCGATAATTACTCATGCGCATAGCGCGCATGAGGTAAGATTCCGGCTTCGTTTTTCTTGTTATTACTCATGCGCATAGCGCGCATGAGGTAAGGTTCCGGCTTCGTTTTTCTCCGTCATTTTTTTTTAATTTTTTTACATTTTTTTTTTATTTTTTTTTTTTGGTGTCACATTTGTGCATGCAAATTTATGCACGCACATATTATTACTGACCGGGTCGTCAGGTTACATACAAATTCTATAAAAATGGCTGTCGCGCTCGGCATGTGCTTGGTTTTCAAAACCATAGTTTTGTCTTATCGGAGTAATAACACACATTAAAATATTTAAAATCGAAAGAGAAGGCTTTAAAGAATACTCAGAAGCCGCTGTTGTGAAGAAAAAGGAGAGCTTAAGCAACGAAATGTTGCTTCGAGACTTCATACATTTTTCTCAATGCTGGGCTGTTTCAGTTTCGAAGAAGCGAAGTTTTAAAGAATCACCAAGTAGCCGAGTCAAGCCGAGGTACTTTACCGTAAAATAAGTTAGATTTTACGATGGGAATTTATGTTGATATCAATTTGTGATTGACTTTTTGTTTGTGTTCTTAGTTTTGGAGTAATGTTTATAAAACGTACTTAAATGCAGTCGTAATAATATCATATGTAAACAAAACAAGACCTAAATTCATAGTTCTAACTTCACACGCGTCGCCTCGCTAAAATTAAAAAATAGCCCGGTCGTTTACTGATTTCATTGCTTTTAAAAGTAGTCTTTTCAAATGCAACGGAAAGAAGTCATGGTTTGGGAAATAAATGATGAGTGTGTATTTCATCGGGAATCAATAAATTAAATATTCAAAGCGAGTACAGTTGTGCAATCTTATATTAATACAGACGGTCGCGTACTGTTTTTGAGAATTGCTAAAATTGAAAAATAGCCCTGTCGTTTACTGATTTCATTGCTTTTAAAAGTAGTCTTTTCAAATGTAACAGAAAGAAGTCGCTGTTTGGGAAATATTAGACGAGTGTGGATTTGACCAGGAATCAATAAATTAAATATTCACTGCGAGTACAGAAAACCTGTCTTGACGTGTTCTTGAGTGTGTCACGCAAAATTCGTTGAGGGGGAAGGGGTACGTGACCCATTTAAAATAAACCGTAAAACTTTCTCATGCAAGCGCATGAGTACAGGCTACCAGTGTAGCCTCTTGTTATTATTATTATTATTACTCATGCGCAAAGCGCAATGAGTTAAAAAATGCCCTTCGTTTTTCTTTTTTTTCTTTTTATTACTCATGCGCGTAGCGGCATGAGTTATAAAATGGGCTTCGTTTTTCTTTTTATTATTTTTTTTTGTGTCACGATTTTGCATGCAAATTTATTCACGCATATTTTAAATTGTGCATTTCCGGTTCACAGCTTTGCTTTTTACACTTCCGGTTTAGTGACTTCCGGCTACTCTCACTTCCGGCAAAACATCGTTACTGAAGTGTCACGACAGCGTCTCCTACAACCCTACTCGCATTAGTAATGTTCACGTCAGGTATATATTATTTTCACAAGAATGACTGGCTTCATTGTGGTACAGCCTTCATTTATATAACATTCAATAGTAACGTGGTTTGCATGTACGATGACTGAATGAAAGAAGTAACTCTTCTCCATGTCGGACGTCTTCTTATCTTGTTTAAATTATTAAAATATAAATTGCTTCTTTTCTTATGGTACATTGAAGTATAAGACAAATGTTTGATACGCATGCGCATGACAAACATTTTCCGTCATTTGGTCTTATTGGTGTATAAGTCAGTCCTGTATTTCTCCCATAGAGGCGAACGTTGCTTTTATACACAGCATACAACTTGAGGCCAAATTTGTTGCGATTCTGAAAAAACTAAGAGCTATTTTTAATCAGAGTTCTTCCGAGGCAAAAATGCCAAACATCGATCTCTCGCACTGATAAGCATATTGTCAATTTATTTCCCGTTTTACTGCCGATTCTTTGCAATGTCTGTATCGGAGCAGTCCTCGCTGCCTGTGGTGAGTAATTTCAAGACTTTTTTCAAGAACGAACAATAGAAACACACGGCAAAACAGCGTCGTTACCTCAGTCCATCAGATTTAATAAAAAATTTGGACTTTGGGACTGGACTTCTGTGGATTATGGACTGGGGAATGCGTGTCATATTAATGTCGATTTTTACTGACTTTATTACTTTTTGTGGTCACTAGGTTACTAGTAACCACTATGTTGTCACCTGTGTAAGTAAGTCCGACTTTCCGAAGCGCGAAGTTGTGCCAAGTTCACCCGATTGCTGTACGATGAGACAGTTCTGATAGCTTCGGATTAGACGACTCGATTGTCAAGGAAGTTCTGTTTGTACGTGCGCGCTTAATTTGGATCCGTGGGAAAGGTAAACGGAGCTTTCTCGTTATTTTTACTACTTTACCAAGCACAGCTTTCACCAAATGTGGCCATGTATTGTTTTCAAAGATTATTTTAGGTGCTTTCGTGGTTTGGAAAAAGGTTTTAGTGAAAAATCGAGCTCTGAATCGAAGTGTTTGTTTGCAGACCATGAGCTATCCGAACTCATGATTCAAACGCCGCCAGCATTTCATTTCTGTACCTTTGACCATTCAGAACTGTTTTTTTTTTATTAGCGAAAGCATTATGCGAATCATTTTTCCGGATAAGATTGGCATTCTATTACACAGGAAAAGTCGGCGATTTTAGAAAGCATAATAAAAATAGGTTGCTGAATTGAATTATTTTGTGATGTTTATTATATTTTCGCAGACGCTGGCCGGTTCCTCGCAGTAATTAGGATACAACAAATCGCCAAGACTTCTAGAAGCAGAAAATTACTGAATTCTGAAAGGTGTTTGACTCTTTTAATCAAAGGAAAGACATTTTCATTCAAGGAAATATGAGTTTCATTCAAAAGTTTCGACCTTTTATAGAAAATATATTTTGGATTCAGTGGCCATATAAAAAATTTAAAAACAGCTTGCTATCAAATTACATTTGACATAAAATTTGCATAAAGCAAAATTGTGTATTTGCGACAACACTGAAGAAACTGTGAAGCCTGGAAAAAACTTATTATAGATGACAAAATCAAAGCATTTTTTTAAAGAACCAGCCTTAAGTTATGGAAACATTTCATTTCGATTTGGTCTTAAAAATCACGGAAAGATTTTAGTGAATGCGCCACGCAACGTTTATTTACAAAATGTTTGACCAATTCATAGCAATTCTCACCAAAGATTTGAAAACTTTAAAAAAATCCCGGATCTCCTGAATGCGATTTCCTGTTTATTTAGAGCCTACAAAAAGTTTATGGCAATCCGGGCAGGAGGGGGTATCTGGGTTAAAAATCAAGGTGCGAGGGTTGGTCGGCCTGGCGGGGAAATCCGGGCGGGGGAGGGGTAAAAAAACATTGCATCCGTCGGGGTGGGGGAATTTTCTGGAATAAACGATTTTACACCGGTTGCATGCGATTTAGTAACACAGAAAAACTATTGGTAACTTCAATCAACGCGTCTTAGAGTCTCGCGCGCATGAGTATAGGCTAAGTGTAGCCTCTTGTTACTCATGCGCGTAGCGGCATGAGTTATAAAATGGGCTTCGTTTTTCTTTTTATTATTTTTTTTTGTGTCACGATTTTGCATGCAAATTTATTCACGCATATTTTAAATTGTGTATTTCCGGTTCACAGCTTTGCTTTTTACACTTCCGGTTTAGTGACTTCCGGCTACTCTCACTTCCGGCAAAACATCGTTACTGAAGTGTTCACGACAGCGTCTCCTACAACCCTACTCACATCAGTAATGTTCACGTCAGGTATATATCATCTTCACAACAATGACTGGCTTCATTGTGGTACAGCCTTCATTTATAAAACATTCAATAGTAACGTGGTTTGCAGGTACGATGACTGAATTCTCCATGTCGGACGTCTTTTTATCTTGTTTAAATTTTTAAAATTTAAATTGCTTCTTTTCTTATGGTACATTGAAGTATAAAACAAATGTTTGATACGCATGCGCATGACAAGCATTTTCCGTCATTTGCACTTATTGGTGTATAAGTCAGTCCTGTATTTTTCCCACAGAGGTGAACGTTGCTTTTATACACAGCATACAACTTGAAGCCGAATTTGTCGCGATTCTGAAAAAACTAAGAGCTATTTTTAATCAGAGTTCTTCCGAGGCAAAAATGTCAAACATCGATCTCTCGCACTCGCAATTTATTTCCCGTTTTACTGCCGATTCTTTGTAATGTCTGTATCGGAGCAGTCCTCGCTGCCTGTGGTGGGTAATTTCAAGACTTTTTTCAAGAAAGAACAATAGAAACACACGGCAAAACAGCGTCGTTACTTCAGCCCATCAGATTTAATAAAACATCTGGACTTTGGGACTGGACTTCTGTGGATTATGGACTAGGGAATGCGTGTCATATTAATGTAGATTTTTTACTGACTTTATTGCTTTTTGTGGTTACTAGGTTACTAGTAACCACTATGCTGTCACCTGTGTAAGTAAGTCCGACTTTCCGAAGCGCGAAGTTGTGCCAAGTTCACCCGATTGCTGTACGATGAGACAGTTCTGATAGCTTCGGATTAGACGACTCGATTGTCAAGGCAGTTCTGTTTGTACGTGCGCGCTTTGGATTCGTGGAAAAGGTAAACGGAGCTTTCTCGTTATTTTTACTGCTTTACCAAGCACAGCTTTCACCAAATGTGGCCAAGTATTGTTTTCAAATATTATTTTAGGTATTTTCGTGGTTTGGAAAAAGGTTTTAGTGAAAAATCGAGCTGTGAATCGAAGTGTTTGTTAGCAGACCATGAGCTATCCGAACTCATGATTCAAACGCCGCCAGCATTTCATTTCAGTACCTTTGACCATTCAGAACTGTTTTTTTTTTTTTTAGCGAAAGCATTATTATACGAATCATTTTTCTGGATAAGATTGGCATTCTGTTACACAGGAAAAGTCGGCGATTTTAGAAAGTATAATAAAAATAGGTTGCTGAATTGAATTATTTTGTGATGTTTATTATATTTTCGCAGACGCTAGCCGGTTCCTCGCAGTAATTAGGATACAATATATCGCCAAGACTTCCAGAAGCAGAAAATCACTGAATTCTGAAAGGTGTTTGACTCTTTTAATCAAAGGAAAGACATTTTCATTCAAGGAAATATGAGTTTCATTCAAAAGTTTTGACCTTTTATAGAAAATATATTTTAGATTCAGTGATTATAAAAACAGCTTGATATCAAATTACATTTGACATAAAATTTGCACAAAGCAAAATTGTGTATTTGCGACAACACTTTGAAGAAACTGTGAAGCTTGGAAAAAACTTATTACAGATGGCAAAATCAAAGCATTTTTTTTAAAGAACCAGCTTTACGTTATGGAAACATTTCATTTCGATTTGGTCTTAAAATCGCGGAAAGATTTTAGTGAATGCGTCACGCAACGTTTATTTACAAAATGTTTGACCAATTCATAGCAATTCTCACCAAAGATTTGAAATCTTTAAAAAAAATCCCGGATCTCCTGAATGCGATTTCCTGTTCATTTAGGGCCTACAAAAAGTTAATGGCCATCCGGGCAGGAGGGGTATCTGGGTTAAAAATCAAGGTGCGAGGGTTGCATCCGTCGGGGGGGGGGGGGGGGGGGGGGGGGGGGCGGATTTTTTCTGGAATAACCCATTTTACACTGGTTGCATGCGATTAAGTAACACAGGAAAACTAAATCTTTATATTGATTATCAAATTTCTTTTTACAGCATGTCATCTACTGCCTATTTTTTAAGTAGTCTTTTCAAATGTAACAGAAATAATTCACAGCTTGGAAAGTTATAGACGAGTGTGGATTTGATCGGAATCAATAAATTAAATATTAAAAGCGAGCACAGAAAAATTGGTAACTTCAATCGCGCGTCTTAGAGTCTCTTGCGCATGAGTATAGGCTAAGTGTAGCCTCTTGTTATTATTATTTTTTGTGTCACGATTTTGCATGCAAATTTATGCACGCATATTTTAAATTGTGCATTTCCGATTCATAGCTTTGCCATTTACACTTCCTGTTTAGTGACTTCCGGCTACTCTCATTTCCGGTAAAACGGCGTTACCTAAGTGTCACGACATCGTCTCCTACAACCCTACGTTCACGTTAGGTATATATAAAACTAAGATGAGTCACTGGCTTCATTGTGGTACAGCCTTCATTTATAAAACTTTATTACGCATGCGCATGAGTATAGGCTGCTTGAAGCCTCTTGTTACTCATGCGCATAGCGCGCATGAGGTAAGTTTCCGGCTTCGTTTTTCTTGTTATTATTATTATTATTATTTTTATTTTTTGTGTCAAGATTTTGCATGCAAATTTATGCACGCATATTTTAGTGACCGGGTTCTCGGGTCACCAACATTCTACAAAAATGGCTGCCGCGCTCCGCATGTGCTTGGTTTTTGAAACCGTAGTTTCGTGTCATCGGATTAATAACTCACATTTAAAATATTCAAAATGGAAAAAGAAAGCTTTAAGGAATACCCAAAGCCGCTATAGTGGAGAAAAAGGAGACCTTTTAGCAACTAATCTTGCTTCAAGGAAATTCATACGCTTTTATCAGTGTGGGGCGATCAAAACCGAAGAAGCAGAGTTTTAAAGAATTTTCAAAAAGACGAGGGACTTTACCGTAAAAGAAATTACAAATTTTGGTGAGAATTTATGTTGATATCAATTTGTGATTCACTTTTTCTTTGTGTTCTGGTTAGTTTTGGAGAAATATTTATAAAACATGTTAAAATTCAATCGTAATGACATCTAATATTATGTAAACAAAACAATACTTAATTTTATACCGGTAGTTCTAACTTCACACGCGTCGCCTAATACGCAAAGATGTCTGTGTATGTTTTGCAATTTTCATTTCCAAATCAGTTTCTAGGGCAATTTCCGATACAACTGGTGTATTTTATTCGAAAATTAGTCATACTTTTAGTCTAGACCGAGTAAAAGTTTTTGTGCACGGTCGCGTAATTCTGTTATTGAGATTCACTAAAATTGAAAAAATAGCCCGGTCGTTTGCTGATTTCATTGCTTTTGAAAGTAGTCTTTTCAAATGTAACAGAAAGAAGTCACGGTTTGGGAAATAAAAGACGAGTGTGTATTTGATCGGGAATCAATAAATTAAATATTCAAAGCGAGTACAGAAAACGTGTTTTAGCGTGTTCTTTAGTGTGTCACGCAAAATTCGTTGAGGGGGGAGGGATGCGTGACCCATTTAAAATAAACTGTATAACTTTCTTATGCAAGCGCATGAGTACAGGCTACCAGTGTAGCCTCTTGTTAGCAGTTATTCATCTCGGCCTCGCCGAATATGAGCTGATATATAACCAACGAGGCGCCGCGCAAATAACCGCTCCAAAAAAATACATGACTGTCACGTCAGTGAACAAGTGTCACATGACCGCTTCGCAAATCGAAAGCGAGTACAGTATGTGGCCCCTGTCCGGCCGTGCCCGTGGTCCGGCCACGGCCATTTTTTATGTAATCTTCTGGCAGAAAACAAAGATTAAAAAAGAAAAAAAAGATCAACAATCTCGGAAAGATTCGTTTTTATTGAAACTTCGTTTTAGTGCCGGAAAATTACATAAAAAAACGGACGTGGCCGGGCCACGGGCACGGCCGGACAGGGGTCTGTAAATGCTATAAACAAGCGGCGAGATCGAGAAGAATGTTTCTTTCAAAAGTAGTTTCTTTCAAAATAAGATCGAGAAGAATGTCAAAGTTTCCTTCAAAAATAAGTCTTAATCGGACTGGCCGAAATGGTTATGGATTTGAACATAACAATTGTGGAAATTATACTGCGGACGAGGAAAGATTTGCCCGCCACCTGCGATAAACGCCGTGTGTTGGAGCTCGACTGATAAATTCCTAACTGATTGTGCTGGACCAGAACCGGTCTTGCTATCTCCGAGGCAGCTTCACTTGGACTTGCAGACTGAGTGTTCTCCTTTTCCACTGAGTGAAAGTGAAACCGGTCAATGGCGGATCGAATGGATTTAATTGAAGAGGTCTTGTAGTACGAACCATCTTGTTTTCTCGCTGAGGTGTAAAAAGACTTCAGACAGTCATTTAGTTCTTGTTTTGACATTTCCTCGATGGTTTTAACCGTAAACTTTTGCCCACCAGGACTGGCAAGCCACTCTGAAATAAGGTAAACATTCGGTTTAATTACGCATAATTAATTGCCAATTACGAAAGTTGCGAATGTTGTTAATGATTTTTGTGTATATTTTGAGCGTCTAAAAATGAATTATTCACAACTTACCAATAAAAATCTTCATTCCAAACTGCGTGGCTCTTTTGGTGTTGGCCGGCGTCGCATTTTCAACCATTTGTTGAATTTCTGGGGGCGAAAGCTCCCCGAATCTCGCCATTTGTTTTTTCCGCGACGAGGAAAACAATTTTTTTTCGCGTAATTCGTCATCATTTTTCCATATTTGGGCAAATTAAATTAACCAATAACGACTCAGATCGGTAGCGGTGGGACCAATCAGAAATCTAGAAAATCATTATCGAGAGGTAAAAATTTACTAACAGCGATTATCTAGGAAATAATATATTATTATTTGATATTATTTGATAAATAAAAAAAAAACGTAATTGGAAAATTCAAAGACGAATCTTGCGGTATTCCGATTACAGAATTCGTGGGATTAAGATAAAAAATGTACATCTATATAACAGACAATAATCTATAATGGAAAAACTGCTAAAGGCATACGTACATATGCATAAAGATCAAATATTTCATAAAATGAATTTTACCAACTTTTTCTAGGTCTAGAATAACTAGTATGACTAATTTCCGAATAAAATACACCTGTTACGTGTCAAAAATTGTCCGAGAAACTGATTTGGAAATCAAAATTGCAAAAACTACACAAAGAGATTTGCATAAGGCGACGCGAGTGAAGTTAGAATAGTTACTATGAAATCCAAGTCTTGTTTTGTTTACATAAAATCGCTTTTCAACATATGTAATGAACAAACACATAAAATTGCACAACACAATCTTCTTTCGCTGTCTTCGATGAAATTCAAGAAAACAATACAACTGAATTTAAGCACGTTTTATAAACAATTCTCCAAACTAACGAGAGCAAAAAGAAAATTAAAGTAAATCAGAGATTGATATCAACATAAATTCCCATCGAAAAATGTAATTTTTTATATTGGAAATCCTTGAAAATTCTTTTAATCTCCGCTAATCCGTAAAACAAACATCTGCCCTGCATTGATAAAAACGTATGAAGTTTCTCGAAGCAAGATTTTATCTCTGAAAGCTCTCCTTTTTCCACAAAAGCGGCTTCTGAGTATCCCTGTCTTGAGTAACAAACCGCGAAAAACTGAAGAGAAATAATGACTTTAATTCTCCGCTAAACACAACAATCCAAATAAAGTGTTTGCCGAGCTCACGGCTGTGTGGCCGCGCGACAAACAAAGCCTCGGTACCCCTCGGTTTGTGCTTTTAAAATTGCTAAGATCCCGAATGTTATGACACGGGCACACAAACGCGCCCGCGAAACATTCCGCTAGCCATGACCATGAAAAATTACGGGCATAGGTTTTGTTCTATAAGTATGGGGCTCCTTATGCAATCCGCTATGATTATTTGGTACTCGAACAACACATTGTACCAATATTGGACTGAAAGAAAAATGTCAATTTTTTTAATCCATTTGACTTTAATACGGCAGGGGTTCTTGTTTGCCAACGTTTTAATGGGGGTTTCTTAGAGTACATGTATCTTTATTTTGGTTGTCTAGCTAATGATAAACGAATCAGAGGAAAAAATAAGCCTAAAAAAAATCTAAAGAAAAAAAAACAAGGAATAATCAGCGGTGCAAATTAAGCTGTAAAGTGCATTGTTTTTCTTTCACTCGCAGCATACAGTGTCTCACAACCTCCGCCATCACCTATTTCTCGAAGCTCAACCCAGTTCTCAAGTAAGCAGACTTGTAGCTCGTTACAGTTCACTTGTGGCAATGGTCGCTGCATCACGGCATCCGGGCGGTGTGACCGGTACGATGAATGTGGCGATAATTCGGACGAGAAAAACTGCGGTAAGCATACAATTTTTTATCTTAGTTTTATTCCTTTAATGAGAATAAAAACTAAGGTCAATAGGAACACTATCTTTTGTCCTGTTTTTTTTTTTAAATAATCTCCATCCAATATAGGTGTTAATATAGGATTATTTTTTTAACAATAATGTCCATCCAATATATCGCCCCATGTAAGGTAATCCAAGAGAGTCTTGGATTCCGGATTCCACGCTGTGGATTCCGGATTCCATGTCTGTGGATTCCAGATTCCACATCCGTGGATTCCGGATTCCATAAGTGGCTGGATTCCAGATTTCAAAATTCTATTTTCTGGTTTTCAACGTTTCCTTTGTACTTTGTTTTCCCCCAAAATGCCTTCCATAACAGGTTTGGGTAAAAAAAATAGCTTGTTCTTGTTTTACCCGAAGTGTACATTGTCTTATATAAAATATAAGTATAAAACATAATTCTTGGCCTTACCCGAGAGGATTGTGAATATAGGAGCGGTTTCTGAAGTCCACTGAGTCCACATCGTTGAAGAAATACTAACGAGGAAGGGCTATTCTTATTTTAATAACAACAATGGTGTCAATAACAACAAAAGAGGTACACATTGCCAAAATCAGTGCTTTTCGGGTTCAAACATAATTCGTCTCCGAATTGTTTAATTGCCACACAGAAATGTAAAACTTCAGTTACAGCTTACCAACAAATAGCGTGAAGATAGTCCAATTATCTCTTAAAATTAATTATAGATTCGAATAGATCTCTAATATTAAAAACAGGAACAGGAACACTAAAACAGTAATAAACCCGTGATGAACTAAAATATCGATAGCTTTAAATCCATGGTGCACGTTTCCTGTTTTCCTTTCTGACTCAGGAATAATTTTCATCTAGTTTCTATTACATTCTAAACAGCTAAATATTTAACTTTAATTTTAGTATTGCTGTGCGCACGATTATAGTTTTAGTACTTTTTATACTTTTAAACTTTAATATATTGAATACTTTATATAGTGTCCCCAATTAGTTTTTTAGCTTAATACCGTTGACACTTAAATAAAGTTATTCATTCATTCATTTATAATTCATTCCTTAAAATACTTTTGAACATTAACTTTCTTCTTTACAAACTTTTGAATGCAGAAGCATTAGGTCGAAATATCGACCAATAAATTGGTCCTTTTTCATAGTACAGCCTTGCAATCAGTTTGCAATTTATCGTTCATAACTGACTTTATCGTTACCAGCTAAAGTCAGTCGAGGTCAGAGAAAAATCTCTCTTAAAAATTAAGAAACGATTTACTGCTAAGGTAACATTCCCTGTACAACGCCCAAGTCTCATGATCATTTTATGCATCGATGTGCAAGTACTGAGAATGTTAGATTTCAGTGAAAGTAAGTCTTTCGCTTGTCGAGTTAACGGCTCTCTTCAGAACGAATCTCAGTACAGATAAAAATATAAACATTACACCATACTAAAAGTAGCCTGTTCCAGGCGTTCAGATAGTGGGAAGAAGCGCGAAGAGAAAAAGCGAGAAAAAGGCAGGGAGGCGGGAGAAGAGGTAGTCTCGTTTTTATTCGCGCCGTTCTCCTATACATCACTAGTCACTTCGCACCTGTTTCCCCACCACCTGAACGCCTGGAACAGGTTATACTAATAGCTTTGCAAGATTTGTATTCACTTGTTGAGGTATTAAATTCCTGCAGTTTCATACGGGCACTTAAGTAACAGAAAGTTAAGTTACCGGAAAACGTAGGCTGCGTAACTGGCGGTTTTGTTGGCGCGCGATGCCGAATTCTCGAGCTGCGAAGCTGGGAATCGAAACTTTGCCTTTGCGCGAACAATACTACCAGCTACGAAGGCAACGGAAAACGTTTATTGCGTCGACGAAGGAGACGCTTCCTAATCTTGTCGGCTAGGCGGAACGAATCGAGAAAAGTATCGGTACCAAATCTGCGCCATCTTGAAACGTCACAATAGTATCCAGCATGCTTAGCGCGTCGTCTAGGCGGAACGAATCGAGAAAAGTGTCGGTACCAAATCTGCGCCATCTTGATTAAACATATGCTGAATGACCTGTAGTATGTCTACATTTATTTAGTCGGTAAAATCCTTGCGGATATCACACCAAGTACTGAGGCGTATCATTTCAGAATCGGAGAAATATAAACCGAAATAAAATCATGACAAGTATACTATTTGTCGGAAAAATCTGAGGCCTTCCGGAGTACACAGCACGGCAGAATTGAAGGATTTTTCCCGATTCCACGGCGATAGCGTGAATTTGTTTGACGTCGGCCCGACGTTTTTGCCTAGGTGATATATCTCGTGACATAGCCCCTTTCAACAGTGGCTGAAACTGAGGTACTACAGTAGGTCAAGACGAGGTGCTACGGTATAAGGAGACGCACTTTAATCTATGATTACTACTAGTCTTAGAATAAACCGTGTCGTTCTCCGTCCTGATAAACTAACTCCCGGCAGTCTTATCGGGAGAGATACTTCCTCATCCTCTGCAGTTGGTGGTGCAGTTTCATTCTCATTGTCATCATCGTCACCATAGTCCCCATTAGCAATTCGACAGAGCCTGTTATCCTCCTCTGTTGTTAAAATGATGTCTGATCCATCGGAAGAAAAGTCGAGTACTCGGGTTAGAATACACTTGGGGGAATTTCCATTACAGACATCACCGGAGGTGTATGTTAGTGAATCACTTGTCTGGTTTAGCCACTTTAGGGATACTCTTTGCTGCACAAACTTTCCACCATTCACTTCTATTTGTACATCCTCCAGAAGAACTGCCAGCCAGAAAGGTGAGATCTCTCTTCTACGGTTGTGTCTTACTGCCAATATGTCGTCTTTCTGGTAAATGGTTTGCAACCGTACAGTCGTACTCCGCAGTGCCACATTAGCATCCACAACTTGGCAGGCTGTTGTTACGTCTTCGCTTTCCTCTAACGAGGCTGTTATGGTAGTGGGACACATACTAAGGGCATAAGGAAGGGTGCCAGTTAGCTCTTTCGTTTTTGAGCGGACATTTTCCTGTCTTACGCCTCTTCCATACTCCCCAGCAAATTCTCGCATCACAGTTTCTCGCCTTGTGTCTTCTTCTTTGCTACCTGTTCCTTCAGTAATTGCTGACTGCTTGTTTGGTCGCGTCTTGATGTTTGGGGGTTCACCTTTGATAATTTTCTCCGGATAAAACGAATTGGGCCCAGTGACATATGAGAAATCCTTCTGATAAATGCGCAGCATATCGTCTTCCACGCAGCGCGCTCTTCTGTAAGCGTAGTTAGCCGCTGTAGGCATGTCGTGGTCTGCTCGCATTCCTTTGAAATAGCATTCCATGCCCAAAGTTGTCAAAGATTGGCAAAGATTGATAACGATCGATCGAGAAAAAAATTCAAAGTGATCTCTCGAGATCTCTGATTGAATCTGGACTGAATGAAAAAGACACCACGTCGACACCATGTGCAACATGTGA
Source organism: Dendrophyllia cribrosa (assembly GCA_024195265.1). Taxonomy (NCBI): domain Eukaryota; kingdom Metazoa; phylum Cnidaria; class Anthozoa; order Scleractinia; family Dendrophylliidae; genus Dendrophyllia; species Dendrophyllia cribrosa. Next base: position 9,140,319 of record JAJLRJ010000002.1, on the reverse strand, counting down.
TTCTTTGAGTGACACTAATGACATGTGCCTGAAAGAAGCCAGTAACTGCAACCACCGCGACTACTGATACTACGGCCAAGAATAAGGATACTTTATATTATTATTCTTTGAAGTTACCTGAAATGCAAAAATTAGTTCCAATTGCGCGCAAACAGGAAAAGAATCTAAACCTCCGACTCCAAAAGCGCAACGAGGAAAAAGGTCGAAAGGCCTGGTCGAAAGGGTGTCTGATAAAGAAAAATAAATATACAGTAATATGAATCACACCCTGGGATTCTGTCACGTCATTATAATGTGACCATTGTTTCAAATTGATACCCGATATGTCGCAATGACAAGGGATGTTCCTGCGAGTGAAACACGCGTGAAAATGCCTGTTGCGCGTCCTCGCGACATGAGATTTTCACGCAACAGTCGCTTAAGGAAAAGAAGAGGCCCTGGAACCATCACAACAGACTGGATTCCAGCAACCTGGATTCTGGATTACAATGGTTGGATTCCGGATTCCATTAGCTGGATTTCGGATTCCAAAGCCGTGGATTCCGGATTCCACAGACCAAAATTACCTGGATTCCGGATTCCGGATTACCTTACATGGGGCGAAATATAGGTGTCGCTTGTCTGTAACTTAATTAACAACTCGATCATTAGGAAAGCACGTAGACCTTCACTTTTGTTCGTGACGTTCTCCAACGGCCTGTTAAAGAACTCCTTTTTTGTTATACAAAAACAGGCAAGCCTTTCTTCTAACGCGACGACCATTGAAGAAGGGCAAAAATCAAACAGATTGGATATTTATATGAATTTTAAAGTGGCACTTTGATATTTTTTCTGTTTATCGGTTTCTCTGTAGGTCTGACGACCTGTCGACTTTCGGGGTTGTTAAGAAATACCTTTGCAAGATCAATGAAAACGATCAGTCAAATAATTAAATGGGAGGAAGGAGGCCTCGGGCACTGAATACTATTTTAAACTCCCATTTGTAGGTCCATTTTCAAAAATGCGATTACTTGTTTATAATGTAGAGGGCAAAATTATAGGGAAACCTGTCAGACTTTTTAAGAGTCACTCAGCCTTGAAACCACCCGAAGTGAAAATACTCTCTCGCAAACTGACAAGTAAAACTTTTCAACTCGCTGTGGTTAAATATATAAATTTCTATTCGGTCAAAGATACATTTGGCTGTTATGTACATCTAGAAAACATAGCCTGATGTTTTATCGATAAAAGACACTTTACGACAAAAACAAAGCACGTTTTATTTATTTGAAGTTTTTGCCGCTTTGATAACAACAACAAATGGCGAGAGTTCAAACTTGCTTGCACGTTTGGCGATTTGATTGCTTTCTTTCACTTCTTTTAGCCTTATTCTTTCTCCAATTAAACGTATATTTTACCTTTCAGCAAAATCTGTCAAAGTTCTTTTCTTTAGGTCCGCAGAAATCCGCATTTTTTTCAATGAAGTGAAACTTTAAACCCTCTTGTCGCATGAATGAATTTCTTCGAGGTTTTCAACGTCGCAAACTGGCCTGCAGATGCCTAGTTAATCCAAGATTTGACACAAATATTTACTTCCTGTTTGGCGTAAAATGCTGTAATTCACCAGTAAAATTCCTTTCTTAGGTACCGATTATATTCCTTTTTTATAACAAAATCTCCGGCGAAACATGGAGCGCTCCGTTTGTAAATTTTCTTCAAAATCCCGCCGAGCAAACTGAATGCAACGAGAACGACGCGCTCAACCCTTGAATCACGAGTGAGAAATTTTGATGCTCCATCAAACAGGAGCGAGTAATTTTTCCCTCAATTAAGAAAAAATGCCCTCTTCGTCAGCCAGTCAGCATTCTGTAATTATATTATAAGTTCAGAAGCATTAAACAATCAAAATCTTAATTTAAGGAACTAATTATTATTACATTGGGAAGTTTAAGCTGGGAGAAAGCTGTAATGAACTAAATTTCTCTTTTACTTGCAGCATACAGTTTATCACACGCTGTTTGGCCCTCTCCTTCCAAATACTCTACCCAGTCTTTAAGTACGCAGGCTTGTAGCTCATCACAGTTCACTTGTGCCAATGGCCGCTGCATAAATGGAGGAGAGCGGTGTAACCGGTACGATGACTGTGGCGATAATTCGGACGAGAGAAACTGCGGTAAGCATACATTTTTTTATCTTAGTTTTTACCTTTAAAGTGTATATGACAGATTCCTTTTTCATTTGCCTGTTGGAATCCACATGGCGTTCTGATAAGAAAGCCGAAAAAAAAAATTTCTATATCGATTTTTTTTGTCCGTGATTTAGCCGTCTAAAAACGTGAAATTTCACTTCCGGTGTGTTACAAAACCGCGCAAGAAGAAAGACTGGAAATAGTCCGCTGTGACGTCAATACAAGAATGCCAGTGTCGCGGTTTCTCAGTTCCTCCGTTTTTTTGGTGCGTGTTGCTACAACCATAGACAACACACCTTACTGAATAGAACCATGTTTCTTCCTCAGGGCGCACCAAAACATGTGAGAAACCGAGAAACCTCGACACCGGCATTCTTGTACTGACGTCACAGCGTTGACTACAATATATCGCGATTTAAAGAAAAGTTAAAATTTCTGCTTTGAAATATTTGTATTTGAATGCTGTAAAGAAAACGTCTTCAGGTAGTGTTGGGTATGCGCGCACGCCGCGAAATTCTTTAATTTCTTTCATAATCTTAATTCCTGGTCAACTAAAATAGTTTATAATGTAAGATCAATTTTGTTGAACTGCTCTATTATTTTAATCCAAGCAATGATTTTTTTTAGAAATTATAGTCCCCTTTCTGATTACTAGGGTTCAGTATTGAAACTTCGCGGGTCGTATAGTTACTATAATGGCCATCCATGTTGTGCAAAAACGAGCACGGTGACCCATATTTTTTATTTCATTTTTGTGATGCTCATAACATAATTACCATCTGGACCAAGTTTTAGAAAATCGCAAAAATTCCTTCTTTTTCAATGGAATCACCTTGAAACCCGCTATTTTAGGCTTACTGAATCATGACTTAGGGGCTATCTTGTGTAAAATGGTCTACACAAACGCGTGAATGTTTCGCAGGTAGAAACGATTCCCTTTTTCATTCATTTTTTAGCCATTCTGTCCGTAAAAGATTGAAATAAATTTTTTCTGCAGTTTATCGCAGAACAAAACACCATGGTTTTCCGCAAAAAGTCACAGACGTTCCACTTCAAACCTTGACTGTTTTGAATGGTCAGTAGTGACGTCACTATTTATATCCGACAATTTTCCCGACTGCACTACGATCATAAAGTCCAATCACTCAGCGATGCCAAGTCCACTTTATTTCAAACTTCAGAATAATACATATATAGATAGGCCGAGCCTAACAGCGTCGCTCTTTGAACAGAAAGCGATGATAAGCTTAACTAAGGTGAAAGGTCGGAAGCACAAGAATTAAGATTGACGACCGGGCTATTTTTCAATTTTAGCAATTCTCAAAAACAGAATTACGCGACCGTCTGCACAGTACATTTAGACCGTACAAAAGTTCACAAAAACAACTTTTCTAGGTCTAGAATAACTAGTACGACTAATTTCAGAATAAAATACACCTGTTACGTATCAAAAATTGCCCGAGAAACTGATTTGGAAATCAAAATTGCAAAAACTACACAAAGAGATTTGCATAAGGCGACGCGAGTGAAGTTAGAACAGTTACTATGAAATCCAAGTCTTGTTTTGTTTACATAAAATCGCTTTTCAACCTATGTAATGAATGAACAAACACATAAAATTGCACAACACAATCTTCTTTCGAAAAATGTTATTCAAATCTCAATAAGTTTATGTTTAAAAGCAAAACGCGTACCAATAGGCCTTTATCACACGGCGGCCATGTTCATTCCCAGGAGAATAAAATGCTTTGTTTTCCCCTGCTTAACCTCGTTCTCAACTTTTTCACTGCGAGGTTTGGGGGGTAAATCTTTTGTTTTAATACAAAATGGCGAGGCGTGATAAAAGCCCATTATAGCGCTGTCTTCGATGAAATTCAAGAAAACAATACAACTGAAATTAAGCACGTACTTTTTTATAAACAATTCTCCAAACTAACGAGAGCAAAAAGAAAATTAAAGTAAATCAGAGATTAATATCAACATAAATTCCCATCGAAAAATGTAATTTTTTTACCTTGGAAATCCTTGAAAATTCTAGAAATCTCCGCTAATCCGTAAACAAACATCTCCCCTGCATTGATAAAAACGTATGAAGTTTCTCGAAGCAAGATTTTATCCCTGAAAGTTCTTCTTTTTCTACTAAAGCGGCTTCTGAGTATCCCTGTCTTGAGTAGCAAACCGCGAAAAACTGAAGAGAAATAATGACTTTCATTCTCCGCTAAACACAACAATCCAACTAAAGTGTTTACCGAGCTCACGGCTGTGTGGCCGCGCGAAAAACAAAGCCCGGGTACCCCTCGGTTTGCTTTTAAAATTGCTAAGATCCCGAATGTTATGACACGGGCACACGAACGCGCCCGCGAAACATTCCGCTAGCCATGACCATGAAAAATTACGGGCATAGGTTTTGTTCTATGAGTATGGGGCTCCGCGCGGGCCTTCGGCCCGCAGAGCTCCGCTATGATTATTTGGTACTCGAACAACACATTGTACCAATATTGGACTGAAAGAAAAAATGTCAATTTTTTAATCCATTTGACTTTAATACGTCAGGGGTTCTTGTTTGCCAACGTTTTTATGGGGGTTTCTTAGAGTACATGTATCTTTATTTTGGTTGTCTAGCTAATGATAAACGAATCAGAGGAAAAAATAAGCATAAAAAAAATCTAAAGAAAAAGATAAAAAGCAATAATCAGAGGTGTAAATTAAGTTGTAAAGCGCATTGCTTTTCTTTCACTCGCAGCATACAGTGTCTCACAACCTATTCGGCCATCACCTATTTCTCGAAGCTCAACCCAGTTTTCAAGTAAGCAGACTTGTAGCTCGTTACAATTCACTTGTGGCAATGGTCGCTGCATCACGGCCAACGGGCGGTGTGACCGGTACGATGACTGTGGCGATAATTCGGACGAGAGAAACTGCGGTAAGCATACAATTTTTATCTTAGTTTTATTCCTTTAATAAGAATAAAAACTAAGGTCAATAGGAACACTATCTTTTGTCCTGTTTTTTTTTTTTTTTTAATAATCTCCATCCAATATAGGTGTTAATATAGGATTATTTTTTAACAATAATGTCCATCCAATATAGGTGTCGCTTGTCTGTAACTTAATTAACAACTCGATCATTAGGAAAGCACGTAGACCTTCACTTTTGTTCGTGACGTTCTCCAACGGCCTGTTAAAGAACTCCTTTTTTGTTATACAAAAACAGGCAAGCCTTTCTTCTAACGCGACGACCATTAAAGAAGGGCAAAAATCAAACAGATTGGATATTTATATGAATTTTAAAGTGGCACTTTGATATTTTTTCTGTTTATCGGTTTCTCTGTAGGTCTGACGACCTGTCGACTTTCGGGGTTGTTAAGAAATACCTTTGCAAGATCAATGAAAACGATCAGTCAAATAATTAAATGGGAGGGAGGAGTACTCGGGCACTGAATATTATTTTAAGAGAGTGTCCACCAGAAAACCAGGCAGAACCAGGCAGGAGGTGATAATACTCAAATCACCAATTTCGCTCAAACTTGGCACAAAGGTTGAGGGTCACGAGTAGATACATGTACCCAAATATAAGGTCAAACTTTTTTATTCTCTCTGAGTTGTAGGGTCCCCCCCGAAAAATGGCCATTTGGCACAAATTTATGCATATTAATTAGCTAAATTTAGTCGAGTGGCAAGACAACAAAAATAGTAGCCTGGGAATAAAAACTACTAAATCGTATTCTATATTGATCGGTATTGTGGCAAAATGTGTTATTAGAATCAGTTGCTTTGATTTGTTGCTTTCCCAATACTGTAAGTGAAGGGCATGTTTGGTCATTTTCACGAGACGCCAAAATTAGGTCATTTTAGATCTTAATATCTCCAATGGGCAACAAGCTAACAACGTAGTTTTAATACTAGAAGTAAGAAGTATCTTTATGCTTACGAAAAATATAATAAAATTTTTGGGCAACTAAATAGCTTTTTAGTGTGAAGGAATTTTTGCACCTCACTCAACGATTTATACGTTTTTCTGGCGATTTTATCAAAATTCGGTAATTAAAAAATGTGGTTTAATTTTAATGAAATTGCAAGAAAAAGACAGCAAATGTTCAGCTAAGCATCATTCTGCTTATAACAATCCTAGAATTTGCGGGAAGAGCTTTTTGAAGCACATTTCATGAAGTTTGTAAATAAGGGTTTCATCTGTCTTACTTCACTTTCAATGCGAAAAATAAAGGGACAATATACACCACAATAACTCTGAATTTTACTTTCAGGCATAATAAGGGACACAAAAAAAAAACAAAGGCTGATACATACATGTCGTGTAAGTGCTTCTGACTCATTGTTAGGGCCATTGCGATCCGGCCAAATCCAGTAAAGGTATTTTAAAAAGTTCGATCTCTTAATTCAGCTCTTCGTCGATATTTATCGTGCAGTTCATCGCTGTTGACTTTGCTATGAGAATATTCATTGACACCTTGTTGTAATAGCTCCAATTTATGCCCGTGAGAGTGAGACAAATAAGTTTGAAAACCACAGGAGAACAATAAACGCCATCGAAAACTGACAACATAATGTTCGCCATTTTGAAGTTAAATTTTCGAGTCTGCGTTGTGGTCAGTATGGACAATGGACTACCGAATTACTGGATCGACGGACAACTCGTGCGGACCACGGACTACGCAAAATATAACCGATAACTTGGTGTAAAACGCATACAGGATATAAGATTTGGACTGGTTAATTTTTACAACCGATTTTCAAATATTGATTATTTAGAACTGCAGAAAACAGTCCATAACTTAAGATTTGTGGCCAGAAAATTCAATACTCAAGAGTCTGGAAAATCGAATGATTCCTTGACAGCTCTAAAATAATTCCACATTTGTCTTGTGTTTCTTGTTGTTGTTTTTTTTTTTTGCTTGATTTTTTTTTCATTTCGGTTTGAGGGTGAAACATAGTATGAGCCCCTGGTGGATCTAGACTAGCTGATAAGGTTGGAGACAGAAGTAAACATTCTCTGCCATTTTGAAGGCTAAGCTCCGCAATAAGAAACAGAGCCAGGACTATGGACCACGGATTAGGGGCTATGGATTACGGACTATGAACTACAGATTACAAACTAGCGGATTAAAAAAAAGCACTTTTAAAAAGTGGGGAAAATAATATGCTACTGATTGTTATGTAATCGAGAATAGTGGATGTCTGTATTTGTGAAAAATATCTGAGAGAAAGAGATAAACCTCTCTAGAAAGTTCTTCCGGGGCGGGGGAGGGGTGTATCAATACCGCAGTTAATGGACGTCAGAGCCAACAAAATACTGGTTGAAATCCGTCTTGTGATAAGGTTTCTATAAAATAATATATATGCTTATCCTGAATGTGACATTAGGCCAAGAAAAGATATCCCCGTTTAAGACAAAAAGTGATGGAATCGATACGCCGTTAAAGACAAGAACCCCATTTGTAGTTACGTACCCTGTCGGGCCGTACGTCTCCGTTAAGGCCAAGTAAGGGATCGGTAGGAAAGTTGTTATACTACAACTATGTTACTACATAATATTTAAAAGCATCTAGTTAGTTATATTTAAAAATAAATCAAAACCTTTTTGTATCTTATTCTTACCTGTAGTACTGCGCATGAGACATGATGGGCTCAAATCAAACCTTCAGGCATGGAAACAGATAACTTGTTAGGTTGATTGCCTTTTGAATGATTCGTTGAAAATTTTCTTCTTATTACTCTATGCTCGAAACTCATCCAAGTACAACCAAATAAAGAAATAAAAAGTTTTATGCCATGAATTTCAAAACGTGCAGGGGTGGGGGGGGGGGGAGTAGTTGCAACTCCTCCCTTGGGTTTTTGCGCTTTTACAGTATTTCGGAAATGTATTATCTATAATAGATAGCCTGTTATGTGCTCTACAAGATAAGATAAACATTTTGGGTTATGGCGCTACTAAAAATTCAAATTTCTCGGAAAAATGCTGAAATTGCAAATAGTTTCTGCAAGAGTTGTAAAATGTAAAACATTAAACATTTTGCTACTTTTGGTAGCAAAAGACAAACAAAAGATAACTGTCATCAAGGAATCCTCCGATTTCCCAGACTCTTTGGTACTGAATTTTACCGGTCACAAATCTTTATTTCTAAACTTCGAAAAAATCAATGTTTAAAAATCGATTGTAAAAATTAACCAGTCCAAATCTTATATGCTGCATGCGTTTTACACCAAATTATCCGTTATCTTATGCGTAGTCCGTGGTCCGTCGATCCGGTAATTCAGTAGTCCGTTGCCCATACTGACCACAACACAGGCTCAAAAATTTAACTTCAAAATCCCAAAAATTATGTTGACACTTTTCGATGGCGTTTATGGTTCTGCTGTGGTTTATAACTTATTTGTCTCACTTTTACGGGCATAAATTGGAGCTATTACAGCAAGGTATCAATGAATATTCTCATAGCAAAGTCAACAGCGATGAACTGCACGATAAATATCGACGAAGAGCTGAATAAGAGATCGAACTTTTAAAAAATATACTGGATTTGGCCGGATCGCAAAGGACCCTAACAATGAGTCCGAAGCACTTACACGACATGTATGTATCAGCCTTTGTTTTTTTGTGTGTCCCTTATTGTGCCTGAAAGTAAAATTCAGAGTTATTGTGGTGTATTGTCCCATAGTTTTTCACAAAAAACAAAAATGAAGTAAGGGGGTGTTTACATGACACCGTGGCGACTTTCGCGCCGGGGCGAGTTCACTCTGGTTCCCTCTTATGGCTCTACATTTGTTTACATGATACCACCACAAAATGTCATGCCGGCGCGAGTCGCCCCGGCGTGAGTTCACCCCGGTTGTCGCACCGGCGCGAGAATTTCACTCCGGTACGAGATTTCGCAACGGTATCATGTAAACGTGAAACGACCACTCGTTTCGGTGTGAAATCGGTTTGCAGGTACCAATATTTTGGGTTTATTTGAAAACTTTCCTCAGAAGTCTGCATTTACATAGACGATACTAGCTCACGCAAGATGGCTTCGTCAGCTTAAACACTTGGACGTGGGATGATGAAAAAACTGACGCGTTGCTTCTAGCAGTACGAAATTATAAACGTCAAAAACTTGGCATAGGTATAGAATGGGATTCTGACAAAGTTCTTTTGTGGGAGCACATCCGGAAGTCTCTTGGAGAAAAATGGGAAACTGATTTTGGAATGGAAAGGTCAAACCATCGAGTCCAATGAAACCGCTTGATTCAGTTATCATGTAAACATGGTATGAAATGACCCAGTCATCATGTAAACGCGATACGAAATCACGAAGTCATCCCGGTATGAAACTCGCGCCGGTGCGAGTTTTCCTATGTAAACACCCACTAAGACTGAAACCCTTATTTACAAACTTCATGAAATGTGCTTCAAAAAGCTCTTCCCGCTAATTCTAGGATTGTTATAAATTAAACCACTTTTTTTAATTACCGAATTTGGATGAAATAGCCAGAAAAACGTACAAATCGTTGAGTGCAGAGGTGCAAAAATTCCTTCATACAAAAAAGCTATTTAGTTGCCCAAAAATTTTATTATATTTTTCGTAAGCATAAAGATACTTCTTACTTCTAGTATTAAAACTACGTTGTTAGCTTGTTGCCCATTGGAGATATTAAGATATAAAATGACCTAATTTTGGCGTCTCGTGAAAATGACCAAACATGCCTTTCACTTACGGTATTGGGAAAGCAACAAATCAAAGCAACCGATTCCAATAACACATTTTGCTATAAGACTGATCAATATAGAATACTATTTAGTAGTTTTTATTCCCAGGCTGCTATTTTTGTTGTCTTGCCACTCGACTAAATTTAGCTAATTAATATGCATAAATTTGTACTAAATGGCCATTTTTCGGGGGGGACCCTATAACTCAGAGAGAATAAAAAATTTTGACGTTATATTTTGGTACATGTATCTACTCATGACCCTCGACCTTTGTGCCAAGTTTGAGTGAAATCGGCGATTTAAGTATTATCACCTCCTACCTGGTCCTATGGTGGACACTCTCTTTTAAGAGAAAATACTTAAAAGTATTGTTCCACATAAGAACGATAGCAAACTTCATTGTTCTGCGGCATTAGCTCTTTCCCACATAGAATATCATTCTTTGATTTCAAGAATAGAGGGAGGAGCTAATGGTTAATAATTATATTTCATTATAAAAATAAAGAAAATCCATTTGCGTCAAATAAATTTTAGGAAATGTTCGTGCTTATAACCAATCAGAGTAGCAGAAGACAATAGCTAATAATTTTGCTTCTTTGATGAAGTTCCCCAAATACAATTTCTTTTAAAAATTGTATGTTGTGCGATTGGGTCTTTAATTACTTGAAACCTTAAAAAAATTAGACAAAATGCACCTTGAACCTTAACTTTTTAGCGGTTTTTGAGTCTAGGCCAATGACATCACTAGTTGTAACAATGAAAAATCTTGACATTCCATCGTGTTTGACATTCCATTGCCGTTCAGCGCTATCCTCCTTATGCGGATCATTACTTAAACTCTCATTTGTAGGTCCATTTTCAAAAATAGCACAAAGGCGCATAAAGTGCACCAAACCCCAAAACATTTTTTTCGCTTAATCAACTCTATGTACGTTGAAAAGTTGAATAGTTAAATAGTTATTGTTTTTAACGTCGCGTTAGTGAATTATAGAGGTTTGAATTTAAAACAATAAATAGATCAGTTCAGAAACATTAAACCATCAAAATCTTAAATTAAAGAACTAATTATCATTACATTGGGAAGTTTAAGCTGTTAGAAAGCTGTAATGTGCTAGATTACTCTTTTACTTGCAGCATACAGTTTATCCTACGCTGTTTTGCCCTCTCCTTCTAAACACTCTACCCAGTCTTCAAGCACGCAGGCTTGTAGCTCATCACAGTTCACTTGTGCCAATGGCCGCTGCATAAATGGAGGAGAGCGATGTAACCGGTACGATGACTGTGGCGATAATTCCGACGAGAGAAACTGCGGTAGGCATACAATTTTTTTTATATTAGTTTTTACCTTTAATGAGAATATAAAAGTCAATAGGAACACTATCTTTTGTCCTGTAATGTTTTTAAAAATCATCTCCATCCAATAAAATTATTAGTTAATAGGTGTCGCTTGTCGGTAACTTAATTAATAGCTCTATCATTTCGTAAGTAAATAAACCTATACTTTTGTTCATGACGTTCTTCATCAGCCTGTTTAAGAACCCTTTTTTGTTATGAAAAAAAGGCAAGCCTTTCTTCTAACGCGACGACCATTGAAGAAGTGCAAAAATCAAACAGATTGGATATTTATATGAATTGTAAAGTGGCACGTTGATTTTTTTTCTGTTTATCGGTTTCTCTGTACTGGTCTGTCGACATGGCAAATTTCGGACGTAAAACAACAAATGAATCAATTCAGAAACATTAAACCAAAATCTTAAATTAAAGAACTAATTATTCAGTATTACATTCGTAAGTTTAAGCTGGAAGAAAGCTGTAATGTGCTAGATTACTCTTTTACTTGCAGCATACAGTTTATCCCACATTGTTTGGCCCTCTCCTTCTAAACACTCTACCAAGTCTTCAAGTACGCAGGCTTGTAGCTTATTACAGTTCACCTGTAACAATGGCCGCTGCATAATTGGCGGAGAGCGGTGTAACCGGTACGATGACTGTGGCGATAATTCGGACGAGAGAAACTGCGGTAAGCATACAATTTTTTATCTTAGGTTTTTTCCTTTAATGAGAATATAAACGTCAATAGGAACACTATCTTTTGTCCTGTAATGTTTTTATTTTTAAATCATCTCCATCCAATATAGTCCAATATAGGATATTTTTTTAAAATAATCTCCATCCAATATAGGTGTCGCTTGTCTGTAACTTAATTAAAAGCTCGCGATCATTAGTTAGGCAAATAAAACCTTCACTTTTGCTCTTGACGTTCTTTAACAGCCTGTTTAAAAACCCCTTTTTTGTTATAAAAAAAGAAAACAACAGGCAAGCCTTTCTTCCAGCCATTGAAGAAGGGCAAAAATCAAACAGATTGAATATTTATATGAATTTTAAAGTGGGCCTTTAATTGTTTTTTTTCTGTTTATCAGTTTCTTTGTAGGTCTGTCGACCTGTCAACTTTCGGGACGTAAAACAATAAATGACTGATTAGTTCAGACACATCATTAAACAATCAAAATCTTAAATTAAGGAACCAATTATTGTTACATTGGAAAGTTTAAGCTGTTAGAAAGTGTAATGTGCTAGATTACTCTTTTACTTGCAGCATACAGTTTATCCCACACTGTTTGGCCCTCTCCTTCTAAACACTCTACCCAGTCTTCAAGCACGCAGGTTTGCAGCTCATTACAGTTCACTTGTAACAATGGCCGCTGCATAAATGGCGGAGAGCGGTGTAACCGGTACGATGACTGTGGCGATAATTCGGACGAGAGAAACTGCGGTAAGCATACAATTTTTTATCTTAGTTTTTTCCCTTTAATGAGAATATAAAAGTCAATAGTAACACTATCTTTTGTCCTGTAATGTTTTTAAAAATAATCTCCATCCAATATAATTATTAGTTAATAGGTGTCGCTTGTCTGTAACTTAAATATATATAGATAGGCCAAGCCTAACAGCGTCGCACTTTGAACAAGCTTAACTAAAGTGAAAGGTTGGAAGCACAAGAATTAAGATTGACGACCGGGCTATTTTCAATTTTAGCAATTCTCAAAAACAGTAAGCTTATTACCCGACCGTCTGCACAGTACATTTAGACCTACAAAAGTTCACAAAAACAACTTTTCTCTGTCTAGAATAACTAGTACGACTACTTTCCGAATAAAATACAGTTTTTGTTTGTCAAAAATTGCCCGAGAAAGTGATTTGGAAATCAAAATTGCAAAAATACACAAACTTAAGCTTATTATTTGCATAAGGCAACGCGAGTGAAGACAGAAAATCTAAGTCTTGTTTTGTTTACATAAAATCGCTTTTTAATCTATGTAATGAATGAACAAAGACATACAAACGGACAACACAATCTTCTTTCGAAAAATTTTATTCAAATCTCCATTAATTTATGTTTAAAAGCAAAACACGTACCATTTCTAGCGCATCAAGGCAGAGCTGTCCTCGATGAAATTCAAGATAACAACACGACTTAATTACTGGGCTATCCCCCGCAGGGTGAGACCAGTCTAGGTTTACGTTGAATTTCTCCTGTGTCACAAAATTGCAATTATGACACCCGCCTCTACATAAAATCACCATTATGATAGCGCCCCTACCATGTGCTCACTCTCCAAGAAGAACGTAAACATACACTGGGACGTTCAGCTCTCGGTGAGTTCAATGTCTTCAATCTCAATCCTTTTTCGCAGTTAATGAAATGTTTTTTAAAAAGTATTTTGTTGTAATACAACGAACGAAGCCTGATCGTTTCGCTAGCTCGCGGCACAGCACTTGCGCCTTTGAAGCGGAAAGAAACCGAAACTATAAACAAATACCGTGTTCAAATGAATTTCTCTTTTTTCGATTGTTTGCCTTTCATGAATTTTATTTCGCCAGGTTAAAGAGGGATAGAACAGCCAAAAGAAACTTCAGCTGCCAAAAATTCACCACCATTATAAGATGTAAATTGCACGTGTCTTGTGATCCATTTCTCGTTGTCAAACAATCGCGTTGCTGAAAAAGACTCGAGAAGATTTGAAGATTTTCCACCGAATGCTGTACTATTTCTGAAAAACCAGTCATCATGAGTTTCGCTTGCGCTAGTGAATGTTTCTCGGGCGAAAATAATCTTAGAAGCGATCACTTTTTCATTTAATTTTCTTTTCTGTGCTACAGATATAGAGGAATAAAATTTAAATATTTTCGTTGTGTCTGATTGCGAGATGTTTTATGAAATGGTCACGTTGTGTTACTGAAAGGTTTCAAATTACTTATGACATTAAGCAAATTGCGAAAAAATTTTACCACAACTGAAAAAGTATATTTGATTCAAAGGGCTAAATTTGTTTTTCTCCTCCAGAATTATCAATTCTGTCGTTAACTTTGATTAAATTGACAAGTTTTATTCAATTTTTTAATTATGATAATGGCGGGAATACGTCAAAACTTTCAATTCGAAAAGTTGTTTTGACCCCGGGTCCGGACCAGGCAAAATAAACCAATGATTCACGGCTTCAAGTGGCGGAAACACAAACCAGTTACAAAGATAAATTTAGCTAGATAACAACCACCAACCACCAGGAAATTCAGATATAGGCCTTTTTTTTTTTCATCAAGAGCGGTAAGTATAGGCTTCGATTTGTATAAATATATACGGGTAGCCCAGTTTACACTCATAAAGCGTCTAGTTTGAACACGTTTCATTAACATGTCTCCAAAACGTAAGAGAACACAAAGGAAAAGTCAATCAAAAATTGATATCAACATAACTTCCCATCGAAAAATGTGATTTATTTTACCTTTAAAGCACTGGACTGCTTGGAAATTCGTTAAAACTCCGCTTCTTCGGTTCTGAAATCCGTAATAAAAACAAGGCATCTCCCCGCATTGCTCCTGCATTGATAATATGAAGTTCCTCGAAGCAAGATTTTATCCCTGAAAGCTCTTCTTTTTCCACTAAAGCGGCTTCTGAGTATCCCTTAATTAGTATCCCTGTCTTGAGTAGCAAACCGCGAAAACCTGCAGGAAAATAACGACTTTATTCTCCGCTAAACACAACAATCCAACTAAAGTGTTTACCGAGCTCACGGCTGTGTGGCCGCGCGAAAAACAACGCCTCTGTACTCCTCGGTTTTCAAAATTGCTAAGATCCCGGATGTTGTGTGCCAACCCGGGCGGGCCGCACACGCACGCGCCCGCGAAACATTCCGTTGCCATGACCATGAAAAATGACGGGCATAGGTTCTATGAGTATGGGGCTGCGCAGCCGGGCCTTCGGCCCGGCGAGTGCTCCGCTATTAATACCTCGATCATTTGGTAAGCAAAGAAACCTTTACTTTTGGTCTTGACGTTCTTCAACAGCCTGCTTAAAAACCCCTTTTCTGTTATGAAAAAAAGGCAAGCCTTTCTTCTAACGCGACGACCATTGAAGAAGGGCAAAAATCAAACAGATTGAATATTTATATGAATTGTAAAGTGGCACGTTGATTTTTTTTTTCTGTTTATCGGTTTCTCTGTTGGTCTGTCGACCTGGCGACTTTCGGGACGTAAAACAATAAATGAATCAGTTCAGAAACATTAAACCAAAATCTTAAATTAAAGAACTAATTATTATTACATTCGGAAGTTTAAGAGGGAAGAAAGCTGTAATGTGCTAGATTACTCTTTTACTTGCAGCATACAGTTTATCCCACACTGTTTGGCCCTCTCCTTCTAAACACTCTACTAAGTCTTCAAGTACGCAGGCTTGTAGCTTATTACAGTTCACTTGTAACAATGGCCGCTGCGTAAATGGCGGAGAGCGGTGTAACCGGTACGATGACTGTGGCGATAATTCGGACGAGAGAAACTGCGGTAAGCATACAATTTTTTATCTTAGTTTTTTTCTTTAATGAGAATGTAAACGTCAATAGGAACACTATCTTCTGTCCTGTAATGTTTTTTTTTTAAATCATCTCCATCCAATATAGTCCAATATAGGATTGTTTTTTTTTTTTTTTTTAATAATCTTCATCCAATATAGGTGTCGCTTGTCTGTAACTTAATTAAGAGCTCGCGATCATTAGGAAAGCAAATAAACCTTCACTTTTGCTCTTGACGTTCTTTAACGGCCTGTTTAAAAAACCCTTTTTTGTTATAAAAAAGAAAAAAAAAGGCGACGCGAGTGAGGACAGAAAATCTTAGTCTTGTTTTGTTTACATATTAAAAATCGCTTTTCAATCTATGTAATGAATGAACAAGCACATAAAAATGGACAACACAATCTTCTTTCGAAACATTTTATTCAAATCTTCATTAGTTTATGTTTAAAAGTAAAACACGTTCCATTTATAGCGCATCAAGGCAGAGCTGTCCTCGATGAAATTCAAGATAACACGACTTAATTTGAGCACGTTTCATAAACAGGTTTCCAGGGCAATGTTTGACAAACAAAAACTGTATTTTATTCGGAAAGTAGTCGTACCTGTTATTCTAGACAGAGAAAAGTTGTTTTTGTGAACTTTTCTACGGTCTAAATGTACTGTGCAGACGGTCGGGTAATAAGTCTTACTGTTTTTTGAGAATTGCTAAAATTGAAAAAAATAGCCCGGTCGTCGACCTTAATTCTGTGCTTCCGACCTTTCACCTTAGTTAAGTTTCACCTTAGTTAAGCTTGTTCATAGTGCTACGCTGTTAGGCTCTGCCTATCTATATATATTATGAATTTTAAAGTGGGACTTTGATTGTTTTTTCTGTTTATCAGTTTCTTTGTAGGTCTGTCGACCTGTCAACTTTCGGGACGTAAAACAATAAATGAATCAGTTCAGACACATTAAACAATCAAAATCTTAAATTAAGGAACTAATTATTGTTACATTGGGAAGTTTAAGCTGGGAGAAAGCTGTAATGTGCTAAATTTCTCTTTTACTTGCAGCATACAGTTTATCCTACACTGTTTTGCCCTCTCCTTCTAAACACTCTACCCAGTCTTCAAGCACGCAGGCTTGTAGCTCATCACAGTTCACTTGTGCCAATGGCCGCTGCATAAATGGAGGAGAGCGATGTAACCGGTACGATGACTGTGGCGATAATTCCGACGAGAGAAACTGCGGTAGGCATACAATTTTTTTTATATTAGTTTTTACCTTTAATGAGAATATAAAAGTCAATAGGAACACTATCTTTTGTCCTGTAATGTTTTTAAAAATCATCTCCATCCAATATAACTATTAGTTAATAGGTGTCGCTTGTCTGTAACTTAATTAATAGCTCTATCATTTTGTAAGTAAATAAACCTTTACTCTTGTTCTTGACGTTCTTCATCAGCCTGTTTAAGAACCCTTTTTTGTTATGAAAAAAAGGCAAGCCTTTCTTCTAACGCGACGACCATTGAAGAGGTGCAAAAATTAAACAGATTGGATATTTATATGAACTGTAAAGTGGCACGTTGATTTATTTTTTCTGTCTATCGGTTTCTCTGTACTGGTCTGTCGACCTGGCGACTTTCGGGACGAAAAGCAACAACTGATGAATCAATTCAGAAACATAAAACCAAAATCTTAAATTAAAGAACTAATTATTCAGTATTACATTCGGAAGTTTAAGCTGGAAGAAAGCTGTAATGTGCTAGATTACTCTTTTACTTGCAGCATACAGTTTATCCCACGCTGTTTGGCCCTCTCCTTCTAAACACTCTACCAAGTCTTCAAGTACGCAGGCTTGTAGCTTATTACAGTTCACTTGTAACAATGGGCGCTGCATAAATGGCGGAGAGCGGTGTAATCGGTACGATGACTGTGGCGATAATTCGGACGAGAGAAACTGCGGTAAGCATACAATTTTTTATCTTAGTTTTTTTTCCTTTAATGAGAATATAAAGGTCAACAGAAAACACAATATTTTGTCCTGTAGTGTTTTTAAAAATCATCTGCATCCAATGTAATTATTAGTTAATAGGTGTCGCTTGTCTGTAACTTAATTAAGAGCTTGATCTTTAGGAAAACAGATAAACCTTAACTTTTATTCTTAACGTTCTTTAACGGCCTGTTGAAGAATTCTTTTTTTGTATCGAAAAACAGGCAAGCCTTTCTTTTAACGCGACGACTATTGAAGAAGGGCAAAAATCAAACAGATTGAATATTTATATGAATTGTAAAGTGGCACGTTGATTTTTTTTCTGTTTATCGGTTTCTCTGTAGGTCTGTCGACCTGTCGACTTTCGGGACGCAAAAGAATAA